>CM056495.1:57004806-57667306 GCA_029783415.1 Anisodus acutangulus
ATAAAGCCATACGGTTTCTGCTGCTAATAATCAAGGCCTTAGAAATAAAATGTTTAGTGGTTCAACTTCTTCACAAGTTAGCGAATTTAATGTTTATGTTTTGCAGGGTGTTGTACCGTACGAATTAATTGTCAATGATGAAGGACATGAAGACTTGCTGAAATACTGGAGGCAGAATGAGAATACATTAGCGACACTAGCAAAGGTGGCCCGAGATGTGTTGAACATTCAAGCATCATCAACGGCCTCTGAAAACGCTTTTTCTGCTGGAAGATTTCAAATAGGAGTGCATAGACATTCATTGGCGGGAGACGCATTGAAGATTGCAGTTCTATTCAGAGATTGGATTTGAGCGGAGCGTAGAAGGTGCGTGCAACCGGAGATCAACGAAGAAGAAGACAACAACTATAACGAAAACTTGTCCGAGGGAACATGAAGCGACGTCGAACAATTTGACCTACAAATTTCAATTCCAACCGAAGATCCTCAAGACATTGAGGAAATTAGAAAAAGTATGGTTAACTATGTAATTTTTTTAATTGCAATTTTACTATGTGATTTGCAACTTTGTGGTATTTGCAACTTTTGAACAACACCACAAAGTTGCAATTTTGAAATTGTATTACAAAAAAATCATATTTCTATTAAATAATATAAGAGTCACAAAGACAGTTTTGAGATGTTTTTATTACACTATCTTGTTCAATTATTTTAGTGTTTATATTCATAGCTTTTTTGAAATTAAGTGTCTAAAAAAGAAAACCCGCTACCGACCCGACCCCGCCCCGCCAACACCGGTCCCCTTTTCCGTCGGGACTGGGGACGGGACGGGATATCTGCCTGTCACGCCAGTCCCGGCCCGCCAGTCCCACCGGAGAACCGCTCCCGGCCATTCCCCTTGTCCCGGCGGGATCCGCCCCGACCCCGGCCCCTTGGTCACCCTTACACCAACCTCAAGGTTGGAGGTAGAGGGTACTTTTCACTAGGTTATCCCTCACTGTCATTTGTCAATTGGTTTTGTTTAGATGTTTTCTACAAGCACTGTCAAGCTTTTAGAGCTACTCTTTGGTGATGTTTGTCTCAAGTAACTTTTCATGGTTTTAGACTGATTTAAACTAGTATTATTAATAATATACTATTAATAATTGCATGTGCAATCTCAGTACAACACTGGCATGTTTTTAAAACGCACACCTCGTTCATGAGATCTGTGTGGTTCTTTTTTTTTTGGGTGGTGGGGTGGGGATTATGTTTTGGTAAGTATCAGTAATTTAACTAATAGAGCAGAATAGTCAAGCCGAAAAGCACAAAATAAGTGGCAAAGTCTGTTAGAGCTTTAAGCGCAAATTGTGTTTAATGTGTGGGCTTTGACGAAGAAAAGCTCCAATTAGGAAGAAATAAAAAAATAGAATTGTAATGCAAGTGTAGACGCTAGACAGTTATTTTATTTTTCTGATCCTATGTTGCTTGCAGATAAATAAGCTGGTACGAGAGCTTTAATGCTGTAAGTTGCTGGAGAAGCTAGAAGATCATTATGCTGCAATTTCACAAAATCTGTATCGAGTACCAGATGCAGAAGAGCTGTGTCAGAGCTTTTCTAAACCGAGTTTGTCTTGGAAACCGGATCAGTTGTCTGATTGACATGGTAAGCTCTAGAACAAATTTTTTGCTATATAAAATTAGTCTATTTCAGGTATTGTCCTGGAATATTTGGTCATTTGCTCTTTAGGGCTAGAAATGTGTATGGAAAGAGAGCTCATTTTTCATTCCAAAGCACACGGGTCTTACTTGATTTCAATTTACATTTCCTGAGTAAAGAGGATAGAGAAGAAAACTTATTAGTTTATCTTTCTGAGGACATAATTCAGAGCTGCATGTGTTACTTCGATGAACTCATTATTACATTTTGTTTTTTGGGTGAGATAGCTATATATTCCTGGATATGGTTATAAGTCGGAAGTTTCTGAGTTATTATTAATATAATTTTACTTTGATTAGGGAAATTTCTGGGTTAATAAATCATTCTGTTTACTCCTCTGTGTTGTAATTTATAACAAAAAACATAAGATGGAGAAGAAAGTAAGAAAAACCAGCATGCTCCAGTTATAAAATTGGAAAAATGTTTAGAAAACAAAAGGTTCTATTTGAAACTTAAACATCTATAGCTTATGTCTTATAACTTATAAGTGACCAGAAAGACTTTTTGATTGCTTCTTTGTCCCACATGTAGCTTTAAATTGAATTCCTGTATGCAAAATACATGTTGCTTTTGGTCCAGCTAGTCTTTTCGATAGATTGAATTAATGTGTTAGAATCAAGAATTTGTACTTTAATTTGTTAGTGATTTACTCTTGTGAAGTCTTTTATTAGCATCGAGGTGAATATAAATAAAGCTATAGAATTATACTCTATATTTGGGCATCTTTACGATCCTTATCAATGTTAAAATCTGTAAATGGCAGGTATGGCGGAGTTTCATCGAACATATAGAAAAGGGAATGTTGATTTCTCAAAGTGGAACTGAACACGTCTTGCCAATATGGTACTGGTGTTTCTTCGCTCTTGCATGATTTAGCAACTGAATACATCACTTTTGGTATTTTTAAGGTCATCTAAATTGAATTTGCTTTTGCGAGCAGTCATGCACCAAATGATGTGTATGCCTGTAGGATCAAAATTAAGATCTTTGATATAGACATTTAATCAAGGTGGGCTAACTGGTATGCCCGTAAAATTTTCCTAAATATTTTAATAATGAGTACCTTCTGGTGTATGGGATACAAGGTGGGCTAACTGGGTTGAGCTAAAAGCTAGTGTCAGCAAGGGAGAAATCATCATTCTTTAGGATAAAACACAATGTAACCCTATTGACATTCAATAGGGGCTCACACTCAATTTCCAGTTTTCCACCATATTAGATGGTGTCCAGGTGGATTTCAAATGGTGCTGTACTGGTGGCTATGGCCCTTAGTCTAACTGGGGGAGGGTAGATTTTTGGGATGAACTTGCAGCAATCAGAGGCTTATAATATATGCCTTTGGATGTGAAAGGTCAGTTCCCTTAATTGTGGATTGCCTTTGTCATCCTTTGGACAGGTTGATGAGCTTATGGATAAATCGATATGAGCAAATAACTCTAAAAGCATCAAACATGCGGCAGACAAAGATAGACTGATTTGTTGAAGATGAATTAGCAGTACCTTGAATTGTATTATTGGAGTTGAGCTCTAAAATTGATTTTAAAAAACTCAATCAGATATCTTAGAAAAGGTAGTGATCTTCTCCTGAAAAGTATCACGAACATAAGAAGAAGAAAAGGGAGATTGGATCCTTATTATGTCCAAAGTTTTATCTTTCCTTCTAAATCAATGCATTCCTTTACATAAGCTGCTAGTTTAGTATTTACAGGATATTTACTACAATGGAGAAACTGGTCCATCAGTAATAAAAAGTGACAGAATAGCTTGATATAGCTCCTCTTTTCCTTGCCTTGGTTGTTTCGAAAAGATTGAAAATGGAAGAGTATTGACAATATTTTACTCTCTTGGCTTCAGTTTATATTTCCTTTACTCTCTATTTATTCATAATGGTATCAATCATATAAAGATGAGGTGCCAAGCCATAAAGGGACTTAGTTTTTGTTTTCCTTTCTCATTATTTGATTGTTGCTGCATCTGTAAGCAATTCATTTTCCCAGACAGTTGCACTATTTTTGACTGAGTTTTCAGTTTCCTAATTGCTCATGATTTGGTAGTTGCATTTGTAAGCAATTCTTTTCCTGGACACTTCAAAGGGGAGGCTTGGAGCAACGGTAAAGTTGTCTCTGTTGTTGGAAAAGAAAAGGAAATCTAAGGAGAAAGTAAACAGAAAATAGAGCAAACGAGATGAAAATCTGCTGCAAAAAACTTTGTATTTGATACTTCAACTTAAGCGAACAAGACTGCCTATAAATAGGCTTACAATGACACTGGTAACACTAAAATCTAGGTCCACTAACCCACTAATTAGCTAATTATCTGCAGCAATATCTAAACTTTCTTAAATAAAGGAAACTAACTAACAAACTCCTGAAGACTTGGTCAAATATTTTGAATCACTTGTCAACACTCCCCCTTGATTCAAAATTGCAAACTCCAAGTTGACCTCTGAAGAACTCGCGCTTTGCTTGCGGAAGTGGCTTTGTGAAGATGTCTGCTGCTTGCTCATTTGTATCGCAAGCCTTCAAAGTAATTTCTCCAGTAGAAACAAGACTTCGAGTATAGTGATAGCGAATATCAATGTGTTTTGTTCTACTGTGAAATGCTGGCTTCTTCGTCATCGCAATAGCAGATCTATTGTCACATAAGATCTCTGTTGCTCCAGCTTGTTTCTGATTAAAATCTGCAACAAGTCTCCTTAACCAAACTGCTTGACAGGCTGCAGAAGTTGCTGCAATATATTCAGCTTCTGAAGTTGATAAAGCCACCACTTCCTGCTTCTTTGAACTCCATGAAATTGCTCCAGATCCGGGATTAAACAAGAAACCAGATGTGCTCTTTCTATCATCAATGCTACCTGCCCAGTCACTATCAGTAAAGCCAGTTAAAATGAAATTTGTTACCTTAAAATACCAAATTCCATGATCTGCTGTCCCTGCGATATATCTCAGTATTCTCTTTGCAGCCCCAAGGTGAAGCTTGCTTGGATTGTGCATAAATCTAGACACTACTCCAACAGAGAAAGCAATATCCTGCCTTGTATGAGACAAGTAGTTTAAACCACCAACAAGACTTCTAAAATAAGTTGCATTTGCCATTTCAGTACTATCACCACGACACAACTTCTCATTAATATTCATCGGCGTAGCAGCAACTTTACAGTTTACCATATTGAGTTTCTTCAAAAGATCTGTTGCATATTTTCTTTGTGAAAGAAATATGCCATCAATTCCTTGTTTCACCTCAAGACCAAGAAAATAATGCAATAGACCCAAATCAGACATCTCAAAATTCTTCATCATGCAATCTTTAAATTCAGCGACGACAGACTCACTCGAAGCCATATATATCATATCATCAACGTAAAGACATACGACCAAAAAATCATTTTTACCTTCTCGTTTTATATAAAGAGTAGGCTCATTGTTACTCCTTTCGAAACCACTCTCCTGAAAATAAGAATCAATTTTGAAAAACCATGCCCGCGGCACTTGCTTTAGGCCATGAAGTGCCGTTTTTTAACTTGTAAACCTTATCTTCTTTGCCATTAACTGCAAAACCTTCAGGTTGTGAGACATAAACTTCTTCTTCCAAATCATCGTCTAAAAAGGTGGATTTAACATCAAATTGATACACTGGCCAATTTAAATTAGCAACCAAAGCTAAGAAAGTTCTCTCAGTTTCAAAGCGGGCAACAGGAGAAAAAGTTTCGTCGAAGTCAATACCTTGTTGTTGGGAATAACCCTTTGCGACAAGCCTTGCCTTGTGTTTTTGAATGCTTCCATCTGCATGATACTTGGTTCTAAACACCCATTTGAGCCTAATAGCTTTCTTTCCTTCTAGCAAATTGACCAAGTCCCAAGTCTGATTTTTTTGAATAGACAACAGCTCCTCTTCCATAGCTTTGCACCATTTATCCTCTTTTCAGCTTCTCCAAACCAAATACGATCTGAAACAAGTAAAGCAAAAGTACAAGATGTATTGTCTGCATATTTGGGATTTGGTTTTCTGTCCCTTGTTGATCTTCTCAACGGAATTGGCTCAACTGAAGGTTCTTCTAGTGTTGGGGAAGTTGCTGGTGCCAATGCTGAAGTAGTCGATGGGCCTGCTGAAGAAGGATCTGCTTCATGCTCTTGATCAACATCATCATCAGTAGGCAGAAATTGAAAATTTGAAGTTTCATTCTCAGAATTAACATTCCAGCTTGCTGCTTCATTAAACACAAAATTTCTTTTGACTATAATTTTGCCACTCACTGGATTATATAGCTTATAATCTTTGGATTGTGTGCTATATCCAACAAAGATACATTTTTCAGATTTTTCAGATTTTTCATCAAGCTTACGTCGAGCCTGTGAATTCACCAAAGCATAAGCTATACATCCAAAGACACGCAAGTGGCTTACTTGGGCTTGTTACCTCTCCATGCTTCATATGGTGTTCGATTAAAAACTGCTTTGGTGGGTGAAATATTCAGCAAATAGAAAGCAGTGGCAACAGCTTCAGCCCAAAAACATTTTGGTACACCTCTAGCTTGCATCATGCTTCGGCCCATCTCGACAACTGTGCGGTTCTTTCGTTCGGCTACACCATTCTGCTCCGGTGTATAAGGTGTTGTGAGCTCCCTGTGTATTCCATTTTCCTCACAAAAGGAACTGAATTCATTTGAAATAAACTCACCATCTCTATCTGTCCGAAGAGTTTTAATTCTACATCCACTTTGACTCTCAACAAAAGATTTAAATTTCTTGAAATTCTCAAATGTTTCAGATTTAAATTTCAAGAAATATATCCAACTCATACGACTATAATCATCAGTAAAAAACAGAAAGTGTGGACTTCCCCATAAGGACTCAACACTCATAGGACCGCACAAATCAGCATGTACTAACTCAAGACAAACAGAAGCTCTCCAAGATTTGCCTAACGGAAAAACCTTTTTACTTTGTTTTCCATATACACAACTTTCACAAAAATCAAGATTCTCAACTTTTTGCAATCCAAAAACCATTTCCTTTTGGCTCAATAACTTCAACCCGTTAACATTTAAATGCCCATAACGCAAGTGCCACATTCTAGTTTCATTATCTCCACTAGCAACCATAAGACACTTCTCAACCATTGAAACTTCTAAAGGAAACATTTTATTATTAGTCATTGGAACTTTAGCAATGGTTTACCCAGATTTCTTACTTCTAGTAGTGCAAAAACCATCATCAAAAGAAATTGTGCCAGACATATGATTGGAACATCTGCTGTCCAAAATCCAAACATCGTTAGGGATTTCTTTTTCACAATAAAGGGCCATAAACAACTTACTTTCATCATCATTTTTCTCCTCAAAACTTGCTTGGTTATTCTCATCCTTCTGCTTTTGCCAACAATAAGCTTCTTTATGACCCGGTTTTCTGCAATAATTGCACAGAAATGTCCTATTTTGCTTCTCTTCGTTTGATCCTCCTCTATCTCGACCTCTTCCTTGGCCTCTTCCACGAAAACCACCTCTGCCACGACCACGATTAGAAAAAATTTCTAACTTATCTTTCTGATGAATTGACTCCCCTTTCACCTGAAATGCTTTTTCTTCATTTTTTTCATGTAACTTAGGAGCCTTTCTTCATGAGCTTGCAAAGAACTCATTAGTTCATCAAAAGAATAATAAGATAAGTCATGAGATTCCTCAATCGCAACAACAATATGTTCAAACTTTGGAGTAAGACTCCTTAAAACTTTTGCAACAGCAGTTTCTTCACCATAAGACTTCATTTGATTAACAAGAGAAGAAACTCTAGACAAATAAGTTTGAATAGATTCATTACTTTTCATAGAAAGAGTTTCAAAGTCGCGACAGTAAGTTTGCAATTTTACCGTAATCACTTTAGCTGAACCTTGAAATTTCTTCTTCAAAATCTTCCATGCCTGTGAAGACGTAGTTGCTGCTGCAATTCTTGAAAAGATTGCGTCATGGACTTCTTGTTGAATGAAGAACAAAGCTTTGGCATCGTTCTTTTTGATCTCTTTCAGTTTTTCTGCCTCTTCGTCAGAGCCTGCTTGATCCACAAAGCCTGCTTCCACCAGCTCCCAAACCCCTTGTGATTTAAAAAGAGTTTTCATTTTGATACTCCAAAACTCAATACTTTTCACCAGTAAAAATTGGCATGAGTGGTTGTGAAGATGATGAAATACCATTCACTGTCATTTTTCTTTTGCTCTCACACTTCCTCTCTTGTTTCACTCAAATACTCAATTAGTATAAGCCTCACGATTCACTCAATTTTAAAAAGAACCAGGCTCTGATACCAGATTTGTTGGCAAAGAAAAGGAAATCTAAGGAGAAAGTAAACAGAAAATAGAGCAAAAAAGATGAAAATTTTCTGCAAAAAACTTTGTATTTGATACTTCAACTTAAGCGAACAAGACTGCCTATAAATAGGCTTACAATGAAACTGAAAACACTAAAATCTAGGTCCACTAACCCACTAATTAGCTAATTATCTGCAACAATATCTAAACTTGCTTAAATGAAGAAAACTAACTAACAAACTCCTGAAGACTTGGTCAAATATTTTGAATCACTTCTCAACATTCGTGTGACCTATATGTCACAGATTCGAGCCGTGGAAGCAGCCACTAATGTTGCATTAGGTTAGGCTGTCTACATCACACCCCTTGGGATGCAGCCCTTCCCCGTACCCTGCTAACACGGGAAGCTTTGTGCACCGGGCTGCCCTTTTTCTTTTCCTGGACACTTCCACAATCTTTTACTTTGATAAATGTTCCATTCCAAGTATACACTTGGCATATGCGTAGGGAAATGTCAAATTAGCATGGATCATCGGTGCAACCCAAAGCTTGACATTGAAACTTGAAAGTTGATACCTATCTATTTCTCAAGATCTGAAAGTTGTTGGGTGCGGTGAGGAAATCTAGTGAATTATGAATAGACTGTGGTTCATTTTTTTTTTTTTTTTTTTTTTGTAAAAGACTGGTTCATCATTTGTTTCGCATAGCGTGGTTTCTGCATCAAATTTACCTAAATAATACTTTTGTGATGGTAGGCTTGATGAATTAGAAGGTCTTAGCTTGTACTGACTCAGAAAAGAAGTGTGGGTCCTGGTGACCTGACCTGTTACTGCTTGGATTGAGTTGAAGGGTTGTAAGTGGAGCCATCTCAATCAACAGAGTATCAGCTGGAGAACTCTCTCCCCCTGGTGAGTATATATGGTTGAGCTAATGTAGTGTATTTGTTAAGCTGGACTGAAAATTGTTGTAATGCAACTTTGATTAGAGAATTGTTTTTTTGGACTTGATATTGAGCAAATATTTAGTTTCACTGGCCTCTTTATTTTGAACAGACCATCTGATGTTATACTAATATTAGCTACATTACTTTGAAGATACTTGCTTTCACAAAAGCCCCCGAAAAAATGGAGAATTGTCAGATTGTAGGAAGTAGCAACAAGAGCTAAGAAGCCACTTGGAAGGAGAAGTTCCTAATAAGATTCCTGCTGATTCACCTTTGGCCTTTTGGTTAGGTGTTCATTAATTTTATGAAGAATTTTCCGGTGCAGTACCTCCGAGATGAATTCGTCTGAGTCACACTACAGGTGATGTCAATCACAACGTACGAACACCTAAAAACACTGTTCTGGTACATTCTAGGATTGGGGAATCAATTAAATTTCTGATTAGTTTAGCTTTGATTGCTTTTACAACAGCTCTTTACAGCAAAAACACTGTAAAAATGATTTCTTCTCAAGGTGGAGAAAGTTCAAATTTTTGTTAGTTCTTTGTCTTACTATGTTAACTAGCACTCTTGTTTTCAATTCTTTTATGAGAGAATCTTGATGGGTTCTTTGATTCTTTTGTTGGGGGTATTTAAATAATTTTGGGTCCTGTTTTATACTTCATTTTGCAGGAGCTGAACTTTTCACTTCTTTTTACAAAATGACGAGTCATGGTAATAAAGATCAAGATCAGAGGTACTGAATCTTTATGTGCTTTACTGCAAGTTCTTTATGTACGAACTGTTAGATTTAGGCATATTTCCTATCTGGGGTTTGGATTTGACAGCAAAACCCCAGTAAAGATGCTACTAGTTTCAGCTGGTTAACTGGAGCATATTCTTATTGAGGCAGCTTAGGTATGTTAGTTATGACTAGAAGAAGCTGAAGCAGAAGACAAATGCTACTAGTTTCAGCTTCATGGCATTGTGATCTTATAAGCATTTCAATTGACAGACTTTGTGAAAACTCTGTTAAGAGCAATAAAAAAGAGAGCTTTCTAATTTGAAAACAAAACACACTCTATTTCATGTGGTTCTTTTCCTCTTCTTTCCTGTCTATTATCACTTGAATCACTTCAACAGAATGCTGATCATCTATTGAGGCATTTCTGATTTCAGGGTGGTGAATGAATTTTGATTATAGTCGTTCATGTTAGGCATTGATTGTGAATTTAGGCCACTGTTTGGAAACTTGTTTTTCTGTTTTGAAACAGATGAATTTTGACATCTGTTTTGGTTCTTGATTTTTCTGGAAAGGCGTCAAAATATGTCGACGGCGTTAATGCCTCATTTAGTACTTCCTATCGTTTGGCTGAACTTGAATCTATATATATCCTCAGGTCAGATATAGCTTAGTATAGCACAAGAGTCACTGCAACAAGTGTTTTGCCAAGTACTGCTGCTACTAGTTTGATCACTATGGCAGATGATACTAAGCTACCAGTTTTAGGCTCTATCAAGCAAAATTGATTGTTAAGTTCTTTCACTTTCTCTGCAATAGGTTGTTGCTTCTTCATAAGTGTATGTGATCATATAACAACTTGTGTCTTACACTTGTTGAGCTTAATTGTAAGTTTGTTTGCATCTGGATGCAGATGTTGGAGGGACAACAGGGTGATCGTTTGGCCAAGGACGAGACTGAAGAGAGAAAATCAAGTGTGATCACTAAAAAATTGAAGCCCTTTGAATTTATTATTTGTGGCTCAAGAGTAGCTAGCGACTTCAACTTTTTTCTCGATAGCTCTAATCAACATGCATAATTTGTGGACACCATGGAGCATTTATAGTTTGTAATAGACCTTTAGCTGCAAAGTTGTAGTTTCTATGATTGCCTGTAATGCATTTTTTTGTGGTTCAAGAGAATGTTTGCTGACCAGACTGAATCTTGGAAAATTGCTCATTGTTTTTTCTATGAAAAGAATAGCTAGTGTAGATGAATTTTTACTTTACTGTGCTATTGGCAAGATAATTTTGATGGTTTGAATCATTTTTTTGTCTGAGCTAGTAAATTTACTGCTCCCTTCGTTCCAAAAAGATTGACCTAGTTTGACTTGACACAAAGTTTAAGAAATAAAGGAATAACTTTGAAATGCATGGTCCAAAACAAATCTTAGATATTTGTGTGGCTGTAAATGATTTCACATAAGTTAAATTATTTCTAAATATAGAAAGGAGTCAATTTTTTTGGTACAAACTAATAAGGAAAGTAGGTCAATCTTTTTGGGACAGAGAGAGTATATGGTTTGTTCTGCTATATTTTATACTTTTAAGTTCTGAGTTAGTTTTTGAAATGTACAATGGATATTCAGAATCAAACATTTGCTGTCTTTTGATGTATGTATAATGTACTATAATGGATCAAAACTATCTCCACTTTTAGCAGAAAGGAATCAGTTAAAAAATTTGGGTCAAGTTGGGCGGGTCAATGACCCAATTCATTTTTAGCTCATTTAAGTTCAAGTAACTTTTAGGTCGATTCTGATCCAACTCATTTATTAATTGAGTTCATTTTGATCCATTAAAATTCAGCCTAACCCGCCCATTTAACATTCCTAATTCTCGGTTATGTGTTTTTCCACTGTGACATCCAGAGATGAGAATAATATGAGGAAGAGGGATAACTTAGACATTAAAGTGGTTCAATGGATGATAAACAAGTGACATTTTTAATGCAAGATAATAAAAATGCTAATAAGATTACACAAATTTATCTTGATGCTCGTTATTGTCCCCTCTGGGTAAGACACGTGGAAAAGGGATAATGTCAGAATGCCTTTGAAAGGCAACTACTGAGAGGGATTACTTGCTTTTTTTCCCTTCCGGAAATAATGAAAGACATAGGGAATCATCCTTTTGTTGCGGCCCATTTTTTGTGGTAAAGAAGATGTTCTTGTTCTTCCATTCCCCAAATCCACTTCAGCTTTCAAGATTGGGTTGGTGTTCCGATAGGTGAGAGGCGGGAACTATAATGCATGATTTATTTATACGATGAATAAGAACCGAAATAATTATTAATGCAATGATTAATAATGAAATGATGCTTACATGTATTAATAATGAAATAGTTTAATTCAAGCCGTTGAAACAAACATCATGCATAAATGCAATACCTTTTTGGTCCGTCCCTTTCCTGGACCCCGATAGCGGGAACTTAGTGTATCGAGCTACCATTTAATTTCCTTATTACTAATACACTATATTTTTATTTGACATCCTATCTCGCATAAAATAACATACAGAGAATATCTTCTAACTTGATCGGACATTATTTAGTTTCGCCAACCAAACATTGCACTATACATGCATCAATTTTTATTTTCTTGTGTGATTGACCAAACAGTACATTAGTTATAGAGAAAGTACTTTTTGTCATGCAGTAAACAAAATATTATGTCCAATTTATATGATACACTTTCCTTTTTAGTCAGTTCAAAAAATAATGACACATTTTCTTATTTGACAATAATTTAATTTTAAAATTTATCTTTTATGCTTAACGAGATATCTATAACCACACAATATATTTGACTTGTTTTAAACCACAAGATTTAAAATTCTTCATTTATTTCTTAAACTTCGAGCCCAGTCAAATTACATCACATAAATTTGGACAGAGGTTGTATAATTTTATGGTATGGTGAAATTAATTTATGCTAATACAATTAACAAAACAACCGCTATCTAGCTTAGCTAGTTTTGATACACACATGATTCATGTGGCTAATCTTTTCAAGAGATCGTCAACAAATTTGCTTGGAATTTCAAATGTATTATACAAATAACATAAAAGAAGAGTTGAAAACAACGTGGGATCCGTGGCGCAATGGTAGCGCGTCTGACTCCAGATCAGAAGGTTGCGTGTTCGATTCACGTCGGGTTCAATACCCCCGATCCATATTGGATCCCCACCATCCTTTTTGCAGCCTTTTTAATTTTTAACATTCTTTTGATTTTCCCTCCTCATAATAAACATCAAAGTGAGCCACAAAAGTAGACATGGCCAACTATATATATGTTAGTAGATGGGCCCGGGCCCGAGCCCGTACCAGGCAAGGGCATTCCTTATTACTGTAATGCAAATAAAAGAGACACAATTAAACTAAATATTAATAAAGTTATACAGGGAGCTAGGTGGAAAGGCAAAATTAGAGAAATTGTAGATGGTCCAACATATGTGCGAGATATGTTTTTTATGGAGATTTCATTAATGATGCTAATCATAATTCAAAAAAAGGCTTCTAACTCGCAGGGAATTAAAGTTCATGTAATATGAAGAAAAAAAAGGGATACTTTTTTGGAGATATTTAGTAACAACATTACGACATCAAGTTCGGAACCTAAATGATTCAAAAAAAAAAAAAAACTAACCAAAATATCTCATAAAAATAAAAAGTAACAAGACTATCTTTTACTCACTATTTTGAAAAATGGTGTCGGGACTCGAAACCGGGACGGGACCTGGACTCATACCGCTCCAGACCCGCCCGGATCCCGCCCCGACCCCGACCCGTCCCTACCCCGACCCCCTTTGCAAAAATGATTGTTGCATAACAACCAATTTATATTTTGGCCGTTGTGCAACGATCATTTTTGGCCCCCAACCCCATAAACCCCCCTACACCCTTAATATTTATTTTTAACCCCTAAATTACTATATTTACACTTTAACCCAGTTTTCCAACTATAAATACATCATTTTCTCTTCATTTTATCTCACAAATCTTCTTACAATCTCTCAACTCAATATATCTCTTTCTACAAGTCTACAATTACATTGTCTACTAAATATTTTATTTTATTTACTCATTTGTATAATTGTATCAAAGTTAAAAAATTGGGACTGAAGTTGGCAACTAGCTTGAGGATCATCTATCGAGTAAAGTTTCAATTTTCAACATCGATTACAAGTCGACGTTACGTCGGCGTTTGATACCTTCGTTCCTTCTTTAAATTATTATTGTTACTTTATTTTAATTATCACACTTAATTTCATTATCTTTAATTATTTATTAGCATAATTAAAATAGAAGGATTAAAATGTATGTTTAAGGGTAAGGGTGCTTCTTCTAGTAGGGGTAACAAGGGCAGGGATACTTCTTTTAGTCATCCTATTCTTAGACAGGATGATTTGATTGATTACACTTATATAGATGAAACTGAATTTTTTAATGATAGACCATTAGATGATGAAATATATTCTGCAACTCAACCAGACTTTAACTTAGAAGATAATCTAGATGACACACCCACTAATCTAGATGACACACCCACTAATCTAGATGACACACCCATTAGTGCACCTCAAACTGGAACGGTTCCTATTCCCCTAGTATGAGACGAGGCCCCACACAATGAAATTTTAAATTTCCTGCATGAGATTTTTTTATAGGGACCAAGAGAATCAAGCAGTTTAAAGCAGTACTTAAAATAGACGGTTGTAAAACACTTATTGAAACTATTTATGATTGTATAACAGTACTTCAGCTCCAACTCCAAAAAACACAAATGAACAACCACCTAAGGAACCAACTAAAGAAGAAGTTTATCTAGCATACACGATGAATGCAAAAAAAAATATACGCATTACCAACAAGAAGACGACGAAAACTACAATGAAATCTTGTCCGACGGAGGTAGAAGCGACGTCGACCAATTTGACCAACAAACTCCAATTTCAACTGAAGAACCAGAAGACATTGTGAAGCAATTAGAAAAAGTGTTTATAAATATGTAATTTTTTTAATTGCAATTTTACTATGTTATTTGCTACTTTCAACACTACAAAGTTGCAATTTTGAAATTGTATTACAAAAAAATCATATTTCTATTAAATAATATAAGAGTCACAAAAATAGCCTTGGATGTTTTTATTACACTATCTTGTTCAATTATTAAAGTGCTTATATATGTTATTTTTTAAAAGATGGCCCGAGATGTTTTGAGATTGCAATTGAGTTTAATGATGGAGTTTAGAGGGGCAAAGATAGATAATGTTGCTAGTTGAAAGATTTACTATTTTTATACCGTTATGAGTTGTTTGGTTTGTGAACTTATTCTGCGGAGATTATAACTTGAGAATTATAATACGGGGATAAATAACGACAGGATTATTTAGTGTATATACTTTGAAAAAATTACCAAAAAATTCCTTAATAATCCATCAAAAACCTATCCCAGGTGAACTTCAAAACTGATGTCAGTTATCTTTCTGTTTGCTTCTATCTTGTGGCTTTCTTAGAGACCCACTACTACCAATTTTCCTCATTAGACCCTCTACAATTATTATTTTTTTGAAAAAGATGTCCCAGCTCTATTTAATTGCCATCTACAATGCACTTTCTCATCATTGTAGCATAGCATCTATTTGGTATTCTGGTTACACAGCATGTGATGACTTGGAACAGTCTTAACTAGGGCTGTCCAGTGAACCGGGTCGACCCGATTCCGATCCGCCCTGTCTCGATCTCCCCCAAAAATAATTTTTATCGGTGTCGGGGTTCGAATTCGGGACGGGGCATGGGATCGTCCCGCCCGTCCCGATCCCGACCTGACTAGCCCCAACCCGACCCCGCCGCCCCGTCCCGCCAGTCCCCTCCCCCTTTGCAAAAATAATCGTTGCAACAATGGCCAAATTTTGATTTTGGCCGTTGTGCAACGGCTCTAACAACCATCTTTTGCCCCCCACCTACCCCTTAATATTTATTTTCCCATAAATTAATATATATTTACATTTTAACCTCATTTCTCAATTATAAATACTTCATTTTTCTCACAAATCTTCCTACAATCTCTCAATTTATCTCTCTACAATTCTACATTGCGTACTAAATATTCTATTTTTTTTGCACATTTATATCAAAATTAAAAAATTAGGAGTGAAGTTGAAAACTAGCTTGAGGATCATCCATCGAGCAAAGTTTCAATTTTCAACTTCGATTACACGTCGACGTTACGTCGGCGTTTGGTACCTTTGTTCATTCTTTAAATTATTATTGTTACTTTATTTTAATGATCACACTTAATTTCATTATATTTAATTATTTATTTGCATAATTAAAATGGAAGGATTAAAAGGTATATATGTTTAAGGGTAAGGGTAATGGTAAGGGTGCTTATTCTAGTAAGGGTAACAAGGGCAGATGTACTTCTTCTAGTAATCATATTCCTAGTCCCGATGATTTAATTGATTTCACTCATATAGATGAAACTGTTTTGTTTAATGATATATCATTAGATGATGAAGTAGATGAACCAAACTTTAATTTAGACGATAATCTAGATGACACACCCACTAGTGCACCTCAACCTCATGCTCAGACTGAGTCTCAAACTGAAACTGAAATGCCTCCTATTCCCCTAGTATGAGTTGAGGCCCCACACAACGAAAATTAAAATCAGCTGCATGACAGTTTTTTTATAGGGACCAAGAGAATCAACTAGCTAGAAATTTGTAAATATGTTTATAAATTTAAAACCGAAAAAGGTCAAGGTGGGACGGGAGGTTTATTGAGACATGTACAAGGAGAGCACACAACTAGGTGGAATCAATACTTGGCTAAAAAATCGGGTGTGCCAATGCCATCTGAGTCGGGACAAGGTTCACATAGTGTCCCCGACCTAGTACAATGTCAAATTAACCCGATGACGGGGGAATTTTTGGTCCTAAATATGATAAAAACAAAGATAGAAAAAATATGGCAAAATTAGTTGCGGTGGAGGTTTTCCTTTTTAATTTCATTCCTCTCCTGGTTTTATTCATTACATTCGAGAAACATATAATCCTGCTTTTAATGATTTTTCTAGATCAACTGTTAGAAGTGATGTTTTTAAATTTGCAAGTGAATACTAACAATATTTACGTTATTCATTGTATCATTTTAATGGCAAAGTGGCTATCACATCTGACATAGGCCATAGTACTAACGGTAATGATTATTTAACGGTAACATGTCATTAGATAAATCAAAATTGGTCTATGCAAAAATATATTTTAGCATATAGATATATTGATGATAGGCACACCGGAAGTTTTATTGCACAAAATATTAATGAAATTTGTGATTATTATAGAATAAATGATAAAATTATGAATATTACATTAGATAATGCTACTTCTAATGATTATACTATAAGACTTCTAAAAGTTCGATTAACTCTATGTTTTCCTGATCATTTTCATATAAGATGTGCGTGCCATATTTATAATTTAGTTGTAAAGAATGACGTTAAAACTTTTTGAAAGCATTCTTGATAAAATACAATTTGCTATAAATTTTATTTTTAAAGGTAATAAAATACAAAGACGCAAAGAGTAAAAAAATTTGTCATGATTGTGGATTATCTTATAAAAATATTACAGAAAAGTTTCGACTAGGTGTAATTCTCTGTATGAGCAACTACTTGTTGCTTACGATTATAGACAATCTATAACTTTATTATTTAACGCCATAATAAAATCCAAGGGATATGCTTGTAGATAATGATTGGAATTTTTTTAGAACTTATTGGATTTCTAGAGAAATTTTTTTCAAGCTACTAAAGAATTTTTCTGTATTTATTATCCTACTATTTTAAATATGTTATTTTATATAGCTCTAATATTTTTGTTACTTAATGAATATATGCAAAAACCAACTTATAAGGCATCTATTGAAAAAATGTTTAAAAAAATTAAAAAATATTTTTCCTATTTCCACTGTTTATATTATTGGTACGGTATTAAATCCGACTATTAAGTAGACGGTTGTAAAATACTAATAGAAACGATTTATGATTGTATAGAAGTACTTCCAACAAACTCAATTGAAGAATCAACTCACAAACCAACTAAAGAAGAAGTTACGTCTAGCATAAATACTGAATGCAAACAAGTATATATGTATTACCAATATCAAAGCGCAAATAATCAACTGGCTTTTGTACCATCTTCTACTACTTCGCTGCAACCTTATAAAACACATACGGTTTCTGCTGCTAGTATTCAAGGCCTTAGAAATAAAATGTTTAGTGGTTCAACTTCTTCACAAGTTAGCTAATTTGATGTTTATGTTTTACAGGGTGTTGTACCGTACGAATTAATTGTCAATGATGAAGGACATGAAGACTTGCTGAAATACTGGAGGCAGAATGAGAATACATTTCCGACACTAGTAAAGATGGCCCGAGATGTTGAACATTCAAACGTTATCAATAGCGTCTGGAAATGCTTTTTCTGCTGGAAGATTTCAAATAGGAGAGCATAGACATTCATTGGCGGGAGACGCATTGGAGATTGCAGTTCTATTCAGAGATTGAATTTGAGCGGAGTGTAGAAGGTGCGGTCAACCGGAGATCAACAAAGAAGAAGACAACAACTACAACGAAATCTTGTCCAAGGGAACATGAAGCGACGTCGAACAATTTGACCTACAAATTTCAATTTCAACCGAAAATCCTCAAGGCATTGTGAGGAAATTAGAAAAAGTATGGTTAACTATGTAATTTTTTTAATTACAATTTTACTATGTGATTTGCAACTTTTGAACAACACCACAAAGTTGCAATTTTGAAATTGTATTACAAAAAAATTATATTTCTATTAAATAATATAAGAGGCACAAAACACCATTGAAATATTTTTATTACACTATCTTGTTCAATTATTGAAGTGTTTATATATATATATATATATATATATATATGTATTATTTTTTTAAAATTAAGTCACAAAAAAAACCACAAATTCCGATCCCGACCCGGCACGACCCGTCCCCCAAAATCCCGGCCCCTCTTTCGGCGGGATGTGGGACGGGACGGGACGAGACCTCTTCCCGCCCCGCCTATCCCACCCCGCCAGCCCCGCCAGCCCCGCTCCGCCCCGCCACTTCCCGTTGGACATCCTAGTCTTAATTAGTTTAAGAAATGCTAGATTTGTCCATTAGGCATTTGACCATATTCCTTGATGTTAGGTGACCTACTAGAGCAGTAATTGGTACGGCTTACCTACCTTGAAAGTTTTGCTCTTTCTGTTACTCACTCCGAATCAAAAAGTGTCCACTTAGCCATTTGCATACCTCTTAAAAAAATACAAACTCCTAGACAATAAGAAGTAATTTGACTAAACTGTCCTAATTAAATATGTATTGAGATTTGATCACATAGTATTAATAGCGGAAAATCTAAAAAAATAAGGTTAATTATTTCTTGATTTGATAAGTGGACACTCTTTTTTACTCAGAAAAAAAGTTAATTGGACACTTTTTGATCAGGATGGAGTATCAATTATTTTTTCTTTAAGCAGCTGCATTTACGTAAATAAGCAACTTCCATGGTTTCTTGATAACAATAAAGACAATTACTTACATTTGAATGGTGACGATAGAAACCAATTAAGTATTCGTTGCACATAAATACAAAAAACTCTAGTTTCACTCTTTTGTTCTGGTATGAACAGTCACTAATCACTGCCTTTCTATTCAAATAAGTTTGTATTGCTTCATCATTTATGCATAGGAATACCTTGTTATTCAGTAATTGTGAGCTGGAGACACACACACACACACACACGAAGATGCAAACATATATTTCAAAAGCTTTCTAGGCTGAACCATGGCTACGGCTGGAACATTTTCTTGTTTAATTTGATCAATTTCTATAGTTTCATTTCCACACAACGATCAGCAATTTGCAGGAATATTCTCAAGGTCAGGGGATATGAGGAGCATAGCATACCTAAGTTGTATCACCTTAAAATTTTAATTAGCTCCTTTTAACTGGTAAGCATGTTTACACGCAATTACTACGCATGATACTTTCAGGAAATGAAAACTGAAAAACAGCTCCAAAGACAACAAAAAAAATTGAGTCTTAATTTGCAACTTTTTGAAGATTACTTTGGAACAGAACTAGAAATACTAGCCTACCACAAAAGATTAAGACAGACAAAACAAGACAAAATTATCGACCCACCACACAAGAATTGAAAGTATATTTATGTCCTAGAGACAATCTGTAGTAAGACAAATGTACTTTATACACATTCATATTATTATTAATGGGGATTAATATTTTGGCATTTGCAATTATTGAATTATTATTTGATTGTTTGTGATTATTCATTAATGTGCATCCATTGAGCTTACGTTGTCATTAATAGAGTGAGATATTTTATGATAGAGCGTAACTCTTAAAATAGCCTCGACTAATGATCATCGAGAATGAGATATCGATGATATATGATAAGTCGACATATGGTCTGCATCACATCCTTAGAGGATGTAGTATGTCTCACATGCTACGAGTAATTGTTACTCGTGATGGACACATGGATACTTTGAAAGTATTGGTATACCCTGCTGATATACTGTTTGTTATACTTGTCTAACGTATGATCAGCGTGTGGAAAATAGAAGTCCTTAGACTTGAGGTCAATACACACATTATCTACAAAGTATTGTACTTTGATCTCGTCCTAAGCTCAAATGCCTTATAGATTGAGATACGACTTGTATTGGGTACATTACGATGTGGATTGAAGGTGGTAGTTGAGCCAAGATTAGGATTCATTCCTCGAATGTATATTCGAGAGAACACTCGGATTCTCAGTGATATTAGGTTGACTAAGTCGTTGGCCAACACAATAGACATATTTAGAATATGGTCTAGTCGTCAACTAATATAGCTGAGATACAATGATTAAGCCATTTGGATAGACACTTGACAAATCCTAAGCTTGATCGGGTGTGTCGTGAATGAAATGATTTTATCTTACCACATAAAGGTTAAAGTTTACTGGATTCGCGTAAATGTACTTCACATATTGAGTTCGTCTTCCGGCGCCGTCTAGGAGTTCCGTGTAGACCTTAATTTGATTAATGTCGATATGAGAAGGTCGTAGGGTCACACTATGTCGGTTGTCCGTTTCGATCTAAGGATGTATTGAGAGAGTAATTAAAATTTTCGATTTGGAATCGAGGCATTTAAATGAATAATGATTACATTAATTAAGTCAAAATTGGATTTTGGATTAAATTAAGAATGCACGGAAATTAAATCGAGGCAGTGCAACTGCACGTCGAGCGCCGCGACGCCCATACCCTAAGGCCGCTACGCCTTTGCGTCGATTTTGGGTCAGGCCCAAGGTCAAACCCTAATCCATTTTTTGACATAATTTTCAACTATAAATAGAGGCATTCATTTTCATTATTCCATACCAATTTTCAGAATAACATTCTAAGTCTTAGAGACTTAGAATAAAATACTTTCTCGAACCTCTGCCGGATTTTTTAGCTTTCCGAATGAGGAGTACATTGAAGCTTGGTGCTTGTAAATTGGAAGGGCAATCGCGTGTGCACCTAACAGTAGATAAAGACTCCAGATTATTGTAACTTGTAAGTAAATATTTTATGTTACAAGTTTCATTGTTGTATAGCCATACCAGAAATTATTGTTGGGGTAAGCAAGTAACAAAACTTTTAAACGTTCGATGTGCCTTACTTATGTGCTTTGTACCCAATAATTACCTACAAGAATTACAATGTTGTCAACAATAGAAATGCCCAAAGGGCAACTAGAAACAAAGACCCTCCAAAGAATCATTTTTTATTGACAAACATGTTATAGTGCCATTACAACGCAGCAACATACCTTGCAACCCAAACACCAAATTTACAATATTAAACACTGAAACACAAGAAGGGGGGGGGGGGTTGTAAAATTACTCTTTTTAAATTAGTAAGTTGACTCGATGTTATACCCAATCAACCCATGCAAGTCTGTAAGATATGTTAGCAGATAAACAAATTGAAAAGAAATGCAGAATGATAAATGACACAAGTGATTTATACTGATTCGGATCACCGATGTGGTGCCTATTCCAGTCCCTTTGGGTTACAAGAGTTTCCTTAGAGCCTTGAATGGTTGTCGTTACAGAATTGGTTAGTGATGAACCTTCTGCTAGTATCTGGACATATCCCAAATATCCTTGGTTACAACCTTGACCTGTATAGCTATATGTCTATCACTTCTTTTTATTTTTCCTAACTGAAGTACTATTGATTACAATTCTTTTTGTAAGATGAAAGAGTGAATGAAATTTTGCTCAAGTAAAGTTGTACAAGTCTTCAGAGTCTTGGAAGTCTTCTATTTATATTAGAGGTTGAATGAAGTCTTCCGTCTTTGGTAAATATTGATGAGATCAGAGGAGATCAATCGTTCCTTTGATTGATCTTCTTGGAAGAATGCGAGAAGTTCATATTCTCCAGATTCGATTATAAATCAGGTAGGCTTGCTCTAAGGTTACCCAAGGAAGTTTGTCCCCCATCAAGGATTGTCGTGATCCTTAATTGTGATCTCTAGTGATTGAATCCTTGATTGATGATGATTCAATCTAGGTTTTCCTTCTTTGAAGCTCGTTGATAACTGGTAGTACTTGGCTGCGATCCTGTTTCCCAGGAAGTATTTGAGGGTGTTGATGATTCTGTCAGAGAAGGTGTGGTAGGATTTCTCAATGTTTCTGGAGAGGGTAGAGTAGGAGTTTTGGACTGCGACTGCTAGATTGTCATTAGATGTGGCATTGTCCCTTGAGAGCAAGTTGACTCGTTCTATCAGCATCTTCACAGTGTGCACGCCTTCAGTCTTCAAACCATCCATACTGAGGCGTATCTTGCTTACATCCGTACTAGTCTCATTGGTTGAGCACAACATTTTCTCCAAAATCTTATTTATCCTATAAATGTTGCCATCCACAGCCGCTAGAGTCATCTTCAATTCTTGAACTTCCTTCATAATAGCAGATGAAGACTCTGTGGGTGCGACATCAATCTTCTCAGTCTGAGGTTCAAGCTTTACCTGAAGTTCTCCTTCTTGACCCATTCTCCATCAACCAACACATACCCCATACTTGCGAAAGCCCTGGAATTATACCCTGAATCCACTTCTTGAACAGGAAAATCAATAATATCAATAAATAATGATTTGAGGATGTGAGTAATCACCATTCCCGCCCCAACCCCGCCCCGCCCCGCCCCAACCCAACCCCGTTCCGGCGGAATGTGGGACGGGACGGGACTGGACCTCCCACCGTCCCACCTATCCCCGGCTCGCCCCGAGTCCCGCCCCTCCCCGGTCCAGCCGGGACCCGCCCCGCCCCATTGGACACCCTTACTTTAAACTATACATCGTCAAGCATACTGCTGCCTCTCTGCTGAAGCTGATAAATAAACTCATCCTATAGCGCATGTAAATTCCCAAATTAGCCGATGAAGACCAAATCACCAGCAAAGTAACTATAAGATAGAGTATCATTTTTACTAATTTTATCCCAAACAAAAAATATATATGATTGCAACGGCAACTCATTAATGTCAAGCTTTTGTATAACGTCAACAACACATTAGCATCAGCTCAAATCGTACAAATCTAATCCTAGTTTTGTTCACGTGCACATTGCAAATAATTCCTTAAGAGGCTAATCAACCCAATAATCAACGTAACTGTTCCTTAACTATCACAATTCTATCAAAATCATGGAATAAAATATCAAAATTTTCACAAATTATCGAAAGAACTCGCAGCTTTTCGCGTAGCTGGGGGGTAGGATAGGTGTTGTCCCTTTAGAACATGTCGTGCAGTGACTTAGCTTGGGATGTAACCAAGAGAAAGTTAAAAGGCTCCTTATTTGAACTTTTATGGAATCAATTTTTTAAAATTGTTATTAATCTTATGCAAGATTATATTAAATTTTAAATACTTTTTTCAGACACATCCAACTTGAAACTATATCATTGACCTAGGAAAGTAACAAATGTGAATTAGCATAAAATTAATTAGCTTGAACTGCATCTGCAAAGGCTTTAAAAGAAAATCATAACAAAGCAATAGTAGTAACCAAAATTGAATCAGGTAGGAGAGAACCATCTTTTCTATCATGTAAATGTTATTATTATTTAATCAATCAAGAAATGAGTTTTTACATAGTATACATTATTTTTTATATTTTTATTTTATTATGATATCCAACATTTTATGTAATTTAGGTGTATCTTGACCATTATTAGTACAATATACTCATCAGCTAGAATAATAAAAATTATTTGATTTCTTCATAAAACTAATTATTCTCCGTAGAGATGAAAGTAAAATAAAAATAGGAGCCTATTACAACTCATATAGTATACGTTAGGGTGGCCAACGGGGCGGGTCCCGACGGGACAGGGATAGGGCGGGACCGGTCCTCCGGCGGAACTGGCGGGATCCGCCGATGTCCCTTCCCGTTCCCGTCGGAAAAGGAGACCGATATTATAGGGTCGGGGCGGGACGGGATCAGGCTTTTCTGTTTTTTTTTTCACTTAATTTTAAAAAATAACATATATATAAATACCTCAATAATTGAACAAGATAGTGTAATAAAAATATCCCAAGACTGTTTTTGTGCATATTATATTATTTAATAGAAATATAATTTTTTTGTAATACAGTTGTCAAAATTGCAACTTTATGGTGTTAAAAGTTGCAAATAATATAGTAAAATTGCAATTAAAAAAATTACATATTTAAAAACACATTTTCTAGTTTCTTTATAATTTCTTGTGGTTCTTCGGTTGAAATTGGTATTTGTTGGTCAAATTGCTCGACGTCGCTTTCGACGGAGGATAAGATTTTGTTGTAGTTTTCGTCTTCTTCGTTGATCTCCGGTTGACCGCACCTTCTCCGCTCCGCTCGTATCCAATCTCTGAATAATACTGCAATCTCCAAGCTGTCTCCCGCTAATGAGTGTGTGTGCTCTCCTATTTGAAATCTGCTGGTAGAAAAAACGCTTTCAGACGCTGTTGATGACGCTTGAATATTCAACACATCTCATGCCATCTTTAACAATGTCGAAAATGTCTTCTCATTCTCCCTCAAATATTTCAGCAAGTCTTCATGTCCTTCTTAATTGAGAACTGATTGGTATGATACAACACCCTGCAAAACAAAAACATCAAACTCGCTAACTTGATTAGTAGTTGTACCACTAAACTTCTACTTGTAGAGAGATAGATTGAGAGATTGTAGGATGATTTGTGAGAAAGATGAAGAGAAAATGAAGTATTTATAGTTGAAAAATTGGGTAAAGTGTAAATATATTAACTTAGGGGTTAAAAATAAATATTAAGGGGGCAAGGAGGGTTGGGGAAGGCCAAAAATAGTCGTTGCACAACGGCCAAAATATAAAATGATTGTTGTGCAACGACCATTTTTTGCAAAGGGGAGGGATCGGGGCGGATCGGGCGGGATCGGGGCGGATCGGGCGTAGCGGGATTGGGGCGGGATCGGGGCGGATCGGGCGTAGCGGGATTGGGGCGGGACGAGCCCAGGTCCCGTCCCGATTCGAATCCCGTTATCGATTTTTTTTATAGTAAGGTAGGGGTGGGACCGGAGCGGGATCGGGTCGGGACCGGGCCTCCCCGCCCCGTTGGCCAGCCATAGTATACGTATATATATTTTGAAAAAAATATTGCCATGTAATGAAAACTCAATAAAATAGAGCTATTTAATAAAATTTCCCTTAAAAAATGTGGGCGACCGGCTAGTATTGTTTGGGCCCATATGAGGGGAAAAGTTGATTTGGCCCATTTGTACAGTTTTCTCTCTGTCCGAAACTCTCGAGAGAGAACTATTGCTAAAGGAATCGATATCGATTTGGCATGCTCTTATACGTAAGTGTTGAACGCCACGTAAATAAAAATTTCTCCATTACTTGTAAATCTTTTTAACTTACTCTGAAAACAAAGGAATTGAATTTCACTAATGGGATAATAGATGTTTGGCTGTGTATGTTTTCTTTTTCTTATCACTGCTTGGCTAATTAAAATCCAAAGTAAGGTCACTAACTATTAATCGTCAAAACACACCTCAACTATTATCAATTGTTTCCTTTTCCTAAACTATTACCGAGGGAACACGGATAGTTGGCCTAATTAGTTTGGAGGTAAGTTTTAATACATAGAAGGTGATAGTTAAGGTAGGAAACGAGAGCTGATTGTTGGGGGTGTGAAAGTAGGAAAAAGTGATGTTTTTGACCATTAACTCTTGTATTTTTCATCTGAGTAGTTGCCAGGACTCTTGAGTCTCAGCAGAATATAGTAGCAGCTTGTGGTAGTTTTGGAGATTCTTGTGGTAGGGATTACCACTTAACTTTAGATTTGTATTTTAAAATTTAGTCCATTGAGATGTGAAAGCTGAAATATGCTTCTCTGGATTTTGTGACTTGTGGGATTCTTCATTTTTCTTCTATCAGCATTTATGTATTTGTTGATATATGTTGAATTGGCATGAATATGAAATTTGGGGATTTCCATTATGCTAGAGCAAATATTACCTCATGAGGGAAAAAACTAGGCACCTTTGGGATGCCAATAATTGAGAAAGGATTAGGGAAGGGGAAGGGGAAGGGGAAAGCGGGGAAGTGAGAATTGAACACACACTTATTGTATGTGAGACTCCACTGGTCTCACTAGACTTCATGTCTTGGTCACTTGCATGGTCATATCATTGAATATAAACACTACGCCATTGCTTTTAAGTATCTCTGTCAAATGCATGCCCAACACCAAACCTTCTTGTTTTATTGCGAGGGAGCGTAGTTGTATTGCAGACAGACAAAGGGAAAGGGTGTGTTGCATCAGAAATGAAACTATAGGCATTCGTGTTGTATGTGTTAACAAATGTATTCAGCTGGGAGATATCTTACTACTGTATATGTGATTTTGGATATGGTGGTTGATTAAAGATACGTATTTTGTCAAATATTTGATGCTGCCAGAAGGAAACCACATAACCATTAGCATGATATGCTAAAGTAAATACACCTGATAGTTTCACAGATATTAAGAGGTAGCGTCATGGCAACGTGCTTTAGGCAAACCAATTCTTTAATAGAGTATTCTAATTAGTTCTTCTGTATGCTCCAACTTATAAGTGCCCAACATTCCAAAATTTATTTACTATAACTGTATATTTGATAAAAAACATTTAGACGCAGATCTGAAACTGTTGCTTTCAGAATCTTAAAATGTTGGAGGTTTCAAAAGATATTTTCTGGTTGTAAGAGCCTCGAGGTAGTGATCTGTTCTGTTGTTTATTGAAATCTAGTTGATATTGGATAGACTTCAGAAGCACTATAAAAACATAGCTGTGCACCGTGGTGGACGACCATACATTCTGAGAAAACATAACTGGGTCAAATATTTACTGGTTTCTTCGGTTCAATCCATTTTTCTGTGCGATTCTTCTTTCCAGAATTGTTTTTCTTGGGAATGTTCTGTAAATGAAACGTCATTCCTCTCCACTTTGTTGTTAAAATCTTTGGGTCGTCTGGATAGAGGACTGCTGTGAACTTTTGGCAGTTTTCGTGGAAGTAAATATTGGTAGATGATTCTATAGCCAAGATTAATCAAGTCATATACTGTGCATTGTGCGACCAAACCAGATTACTAGTCAAAAGATGTAGCTAAACATATAGTGGATCAGTAGTGTCTTTCCATTGGCAATCAATGTATTCTTTGGTACTGGGACATTGTTCTCGTTTTGTCATCTTGATGTTTCATATGCATGAAGCATATAACTGCTGTTCTTCTAGATGACTAAATCAGAGAGAAATTCAAATATTTAGTTACTGTATTGATCTTACAGTTCCGTTCTTGAGAAAGGATGGATGCGTTTGTCTTGGCAAATGATGGATAACTTTTGGTCATGTGTGTTAGATTCTTTCAAGTGTGCAATGTGCATTCCTTCCCTCCTCTCTGTATGCTTTTCCTGCTTTCATTTCTTTGGTAATTCATTTACAAACTTCTGCCAAGGGAAATGGTTTTTTTATGCTCCCTTGTTTTGTTTATATTTTAATTTGGCATTTCACATTTACAGTCTGCACAAGCGAAAGAGTTACGATGGAATTAGCTGACAGAACAGTTGGACTGCTTTTGACGGTGACTAGTTTGTCCATTTTCACATATTATACCTTCTGGGTCATCATTCTGGTCAGTTCTTTTCTCTTGCCTTACAAGATGTAGTGACTTTCACGACCTACATTATTACATCGGGTTGATATATACATTTTGTCTTTCAGCCATTGGTTGATACTGATCATTTTGTGCACAAGTATTTTCTACCTCAAGAGTATGCAATTCTCATTCCCGTATTTGCTGGAATGGCACTCATCTGCTTGCTGAGCATGTTTATTGGATATGTGATGCTCAAGTCCAAAAAGAAGAAGGCATGACACAACCATGCTAACCCTGCTGCTAGCTGTTTGAATTAAATGATAGTTCATAGTTTTGCTCTTGGACAGCTTGTGTCACATACATTATCTATCTATTCATGTGTGGACAGAGATCTGAAAATTCTAGATATGTCTTCCAGTATCACTACATAAAGACAACAAGCTCTCTTTTGTTGTAGCTTTAGGAATGTCTGTTACCTATAATAACTATTCGTTTAGTCTATATATCGTCGTTCATGACTTTGAAGAACTCAAGAGGGGGTTAGATAAAGAGGTCCCTGCCACTAAAAAAAACTGACTTTATTTTGATAATCTTTAGGAGTTGATGTTTCCTCTTTGGTTGGGGACTGAGAGCATCTTTTCTTCGTTATTCATGATTCAGCAATCTCATCTTTTCTTCGTTTGGTCAGTGGGATAAAGGATTATAATCTTTTTGGTACTCGACTTAATTGTGCAAATATCTTTTACACCCATCAATGCATATAATTAAACTCTTTTACTATTGAATGCAGACCAATACTCGTAATCCATTCTTTGAAATTGCAACTTTTGTATCTTTCCAAATCCAGAAGCATTTGATAGCTCTGATTTCTTTGAGAATAGAGACTTTCATTCTCTCTGTTCATTTTATGTACAGTTCTATGATGAAACTACTTCTCATTTATTCCTAGATGACTACAAAGTTCCAGTTACTTTTCGCTACAAATTGTTAAATTGCTAAGTGATTTTAAGGCATTACATTCCAAAAGGACTGCCCTGCTCTATCACACAAACGAGAAGTAGTACCCTTCTCCATCGGCTCTAATGCAGGAAACTTATCACTTGAATAAAACACAAACTCATCTTCTATGTTTAACTTTTCTTTGTTCTTAATGTTTGGTTCGTCCTTTTCGCTGGCACTAGTGGTAGAATTCTTCTCCACAAGCTCGTGATACATGGAAGAACGAAGCAGAAGGCTGAGAGCTGTAGGCGAAGATGACTTGTTGCATGGGCTTAAGGGCATTTTTCTTTCAATAGGTTCTTGGCTTTGTGGAATAGGGGGAAGAGTTTCTCTAGTTGTGGTAAAATAATTGGAGCCAAAAGAGAATTTAGGGTCATTTATCGGGTTAATCATGTCGTTAGTGTTGGTTTGTATAGCCTGATTTTCTGATCTTAATTCCTGGAATGCCATCTGAGTATTGGCACCTGGTTTTAGCCATCTAATGTAAGTGCTAAAGTCAAAATTAGTCACCGCGTTAATCCCTCTGTATTCAATTGCAGCAATGTCATAAGCTCGAGCTGCTTCCTCTTGAGTACCTATGAATAAAAACACGAGATTGGCAGCTTATTTTTACAGTCTTAATTTGATCAGTGCTGAAAATAATGGGGTGAAAGTACTTACTGTAAGTACCTAGGTAGAGGTATTTGTTACCGAATACTCGTCCTATTCTTGCTTCCCATCTGCCATTGTGATGATGCCTGAAGTTACATGATCAATTCGAAATCTTTTTGTTACTAATTATGAACAACAGACGGTAGACGTTTTAGCACAGATGGTGAAATGTTTATTTACCTTGCTACTCCTCTGTATTTAGATACACCTCGGGCGAAACCACTGCTTCTCCTGCATTACAAGGGCCAAAACTCTAGGTAAGTTTTGGTTTGTAAAAAGATTTGATGTTAATCTGATTGAAAATCAAGTTGAATAATACCTTCTTAAAGAGACTAAGTACTCCTCCTTAGTTACAGTTTGCATTATTTCAATTTCCTTCTCATAATCAGATATCTGTAGATAAGAGTTTGTGCAGAGATATTTCAATCAAACAGAGAAAAAGTTTCCAAGCAAAAGGACTGTGAAAATAGCAAACATCTTACTGGAAAATTAGTGAAAGCTGATGTGCCCCAGTACTTGATTGCAGCCAAATCATATGCTCTTGCCGCAGATTCTTCTTCATCATATGCTCCTATTCAGTTGAAAAAACAACATACAAGTAAAATTTCTATTACCCAAAATTCAATTCTTGAATCAAATATTGGTCTATAGCACCAATTTTGCAATACTAACCAAGATAGACTTGTTTTCCTTTCTTTTTCTGAGTCACATTCCAAGAACCCTTGTCCCACAAATGTGCCTCATAACGCCCCGTCCATCGATGCCTAAAATCCAAGGTAAATATAACAAGAATTAGTTTCTTAAAACCTATGTATCCCAAAAAGGCAAAAATGTTGACTCATTTTTTATTAGTTCTACCTGCTTACTCCTCTGAATCTTGAACTTCTCTTCACAGTTGGTGTATGAGCAATATTTTGATCAACTTTAGGTGAATCTATTTTCTGCTGCTCAGTTTGTTGGCTAATGTTATCATTCAGTGCAACTAAAGGGGGTGACATTCTTCGCCTTTTCGCGCGTTTTGTCGTTTCTGGAATGTCATAATCCACCATGGACATGCTTCTTTTTAGAGGGCTCACCATCTCAGATATAACTAAATATGAATCTTTGTTCAAATCCATTATTTGTTTCAACTTCCAACTAAATATGAAGAAAAGAAGCTCACAAAAATGGATGCTGCAGTATTTAGTATATATAATGTGTGTCGTCTTTCGTCATTTTTCTTTGTTTTAGTTTTATGTCAACAAGCTAATTTTAAGACAAAACAAACGATGATTTCATGTCAACTTGAGTGTCCACTAGCCAATTTAGTGTTATCCTGGATATTAGTTTTTGATTTTACATATGACTTAATTCTTGACTTCAAAAGAATATTAGGAAAAAAACAAAAATATTGTTCGATACTTTCAAGGTTGTATCTAACACTTACAGCCACTTAACCTTTTATTTATAATCCTAAGTTGATGATAATGACATGACGTGTCAAGTTGATTTATTTAAATTCCAAATTAGTGGTTAAAATGAAATTTCGAGCTATATATCGTATCTTTAGACCTTATTTCATATAACCCACATAAGTACTCTTAGAAATTGGGACTTCTCTGTGTGTGCCACTAACATGCATCAAGATAAACACGTCAATAACAAAGTACATCTTAAAATTAACTGTAATGAAAATACTAACAATATATCCATTTCGTTCCATTAGATCCCAAGTTATTTCAATATTGTTCAATAATTCTCCTCTAGAACATGTATCTTATATTCACAGACAAGTAAATAAAACTACATAAGTCAAAATAAATCACCTGGCCTTTGTCTTTTAGTTATCGGCATCCTTTTAAACGTATTCAAGCTGTTATTTTGTTTTCTTTGATAATCCAAGCAGACACTTTGTCTTCTCCCATTTAGACAAATGGTTAAGTTTGTCATTTAGCTGTTTCCTAGGATTCTTCGTCATTGCGGAGGCCATTTCTTATGCTTTCTTGTTTTGTTTTGTTTTGCCAGGTTTATGGTATATTCTTTTGTCTTTGTATTGTGAGAAGCTGAATATATAATGAGAGTTGATAATCATTACTAACAATGGAAAGGGTCTCACACAAGTACATTGATAATCTTTTTCTAATGATTTCTGTTGTTGACATGATGATTGTGAAATCTTGTTTGGATTATTGGCTCTTTTTTACCATTTACTGGGGGTTCAAATGCAGTAATGTAGGAGATGGTCTTTTTATGCACTTTATAACCTTGTGTGAAACCATTTTATGAATGTTTTTAACTTATACTCATTTGACGGTTAAAGGATTGTAATTGAGTATGATGTTGTAGCTTGCATTCTACCTGAAGTTATCTTTTAATAAGTGACCAAATTTTACAATGAACAAAAGCTAAACTTGTAGTAGTTAATCTTATTAAATGAAAATTATTTAGACCAACTATCCATATAAATTGAACTTCGTATGGAAATATTAAGACAATTCTTTTACAGTTGTCTTAGTTTATTACACCTAACATTTCATAATAATGAGTATATATAGCAGATTTTTTCTTTTACGAGTGTGGTAGAATTTAACTGCATTGTGGAAGGGTATTGTTAAGACCAACTATCCTCTGTTTCTACCTTTACTAACAATATATACCTTAGTGTAGATTGCAGTTGGATGTACTCCCACTGATATAACAGTGCAGCTTCTCTGTTTTGTAAATGTAACTTAATTGTGAATATGCTGTTGGAAATTAGCCTTTGGCGGGAGTTGCGACCGACCAACTTTAACGGCTTAAACACTAGTGTTACGTATGTTGGAGAATCCGGTTCTTCACACATGCATGATCTACTAAGTACGTAGATAACCGTAGGGCCAAGAATTGTCAAATTTCATTGAGAAATGAAAGAAATATTGGTCCACGAAGTAAGGTGTTTGAAGCATGAAAAGTGTGGTATTGTGTTCAATTCTCCCTCATCGGTAGAGGAAGAAAGAATTGTTGTGTATATAAGACTCGAAATTGATTTGGGGTTTGGGACCCCAAGGGGTATCCCATGTGTTTAAAGGAGGGAGGACCTAGATGTGCTTCGGTTCGAGGAAAGACCACACGCGCCGCCGCCGCCCGTCCGGTCCGGTTCCGAGTTCCGGGGCCTTGGGATATTATCTTTTTGGGCCAGAGAACTTTGCCAGAAGTACAGTTTGATCCCAGAATTCTTTCAGATGTACAGTTTGGTCCCTGAAGTTTTCAGAAAGTCAGAATTTCGACGGTCAAAGCAGCAACGCCCAAGCACTCAATTCAGCCATTTATTTTGGCTGAATTACTCCTCCTATAATGGCCAAATCCGTTGGTCTTTCACCATTTATGTTGGTGACTTTACTACCTCCATAATGGCCATTATTTGGCTATTATGGAGGCAGTTTTTCAGTCCCCTCCTCACCTATATAAACACCCCCTTACACCATTGTTGAGCACTACAAATAACAGTTTATACAACTCACGAAAATACACAACCAAAACAGTTTTCTTCCTACAACTTCCAAGCATCATTTCGTTACTCAATATTCTTCACGGTAGCATTTGAGTTTCCTTTGCTCAAGTGTTCCATTGCTGTTTTATCTTGGGAGACAAATTGTCCAGGACGTATAAAGGATACATACGGGGCAATATTGTCTTAAGGACAGAGTGCCACACTCGACTCAGCAAAAACGGTTTCCATTTTTCCGTCTTCAACAAAATTGTAATTTCAGTTTTGTGGTTCTATTGTAATTTTCAGATTTTTAGTTGAATTATTGAATCTTTGTTTATCCTTTCGAATACTTGTAATAGTTATATACTTCCCGTACTGCTTTATAAAGTACCATAGAGCAAAAATACCCAACATATGCTACATCAGTTAAAACTTTCCCTAATAATGTATTTACCCTAGAAAGAAAGTTTCACATAGTGTGTCTGATGATTATATACCCTAGAAAGAAGATCCGTTGATTTGGTAACTCGCTATGCTTGGCGCGGTCCCATACTACGCTATTTGATCGAGATTCGAAATACCCTTCCTCGCCGCCACCTTCCTTCAGCTCGATTGGAAAACTCTCACTAATTAACTGTTAGGGCATAAAAGATGAAAACATGAACTAATGAATGAACATATCCTAGTGTAAAATTTATGGAATTGTATAATTTGGAGAACCAAATAAGAAAAAAGTTCATTTTCACTGATATTTTAATCATTCAAACTGCTTTTTTAATCTTCAGGCATTTCAGGTCCAGAGGCTTTAGTGCCACTGCCCAAAATCTAGAACTGAGAATCTGTCATAACCAAAATTTCTTTCATATAACTAATCATCTGGCAACATGCCACCTTACTGTATGCAGCATGCTTTTCCAGTATCCAACTTTCTTCTCCAATTACAAGTTGCATCTTTCTTTTCCTGAACTTGATAAATCCTCCGCTTTCTTAATTCTACTGTCCGTGAAAGTCACTTCAAGAACAGAAAGAAGATATCATTTTTTCTTGACCAATCGTGGTCAAAACAAGAATCTGCTGCAGTTTAATACTTCACGTTGTATTATTTCTTATGAAACTAGATCCTCTAGCTTTCCTTACATTTTGATGGAGCATCAATTGTCTAACCCTCTCGGCATCTGCCCATTTATCATCCAGAACATACAAGTCAGCGATAAGGGTATAAATCCCTCCATCATTCTCTGGCCTCACCACATTCATGACCCTCTCGATCACTCTCTCTGCCATCTCAAACTGTTTATGCAACTTGCAAGATGACAAAAGGAACCCCAAATAACTACATTAGGCTCTCGTGACATAGTATTGATCACTTCATATGCTTCCCCTAACAATCCAGCCTTCCCAAATAAATCAACCATGCAGCCATAATGCTGAATAGTTGGTCTCAGTCCACACTCTTTGATCATTTTGAAGTATCCACGACCTTCATCAACCAACCCCGCTTGTACACAAGCACTAAGTACACCAGTGAACGTAAACTCATTAGGTAGCACACACCCTTGTCTCATTTTCTTGAATATCTCCAACGCTTCGTTTCCAAAACCGTGTTTTGCTGCTCCACAAATTAAAGTAGTCCAAGTTACCACCAAAGAAGCAAAACTCAAGAATCCACATTTAGCAACATGTCTATTAAACAAGTACCAAGCTCCACATTCAATTCCCACTTATTCTTTACCTCGAAACCATGTACTAATTTCCCAAGAAGCTGTAGGTTTTCGTTGGGTTCGTGTATGCAGCGGAATTTGAAAATTTTGTGTTTCAAACCCAACAAGCGACAAACTGTAGGATGATTATGTAGTAATATAAAACACGTCAATACATAACATGTATATAACCGTAATACTTCGAGGGTGTGCACGCAATTGATCCTCGACAGCAAGTTCCAAGAACTCCGATGTAGACCTCCTTCGAACAGTTAGGAAATTCAGCACAGGTTCAAGAGAGTTTTATTCTAGGTCTCTAAGACTTAGAATAATATACGAATCATTTCTCTAATAATGAATGAGAGGTGTTCTATATATAGGTGAAATTAGGGCAAAATTCAGATTTTGGGTTGGGCTCAAAGCCTTGCCCAAAACGAATTGCAGCAGACCAATCTGATTTGGCCTACTGCCCAATTAGCGTCGCGGCGCCTCGCCCTTTTCACAAAATATTTTCAGCATATTTTAATTAAATCCAAAATCCAATCTTGACTTAATTAAATAATTTCCATCAAATAGAAATTATCTCATAGTTATTATTAATTTAAATATCTCGATTCCAAATCAAATATTTAACACATTCTCAATACACTCTTAGATCGAAGAAACAATTGACATAATGTTAGGTCTTCACATATCGACACTAATCATATTAGGGTCTACACGGAACTTCTAGACGGCGCCGTCAGACGAACTCAATATGTGAAGTATATTTACACGAATCTAGTAAACTGTACCTCTATGTGGAAAGATAAAATCCTTTCATTCTCGACGCACTCGATGAAGTTTGGATTTGCCAAGTGTCTATCCAAATGGTTTGATCATTATATCTCATCTATATTGGTTGACAACAAGACCATATTCTAGATATGTCTATTGCGTTGGCCAACGACTTAGTCAACCCAATATCATTGAGAAGCTGAGTGTTCTCTGGAATATACACTTGAGAAATGAATCCTAATCTCGGCTCAACAGCCACCTTTAATCCACATCGTAATGTATCAAATACAAGTCGTATCTCAACCTATAAGGCATTTGAGCTTAGGACAGGATCAAAGTATATTACCTGTAGACAAGGTGTGTATTGACCTCAAGTCTAAGGACTTCTATCTCCCACACGCTGATCATACTTTAGACATGTATAACAAATAGTATATCAGCAGGGTATACCAATACTTCCAAAGTATCAATGTGTCCATCACGAGTAGACATTACTTGTAGTATGTGAGACATGCTACATCCTCTAAGGATGTGATGCAGACCACATGTCGACTTATCACATATCATCGATATCCCATTCTCGATGATCATTAGTCGAGGTTATTTTAAGAGTTACGTTATAATATTAATATCTCACACTATTAATAACAACGTAACCTCTAGAGATCCATATTATAGAATATTACAAACAATCAACTAATAATTCAATAATTGCAAATGCCAAAATATTAATCTCCGTTAATAATAATACGAACGTGTATAAAATATATTTTTCCTAATATAGATTGTCTTTAGGACATACATATACTTTCAATCTCCCACTTGGCCTAGAGCCAATCTTTAACATATCTAATGCTCATATTCTCAAAATGACCATTATGCTTGACTAAGCTTAATGGTTTAGTGAATGAGTCAGCTAGATTATCATCTGTGGGAACATAGTCTAATCTAATCTCTTCAGTCTCCACCATCTCCCTGAGTATGTGGTACTTCCTTGGTAGAAGCTTGTTTCTGTTTGTTGATCTTGGTTCCTTAGCATGTGCAATCGCACCAGTGTTGTCACAATAAATAGTTATTGGACAACTGGCACTCGGAACTACCCGTAGTTCCTTCAGGAACTCAGAAATCGCGACAGTTTCTTTACCAGCTTCCGATCCAACAATGTACTCAGTTTCTGTTGTCGAATCAGCAGTTGTAGCTTGTTTGGAACTTTTCCAGCTCACTGCTCCACAATTGAAAATGAACGTGTACCCAGACTGAGATTTGAAGTCATCAAGATCCATCTGGAAGCTAGCATCAGTGTACCTAGTAGCAACTAGATTTTCTTCCCCACCATAGATTAAGAAATAATCTTTAGTTTGTCTAAGATACTTAAGAATACTCTTGACTGCTTCCCAGTGTTCTTCCCTAGGATTCTGCTGGAATTTGCAAGTCATACTAAGTGCAAATGCCACATCTGGCCTAGTACAGGTCATGACATACATGATCGATCCTATAGCCGAAGCATATGGGATCCTCTTCATGTGCTCATGTTCTATAGCATTAGAAGGACTGTCATTCTTCACCAATCAGGGCGATCAGGTGAATCATTATGGTGACAAAGAAATTTGGCTCCTTCATAGACTCCTTTAGAATGTGAAGGAGCTGGTCACATTTTATCTACTTTTGCCTTCATTTCTTTCTACATTCATGTTGTTGTAGCATCCTTGCCCATAAAGGTTAAGAGATGTGAGATGGGGAGGTCTGCTGAGTAGTAATGGTATAACTATCAATCTTATACCTCTTTAATGGTTGATCGTGTAAAAAACCCGGGCTTGTCTCATTTCTTATCTTCCATGTTATATGCTTGTTTAGGGTTGAATGGCAAAGAGCAACGCTTAAGGTTGCAATTGTGTGGAGAAACCACCTACTACCTTTAACCACAACAATGTTCTTTTTTTATCCTAGAAAGGTTTTCGTATGAATGTGGGTATTCACCGAGGCACGAATAATGGAAGGCTGAAAATCCACGGCGAGAATGTAGTGTATACGGTATCTTGCTTAGATATTCAACACATTTTTGGAAATTGTTAGCTCTTCTAATCTCAGTGTCACCGTTAAGCTTTTAACTGGTTGACGAAAAATGGTTCGTTTATCTTTTGGTAGTAAGTATCGTGTTATTTTTTAATTCTAGTTATGGTTTGACTATCAACTCATTATGCACGGCTCATACCAGGTCGTTTGTATTCTGTATAGAGGTAATGTTATACGGATGAAAAATTCAGATAATAAATTCTCCAAAATTATGTACTGAGCATAGCTAAGAAGAATTGACAAGTGAAATGGAAATGAGTTGGGTTCAAGTATTTCGTTCATACATTCATGTCATTCACTGATCCACATTATCTAACTGTATAGACTATGTGCTTAGTTATGTGAAGAGTCTTGTAAGTACTGATGTCTATGCCATTTCCATTAAACTGCTCTTTTCTTCTTTAATTTGATATGTTGCTCTTTGTTATTAACTTGCAAGTCTTTGAACTATCCAGATGATATTCATAGCTAAGTATGCCAAAAAGGATAATACTCAGAAGCATAATTATATAATGAGCAGAGCAAGACCATAGCAAATCCATGATATATCCTACATATTTTTCCAAAATTAAAAAAGATCATATATATAAGTTCCATTTTTAAGTTAGCAAAATTGTTTCTGCTACCGAACCACGGATCAGATACTTTGAGTGCAACTGCAAGTGAAGAAACATTCTAGATCAATGCTTTTCACTATCACGTACTTGAACACATGGATGCTCATATGGAAGAGAAAGCAACTGGCCCCGTTTGGAAAAGTAGAGCTAACGGGATTTTCTTAGATTTAAGGTGATTTGTGTATCTACTCCAACGATACTATTGTTCCGTATCATTATGGAAGAAGATCCAGGCAAGATATTTCTTCAATCAATTAACTATACTTTGATCCCGAATTAAGCAGACTCTTCATAGTTATCACACATATTATCGTTGCTTAGCTTCAAACTTCGATCTTAATAAGGGTTTTAAAGTTTTTTCACATCTCCTTTTAGAGTGCCTAAGCAAAGATAGTCGCGAGCCGCAGACTCCCTTATAAGGGATACAATGCTATCCAACTAATAACTGAATAAGAGCGGAAGTTCAAGTTAAAAGTTAAACGCACACTTACAAGTTGCTGGAATGAAGAATAGTGTAGCGTGCACCTACACCAAATTTTATGGCCATGTATTGTGACACTCATATTAAGATACTGACACTCGTGGGAAATGAATCAGATACTCCATTCGTCCAGTTTTACTTGTCCAATATACTAAAAATAGTTGTCCAGTTTTACTTATCCACTTTAGAAAATCAAGAGATAATTTACCACTTCATACCTATTTTATCCTTATAATTTATTATTTGGTTGACAAGTTTAAGAAAATTTTAATGGTTGCACAATTTTTAAAGTATGTTATTTATTTCAATCATTAGGTTACTTAACAATAATTAGACGTAATATAATAAAATTATTATTCTACTTTTGATTTCTTAATAGGCGTGTCAAATCAGAATGTGACAAGTAAAAATGAATTCTTTATCGGTAAGCGAAATAGTCGCATACTATTTCGTTTCCCCGTTCTTCGACTCTTTTTTATCTTTGGACTCTTGGGAGTGTCCTTCAATTGGAAACTGAGGACGCCAAAAATGTGTCATTGTTCCCAATTTATTTAATGCTAGTTACTTCCTCCATCTAGTTTTACTTGTTTAGTATACATATTAAAAATAGTTGTCCAATTTTATTTGTCCACTTCAGTAAATCAAGAGATATTTTATCACTTCATACCTATTATACCCTTATCGTTTATTATTGGATTGATAAGTTCAAGAAAATTTTAGTGGTTGCACAACTTTTAATTTTTTATTTATTTATTTCAATCATTAGATTATTTAGCATTACTTAAGAGTGATATGGTAAAATTATCATTTTATTTTTGGCTCCTTAATAAACGTGTCAAGTCAAATTGTGACAAGTAAAAATGAACGGAGGGAGTACTTAACATCTGAACAAGATTTTCACACCCACTCTCTCAATGACTCATTTTGAGAGAATATTTTCCGTCATACTAATCACACCAAGTTCAAGCTTTCCGGCGTGCATCACTACTAAAAAAATCTGATTTCTCATTGAAAAATGTTCCGTAGCTATTTCCCACTGAATGTCGTTGGAAAAAATCTAAATAGTAGTGTTTTCACACGGAAAAATTAGAAAATTTCTCAGTGTTTCAATGGAAAGTTGTTTAACACCATGCGTGATAGAATATACTTCATATATTCTTTTGATATTATTAGTGATCTTATACATATGTAATTATGGTAGTAATCTTTTATAGTAGGAAAATGTATATTTGATTTCCGTAATTATATGCTAGGTTTACTATTGTATATCGTGTATATAAACCAATTATAGTAATGAAAATAATCAAGGGATTATTCTCTTTCATGGTATCAGCAGTCTAGGACAATTTTTTTCCTTCTCCACTGGTATTCCGCCGCCCTAACACTCTCGGTCGTCCCTTATTCTTTCCTTTTTTTTTCTTTCGATCCAAACCCTAATTTTTCTTTTGTTCCTCAATCATGTCTAACACAAAGAATACATTTCATCCTGCCCTTGCAGTCTCCAACATCAAGAACAACATCCCTATTGTCCTTGAAATGGAGAAAGTCCAATATGCAACATGGGCGGAACTTTTTAAAATTCACGCAAGGTCTCATAGAGTCCTCCATCACATCGTCAAACCGGAAAAAGGCAAGGAGAAGGTGCCTTCCACCGATGATGAAATAGAGTTGTGGGAAACAATTGATGTTACGATCCTCCAATTGATTTATTCCACCATATCTACAAACCTCTTATAGACAATTATTGAATCCGTCGCCACGACAATTGAAGCTTGGAATAAGTTGCGTGATATATTCCAAGATAACAAAAATTCTCGTGATGTAACCCTTGAGCATGAATTCTCTCATATAAATATGGAGGATTTTCCGAATGCCTCAGCCTATTGTCAAAGGCTCAAGGAGTTGTCGGATCAACTCAAGAACGTCGGCGCGCCCGTCACAAATGAGTGTCTCGTTCTTTAGATGGTTGTAGGCCTCTCCGAGGCATATAATGTGGTTGGAACTCTTCTTCGCCAAAGCAATCCTCTCTCACCGTTCTACCAAACACGTTGCATGCTCACCTTAGAAGAAGTAGAGTTGGCTAAAAAGGCTGCAACCGGAGCCAATTCTGTCATGATGGTGGCCACGTCTCGCGAAATCGAGGACTCTCAATCATTCTCCGAAAATTATGGTTAAAACCGTAACAACAGGGGTGACAAAAAGGGTTAAAACCGTGGAAAACCCGTGGTGGCGGACGTGGCGGTGGCAAAGGTGGTGGCCGCGGCGACAATGGTGGCGGATGTGGAGGCGGTAGTGGCGTCCAGCAAGGGGCTGGACCACAGCTCCCCTGACAGCAGTCTTGGGCCGCTAGGCAGTGGCCATGGGGCCTGCCTTGGGCCAGTGGCCCATGCCGCCCTGCCCGTTCTCATCACCAAACTGGGCCAGGCCCAGTGGACAGCAACGACATCAACAAGGCCAAACTGGGCCTCGAAATAACTCGCCCTGGCAGCATCCTGGCCTGCTTGGGTCTCGGCCTCAGCAGGCTTTCACTGCTGCAGGCCCACCCATGTCTTTGACCCACACGGATATTGAGGCGGCAATGCATACACTTGGATTAAATTCTCCATATGCAAATTGGTACATGGACACCGGTACTACTTCTCATATGACATCCGCGCCAGGTAATCTCTCGTCTTATTTCAATTTGAGCAAAAATCGTGGCATAATTGTTGGTAATGGTAATTCAATTCCAATTCGTGGTTATGGTCACACAAATTTATCTCCCCCAAACCCACCTTTAGCCTTGAAAATGTCCTTCATGCTCCTCAATTAAAAATTTGGTGTATGGTCGGTAATTACAACTGATAACTCGGTATCTGTTGAATTTGACCCTTTTGGATTTTCTATGAATGTTTTTTGGATGGGGATACATCTAATGAGATGTAATAGTTGGGGTGAGCTCTATCTCATACCACCACCATCACCACTAATCAAGCCACATAGTCAACGTTTGCCGCTTTAGCACCTTCCTTATGGTATGCACAGTTAGGTCATCTGGGAGCGTCTGTTTTAGTGCTTGTAGTACTAATGTTTGTCCTTCTTGTCCGCTTGGGAAATATGTTAAATTGTCGTTTGTTGCTTCCAATTCAAGTACTTTGTTGCCATTTGATATTATTCATAGTGAGCTTTGGACATCTCCTGTTTTGAGCTCTACCGGTCACCGTTATTATGTGTTATTTTTCAATAATTATTCTAATTTTTTGTGGACATTTCTGTTATCTAAAAAGTCTCAGGTTTATTTCACATTCCTATCATTTAGAGCATTCGTCCGTACACAATTTGAACGGGAAATTAAGAATATTCAATGTGATAATGGATGGAAAATTGATAATGGGCCATTTAGAGAATTGTGTAAGGTTAATGGTATATCTTTTCGATTTTCATGTCCACATACGTCATCACAAAATGGGAAAGCCAAAAGAAAAATCCGCACCATTAATAATATTATTAGTACATTACTAGCTCATACATCATTACCACCTTCATTTTGGTATTATGCATTACAAATAACAACTTACCTCCTTAACATACTCCCTAGCAAAGGATTAGCATACCAATCTCAACTCAAAATTCTTTATTAAAAAGACCCTTCTTATTCTCATCTTAGGGTGTTTGGATGTTTATATTATCATTTATTCCCCTTCACTACCATTAACAAATTGCAAGCTCTCTCTACCGCTTGTGTGTTCCTGGGGTACCTATCTAATCACCGTGGTTACAAATATTTCAATTTATCCTCTAATAAAATCATCATTAGTCGTCATGTCATTTTTTATAAAACTCAATTTTCATTTGTTAAGTTGCATAATTCCGCGTACAAGTCTTATAAATTTATGGATGATGGGATATCACCGTATGTGGTCACCATTTGGTTCAGCCCAATCCTTGAAATCTGGACCAGCAGGCACGATCTAGCCAAATTTCTGCTGGCCCAACACCCCCTTGTCCGAATTTTATGCCAGCAGGCACACTGCCTGCTGGCCCAACCTATCCCTCCCCTCTCGATCCAGTCAGTCTGCCAGCAGGCAGTGGGCCTAATAAATTCCAGCCTCCAGCCAGCCCAATTCCTCCCAACCCGAACCAATACCTACATCACTACACTGACCCAAGTCCAGCCCACTTCTATTCCGAGTCAAGGGCCCGTTACTTGTAGCCAATGGGGTATTTTTAGACCAAAATGATAATTTAATCTCAACTCTTATGGCACTAAATCACCCCTACCACGTAACCCCGTATGTGCCCTTCGTGATCCGAATTGAAAAATGGTCATGGATGATGAATATAATACTCTTATTGAAAATAAGACATGGGAGTTGGTGTCATATCCGCCTGGTGTCAATGTGATTCGTTCTATGTGGATTTTTACTTATAAGAAAAAATTTGATGGTTGTTATGAGAGGCATAAGGCATGTCTTGTAAGTGATGGCAAAACACAACTGCTTAAACAAAACACTATTCACACTGTTCTCAGTATGGCTCTCTCAAAAGCATGGCACATTCATCAGATGTACGTGAAAAATGCGTTCTTACATGGTGAACTCAAGGAAACTGTATATATGCATCAACCCTTAGGTTTCAGGAACCCCGATCATCCTAACCATGTGTGCTTGCTGAAGAAGTCCTTGTATGGACTAAAACAGGCCCCTCAGGCCTGGTACAAAAGGTGTGCAGATTATGTGTCTACTCATGAGTTTTCTCACATCAGATCTGATCATTCTCTGTTCACCTACCATCACGATACTTCTATGACATACATTCTGTTGTATGTGGATGCTATTATATTGACTGCTTCCTCTGACAAACTGCGCAAGTCTATCATATCCCTTCTCAGCTCCGAATTTTCTACGAAGGACTTAGGGTCGTTGAGTTATTTTTTGGTATTGCTGTCACTCGTCATGCATGTGGTCTATTTCTCTCTCAGAGGAAGTATACAGCAGAGATTATTGAACGGGCTGACATGTCATCCTGTAAGTCATCTCCTACTCCGGTTGACACTAAACCGAAGTTGAGTGCCACTTCTAGCACACCATACAATGATCCCTTCCACTATCGTAGTCTTGCGGGGGATCTTCAATATCTCACGTTTACGAGGCCCGATATTACTTATACAGTGCATCATGTGTGTTTATTCATGCATGATCCGAGAGAACACTTGCACGCACTCAAACGCATTGTGTGTTACATTCAGGGCACTCTTGATTACGGTTTACACTTATATCCATCATCAATATCTACTCTCATGTCTTATACATATGTTGATTGGGGTAGATGTCCATATATCAGGCGTTCGACATCTGGTTATTATATGTTTCTTGGTGATAACTTGATCTCTTGGTCGGCTAAAAGTCAGGCTACTTTGTCACGATCCAGCGCGGAGGCCAAATATCGAGGGGTAGCCAATGTGGTGTCTGAGTCATGTTGGTTGCGTAACCTCCTCTTAGAGCTTCATTTTTCTATTCGAAAAGCTACCTTAGTCTACTGCGATAATGCTAGTGCGATATATCTCTCGGGGAATCATGTCCAACATCAACGCTCTAAACATATCGAGATGAATATTCACTTTGTTCGCGAAAAGGTAGCTCGTGGACAAGTACGCGTCTTGCATGTCCCCTCACGTTATCAAATTGTTGATATCTTTACTAAGAGTCTTCCCTTAGTTCTGTTTGAAGATTTTAGGAACAGTCTCAGCGTACGACAATCGCCCGCAATGACTGCTGGGGTGTGATAGAATATGCACTGTATATTCCTTTGATATTATTAGTGATCTTGTACTTCTGTAATTATGATAGTAATCTTTTATATTAGGAAAATGTATATTTTATTTTCGTAATTATAGGCTAGGTTTACTATTGTATATCGTGTATATAGACCAATTACATTAATGAAAATAATCAAGAAATTATTCTCTCTCAATGTGTTTTCCAGTGAGCTGGTTCGTGGGACTGAGGTGGGAAAATCATGTTTCATAGCACAAATTTTCCACTGAATGACGGTGGAAAAAACCTCTATTTCTAGTAGTGCATAGAAACTTAATATAACACGATAAACAGCCTGTGCGAGCGTTTCAAATAGGTCTGAGTTAAAGGAACAGGAGACTTGAATCCTGTTTCTCCAAGAACCATCTACAAATGTCATCTTTGTTGTAACTTGTAACAGAGAATCAATCGATAATGATGCAAAAGATACAACCCTAACCTAAAATATAGTATTGTAAACTGTACAAAGGACTTCTATTAACATTCTTATAAAAATTTACATGCAACTGTTTTTGAATTTTCCTGTAAGATACATACACAATACCTAGCATTTAATTGGAAATGCAAGAAGCGAACTTCAAAAGAGGCGAGCTGAGAGTGTCAACTTTTTGTGGTACAGCAATAGTACCTTGACAAAGTTGAGCAATCCATCAACAAATACCAGATTCCTCCAGCAGTTTAAGCAGACTATGTTCAGGTGCACTGACGGACGGAAGAATAACCCGATTCGTGGGAGGTCTAGGTATTGTTCGAGCTGACTCAGAGTCGGTAGCTCTTTCTTCCTGCATAACTGGAATATCAGGCTTTCTAATTCGCACAGAAGGGACTCGTTCCTTCCATATTCTTCCATCCTGTGAGCCAATAAGTATACAAATTCCCATTTAGCAGTCTTAACGAGTAATGTTACAAGATGAAGGAGCTGAGGGGTTAATAATGATCTTGTTACTATTAGCAGCCATCATATTCCTTATCTCCATTACCACAACCAAGCATATTATACCTATTTCCTCATACAGAATGATGATCAAGTTATACTAAACTGTTTTTGATCAATCAAGTGTTTCCTGGAAAAAGATCCAGTTAAAATATGACATCCAACTGAATCATGAAAGGACTATTGGCAGTCAAGATATACTTACCATTTGCTTTGACAACCTAAATGTGATATCTTCACTCAATCTCATAATCAGTATTCACACAGAAGAGGGCAGTGAACAACTAGGAATGAGGAAAATAACTAAACAATTAACTTCAAAGAGCTGTAGATAGTCTCTGATTTAGTACACATGGCCAACCAACATAATTTCATTGACCAGCCATATCACTATATCAAACAGTTGAATTCAGACACCTGGTATAATCAACAAAGCCAGCACGCAGCCTGCCTTATAGATCGTAGAAGAAAATATAGCAAGTGAAATCATCTAACCATATTCCCCTTTGGCCAACATACTTGAAATCACTTCACAAACTGTCCAATTTTTCATATGAGCCTGTAATTTCATCTGACCATTTACGTATGGATGGATATGCATACATAGAAGAGGTAAATGCGGGAAGCCATCAACTATAAAATTCTATATGATGAAATAGAAATATTCTGCAGGATGCAGAATACTTGACTGACCGGTCACGTATCAACAAATTAGAGAGCATGTATCAACCAGTATTTGAAATTGCTGGTTACTATGAACTGCATCATACTTTAATTGTCCATAAATGGGAAAGTCAATTCACTAGATTATTTGTCAAGTATGTGTTCGCATTACTTAAACCCTTAAAGTTGCAATCCCAATCCACCATTAATATACAAAAAGATTAACTTGGAAGAAATTTATGCCAACAGAAATAGTCGAGATAAGAACTTATCCTAGGAATTCACCATCAAAGAGAATTACACGTGCTCGAGAGAACATAGTCACATGTGTACAGAGCATAACTTCAGAGACATATATAGGGTGAGTTGAAACCTTACATTTAGTGATGAAGGTTCCGGGAACGGACATTGAACTGGTCGATCTATATCGAGAGGCTCAGTCGGGTGTTCAACCGGCTTGAACTCAACTGCAAATTCAATACCATGAGGTGTGATAGAGGAAGCCCCAGCTATGCTAGCAGCAGCACCCGTTGCCTCTAAATTTGGGGGCAGCACTTCCCTTTCATCCTGCATTTGAAATTAGATCACAAATTGTTATAACTAAATCAGATTTAAATCTCCACTTACGAAAAAAGTCCAAGTTGGCTTTTTGCAAAAGGAAAAATGGCAATCGAGAGAAATTTTCAGTTGGGAGCCATTCTCTTGTTGCTGCTATGTTTTCAAGTTATGAGCCATTGTTGAGTGGTTAATAAAAGCATTTGGCCAGTTATAAGCTTAAATTTTTTAACAGTCAATACAATGAGTTTAACCAGTCAACTGAGAAAAAAGAAGAATCAGAACAAGCTTTACTTTAAAAGTTAAGCGTCAAAAACACACCTCAACGAGTTTTCTACCAAAACCATAATCAACTAGTTAGCAAAACACCTCAACTATCAGTTGTTTACTTTTCCTACCTAATAGTTGAGGTAAGAAAAGTGAACAACTGATACTGGAGGTGTGTTTTGTTAACTAATTGGTGATAGTTTAGATAAGAAACACTTACACCTGATAATTCAGGTAAAAAATAATGATACTTACATGTGTTTTTGACATTTTATCTCTTACTTTAATGATTTCCAAAACAAGAACCAAAAGTAGGCACCAAAAAGGGACTAAATTAGACACAATTTAGAGATTGAAAACACCAAATCGCCAAGAATTAGTCAACCTGAAATCCATGTGTAATCAGTAAATTTTTAAAAAATAAAGATCAATCTAATTCACTGCGAAAGAATTCAGATGCCAAATTGTTTCAAAGGAAACATGGAAACAACAAATTCAAGTAACATAAGAAAGAAATGTTCTTGACACCCAAATAGAAAAACAAGAATTAACACAAAGCTAAAGAATTTACATACAATGATGAAGCAAATATATATGCATAAGAACACACACAGAGAGAGAAATTAAACTGACAAGTGCACTTTGAGTCCGACGATGGGTAGCTCTGCTCACAGAAAATCTTGAAAATATGCCCACCATTTTTAATTTGCCTCTTCATCACCTACACTCTTTTCTATATTGTTATCAAAGAGAAAGAAAGAAACAAACAAAAGATAAGTACGTAACAAAGTAGCCTGGCTACTCGGGTTTTGTGTGGATTCGACTAGTCAATACGTACTAGTTGGGAGTTAAACAAGCACAAAGCCACATTATTTTCACTTTATATAGCACTGTATAATTAATAAGGGATTAAATTTAAAGATAGAAAGATGTTTTAGTATTTTTCGTCTTGATACTTTTTTAGTCGGTTTAAAAAAATACTTTTTTATATTTAATGGAGTATTTTCTTTATCTTAATTTAATGATATAGTTTGACTGGACATATAGTGTAAGAAATAAAGAAAGATTTTTGAATCAAACAGATCTGTTTTTTTACTATAATTTTCTATAACTCTTTCATATATTATAAATTATTAATTATGCATACTTATAGTACTTTTATGTAATTTTTAAATATATAAATTTTATTATAAAATATTTAAAGAATTTATATTTAAAATTAAGCCAAATATTTTTACAACTGAAGCATTTACAAGGTCTTAGTAGGTATTACAATACTGTCTTTTATCCTACTCAAATTATTGTTTACTGTAATATTCTTGTAGGATCATTAGGTTAATTTGTGTAAAGATTCTAAGTTAAGGTTCTAAATACTGTAGTACATATTTGAAGTTATTGATTTTTTTTTGTTCTGTTACATGATTCTAGAGGATGAAAACGTGAGTTTTGTTAATATATGTGAAAATAAAATACATTATTAAAATCTTAAATGAGTCTAAGAGAAGCGTAAAATGAATTTGAAGCAAGGCAGAGCTAGGGCGTCGACCAAGATTTCGATCGAATTCGTTAGCTTTAGTTCACAAACTTTGTATTTGTCTATAGACTATTAATATAGTACCGAATAACTTATTAAATAAAATTCAGTATTATAAACTTTAAATTTTAACTCTGCGTATTAGTTGAAGTAAATAATTTCATTAACCATGAAAGTAAAAATGTTGTGAATGGAACTAGTATATGAAGAAAAGAAAAAAAGACAGTTGTTAAGGTAAGACAGGAACATAGATGAAGTGTCATGTGATATGTTGGAGTAGGTACGCAATCTCTATTTCTTTCATCGTTGTCTCTGTCTCGTCAACATGGGTCCCTTTGGTGTTTCTCTGGCAGCAACTGTCACTTCTATATTTCTATCATTTATATGAGTCAAAAGTGACTCAAAACTAAGGGTGCCGGGACGGCCCGACCCGACCCCGTTCCGACCCCGCCTCGGTCCCGTTCTGACTCCGCTAAAAAAAAAACGTTGGCCGGCCTTGAACTCGGGACGGGACAATGTCTCGTCCCACGAGATCCGAGCCCGCCCCAGGCCCGCCCGACCCGACCCAGTCCCGAGCCCGACCCCGTCCTTTGTCCCTCCCTTTGCAAATATGATCGTTGCACCAACGACCATTTTAGATTTTGGCCAACGGCTATTTTAGGCCTCCCCCCTACCCCTTAATATTTATTTTTAACCCATAAGTTATTATATTTACACTTTAACCCAATTTTTCAACTATAAATAACTCATTTTCTCTTCATCTTTCTCACAAATCTTCCTACAATCTCTCTAATCTCTCAATATATCTCTCTACAAGTCTACATTGTTTACTAAATATTCAATTTTATTTATTCATTTGGGAATTGGGAGTGAAGTTGGCAACTAGCTTGGGATCTTCCATCGAGCAAAGTTTCAATTTTCAACCTCTCGATTACACGTCGACGTTACGTCGGCGTTTGGTACATTCGTTCCTTCATTAAATTATTATTGTCTGTTTATTTTATTTAGCGCACTTAATTTTATTGTTTTTAATTATTTATTATCATAATTAAAATGGAAGGATTAAAAGGTATGTTTAAGGGTAAGGATGCTTCTTCTAGTAGGGGCAACCAGGGCAAGGGTACTTCTTCTAGTCATCTTATTCCTACACAGGATGATTTTGTTGATACTCAACATTTTCCTACAATACCATTAGATTTAGACCAAGAGCTATTTTCTGGAACTCAAGAAGACTTTAATTTAGACGATGATCTAGATGATACACCCATTAATGTTGATGACAACACACCCACTAGTGCACCTTCAACTGAAATACCTCATATTTGTTGCGCCCGTTTTTTACCTGCTCGGGTCAAAGCGGAGCACAACGTATCCGGGTGATTCCTGGGTATCGGATTTAAGGAGTCGCCACCTAATTATTTTTACGGTGAATTAGAACACCTAAATATTTGAACTATGCTGCAATGTAAACTCCAATTTTAATGGTCTGCCAAACTAATGAGATTCTAGGTAAGAGTTCTTTATTATCCTAAAGGGAAGGGGTTAGGCATCCTTTAAAATCCGCTAACTTGCGGTTATCCGGTCAAACTCAGGTTAATTTTTGTACTAAGAAAAATGCATGTTTAAAGTATATAAAGTTAAGCAAAAGTTTGCAAATATTTAATAAATGATGCATTTTGTACAAGTATGCATTTAAAGAAAAATACATGTAAAGTTTTAAAAAGTATATATTTGGGACAATTAATAGCAAGGAGAAAAATGAGTTACTCATATGCCAAAGAAGTAATTTTTCTGGAAATCATTTTGAGTTGTACCATTAATAAAGTAAACAAAAGATGATCAAAGTTTGTTTTGAAAATTTAAAATATGCATGACGAGCCTAAAAATAAATAACTAGCGGAGGGTTTCTATGTTTAATTTAACCGAGCCTATTAAGTAAATAAACTAGCGACGAGTTTTAACTACCCTACTAATTATCCATTCATGACCTAATTGTTCTAAATATCCTAACAATCACACAAGCATTAAGTAATTATTACAAACCCAAACAGAAACAACGAAATTAAGGAATAACAATGAAAGGGAACTAAAGCGGATGAGGATGTCATCTCGCCCTATTTGTTTGGAAATCCCGAGGCCGGAGAATGCAAGGAACGTGGATGCGGGTCTTTGTTTGACAATAGCCATGATGAGTTTCGTAAAGAGACTCTTCGTTACTCCCGATGCGTTTCATGTAAATAAGGAAAAGAAAAGGATTAGTCGACTGGACACAAAAATATATATATATATCTAAAACTGTAACCAAATAATTCATATGTAATATGTTGTTGGGACTTATTCGGGACCTACTAATGGGACTAACAACAGAGACCCCATACTAAGGGCACAAAGCTAAGCCCGTATTACATGAAAGGAGGTTGAGGCACAACAAACAAAACAAACAAAATTAAGTGGTGGGCCTTGGAAAGTATAAAGCAGGCTTAATGTATACTTTTGGTTTTTTCCTTTTACAAACAAGAGCAGCAGACAAAAATAGACCAGTCCAATATATGCAGCATGCCCAAATCAAGCCCAAACACAGATCCATAACCATATCAGTCCCTATTTTGACATTAATCATTATATAGGGCCGACATACACTAAAAATTCATATGATATATATGGGAATATACTAAGATGTGTAACCCGGATATACATCCAGGTCAAGTCCAAACATTTACACTTTGTATGATTTGAGGTATACTACTACACATATCAGCTCACATAGAAAATAAAAGAAGACAAAGCCAAGGTAAGCATATGCAGACCAAAAGAACTAGGTGAACACTACCACATATAATGCACTTAATCATGTATAGAGATAGAACATATACATAAGACTTTAGCAATAAGGGTCTGGATAGGACAAACCTGCATGTATTCATAATGTGCAAAAAAGAAAGCAAAATCCTGAACTCATTCTTTTTACACATAGGGGGACAGAAATAGATTTTCTCAAATCAAATGGGAACCACAATACAACTAATCTTAGGCCTAAACCAGGGCAAGAATCTCTATACACTAGTCATGCAGGAGCACACACATATATTGAATCAGATAACATACTTCATGTCATTGGGGGAATAAATCTGAATTAATGATTTGGATGAAACAATCTCAGTTCATGCAAACGATCAAGAAATCACATCTTAATATGCAAATTTTATGCACAGTAGGCTTCTCGGAATCAATGCAGGGTATCACACTAGCCAACAGAGATGACATGAAGGGCTAAAAATCAAAATAGCAAGGCATGGGTCATTCTTAATATACATTGATTCAACAACTAACAGGAAGACATTATTAATTATGTGAAGAACTTAGTCGAACACCTCTACTCATCCTACGACGTTCATAACACTTAGTCCCATCCTTAGACATGCTACTACATGAGAACATGACTCTAAGTCAACATGAGAAATGTAACTAAACCATAACTCAACATGATACAAAAGCTTATTTAACTAGGCACAGTTTGGTAGATAAGGCATGATACAAAATAACTTAAGAGGCTTTACATGCTAACTTGAAGGGGTTTTAACATTTTAATCAAACGAGGCCAACACATGGTCAATTTAGTTGACATATGAGCAATCAACTGATCAAGAGTTGCATTTCAGAGATGCAGGGCCATTCAAATTAAATTTAAACACACATAATCACCTTTACGACATGCGTTAGGCAAAATAACCCCGCCCCCCCCGCCCCCCAAATCCAGATAACACAAGTATGTAGTTCATATAATAGGCAAGTGAGGCAAACAAAAATGATCAAATAAGCAGTCAAATGTAGCACTTTAAAATAAGCAGGGCTCTATAGAACATGATACGCACAGGATACCATTCACATTGTCAACTAAACACAATAACATCCTAATTTCACTAAACAACAGTAATCATCCACCAAAACATTTCTAAATATAAATAAATTAACAAAACCCGACATACTTAAACTCTAAGCACAACAACACAAATAGACTATATTATCACTAAATCAGTGATAAAATACACAAATACAGAAAGTAAAAAAAATGAGAAGAGTTTGAATTTACGGACCTTCTCCGGGTAGAGAACCGAGGCGTGTTTCGAATCGTCGACCCGCTCGGAGATGTTATTTGTTTTTTTTAATTGAAAGAGACAAAGGACTAAATGTTTTTATGTCTTTGTCGAACCAGGAATGGGAGTAAAAAAGAAACCTACGGAAAATTCGATTTTTTGGTTTGGCTTTTGAAGAACCGAGAGTTTTTCGTCCAAAAAAAAAGCCCCCCTGAATGGACTCCACATGCCAATATTTATAGGACGAACTTAGGGTTTGTTAGGGCTCATTTGGGCGGGGTTTTAAGCTTCAAATTTTGAAATGGGTCAAACGAAATCCTTCAAAATCCGAACGTTTAATGGTTTTGCAGGCCTCACGTGATTCATAGCACGAAAATGGAGCAACACGCTCTGTTCTAGAAGAGGAAATGGGAGCTGCTGCTGCTGCTGCTCTGATTTTTGGGGAAGGGTGAGAGAGAAAAAAAATTGGTGAGGGTTCGGCGGTGTCAGGGGTGGCGTGGTGTCAGTGGTGGGGTAGGGGTGTAGGGGTGTGTGTGGCGATTTGAGGGTCGCCTGGTTTTTGGCGTCGCTGGTTTTTTTTTAATTTGGTTTTGGGTTCTCCTTTGGTTTTGGGAACGATGGGGGTTTTAATTTGGGTTTGGGTCGGTTCGGTTGGGGAGTAGTGGGCTGGTCCGGTTGTCTTTAGGTTTAGTTGGGTATTGAAATTTGTGGTCGGCTTTGGGTTTTGGAGATTAAGGGGAATGGGTTGTGGGTTGAGGAGTTGGGCTCATTGGTAAATTTGTTTGGTTGGGTTATTTTTAGGAATTTGGGCTTGGTAGAGGGCGACCGGTTGGGCTTGGGAGATAAGGGAAATAGAGGGGAATGCATTTGGGTATTGGGAATGGCCGGTTGGGCCAAATTTTGGGCTTGGTTGGGTTGCGAATTTGGTTAGGGGTTTGGGCTAGTTTGTGGGAATGAAATTTGTTTTGGGTAGAAATTATTTTGGGTTGGAAAAATGAAAATGGGGAGTTGGTTAAAATAAAAAGGAGTTTATTATAAAAAGGGGTTTAACATTAAAAATACTTTGAAGAAAAATAAAAATTATTAAAAATAAGATATAACGATGTGATAATAATAAAATATAATATTTGCAAGATGTTTAATGCTTGATAAAAAGTGGAACGTGATGCAATTTTGCGAAAATAACATAACATAGAATATTAGGGGAAAATTATGATTACGACTTTTTTTAAAAAGGCAAATGATAGTAAAACATGTGAATAATAATAATAAATATATAATAATAGTGATATCGAAAATAATAGTATATATATATATATATATATATATATATATATTAAAATTATTTTTGAGGTATCCGAAAATATTTAAAATTGCGAATAAAATAGGAAAAAGACGGGACAAAATTGGGTGTCAACAATATTCCCCCTAGTATGAGACGAGGTCCAGCAAAACGACCATTAAAATCAGATGCATGGACATTTTTTGATAGGGACGTAGAGAATCAAGTAGCTATATGTAAAATTTGTAAAATTGTTTTTAAATTTAAAACTGAAAAAGGTCACGGTGGGACGGGGGGTTTAATTAGACACGTAGTAAGTGCTCATCCAGCTAGGTATGCCCAATACCAGGCTTCAAAATCGGGTGCGCAAACGCCCGCTCCATCGGGACAAGGTTCACATCACGTCTTGTCCGGACCAAGTATAGGGTCAAATTAACCCTATGACGGGGGGAATTGTAGGCTCTAAATACAATAAACATAGAAATAGGGAAGCAATATCAAAATTAGTTGTTGTGGAGGGTTTGCCTTTTTCATTTCCTTCATCTCCCGGTTTTATTCATTATATTAGAGATATATATAATCCTGCTTTTAACGGTTTTCCTAGATCAACTGTTAAGAGAGATGTATTTAAATTCGCGCATGAATATCAACAATATTTACGTTTTTCATTATATCATTTTAATGGCAAAGTATCTATCACGTCTGATATAGGTCGTAGTACTAACAGCCATGATTATTTAACTGTAACTTGTCATTGGATAGATTATAAATGGTCTATGCAAAAACGTATTTTAGCGTATAGATATATAGATGATAGGCAGACTGGTACTTTTATTGCATATAATATTTATCAAGTGTGCCATTATTACGGAATAACCGATAAAATTATGACTATTACACTAGATAACGCTTCTTCTAACAATTACGCAATTACAATTTTAAAAAAGAGTTTAACTCCATCTTTTTCAGATCATTTTCATATAAAATGCGCGTGCCATATATATAACTTAATTGTAAATGATGGTCTATCACTTTTTGAAGACATTCTTAGTAAAATACAATTTGCTATAAACTTTATTTTTAAAAGTAATAAAGTACAACGTAGAAAATAATATAAAAAAACTTGTCACGATTGTGGACTACCTTATAGAAAAATTCTACAAGAAGTATCCACTAGGTGGAATTCTTATACGAGCAACTACTTGTTGCTTATGACTATAGAATACCTATAACTTTATTTTTTAACTCTCATAATAAAAATCCAGCTGATATGATTTTAGATAGTGATTGGGTAAAAATATATGAACTTATTGTATTTTTAGAGAAATTTTTTCAAGCAACAAAAGAATTTTCCGGTATATATTATCCTATTATTTCAACTATGTTGTTTTATATAACTCTAATATTTTTATTACTTAGTGAATATATGGAAAAACCAGCTTATAAGGCAGCTATTAAAAAAATATTTATCAAAATAAAAAAATATTTTATTCCTATTCCCACTATTTATATTATTGGTTATGTATTAAACTCTACTATTAAAATAGACGGTACTAAATCACTAATTGAAACTATTTACGATTGTATAGAAGTACTACCACCTCCAAGTTCCAAAAATCTAAATCACCCACCACATATTGAACAAAGTCAAACTAAAGAAGGAGTGTTGTCTAGCGTAGAACACCAATGCAAAAAATATATATAGATTTTATCAACAAGAAAATGCTAGTAACTTACCGGCTTCCATACCATCTTCTTCATCTTCAACACAACCTCACAAAAGACATGTTGTTTCTGCGGCTAGTATTGAAAGCCTCAGAAATAGAATGTGCGGCCGTACCTCTACTACTAACCAAATTAGCGAATTGGATATTTTTATTTTGCAGGGTTCTGTACCGTATCAAGAAGTTATCAATGAAGATGGACATGAAGACTTCTTTGAAATCTTGGAGGGAATGAGAAGACCTTTCAGACACTTTCATTGATGGCCCGAGATGTTTTGAACATTCAAGCGTCATCAACTGCGTCTGAAAGCGCTTTTTCTGCCGGCAGATATCAAATAGGAGACCACAGACACTCATTAGCCGGAGACAGCTTGGAAATTGCAGTATTATTCAGAGATTGGATACGAGCGGAGCGGAGAAGGTGCGGTCAACCGGAGATCAACGAAGAAGAAGATGAAAATTACAACGAAATCTTAACCGAAGGTAGTGAAAGCGACGTAGATCAATTTGACCAACAAATACCAATTCCAATCGAAGAACCACAGGAAATCATCAAGCAATTAGAACATGTTTTTTTGAGAATGTAATTTTTTTAATTGCAATTTTATTATGTAATTTGCAACTTTTGGACAACACCACAAAGTTGCAATTTAGATTTTAGACAATTGTATTTGTAATTTTGTATTACAAAAAAATCATATGTCTATTAAATAATATAAGAGGCACAAAAACAGCCTTGGGATGTTTTTATTACACTATCTTGTTTTGTTTATTGTGTTTTTTTTATACATATGTTATTTTAAAAAAAAAAAAAAGGAAAACCCGCCGGACCCCGCCCCGAGCCCGACCACTTCGCCGTCTGAGGCGGGATCGGGATCGGGCGAGGGCTCGAGCAAGTCACTTGAGACCCGACCCAAACCACTTGAGACCGAGCAGGCCTTTGGCGACCACTAGTCAAAACTCTTTTTTGCAAGGAAGAAACATCCTCCTGCAGAAATGTGAGGTAAAGTTATGTACAATAGACCCTTGTGGTCCGTCTCTTCTTCGGACCCCGCACATAGCGGGAGCTTAGTGTATCGGGCTGCCTTTTTTTTTATCCGTAATTATAAATTACTTATTTTGATAAACAACAATGGATTTAAAATGTAATTATGAAACTTGTGTTCCTTCTCTATTTTTAAATTACTTATTTTGCTAGAAAAAATATATTTCAAAAGATTTTGACCAACTAAATATGATAAAATTGAAACTCCATACCAAACGCACCTGTGGAGTTTGCTCATTTTGCACTGGAGCGCCATTCATGATAAGATAATACAAGTAATTTATTAATAACAAGAGTATAAATAGATTAAAAGTGTATTGAAGGAGAAACTAGAGTAATTTTAGATAGTACAAAGGCAAATTTTGACTTTATCGAGTTTGAATATTTGAAAATTGTAAATATTTGAAGAGCATTTGAAAAATCCCAAAATAGAAATATAAAAATTCAAACAGAATGAAAATTTTCTTTTAAGTAAATATTTGCTTTATTGAAGATGAAATGAATGTTTTTTATTCGGAAGAAAATTATTTCCTAAAGTATCTTTTTATGCTTGAGTGGACATAGAGTTCACTCAGTACTATAATGAGTATAATCTGCTCATAATAATTAAGCGTTACAAATTGTGATTTTTAGTGGTCCTAGATAATTTTGGCTGTCGGTTTGTTTGATTGTTAGAGTTATGCATATATTATCAATATAGAGATTAATTATGATTGAATTTATCGTGAGCTTTCGTAATCGATAAAATTTCACTTAAACACTTTAATTAAATTTTGTTTCATTTAAACACTTTATATGGACCCTTACAATTCTATTTATACATTTTTCTCTAACTTGAAGAGTTATGTGATCACACAAAATACTGAAATAGGCGTGGAAAGGATAATTTTTTTTTTTTTAACTATTTTTATTTCATCCTCCTCCTAGTTGGACTAGTATTTATAATAGTTGTTCCTTCGATTTCTATGAGTGAGACTAACAAAGAAAGAGGTAATATTCACAACTATTTTTAATTTTTAATTAATCATGAATCATCATTAGAATGATAGTTGGGGAAGAAAAAATGGCGGCTGTGCCTGCGCAGTCCCATTCCAAATCTAAAAATCAACATAAAAAATAGATTTGAAAATTTTTAAAAAAGTTCACCCAAAGTAAAAAAAAATTGTCGGGGTTCGAACTCGAGACGGAGTCTGGGTTCATCCCGATCCCGACCCGACCCACCCCATCCCGACCCCGGTCCGTCCCGATCCCGACCCGTCCCCCTTTGCAAAAATAAGCATTGCAACAACAACCAAATTCAATTTTGGTCGTTGTGCAGCGGTTATAACGGCTATTTTTGGCCCCCCACCGCATAAATCCCCCCTACCCGCTTAATATCTATTTTTAATTTCTAAGTTAATATATTTATACTTTAACCCTATTTTTCAACTATAAATAACTCATTTTCCTCTTCATTTTTCTCACAAATCTTCCTATCATCTCTCTAATCTCTCAATTTATCTCTCTACAATTCTACAAATCTTCCTACTATTAAATATTATATCAAAGTTAAAAAAATTGAGAGTGAAGTTGACAACTAGCTTGAGGATCATCCATCGAGCAAAGTTTCAATTTTCAACTTCGATTAGACGTCGACGTTACGTCGGCGTTTGGTACCTTCGTTCCTTCTTTAAATTATTATTGTTACTTAATTTTAATTATCGCACTTAATTTCATTTATTTAATTATTTACTTGTATAATTAAGATGGAAGGATTTAAACGTTTGATTACGGGTAGGGGTTAGGGTGCTTCTTCTAGTAGGGGTAATAAGGGTAAAAGTACTTCTTCTAGTAATCCTATTCCTAGTACCAATGATTTCATTGATTTCACTCATATAGATGAAACTGATTTTTTAATGATATATCATTAGATGATGAGGTAGATGAATCAAACTTTAATTTAGACGATAATCTAGATAACACACCCACTAATACACCTCAACCTCAGGCTCAAACTGAATCTGGAATGCCTCATATTCCCCCTAGTATGAGTCGAGGCCCCACACACTGAAAATTAAAAATCAGTTGCATGACATTTTTTTGATAGAGACCAAGAAAATCAACTAGCTAGATATAAAATTTGTAAAAATATTTATAAATTTAAAATCGAAAAAAGTCAAGGTTGGACGGGAGGGTTATTGAGACATGAACAAGGCAAGCACACAACTAGGTGGAATCAATACAAGGCTAAAAAATTGGGTTTGCCAACTGAGTCGAGACAAGGTTCACATAGTGTCCCCGACTTAGTACAAGGTCAAATTAACCAGACGACGGGGGGAATTTTTGATCCTAAATATGATAAAAATAAAGATAGGGAAAATATGGCAAAATTAGTTGTGGTGGAGGGTTTGCCTTTTTCATTTTCTTCATCTCCTGGTTTTATTCGTTACATTCAAGAAACATATAATCCTGCTTTTAATGGTTTTCCTAGATCAGTTGTAAGAAGGGATGTTTTTAAATTTGCAAGTGAATATCAACAATAATTACGTTATGCATTGTATTATTTTAATGGCAAAGTGACTATCACTTCTTACATAGGCCGTAGTATTAACATTAATGATTATTTAACGGAAACATGTAATTGGATAGATCAAAATTGATCTATGCAAAAACGTATTTTAGCATATAGATATATTGAGGATAGGCACACTGGAAGTTTTATTGCACAAAATATTAATGAAATTTATAATTATTATGGAATAATTGATAAAATTATGTTTATTACATTAGATAATGGTACTTATAATGATTATGCTATAAGACTTTTAAAAGTTCGATTAACTTCATGTTTTCCTAATCATTTTCATATAAGATTTGTGTGTCATATTTATAACTTAGTTGTAAGGATGACCTAAAATTTTTTGAAAGCATTCTTGATAAAATACAATTTCCTATAAATTTTATTTTAAAGGTAATAAAATACAAAGATGCAAAGAGTATAAAAAAACTTGTCATGATTGTGGAATACCTTATAGAAAAATTTCAGAAGAAGTTTCGACTAGGTGAAATTCTCTGTATGAGCAACTACTTGTTGCTTACGATTATAGACAATTTATAACTTTATTATTTAACGCCCATAATAAAAATCCAAGGGATATGCTTGTAAATAATGATTGAGATTTTTTTTTTAGAACTTAATGAATTTCTAGAGAAATTTTTTCAAGCTACTAAAGAATTTTTCGGTATTTATTATCCTACTATTTCAAATATATTATTTTATATAGCTCTAATATTTTTGGTACTTAATGAATATATGGAAAAAATCATCTTACGCTCCATCTATTAAAAAATATTTATAAAATTAATAAAATACTTTTTTCCTATTCCCACTATTTATATTATTGGTGTTGTATTAAATCCGACTATTAAAGTAGGACTGGCCAGTGGGCCGGGTCGGCCCGATCCCGCACCGACACCGACACCGCTCCGTACTCGACTTTTTAAAAAAAAAATTGTGGTATCGGGACTCGAACCGGGACGGGACATGGTCTCGTCCCGGCCCGCCCCAATCCCTCCAGCCCCGACCCGGTCCTGGTCCCGCCCCAGTTCAAAATCCTCCCTTTTGACAAATGGTCGTTGCACCAACGACCATTTTACATTTTGGTCGTTGTGCAACGACCATTTTTGGCCTCCCCCCCTCCCCCTACCCCCTTAATATTTATTTTTAATCCATAAGTTATTATATTTATACTTTAACCCAATTTTCCAACTATAAATACCTCATTTTCTCTTCATCTTTCTCACAAATCTTCCTACAATCTCTCTAATGTCTCAATCTATCTCTCTACAAGTCTACATTGTCTACTAAATATTGAATTTTATTTATTCATTTGGGAGTGAAGTTGGCAACTAGCTTGAGGATCTTCCATCGAGCAAAGTTTTAATTTTCAACCTCTCGATTACACGTAGACGTTACGTCGGCGTTTGGTACATTCGTTACTTCATTAAATTATTATTGTCTGTTTATTTTATTTAGCGCACTTAATTTCATTTATTTTAGTTATTTATTAGTATAATTATAAATTGATACTGGAATGATTTAAACGTATGCTTGCGGGTAGAGGTCAGACTTCTTCTAGTAGGGGCAACAAGGGCAAGGGTCCTATTTCTAGACAGAATCTTATTCCTACACAGGATGATTTTGTTGATACTGTGGGTATCCCAAACACACGCAATGAGTGGAATGAGCCTACACTTTGTTAATGGTAGTGGATGGAAACAAAGAATAACACAAACACCCTTAAATGTGTAAAAGATGAAAGACGATGATACAACATTTGTGTAGGCGACACATTGGAGAGTAGTTTACTAGAAGAATATTTAAAAGATATGTGGCTATTTGAAGTGTATGGTGCCAAAAATTTGGTGGTGTGGATGAATGCACAAGGAGAGTGCGAATCATATTGTTAATTGTTCAAATTTTTCTTTCGGCTTTCCCATTTTGTGGTGATGTATGTGGACACGAAAGACGCAAAGACATCCCATTTTGGTGACAAAAAACATTAAATTGGGCATTTATGAATTCCCCACCCCCTCCCATTGTCACATTGAAAATATTTAATGGATTTGTCAAATTGAGTTTTGATAAAAATACTAAATTGTTTAAAATAGTGCAGGTTTGTGATTTATGTCCTTAAGGAAAAGTCCACAGAAAATTCAAATAATCATCTAGAAATAGCATATAGTATTTATGACCTGCAGAACTCAAAACTAGTGATGTCCACAAATCACAATGCAAAAGATCAAATGGCATAAAGGTATGAGAAGTAGATGATGCAAAAGGAAGCTTAACATGTTTACCAAACACACAAGTTTGGCAAACAGAAGAGTCCAAAAGTTTGTTTCAAGAAAATAAATTATTCTTCCTAAGATTATTGAAAATTGGTGCTCCTGGGTGTCCCAACCGATTGTGTCATATAATAGGAGAAATGACAGCAAATGTTGATGGTTTGGTCATGGAAACAATGGTGATGGGATACAAGTTTCACGTGCTATTATATCTCATTAGTGGCATCCCCGTCTGAAAATCCTTCACAGAAAAGCTAAACGGATCAAAATTCACAGAAACATTGTTGTCAATTGTAAAACGTCTAACATATGTCAAGTTTTAAATCATTTTCGATGCATGTGAGACATTTTCAAGTATAATGGTGGGTGTGGAGATGGTAGTTTTACCTGACCAATACCACAAATTGGAATTTCTTGCCCACTACCGATAATAATATTTTTATTACTGCTCATATTAAAATAAGACGAGAGATTACCTTGAGATGCCGTCATGTGTGACGTAGCCCTTGTGTCAATGTACCACGACTCATCTGGAACACTTAGATTAATGTTGTTCATGGCTTGTTCAATGTCAGTGGGTGCATAGGTAACAAAAGATGATGCTTGGGCCGCAAATGCATGTTATGGACGCGACCCTAGAATTCCGGGTTGGCAATTTGAAGAGGGAGGCCTGGCCTACGATGAATTTGGATGTGGGCATGGCGGGGAAGCCCATTGTGGGGCCAGGCCCACGACTGCCCCCATTGGTTTCCGACTGGCCGCTGCCGCCGGCTGGTTGGCCGCCTCTTCTACCTCGTCCCTTTCCACCATTATTTTTTCCTTTATTATTATTACGGGTTGAACCCCATTTTTTACCATTATTGTTACGATTTCCATTGCCCCCGAACCAGAATTTTGGGCTTGCAAATCCGCGAAAAATGACTTAGTAGAGACGAGAGCAGTTCCGGCGTTGGCTGCTCCAGAAGATGCCTTGTTTTGCTTTCCGTGTTTCCTCGAGAATCAACCTCGAACGAGTCTCATAGAAAGGAAGCAACTGATTACTTTTTTGAATGAATGTAGCAACTCTATCAACTGAAGAACCAACCGTCGATTTGTTACCGGCGAACCAACGTTTGATAGTTGGTCTGCAAGCACCTTCAATTCTTGACAATAGGCGAAAACGTTGGAGAAATCATCCAATTTAACATTAGTAAATTGGTGTTCAAGATATATAGCCCTAGAAATTTTGTTATCTTGAAATATGTTTTGTAGACGTTCTCACGCCTGTTGAGTCATAGAGTTCGGCTCTAGTATGCTATGCAAAATATCGTTGGATATAGTGCTATAAATTCATTGAAGGGTTATAACATCTATACGAGACCATAGATTTTTGTCCACCGCAGGGGTGTCCGATGATGACTCGGAAGGGATGATATAGTCTATTACCTCATAAGCGCGACAATAAATTTTGAACAATTTCGCCCAAGAGGTGTATTGCCTTTTTTCTATTTCAAGTGTAATGGAAATAAAGTTCTTGACGTTATTGATGGCAAGAGCAGGATGGAAGTTTTTTTTTTTATGCCATAGTTTCACACTACAAACAAAAAGAGGAAGAGAATAATGTTTTGTATTTGGTGGAATTAATTTGGAAAACTCTAAGTGTCGGCTAGGGTTTTGTGAAAATGGAGAAATAGAGAGAGGGGCCCATGGGTGGGGGTAGTTTTAGGTTAGAGTTTGTTGAAGTAATTAGGGTTTGTAGAAAACCCTAGGGTTTGGGTAATATTGGCCGAGATAAGGAGAAGAAAATCGGCTAAGGGAGAAAAAATATTTTTGGCTCTTGATATCATGAGGGAAATTGATTCCTTGATTAATTTCATTCCAATGGTAAAATATATATATGCAATCATAAGATGCTAGGTCTTATGGAAGCCTTATCTAATTTATCTAAATTATAAGATGATAATTACAATTATCCTAACTAATGAGATTACACTCCTAAATTGCATATATTACAATATCAATTATAATCATGACTAATGGAGATTAGAGATAATTATGAGATTGCCCCATAATTATTCTATCAAACACGTATAATCACGCAAGTGGAGTTTGGAGAGGCTAGAATGTATGTCATCTTATTCCTATCTTGAGAGATAGTGAAACTGTTTCCGAAAAACCCTCAACTCAAAAGAAAGCATAACAAAAGGTCAGACAACAAATGATTGAAATCAGTAAGGATAAATTTGAAAGAATAAAATTAATGTTTTATTGATTACATAAAACACAATTTATTTTAAAATAAAATAAAAAAAGCAAATTAGTCACTTATGGGAGTAGTAATACTAATAAAATAACTCCCTCCTTCAAGCAACATGGTTATATTCTCTCTCTCCAAATTTCCAGCCAAACACCAACTCATAACAATACTGACCTAAAACACGCACACTATTAGATCTTAATAATTCTTCATTCACCTTCCCATCAAATCTCCCACCAAATATAGACAGACATAAATATCCCAACCTTCAGCTTAGTTCAGATCTCTCTTTGTTTAGTTATCCTCTATCAGATCTGTACGTTACACCCCTCAAGTATGTATTTCTCAACTTAAATACCCCTTTAATTCCCCCCCCCCCCTAATTTTGTTACTCTCTCCATCCCAATTTATACTATGCAGTTTGATTTTTGATTCGGCATGTAATTTAAAAAATAAATGAAGATTTTTAAATTTTGTGATCTAAAACAAGTTAAAAATATTTGTGTGATTAGATCTCGTTATGTGTAAAAGTTAAAGTTTAAATTTAAATTATTGATAAATAAGAAAAAATGTTATTTTTTTGGATGGGCTAAAAATGAAGTTGTGTTATATAAATTGGTACGGATGAAGTCTAATATAGAAACTTGAATCTAGGAGTCAAAAGTGTTCAATTTGGTTGGGATTAAGGGGTAGTTGTTAAATTTGTTTATTGGATATACTATTATGGCCTTACCAGCTAAAATCTGGAAGTTGTGACATACCAATTCTGTGATTTGCAGAAAAAAAGAAAGATCAGATGGCGCCGACGACTATCCGAAAGGCGATAGGGGCGGTGAAGGACCAGACAAGCATAGGGATCGCGAAAGTGGCGAGCAACATGGCACCTGAGCTGGAAGTTGCTATTGTTAAGGCTACCAGCCATGATGATGAACCTGCTGGAGACAAGTACATAAGGGAGATTCTCCAATTGACTTCATATTCACGGGGTTATGTGAGTGCCTGTATGTCTGCAATATCCAAAAGGTTGGGGAAAACCCGCGATTGGATTGTTGCCCTCAAGTGTTTGATGCTGATTCACCGACTTCTCAATGATGGTGATGCTGTATTTCAGCAAGAAATTATGTATGCTACCAGGAGGGGAACAAGGTTGCTTAATTTGTCGGATTTCAGAGATGAGGCTCACTCGAATTCGTGGGATCATTCGGCTTTTGTGAGGACTTATGCTTTGTATTTGGATCAGAGGTTAGAATTGATGGTTTTTGAGAGGAAGCAAAATGGTGGTGAGATTGAAAAGTATGGATCTAGGGATGAACAGTGGAGATCGCCCCAGAGTTCTAATTATGATCATGGGGAGTTTAGAGATGAGCCTGGTTATGGAATGAGGAGGTCGAGATCATCAGGGGATGTGAGAGAGTCGATACAGGAGAAGAAAGATGTGACTCCATTGAGAGAGATGAAGCCTGAAAGGATTTTTGGGAAAATGACTCATTTGCAGAGACTGCTAGATCGGTTTTTGTCTTGTCGGCCAACTGGTTTGGCTAAGAATGAAAGGATGGTGCTGGTTGCTTTGTACCCTATGGTGAGAGAAAGTTTTAAAATGTATACAGATATATGTGATGTTTTGGCTGTTCTGTTGGATAAATTTTTTGATATGGAGTATGAGGATTGTGTCAAGGCCTTTGATACCTATGCTAGTGCAGCAAAGCAGATAGATGAGTTGGTGGGATTCTTTAACTGGTGCAAGGATATTGGCGTGGCAAGGTCGTCAGAGTACCCAGAAGTGTCGAGGATTACAAGCAAACTACTAGATACATTGGAAGAGTTTGTGAGAGATAGAGCTAAGGCGATAAAGAGTCCTGAAAAGAAAGTAGAGAGCCAGCCAGCTCCACAGGAAGAGGAGCCAACACCAGATATGAATGAAATTAAAGCATTGCCACCACCAGAGGATTATACTCCTCCACCGCCTCCTGGACCAGAGCCTCCTAAGCCTGCTGTTCATCAGGAGACGGGAGATTTGGTGGATTTGAGGGAGGAGGGTGTTACGGCCGATGACCAGGGGAACAAATTTGCCTTGGCATTATTTGCGGGGCCAGGAACAAGCAATGCAAATGGGTCGTGGGAAGCATTCCCATCCAATGGGGAACCTGAGGTTACGTCTGCTTGGCAGAACCCAGCAGCTGAGAGTGGTAAGGCTGATTGGGAACTAGCTTTGGTGGAGACAGCAAGTAATTTGTCTAAGCAGAAGGCGGCATTGGGTGGTGGTCTTGATCCACTTTTGTTGAATGGCATGTATGATCAGGGTGTTGTTAGGCAACATGTAGCCACTGCCCAATCGAGTGGTGGCAGTGCTAGCAGTGTGGCATTGCCTGGAATAGGGAAGAGTGCTACACCAGTTTTGGCACTCCCTGCACCTGATGGAACAGTCCAGACAGTTGGACAAGACCCCTTTGCTGCATCTTTGACTGTTCCACCACCTTCTTATGTGCAAATGGCAGATTTGCAGAAGAAAGAGCAATTGCTAGTACAGGAACAGATGGTATGGCAGCAGTATACCAGGGATGGCATGCAAGGGCAAACGAGTTTGGCAAAGATCACTACTGGAGGATACTATGGTCCGGGGCAACCCCCTGTGATGCCCTATGGAATGCCACCAGTAAACGGTGCACCTGCAGCAGGGTACTACTACACTCTATAGTATACTGATTTTGCAACGTATACCTTTTTTTCTGTTTTTGTTGATTGTTCATTATTTAGTGTTTGACCTTTCCACTGTAATTTTTTGATGGATATATCTTCAAATTGTTCATGCTTAGCGAGCCTGGGGATAAAAGGGGAAACTGGGCTGAAGAGAGTACAACATAGGTGGTCTTTGGTGGGGGGCGGATATTCTGATACTGGGTACTCTATAACCCTTGTAGTATATGTCTCTCCTGTTTTGTAATATATGGATTTCTTAAAGTACTTTTTTATGTAATGCTCATTTCGAGGGGGGTGTTGTTTGAATATTGGTTGTGTTGTTACATGCTTTGTTTTTCAAAGGCGTGTTGTTTGAATTTCTCTTGCTATAAAATAATGTGTTGTGAAACTGACATGTAGTGGGACTTCATCTTAAGCTGCGCAAGACTAATTGACGAGATTCTAGGTCTGTTTTATTGATGATGCTGTTGCTTTAAACTGAAAACCCTTTCCTATAAAATGAGCTTGAATGGAAATTCAGAAGTTCTCCAGCAGTTTTGAGGCAGATAAACCATCTTCATAATATATTAAGTGGCTAGGACCTTCTTAACTTTGTCCATCGAGGCTCAGGCTCTGACTCTGGGTAAATGATTCAATATGCTTACTGAGTGAGCAGCTGAAACAATGCAAGGTTTCTCTCTTCACATGTGCAGCTGTGTATATGATCTGTCTATAATTGATTTCGTATCATATGACCCAGGCTCCAATGAAAGTCGGGATGAAAACTGCTTTCATTCAAAGCCAAGCCAACTCACTCTCTGGGAAAGGAGAGTACTGCGAGAGTTTTAAAAGGAATTGATTGAGCTCTCCCCTAGGAGCAGAGTTTAATAGAGTGTAGAGTTCTAAAAGGAATTTATTGAGCTCTCAACTAAGAGGAGTTTAATAGAGTCTCTGTAGATAGGTTCCTCGACAACAATAAAGCTTCTCCTCCGGTCGAGGTGATAGATCACCTTACGGCGGATAAAGTCTGATGCTTACGTATTGATTGGTTAACTTTGTCATAACTATCAGTATCTGGCTTGCTACTTGGAATTAGGAGACTACAATTTTGTATTGCAGATCTTTTCTTTAAGAGCTTGTTTACAGTATAAAAAGCAAGAAACATATTTCTGTTGAATTCTACAAAGAAAATTGCTTTCCTCATAAATGAGTAATTCTATCTACACACTTAATTGGGAAGAGTCTTTCATCTGCCTATTGAACTCTAATTACAAGCTTACCTTTTTACCTCTCATATTTACTTTTTCTCCTTTAACTTTCAGCCGTTTAAAATTTTCATATTATTTATCAGATTATATGTATTAAAAAAAAAAAGGACAACCCCATGCACAAAGCATCCTGCATTAGCAGGGTATAAAGTGCACAATTAATGAAATGGATGAGATTATGATTTAGTTTTCCTCTACTCCGTTGCCTTCTATCTCAACCATCACCTCTGGTTTAAAAGAAATGAAACACCAAGAAAATGCTCTTGATCGTTTGGCAATTCTTCCTTGCTCAAGCGTTCAGACCATCTCTTGGTATTTCATCTCTATTTCACCCTCTCTTTTTTAAATCATGAATAGCAGTTTCAAACTTTTCAGTAACTTTGATGCTCTATTTTAACGCTTTAATCACATATATTAAGGTTAAAAGGGAAAAATAAATTTAGATATAACAAAATGGTGAGAGATGATTGTTGTTGTATACTTCTTTTAATAAAGACTCAATGCATAGCTCTTCTTTTTTTTTTCTTCTCTTTGGATATTGGAGTGGGACAGTCTCTTGTTTGTTTGGTAGTCCATCTTTTTCCTATAATCAGAGTCTGTAAAGCTTAGAGAGATTAAGATATTGATAATTTAGTAGGAAAAAAGGAGGTTTATGAGGAAAACAAATCCAATCTCAACTTTTGAGAAGAAGCGAATGATAAAGAGTGGTAGGGATAGTGGAGGTATTATTGAACTTGTCAGGAGCAAAAGCAAGCCGGATGAAGATGATCGTTGAAAATACTGAACGTGATATTTTACCTATCTTTGCCCGGTACAGTAAGGGGTCGTTTGGTTTGGAATAAGTTATTCGGGATTAGTTATTTCATTCTCTCAGTGGGATAAAAATAACACTATAATCCCGGGATAACTAATTCGGGATTAGTTATACTGCGATTTTATCCCAACCAAATATAGGATACATTCATATCAAATTTAATTCCGGGATTAAATATTCCTTATCCCTCGTGCCAAACGAGCGCTAAGAGTCCTAATAATATGGATTTGGAAGTGTAAAGAATGGATCTTGGACTTAACTCAACCCCAAAAGCTAACTTGTAGAGGATTGTCCAAGTCCATAGAAGGAGTTCATATTTCCATTCCATTTCCGATATGGAACTCTTAACACTTTCCCGCACGTCCAGACCTCGTTAACTGGAGCGTAGACAATATAATTTGGGGGCCCAACATCGGTGAACAAAGAATTGGAATGGACATGACTTTGATACCATGTAAAGAATGTATTTTGGGCCTAACTCAACTCCAAAAGCTAGCTTGTAGGGTGAATAAGGAGTCCATGTTCCCATTCCATTTCCGATGTGGACTCTTAACAGGAAGTATCTTGTATCTTTTGTATTTTTGGATAACTATGATATTGGCTCAGTTTGGGGACGGACTTGATTTGTGAAGGTAAAGGGTGCTGTACCATATTTAACAAACTTATCATTTAGTAAAGAGTCCATGTGACATCCAAATTTTTAACTTCTATATGATTGTACTATTTTGTGCAGTTTTCAAAACATCAAATTATACGTTTAGTTACTTTTGATTTGTGACCTCAAACACACAAAGGACTCCACAAGCATGGTAGTGCATTCTGCACCAAAATTTCAGTATTACTGTGGGTGCTCAGCTCTATTTTGCCATTGGTGTGCACCTACCTCAACTATTCTATGGGTTGCTTGTTATCTTTTACAATTACAGTTATGGAGGAATTCTATATATCAAGACTTTAATAATTTGATAGTATCACTAGTATTTGTTGTCTTCGTTTATATGTAGAATGTAGTTATTTTCATTCACTTAATTGGTGCCGTTGGTCAGTGTATGCGTCTTGTCATCTTTGGTGTGCTAAGTAGGTTGTAGTCCAAATATCAGGTACTCTCACCATCCATATATGTGGTTGACCTATCTGGACTTATCAATTCCATTTCCATGTCAATCGTCAATAAGAAAAACATAAATTATCGGCAGTGAAAAGGACTTGCAAGAATTTTTTTAGATTTTTAGTGGATTAGAAGAAGACGACTGCTTGAAATTGTCTTAAGTGATAATGTAAAAAAAATACATTTTTCATCTATAAAGCATTTCGAGGAATACTCCAAAAAAGATATCAAACAATTCCTAAGGCTACATCATCACATACAGAAACAACTATAGTTTGGACTTCAAACAAGTTATAGCTATAGTTTAACTAATTACGGCTAGTAATTGTTTATTTCGTTGTATTCAATTCGACTGTATTCATTCATAACTATTTTTACACGGTATTCAATTCCGTTATATTCAAACAATAAAAATTCAAAAAATATAAGGATATTCGGTTGTATACAATTGACTGTATTCATTCGTAGCTACTTTTACTGTATTCAATTCAGATGTATTCAAACAAAGAAAATTCAAAAAATACAGGCGAAAATACAAAAAATATCCTCCGAAATAGAGAAATACAAGCGAAAATATAAAAAGATACACAACATTTACATTTAAAAATGACGAATATACTCAATTTGGAAAAAATTCAATCTCGCCGGAATAGGGTTCCAGCGATCAGAACCCAAAAGAAATTAAATGGTTAGGCTAGCAAGGACCGGGCAAGCCTAATAGAGAAAGAATCGCTCGAAAAACTGGTCAGAACAAGCCTCATGTGTCGGCGCGTGGTCAATCTCGCCGGAGGTGGCAATGGCAACTCTCTGATCGGCGTTTGGGTTGTCAGTTCTCGGCGGTGCTGGCTGGGGTTTGGTTGCAGGGAGATGACGGACTTGATGGTATTATCGGATTTTGCACAACATCTGTAGAAATCAGATTCTAGTCATCTGACGGTATCGAAATATTTTTCAGTCACCGAAAAATATGCACAGTCATATGTATTCACGGACGGACCCATGTACTATTTTTTGGTGCTCAACACCTATTAACCATGACGGATACTCTATGTAGACATATAAAAAATATTAAAATTTTGATATAAAACAATAAATAGCACCCATAAAGCAATATACAAAAGATCTAGCTCCTCTGATTAAAAGGTGAAATGCTTTATGCTAAGCTAGGGAGGAGTTGAGTTTGAAACTCACTCAAAGCAAAAAAAAATTATTGATTTTAAGGTGAGCACCCAAGACCATTAAATCTTCGGTCCGCCATTGTATGGATCAAATCAGACTTTGTTCTCAATGTATTTTTCTCTCTATAGTACTCTTTAAATGTATAGTATAGCTCCAGTAGGTAATTATATACATAGTATAATTATGGTAGGTAATTAGTTTAAAGTATAGTTATTGTAGTTAAAAACCTCTTAGATGTTATGTACACTATGTAAAATTTCAAATTAATGGTTATGCTGGAAATAGTTATTGGGCCAGTCCAGTCATAAAGGGTGCTAATTAGCATGTTAATCCATCAATTTGTCCTCCTCTAAAGACCTACTTATAATGTATAAATATACTATTATGATGTGGAAAATCTAGGGAAAAAAAATTCCACATTAGTTGATTGCTAGGGTTTACAATAGAGAAAGACATCATGCTTTCCCTAAGGATATCTAGGCTGTGACAAAGAGAGTCCATTCACTTCTTGAGGATTCCCGACGATCGTGACAAGCGTCGTGGTTGCTGCAGAATGCTTTTTAAAGGAGAATCCTGTAAAGTCTCCTAAACTAGTATTTATGATTGAAATACAAGATTGGTATCAGTCATAGGCTCATGTTGAGATGGTTGACATGATTAGTATGCAAAACATAACTTTTAGAGTTTTAATGCTAGATCCGTAACTTAATTCCACTATTTCATGTTTGTAAATTCCTAATATTTGTATAAAACCTTAAGGCTTTCATGGATCTCATTGAGAGTTTTTCGTCGATATGTAGATAATAATTTTTGATCTTGTACTTTGTAAGACATTAAATTTTAAAATTTTAGAGTTTAATTATCACTAAGTTAATCCCAAATATTCAATAATCTCAGTTTCATGCAAATTTTGTGTGAATTACTAATACCTGCATCTTAGTACTTACATTACTAATACCTATATTACTAAAATCTACATAATACTAATACTTATATTACTAATACCTGCATAATCCTAACCAGCTACCAAACGATCCCTTTGGTTTTTGCTAGAAAGAGCGTTCTAGCCTTAACAACTAAGTCACTCCTCATGTTGCAATCCAAACATTATATTCATATTTTAAGTTAGTCATACTTATTTTAATTTGGAAATGTCATAAAATATATGTAGGAAAATTAATATTAAGCAGAGGGGCCAAAAAGACATATTGAAAGCAGGGAAGCGAAATATTATTAAAACAAGGGAAAATGATCAAATTTACCCTCCAACTATGTTTTATGAAATAACTTTGTCCTCCGTTAAACTTTGGGATCAAATATACCCTCACCGTTCGCGAAATTGTTAAATTTGCCCTCAATTGGATAGAAATGTGTGTTGAACGCCACGTCGGATCCACATGGAGGACAATCAAACACATGGCATGTGGGACCCATACCAAACCTCACCCCACTTCTTCTACTCCCTCCGTTCTCCGTCTCCCGCTGCTCCAGCGAGGAGCTCCAACTCCGGTGAACCGGAGCCACCAACAACCGACCCCTCACCACGAAACCACCCTCTCTGCGTTTCCCTCTCCCCTCTCCTCTCTCTCACTTTTATTTTCACCAACCAAACAGCCTCGCCACCACCACTGCGAAGTCGGATCACCATCTCCGTCACACCCACCAACGACAAGCTTCACACCATCACCGCACCGCTGCTCGCCGTCACCATAGCGAACAACCAGAGACACTGTCACTGTTCTTGACGGAAAACACCTTCACCGCCCTGCCAAGATACGGGTCGAATCTTTCTCCATGCCATAATTGAGCATAGTGTGAAAGAAAATCAAGCAATCATCACAGCCCATTTACAACATTAGCAATAACACAAAGTGAAAGAGGAAGAACAAGAAGGGCATAAGGGTCTGTTTTGATGAAGTTCTTTCAAAATATTTTCTTTTATTCCCTTTTTGTTTATTCAAAGGGCTTTTGGTTTTTTGGTCATCAGTGGTGTTGGCAGAGAAGATATGGGCAACCAACCTTTACATAAAATCCCAATTTCTCCGGTGCCTTATTCTTCATAGCTAAAATTTCAACTCAAACCGTAATGGGTTTTCTGACGATGGTATGGTGGTGGTGAAGTAGTGGATTGTGGTTGATCGGAGAAGAGGGAGAGGGGAGGTTGGTTGTGATGACATTGGTGGTCGTGGTTGGCGGAGACGATGGTGGTTGGTGGTTTCATGGTGAAGCAGTGGTGTAGCAGTGGTGGCCTCCACGTGCATCCGAACTGGCAAATCTCTTGTGTGATTTCAGTTGTGAGTTTACCCGAACTGCTCTTCTACACATGATAGCTCTCCTGTAAAAGAAATGCAAACAAACTTAACGCTAAGAGAAGAACAAATTCCTTATACTAAGTTATAGTAGTACGTCTTCTTCATTTTCACACAATTAACAGTTAGGACTTAGGAGATTTACCTTATGCCTCTAATGACAGCTAAATAAACATCACAAGCAACTCCAACCAATTCTATTCTATAGGGTCTTCTCTTTCTAGTCCCATCAGTTTCCTGTTCTTCTTCATCAATCTGTTCCCAGTAGTTTTCAGTTACTCTTCCATCCTCCTCTACTTTGTAGCCAGCACCCATTCGGTAACGTCGCTGGTGAACATTTCTGGCCATGGTTATTGTCTTCACCACAAAGGGTATCCATGAGAGTGTGCCATCCATGATCACATCCCTTCCTTCATTCAGTGCTGTCACAAGCAGTGATGATGCTGCATCTGTTGATGACTGATGTACCTGCATCAAAAAATCTTTTCACTTCCAAAATATTCAATAAAAATAAATATTTTTAAATGGCTAAGGTCCCAAAGCATTGAAATATATCTTTTGTTTAGACTTTATCTCCAGAAAATTTTGGTGGGGAATTATAAAAGGGCTCCTTTAATCATTGGTTGACATAGGAGAATTTATCGACTAGTAGAATGCTTTACTAGCTGATTAGTGACGCTCATGATAGAAAGGGGGCGGATGAAGGCAGGTCAAGAAGGATTGGCAAGCTCTTAAAGAAAGAGCACATAAGATACCCTAGGAAAATCCCACATAGAAAAGGAGTATAGTAAGTCCGCTTGGGCAGTTCAATTGGTTTAAGGGGGATATTTGGAGTAAGGACCAAGGATCGAATCCCGTCAGCGGCAGTGTGGGGGTTTCTTCTTGAAATAAAGGAGGGCCCCTTGTGCGCAGCGTGGTACTGGTCTAACCTTTGAAATCAATTGAGTCACCATGATTTACCTCCTTCACAGACCTGTCGGACCGGGGTGTGGGGGCTCCTGAGGTGGGAGTTTCCACCTTTTGGAGTAAGAAAAGGAGGATAGTAAAGTTCTATAAGACACAACACAAGTACAAGCCCTTCCGAGCTACGTGTGGCGTAACTTGGAGGACAAATGCTTGAGTTCTGTTTGGCCAAAACGGATAATATGTACTATGAGCTTGGGTTGTGATATGATTTGAGTACAAATGAATGGATTTAAAAGATTTTCTCTCCCTACGCCATGGTCAGAAGATAGACCGGCCATAGAAAAGAGATGCAACTGTTTATCTGTAACTTTTCCGTGAGGGGAAGGGGGAGGGATTGAGAAGCATCTAATAACCAGTTCAACAGTTTGAAGCATGTCATGATGTCCCCTAGAGCTAAGAGCTTTGTAAATGACATCTGATTCTTTGAATGCATCTGATTCTATCACAACATTAGCTGCAGCTCCAATCCAAAACGGTCTGCGTGCAGATTTAGTATTAGTATCTTTCAAATAATATATGTACAAGCACTGCTCATTAGAATCTTAAGACATATATACACTCACAAATAAGACGTTCTTACTCTTTGAGAATGTCATTGAGCACAGTGCTTTTCTCAGCCCCCATGCCACCACCCATAAACAGGAGTACAGGGCTTCTGTCTTTGTGAGCCGTTGGAACCATCACATCTGTGCACTGCGAATCATCTGAAGAAACGAGTCCTATTACTTTCATCTCCTCAACTAAGGTAGTAAGGACTCTTGCAACCTTCAGATTCTTTGTCACCCTTTCAAATCTTTGTTCCCTTATCACACACAAAAAGCAAGAACGAATAGTTAGTGTTATGAACCATTTCAGCAAAAGTAAAGAGAACATCATGATTTAATGGAATGTTGTTCTGCTAATCGAGCGATTTGAAGGACTTTCAGACCAGTTAGGGATTAATAAAATTACACAAAATTTTAGCGAAGGATTTCATAAATGCCAACATCTGGAGTATTATCCAAAAGCTGGCATAGCATCATACCTTACCGTATCATTAATCACAAAGACCGTAATCTGAATAATAACAATAAAGTTGGTGCCATAGATGAAGCTGTTGGAAATTAGCCTTTGGCGGGAGTTGCAACCGATCAACTTTAACGGCTTAAACACTAGTGTTACGTATGTTGGAGAATTCGGTTCTTCACACATGTATGATCTACTAAGTACGTAGATAACCGTAGGGCCAAGAATAGTCAAATTTCATTGAGAAATGAAAGAGATATTGGTCCACGAAGTAAGGTGTTTGAAGCATGGAAAGTGTGGTATTGTGTTCAATTCTCCCTCATCGGTAGAGGAAGAAAGAATTGTTGTGTATATAAGACTCGAAATTGGTTTGGGGTTTGGAACCCCAAGGGGTATCCCATGTGTTTAAAGGAGGGAGGACCTAGATGTGCTTCCGCCGCCGCCCGCCCGTCCGGTCCGGGTTCGGTTCCGGGTTCCGGGTTCTCGGGTCCACGGGTCCACGGGTCGTGGGTCGTGGGTCGGAATTTGGACAGTCAAAGCAGAAACGCCAAGCACTCAATTCAGCCATTTATTTTGGCTGAATTACTCATCCTATAATGGCCAAATCCGTTGGTCTTTCACCTTTTATGTTTGTGACTTTACTACCTCCATAATGACAGTTTTCAGCCCCTCCATCACTTATATAAACACCCCCTTACACCATTGTTGAGTACTAAGAACACACATATGTGTTTAAAGGAGGGAGGACCTAGATGTGCTTCCGCCGCCGCCCGCCCGTCCGGTCCGGGTTCGGTTCCGGGTTCCGGGTTCTCGGGTCCACGGGTCCACGGGTCGTGGGTCGTGGGTCGTGGGTCGGAATTTGGACAGTCAAAGCAGAAACGCCAAGCACTCAATTCAGCCATTTATTTTGGCTGAATTACTCCTCCTATAATGGCCAAATCCGTTGGTCTTTCACCTTTTATGTTTGTGACTTTACTACCTCCATAATGACAGTTTTCAGCCCCTCCATCACTTATATAAACACCCCCTTACACCATTGTTGAGTACTAAGAACACACATATATGATACATGAAAATACAGACAAATTGTCCAGGACGTATAAATGATACATACGGGGCAATATTGTCTTAAGGACAGAGTGTCACACTCGACTCAGCAAAAACAGTTTCCATTTTTCCGTCTTCAACAAAATTGTAATTTCAGTTTTGTGGTTATATTGTAATTTTCAGATTACTAGTTGAATTATTGAATCTTTGTTTATCCTTTCGAATAATTGTAATAGTTATATACTTCCCGTACTGCTTTATAAAGTACCATAGAGCAAAAATACCCAACAACTTAAGACAATATTTGTATAGTATTACTATTAGTGTTCGAAAGATGTCGGTCAAAAGTTCTGTGACCAAATCGGGATATGGAAATGGTTTTCTGGTAGAAGAGAGTGATGATGATGAACGTGTTCATGGTGTCAGCGCTACCAAGACTGGTTGGAACAAGCGCTCACGAGAGCCTGAGGATGTCAACTGGGACAAGAGGAGAAGACTGAAGATGTACTTCTATCTTGCAGCAGAAGGCCTGTATCTATCCCAGACAAAAGATCCGAATAATGGTAAGAAGGAACTGTACACTCAGTTTGATGAAGTGGTCAAGTGAGCGAATCCGAAATTGGGATAAGTAGTTTTTCTTACTTATCAAGAATAAAGATTAAATGATGTCTGATTAAAAATGGATTAAAGTAAGGAGGAATATGAAAATAATTTATATTCCTTACGCTTTAAAATCAGAAGTTTAATCTTATCTTCTTTCCCATTTAAAGATTGGATTGTAAACGACTTAAAAAGATCCGTTATTTTAAGTGTAATTGTTAAAGTATGTAAAGTATGTTCGCACATACGATGGAGAAAGATCCACTAACTGCGTAAAATCATACCACTCTTAAGTAAGCGCCAAGAATTATCTGGGCACCAATCTTAACGGAAGGAGTCTAAAAGTTAAAGACGTAGAACCTGTCATACTATTTGGCAGAAGATCCTTCATAGGATGATATTGGACACTCAGTCATACAAAGCCTCCGGGCGACTGGAGTGGGCCAAAATTCATTTCATAGGAAAAGTAATGGACACCTAGTAAGGTGGGCCAGAGTTTCCAGGTCTTAAACGATCTGAAGGCCTAAAGAAAGGCAGAAAAGAAATTGGACACTCAGTCTGCCAAAGCAACTGGAGTGGGCCAGAGTATCCAAATCACATATGATCTGGTTACGCCCTAACCACGGGCAAGAGGTTGTTCATGTGAAGCAACGCCACCTCTAAAGTAGAAGGGGTTGGAGAGGTTGTCCTCAATAGGACTTCAAGGAATGAGATCACTCTAAAAAGAGGTGTTACAGATTCCTAACTTGGTTTAAGGGACGCTGTTGGTCAAGCTGGTTTGAGATTAGTCCAACAGGTCTGTAATAACTAAGAATGGTACAATATGTCTATAGCCCAATGAATGATATATTTGTAATCCGTGCATCTATGTCATCATAGATTAAAACACGTTAAATAGTAAGTCATTCAAAAGCTAACGATGTTGAGATTGTTGCCTCCTTTCGACATAAACTCTCAAAATGAATGTGAGGTAGGCGAAGAGGCAAAATAACCTTTTCAAATTCCATCAAGGGAATAGCGAAAGAAGCACCGCTCCTCTAGAACTTAGTCACACCTACTTGGGTGATTTGAAGTTTATACAAAATAGAGGGGGGAGACAAGTACGTTGTGATCCTCATTGATGATGGTACAACGTATGGAATCCTTTGTTTGTTAAAAAGCAAAGATGAAGTTGTTGAAGCGGATAAGCGCTACAAAGCAGAAGTTGAAAATCAACTAAGCCTATGGATTGCAAAATTCATAGCGATAGAGGGGGAGAATGTGAAGCAGCTTTCATTAAACGACTGTTCATTACTCACCTCAGTCTAACGGTGTTAGCCAAGCGCAAATCCGTACGCCTAAATTATGTGAGGCAAGGCGATCCTTACCGCTAATGCGATTCTCAACAGAACTCCGCATAAGGATAAGGATAACTCTCCGCGTGAGACATGAAAAGGATCTCACATACAAAAGTTGTGATGTGGGGTGGCTTGGTAGAAGTTGGACTACCGAAACATGTCAAATTCGACCTAAGACTGTAGATTGCATATCCACTGGATCTGTAAATAACAGTAGTACTTATCACCTCTTGGCGTCAAAGAATGCTGAATTTTTATAAGATAACTTTCCTTGAAAAGGAAAAAGGAGTAATTGCTCAAGGTTAACAAGAATCCGCGAGGGCCTGACTGTCCGGAACTAGACGCTCCGTATCTACAGGACTCGAAAGTTGCTGGCTATCCGGAACTTAATATTCCAGATCTGCAGAACTTAGGGATTCTAGATGTTGAACCAAGACGGAGCAAAGAGGGGACAAAGACTTGTTCCAGTCCTTCTAGCTTGTATGGTTAAGAACGAACCATGGACAATTAACAAATAATTGTTATCTCCAAAAGCGCTGCTTTGGAAAGAAGCTAAAGAGAGAAATATATTCCATCATATAGAACCATACTTGCGTAATGGTTGATCTTCCTCCGGGAAAAGAACCTTTGGGTTGTGAAAAAGGATACTCAAAAGTGAGTACAAAGTAGATGGATCTACTGACGAGTTCAAAGCCTCGGCTACTTGTACATGTGCTCCCCTGGGAGTAGCTTAACATCATGGGCCATTGCAGTCTTGCGTGGCATGAATGTTAAAACAGCCTTCCCAACCGGAGAGTTGGAAGAAGAGAATCAGAGTTGGTTTTCTGGATTGTTGGGCTTCTTCCTGAACTTTCATCTTGGTCCCTGAAATGTTTACATTTTGGTCCTGAAAGTTTCAGATAAAACAGAAACAATGAATCTGACCACAGAAACATTGACTCTGAAGTTAGAAAGCCAACAGTTGGAGAATCAACAGTCTGAAAGTAAAAGTCATATTGAAACAAAGTCTCGATATGAAAGATATGGATATCACAGATGACATCTTAGGAATTGGATTTCTAAAGACATCTAACGGACTGGTCGATAGCTGACAGTCTCGTTGAAGCCATCAATGGATATGAATCATAGAACTGATTGGAATCATGATGCACCCATAGACAAGGAGCGATACGCACAGATCACGTGTAGTTCAATGTATTGTACACACTACAACCGACCTGGTATCGTCCTACAATCAGATCAGTTGAACTAAGGTTCACTGATAATCTTAATACATGATCAATAGAAGGCGTTAAGTCGGATATGACGATATCTGAATTATTCGCTTATCTACGGATTATTGTATTCTGGATGTCCAGCGGTTCTGAGAGAACACAGTGATGCAAACTGGACATCAGATCTGAAGAACACCAAAGCCACAAGTAAATGTGTATGGTGGTTCTTGGAAAATCCTCTAAGTAAACTTGCATCGGCCGATTCATGATGGAATCGGAGTTTATCGCTTTATACAAAGCATGAAAGAAGTTGAGTAACTTCACGACTCCTTAGAGGACGTCCCTTATTGGGAGAAACCCGTGCATTCAGCAGTTATACATTGTGGCTAGCCGGTCGGCTTTAGGAAGGACACGGATGACGGCGTCTGGACATATCTGTCAGGAGACATAAGACCGTATGGCAGTTGATCATCACGGGTGTCGCTTCCTTATTTACTAACTAAGGGACTACCCGGAGATCAAGTGTTCTGCCTGTCTAGGGGAATGGGCGTAAAACCCAAAATATACGGACCAATACAGTGGTAACCCAACCTTACTAACTGTAGATCCCAGTAATTTGGTTCAATGGGAAAACTAAGCTGTAAAGGTTCAGTTGATCGCTTCAGTGGAAGCATGAGCACTTCGAATAGTGATTTCTGAAAAGAAACAACAAATCCAAAGCCGTTCCCGCGATAGACTTTAAGTGCTATCTACAGTGTGGGTAAAGGTTAAGTTTTCAAAACCTGTAATGCTCCTCAACAGTTGAGGTTAGGTTTTTGGGAAACTTTTAATGGTTCCTAACACTTGTGAAGTGGGGTATAGCAGGATACCTTGTAGGAGACCACCTATTTAAGTGTGAGGACATGCCGCCTCAAAATGAACGCACTTAAGAATCCAAGACGTTGTCCATGGCCAAAACGGACAAAACATTACGAAGAAGAGAGTAAGGGAATTTGTTGTGTTGGTATCATTGTCTTGGCTTACACTAAACACTGACGGTTCAAGACATCACGTTCACCGCGCAGTAAGTAAGTCCGATGGTATTCAACTATGGAAGGTTCAAAGCTGAGGCTACCTCTCCTTATGCAACATCGGTCCTCTGAAATATTGCTGGAAATGAAAAGACACCATGTGAGTGCGCCAAAATCTCTTTCAAGAGGGGATTGTTGGAAATTAGCCTTTGGCGGGAGTTGCAATCGATCAACTTTAACGGCTTAAACACTAGTGTTACGTATGTTGGAGAATTCGGTTCTTCACACGTGCATGATCTACTAAGTACGTAGATAACCGTAGGGCCAATAATCGTCAAATTTCATTGAGAAATGAAAGAGATATTGGTCCACGAAGTAAGGTGTTTGAAGCATGGAAAGTGTGGTATTGTGTTCAATTCTCCCTCATCGGTAGAGGAAGAAAGAATTGTTGTGTATATAAGACTCGAAATTGGTTTGGGGTTTGGGACCCCAAGGGGTATCCCATGTGTTTAAAAGAGGGAGGACCTAGATGTGCTTCGGTTCGAGGAAAGACCACACGCCCGCCGCCGCTGGCCCGCCGTCCACCAGCCTTCGAAGTTCCGAGTTCCGAGTTCCGAGTTCCGAGTTCCGAGTTCCGAGTTCCGAGTTCCGAGTTCCGAGTTTCGAGTTTCGAGTTTCGAGTTCCGGGTTCCGGGTTCCGGGTTCTCGGGTTCTCGAGTTCACGGGTTCATGGGTCGTGGGTCGTGGGTCGGAACGTCAGAATTTGGACAGTCAAAACAGAAACGCCAAGCACTCAATTCAGCCATTTATTTTGGCTGAATTACTCCTCCTATAATGGCCAAATCCGTTGGTCTTTCACCTTTTATGTTGGTGACTTTACTATCTCCATAATGACCATTATTTGGCTATTATGGAGGCAGTTTTCAGCCCCTCCATCACTTATATAAACACCCCCTTACACCATTGTTGAGCACTAAGAACACGATACACGAAAATACAGAAAAATACACAAGCAAAACAGTTTCTTCCTACACCTTCCAAGGCATCATTTCGTTACTCAATATTCTTCACGGTAGCTCTTGAGTTTCCTTTGCTCAAGTGTTCCATTGCTGTTTCATCTTGGGAGACAAATTGTCCAGGACGTATAAAGGATACATACGGGGCAATATTGTCTTAAGGACAGAGTGTCACACTCGACTCAGCAAAAATAGTTTCCATTTTTCCGTCTTCAACAAAATTGTAATTTCAGTTTTGTGGTTATATTGTAATTTTCAGATTACTAGTTGAATTATTGAGTCTTTGTTTATCCTTTCGAATAATTGTAATAGTTATATACTTTCCGTACTGCTTTATAAAGTACCATAGAGCAAAAATATTCAACAGAAGCACCAAACGCATCTGAACTTGTCTTAACTAAATCAGCTCAGAAGTGACAAGAAATCGTAGGGGATCACCAGTTACCAATAAAATACTGGTGAATCCCCCCATATTACAGCCTCACAAAGTTTGCTTAAAATACTGTATCCAAGTGCTATTCATGTTGTAACCATCAAAATAAAAAAAAATCAACATATTTTTTATATAAAGTGACGTAACGTAGAATGTTTATAGTTCTATTGAACTACTGCACGTATCACGTAATAATAAGATAGAAGTTACTCAATTGGTCGGGATACAAACTAAAAGTCTAATTGATAAACTAATATCTTGGGAATTGTGGAAGGCTTGATGTAAGCATGCCCAGAAAAATGAAAACCCGGATGGAACAATAGTTTGCGAGAAGTTAAGCATTCTAGCATTGACATGTTTAAGAATTAATAACTCACATAAGTCATTTACAGATCAGAGAAATACTCTAGAACACAAGAGAAAAAAAAAGGACGGAGATATCGTCATACGATTAGTATTACAATTATAAACATATATATATATTTTTGTATTAATGAGAAGAATCCAAACAAAGAGAATTACACTATTCTACATGGTATTAAGAGTCAAACCCTAAACACCCTCCTACTACTATTATTATCGCCGCCCCTCCCCATCTTCTTGCTTCCGGCGGTAGCAACCCTTCCCCCCTAACCCTAATTTTTTTCTCCTCTTGAAACCACCGAAATCAGCCACTTCATGGCTACTCCTGAATCTCCCAAGGGTTCATCCTCCAACCCCGACATTACACATCCTCCTCCTCCCCCCTCCTCTCCTAACTTTTTTCCTCCGGCCTTCGTCGTAACAAATATCAAGAACTTTATCCCTATGATTCTTGATCAAGAGGATGGACAATACTCATCGTGGGTTGAACTATTTCAAATACATGTTTGTGCATACAACGTCCTTGATCACATCGATGCCACAACAACTTGTCCACCCGATATTGACAACCCGTCGTGGAAACGACTAGATGCAATTGTTAAATAGTGGATATATGGCACCATATCCAAGGATTTGCTTCATACTATTATGAAGACAGGTGCGTCGGCTCACGAACTATAAACCAGGCTAGAGTAAATCTTTCAAGACAACAAACACACATGTGTCGTGTATCTGGAGGAGCAATTTAATAACACTCGTCTTGAGAATTTTGCTAATATGTCCGCCTATTGTAAACAATTGAAAGTAGTTGCAGAACAGTTATCTAATATTGGCATCCGATTTCAGAAACAAATATGGTCCTACAACTAATTAATGGTCTGCTAAAGGGTGAGTACGACACACTTGCGATGATGATCCAACAGGCTAATCCCCTCCCCAATTTCAACAAGGCCCGATCACAATTACTTTTGGAGGAGACTAGACGTGCCAAACAAGACGAACACACTCAGAAGGCATTAGTAGTTGATGCACCGTCGGCCGCCGCTGCACCCGTCGGACCGCCGCAGCCCGCCGACCACCACACGTGAGGCCGCGACAACAAACACACAAGAGGCGGCTGCAACAAACACACACGAGACGGCGGCAACGGACGCGGCGACAGAGGAAGAGGCCGAGGGGGCAGGTCCAATTCCAGTGGACAGCCACGGCAGGCCCAGTCCCCACATCCGTGGACCAGCCCAATGTCGTGACCCACTACTGGTAATTAGGCCTCCTCCTTGCCCTTACCCAACCGCCTCAGCCCAGCACCTGAGTCCGAGTATATTAGGCCCTGCTCCTAGCCCACAACACATGGGTCAATCGAACCAGGCCCACTTCTCTGTGGCTCAACCACAACAGCAGGCATACGGTCTAAAAAACCCTACCGAACTGAGTCAGGCCTACAACACTATGAATCTCCAGCAACCCGACGACGCATGGTACCTAGATACAGGTGCCACTTCCCACCTCACTCGCGACTCTGATAATCTCCCTCAACTATTTAATTTGACGAATCCTCAATTTATTTTGGTTGGCAATGGCAATCGCATTCCAATTCAGGGTTATGTCACCACTCAAACACCACCACCTCACCCTCTCTTTACACTAAAAAATTTCCTATATGCTCCTAACATCATTAAAAACTTAATCTCGGTTAGAAAACTTGCTAGTGATAATTATGTATCTATTGAGTTTGCCCCTTTTAGTTTTTCTGTGAAGGACCTACGTACGGGGACAACTCTTACTAGATGCAATAGTGTGGGGGCCTATATCCTTTCTCCTCCAATTCCATTGCAAGTGTCAATCCACCAACCTCTCTAGCTGCAATCTCTCCTTCAACCTAGAACATTAGACTCAGGCACCCAGGAGCACCAGTTTTTAATTTCCTTAGGAATTATAATTTCATTCAATGTAATAAAGGAAAATTTGCCCATGCTTGCTACTCTTGTCCTTTAGAAAAACATGTTAGACTCCATTTTCAATCTTCATTGAGTGTAACATTTTCTCCTTTTGATATTATTCATGTGGATTTATGGACATCTCCCATTACTAGCAAACTGGGTCACAAATATTATTTGGTATTTTTGGATGATTTCTCTCATTTTCTTTGGGTTTATCCTCTAAAATATAAGTTCCAAGTTTACATAATTTTTCTTGAATTTCAATCATATGTTAAAACCCAATTTGAGGACATAAATCATTTCAATGTGACAATGGTCGTGAGTTTGACAATTTCCCATTTCATAAATTTTGTGCGGACAATGGCATGGTATTTCGATTCTCATGCCCTCATACCTCACCTCAAAATGGTAAAGCCGAAAGAATCTTGCGCACCATTAACTATAAGATTCGCACTATGCTCTTTCATGCTTCCCTTCCCCCTTTATTTTGGGTTTACGCACTACACATGGCAGCTTACCTCCTTAATATATTACCAACACGAACTCTTCAAAATAAAACTCCAACTGAAATTCTCTTCCATTGGATACCCTCTTATGATCACCTTCGGATTTTTGGTTGTCTATGCTACCCGAATTTTGCCTCCACGGCCCTTACAAATTAGCACCTAGGACTACTCCTTGCATTTTCTTAGGTTTCCCGTCAAACCATAGGGGGTACTTATGTTATGATCTGTCCACAAATAAAATCCTAGTCTCTCGCCATGTCAAAGAGTGTGACGTAGGTGATGGGCATCCAAGTGATTCACAAAGCAACCAGATCTTCAATGATGGAACCGGTTTTTATCATGGGCAAACATTTGATAACAAGAAGTATTTAAAGGTTTTATTGAAGAAAGCTGCAATAAAAACTCTATTTTTTTCTTCTTATTCAGAATCTTTCCTCCTCCACAAAGGCGACAAGAATATTTAAAGATTCCTCTATCTTTTTCACACGCTGCTGCAGTCCCTCCTGCATTAATGTGCCCCTTGGTGCCTCACGAACCCTAGATGTCCCAATGCCAAAACATCTTCTGTCACCTTTTGTGAGTGAATTACCACCTAAATCTTCCGACTGGTATCCATCTCATTGAAAACCTCCTTGGGATCATTTCCCAACCTATTAGGAGCCTTCGGGCCATGATTTTTTGAAATCAACACAATCACGCCTTCCAATTGACCCTTCAAGACATTGATCATGAGATCGCTAGCCTCATCATCATATGACAAAAGTTTTTCATGTAATCCTCATCAATCTCACACACTGTAGGAATGATGTAAGAGTGCACAATCTATAAATAATCAATACATTAACATTTTGTTTATATTTTTGCAAGAAAATTAATAATAGACTCTAAATTTATACCTATGAAGCTCTCGATCCAAATGGATCACCTTCAGTAAATCACTCCATTTTTGTGGTGTGTTACCTAAGAATCCTAGGAATAGGCAAAAGAACCTCATCTAATTTGCCAGCATTCCTTCCAAGTGCGGGGACAACTTCATATATCCATGCTTGTAATGATACAAATAATCACTGAGTTTAAAAATAAATAACACACAATCTATACTCTACTGCACTAGTGGTTTATAAAATTTACCATGAATGTCCAGGGAAAGTCATAGAGAGCACATGATGCAATCTTCTTATTATTGTGTGTTTGTTGGAGACTGGGAATGTCTACCTTTTGCTTCAAGTATTCCAAGGTGAGTTCAAAAGATCGCTTTCCCCAAGAATAGATATCGAAGAATTCCAAATCATCAACCATTTTAAGCATATCATGTTCCACACCCCTAGACAAATCTTTGACCAACAAAATTATATGCAGAAACCACACAAGGTAACATTTAAAAGCTTCTCTTATTTGTTTAGCCTAGACCCTCTTACATACGACGATATCTTTGCTGCTGAAATATTCTTGTTGCGAGTAACCTTTGAGAAGAATGATGACCCTTTCTTAAGTGTCCTTTCCTCTCTTGATTGGTTGGGCTAGAATCCACAATCTAAACCAGTCATCAAAGCAAACTCCTTCAAGGCAAAACACACAGGCTTGCCATTCATGAGGAACCACATCTCATATTTCTTGTTCTCATCCATATGACGAAGAAGCAAATAGTGGATCATCCGTCCATTGAAATTGATGACGTGTTCTGAAAGTTTTCTAAAATGACCAAAACATGAATGCTTGAACATTTTCTTGAGTTTTTTACGTTAGCCTGCTTTTAACAGAAATTTTGCTGGGAAATATTCATAATCATCCAGTCAAGTAATCAAATCATACTTCTCCACACTAATTGTCTTTGCACAATATGGCAAGGACAGAGGATTAATTTCTTCATCAAAACCAGACTGCTTTGAACCATCCTCAGAAACATAACTATCACCTCGATCATCTTGATCTTCATCGACACTATGCTCATCTATGGGGTCTGAGTAGGCCTCACTATCAGCTTCTAGAGTTCGTTTTCATTTTTCATCTCGTCCAATAATTTCTTCACCACTTCTTTTTCTAACCCTAACAGTCGCATTAGAACGAGTTTGTACCATATCAACAGAACGGAGGATTCTTTCCACCTATACCCCTACATCTAGGCATTCTTTATGATCTATATACAAACAATAAAAACGTTGATAAACCACGATATAAAAATAAGAATAATCGACCAAAAGTCTATTACTAGACCATAATGTATTATCAAAAATAAAAACAAAAAAAGAAAGATCAAAACAAGCAAATAAGTATAAAAAATACAAAAGCAAACACAGAAAAAGAAAAATCGAAACAAACAAAAAATAGGCTAAAATTTCAAAATTTTGAATAAAAATTGAAACTTTATGAACACCATGAATAAAAAAAAAGTTCCAGGGCAATACGGAGCTTAAAATGCTCGAAAAGAGTTGCAAAATTTAAAAAAATACCTACGGAAGACGATTGAACAATATTCAAGCTTGGAAGAGAGGAAGAGTGGTCGGGTGTTTGATATTATTCAAATTTTAGAAAGTGATAGAGAGCGAAAAGAGAGAAACTTTGTACATTTAAATATAAGTTAAAGAAACTGAAGTGTATAAGTTAAAATCTCCAAATTTTTAAAAATTATGAAATGTAACCCATATCCCCTATTCTAAATCCTAATTCAGAAAAATATATGAAAAAGAAATTAAGTGGCCTTCCACTAAATTAAAAACTTGAAGTGGACCTCATTTTGTCAAGTCTTCTCAAGTTTCATAGTAGATGATACGATGGTTCTTCCTTTACTATTAAAATGTATATTGAACATTGATTACTCGTCATATTATTGACATGTAAATTCCAAATTCCATTATGACATGTAAGCCTTTATTCAATAAACTGAGACAGGGAGTAATAATAAATTTAATTTTCATATTTTATTTTTAATACAACTTTTTTTAAAACATCATTTTATTTTAAAATTTTCATTCCAATCAAACAACTTTCACATATTTTGGGGAAAAAAGAAAAGCAATAAGTTTTTATACAAAATACAAAAGCACGGGTTTGTCCCGCCTTTTGTCACAAAAGAAAAAGACTAATAAATTAATATATTCATCAACGGTTGGAGAGTATGTGGAGAAAATTTCCTCGCAAACAAGAAGGGGTCATGCCGTTTAACAACAGACAAATCAGAACCGTTAGTTCCTTCATCACCATATCGAGGCCGGGTCGATCGTAGGGTCGATATCAATTCTAGGCACACCTCACTTGCAGTGTAAGTACGAGGATGCCCTCCGTGACTACCCTTCCAGTCAACGTGTGTCAAAGTAGCCGTTACACAACCCTGCGGGTCTACCATGTTCAGCAGCGTAGAGAAGTAATGCTCCTCTGGATAACACGTGGAAGGTTCTAAGCAAGGTAGCTTGAACTTTGACCATAACCTTCTGTCACGCACAACTATCCTCGCGTGCTTACGTTTTATAACAAAGAATTGGGACCCAATTCGAAAATCATCAAACTTCACTTCCGGTAACATAGCGTGTTCCCCACGCGCCGCCCATCGGCCGTATGCCCAGCTCTCATTTCCCAGTATTTCAATGAAGCTCCTCCTTGATTTTGTCAGTGTTGTGTAAGTGAAATTGAAAGAGTTGAGCGGAATACAAGATGCGGAGAGAAGGGCAAACATGTAATTCGACTTGTCGTGGAGCAGTGCTCTTGCGAGTAACCGACGAGCCGCCGCAGCAAGCGTTGAGGAATGGCGGCGAGTGGGTTTCGAAGGGATGAGTCGGTGAGCAAACACACCTTGAAACGGCGGCGTATAGTTGAAACGAGGGTCTGCATGTATATATATGTTGTAAAGATTTTTAGGTGTATTGTTGAAGAAAATGTCCCATAGAGGAGCAAATGGAAGTGGGGTAGTTGTGAGAAACATAAAAGCTATCTTCTTTGGTGATGTAGCTGGTTTGACTCGTCCAGCTTCTTGGAACAATAGTGAGTTATCATCCTCAACTTGTTCATGCAAAGCTACTGGTGGAGGTGATCTTGAAATATGAACTTTCTTGTGTATTTCTTGGGTTATTGGCTTAGTGTGTATGTTACTAGTCGTGTAATTCCTAGGTGGTGTGATGGTGGTGGGGACTGAGGAGGAAGTAAGAGGGGTGGTGATAGTGAAGATAATAGCAAGGGGTAAGCAAAGTAAAACAGCACAAAGGAGAGAGATTGGAGAAGGTGAAAGCATGATGTGGGGGGTGGTGAGATTTGGTAGGGTTGAGTAAAAAGTCTACTAGTACTATATTGGGACTTGGAAAATAGTAGAATCTAAAGATTTTTTTAGTATGTATAACCTTTTGTATAATAATAAGGTTTTTGTTTTACGTTTATTAATATTTTGTGCTGCCATCACTCTTTTATATAGATAAAATAAATGTTTTGGAATGAAGTGTATGTAGGGGGTGTAAAATGGAAAGTTGGTCCATCGTCTTTCTCGTTGGTTAAGTTTGGATCATTTTCTACGTGGCAAACATGCACGTTTTGGTGGCACTATGCCCACATGAAGTGTAAAATAAGGGATGCTTAAAGCTAAGTCTCGAGTCGAGTTGCTCGTGTAATAAAGAGTGCAAAACAATGTGAATGTCTTGTTTGGTAACCAAGGAATGAAAAGGAAAGGAGAGTTTATAAAGGAAGGAAAATAAATGCCTTAAATTTGTGTAGAGGACGGAGCATACAACAAGACATAGATGCGCTTTTAAAGTAGACAAAAGGCATAATCAAAGGGAGGGGCCGGGGAAGTTCTTATTATTTTGTTAATTGCTTAAAACTATAATTGTTATGATCGAGGGTAAAAGATTAATGTTTTGTTTCTTTTATTTTGTGTTTAAACATACAGAAGGTCGCTATTTAATTTGCTAAGTTTAGTAGTTGGAAGTAGCTTTATTTGAAGAATATTTCATAATCCTAAGCCAAGAAAGAAACCTACTTTAGTGAGTCATTTACTATTGATAACATGTTGTAGTTTTATTTGTTTAAATGATGTTTTAAATTAAATATTCTGTTGTCATTAAAGATGATGGAATTCAACTAAGGGTGTCCAACGGGGCGGGTTTGGAGCGGAACGGGACCGTCGGGACTGGGGAGGTCGGGACCGGTCCTCGGGCTGGACTGTCCGGCAGTGACTGGCGGGACTGGACAACGTCCCGTCCCGTACCTCATCCCGTCGGAAAAGGGGACCGGTCTTGGCGGGGCGAGGTCGGGATCGGGATTTCCTTTTTTTGCACTTAATTAAAATATATATATATATATATAAACACTTCAATAATTGAACAAGATAGTGTAATAAAAACATCCCAAGACTGTTTTTGTGCTTCTTATATTATTTAATAAAAATATAATTTCAAAATTGCAACTTTATGGTGTTGAAAGTTGCAAATCACATAGTAAAATCGCAATTAAAAGTATTATATATTTATAAACACCTTTTCTAATTTCTTCACAATGTCTTGTGGTTCTTCGGTTGGAATTGAAATTTGTTGGACCTACAATTCCCCCGTCGTCGGGTTAATTTGACCCTTTACTTGGTCCGGGACACTATGTGAATCTTGTCCCGACTGAGAGCGCATTGGTGCACCCGACTTTGTAGCCTCGTATTCATCCCACCTAGCTTTGTGAAAGCTTTGTACATGTCTCAATAAACCTTCCGTCCCACCCTGACCTTTTTCCATTTTAAATTTATAAATATTTTTACAAATTTTGCATCTAACTACTTGATTCTCTTGGTCCTTATCAAAAAAATCTCATGCAGTTGGTTTTAATTTTCGTTGTGTGGGGCCTCGTCTCATAGTAGGGGTATTTATCCCATACAACTGAGATAAAATGAAGAGAAAATGAGGTATTTATAGTTGAAAAATTGAGTTGAAGTGTAAATATAGTAACGTAGGGGTTAAAAATAAATATTAAAGGGGTAGGGGCTTTATAGGGGGAGAGGGGATGGCAACGACCAAAATATAAATTGGCCGTTGTGCAACGGTCATTTTTACAAAGGGGGGTCGGGGCGGGTCTGGGGTGGGACGGGCGTGGGCGGGACGAGCCCAGATCCCATCCCGATTTTGAGTCTCGATTCCATTTTTTATAGGGGGATCGGGTCGGGGTCGGGACCGGGACCGGGCAGACCCGGCCCACTGGCCAACCTTAAATACAACTATAAACAGCGCAACTATTCTAGTAATAAATTGCATGTAATATAGACCATAGTTGATTTCAATCAAACATATAAAATTCAAAATACTTCTTGAACCATGACATCAACCAAGAAACAAGACTCCATGTTTTTGTGATCTTTTGTTGTGTGACTCAAGTAATTTCTGGACTTTAATACTTGTGTGGGCAAGTTAGGGCTGGTAATTTCTGCCCACAATTACAAAAATGAGCTCATTTAATATTTTAATGAGTTGGGCCACTCATATTTTAATTAGGTAAATATGAGTGTGAGTTTATTTTTAACACGTACAAAATATAGACAAATACGGGCTTTAGTTGGGTAAAATTTGGGTATCACCAGATCCCATATTAGACCAGAGACAACACTTGAAAGTTGAAACGAAAACAAGAGTTCAAAATTCCTCGTCTCTTCGAAGTTTCTATGTTTTGTACTTTTTTATCGTGCTTAAAAATTATTATTTGAGGTACCTCTTCTATATTATTTTTTTTGCTTTTTGATGTGCAAATTTTGTTTTTTTTTTCTCTAAATTTTATAATTTTTTTTGTTTCTTTTCTCTAACCTTACAAAATACAAAATTCATATGGCATTTGATGTTTCTGATTTGGAATTCGTGTCTCACAACTGGTGAATAAAGGATATTACATGAAAAATCTCATTTTTGCTATAAAAACATGTTAAACAAAAGTTTCGCCAAGATGTAACTACTCGTTGGAATTCTACTTTAAAATGCTTGAAAGCGATGTCCTCTACCAACAAGCTTATATTCTATATAAATTGCTTAATACTGATCTTAGATTTTGTCTTTCCGAGGAGGAATGGAAAAGGTTAGAGAGTATTGCTAAATTTCTTAAGTCATTTTATGATATCACTACACTGATTCCAGAAGCAAATATTGTTGGTTCTCTATTGTACTTTTTAGAGCAGTACGGGAAGTAATAACTATTACAAATGTTTGAAAGAATAAATAAATGGTCAATCTTCAAAACTGCCGCATGTGTGTTGCGTTTTGAATCTTGATCACTTTGCAAAGCCAATGTTGAGAACTGCCGCAAGTTTGTTGTGTCTTGAATGTTGATATCCTGAAATCAAGAAACAACTAAATCTGGATGGTTACAACGTTGTGTGTTGAGTCGAGGATAGCCCTCTATCCTTAAGACAAGATTTTTCCGTATATATGCTTTTACGTTAGCGGGCAATAGTCTCCGAAGATAAAACAACACTTTAATCTCAACGCTACAAAGCCAATAGGTTGAGCCTGTCGAAGAAAACAAATATGAATCGACTTGCTAAAGATATGAAATAGGAAGGAAGAGTTTTTATCTACTCTTTTCGTTTTGTCTCTGTGTATATAGTGTGTCTCTGTTGTGTATATCTTGTGTATATGTGAGGGTTTGGTCACTGTTTTTCAGCCACTGTTTTGCTGAATTTTCAGCGTTTCCAGTGTTGTTTTTCTGTGTCTTTCCAGTGCTGTTTTGATGTGTTTCCCGTCTGTTTTTCTGCCTTCTGTGCAGTCCCGAATTGAGCCAACAACAGCTCAATATATAGCATGGAGGAGGGGTTGTCCAACTGCCAAAATAAGGCTGTAATGGCCATTAAGGAAGGTCATTAAAACAGCCAAGTAATGGCTGTTAATGGCCATTGAAAGAGGTTGCCCAACTGCCCAAGAATGGGTTGTTAATGGAGGAGTTAATCAGCCATTACATGGCTGATTAATGCCTCAAAAAACAGTTCCAACGGAGGCAGAACCAACTTTCCAGAAACTCTGGGGATCAAACTGTAAATATTGAAACTTCAGGGACCAAACTGTACATATGAAACTGCAGGGATCAAACTGTATATTTGGTAGAGTTCTCTGGTCCAAAAAGATAATATCAGAAAGTCCCCACATCCCACAGCCCACACGCGCGCCGCCGCCCGTGTGGGCTTAGCCATGAACTCAAGCTGCATCTAGGTCTTCCCTCCTTTAAACACATGGGATACCCCTTGGGGTCCCAAACCCTTTACCAATTTGAGACATATTTAGAGAGCAATTCTTCCTATTCCCACCGATGTGGTAGATTTGTCCCACACCACATTTCCATGCCTTAAACACCTTACTTCGTGGACCAATATCTCTTTCATTTCTCAAAGAAATTTGACGATTCTTGGCCCTACGGTCATCTACTCACTTCGTAGATCAGGAATGTGCGAAGAGACAAGGTCTCCAACATGCGAAACACTAGTGTTTAATTCATCAAAGATGGGTGGACGCATCTCTCCGCCAAGGCAAATTTCCAACAAATATCCAACTGCAAATTTGTATCTGCCTAATGTGTGGCAAATCCAAATGTTGCTAGAGGAAGCAAAACATAGTAGTGGCCGAGTTATGAATGATAAGGCTACATTAATACTAAGGAAGTTTAAAAAATATTGAAAGTGCTACACTATGATTTTAACAATTGCCATCGTCCTTGACCCCGGATATAAGATGAAGTTTGTGAAATTTTGCTTCTCCAAAATAGATACTGTGATCGCTGACGCCAAGGTTATAAAGTTGTAGATCATTTACAATTGTTGTTCAAAGAATACTTGGTACCTTCAACCTCAATTTCTTTGTTAGGTTAGCACGTTTATGGTATAAATAGCAATGAAATGAAGGATGACCTTGAGGAGTTTGACGTATTTGAGAATCAATTGGAGTTAGGTAGAGATAAAACACAATTGGATTTGTACTTGAGAAGTCTAAACTTGACCGTAAAGCAAACTGAATTTAGATATACTTGTCTATTAGAATGAAAATAGAGAAAGGTTTTCAGAACTCTCAGAGATGGCACGAGATGTCTTGAGCATATCTATTACCACTACAGCCCCAGAATCTACTTTGAGCATTAGCGGCTGTATTATTGAAAAATTTTGAAATTCTATTGTAGCAGCAAATACAAAAACAAAGTTGTGTACTAGAGATTGGCTTTGTGGGAAAGAAGGTAAGTCATCATTTGCATATTGCGATTTTATTCTATTATGTTATAATAGTGTTTCGTTAGTAGCTACTCATTATTTTGTAGAAATGCTTATTGATGATCATTATGTTATGTTTGCTATCCTTCAACATGCCATTGGGTGATTATGTCATTCAACTTGCCACTAGAAATTTCCCATGTTTCTCTTGAAAATTTGATTTTTTTTTTTTGAGTTTTTAGTTGGTATTTATAGTGTTTATGTGATGAGCAAAGGTTCTATGATTTTGGTCAAAGTTACTAGTGATAAGAATGTGGTCTTGAATTCATTTTTTTAATCGTGTTTAGTCACCAAAATATAGTCTAGTTTATAGTTTAATGTCATAATCTCATATTCGTGTGAAAGAAAAAGTCATCGTATATTATTTATTTTTCTAAGTTTGTGATGGATCAGACACTGATGAAGATGAAATTGTGGTACATCTTCAGCCGTATCTTGCTACACTTGGCTCGCATTGATTGGTACAACCTTTTTATTTCCCATGTTTTCTTTGATTACCTAATTCTGTCCCAGTGCTATTTTTTTGGTGGGATAGTTTCAATCCCTTTGATTATTATTTTTTGAATCTCATCATCTGCTTTAGTTATTGACATTATTACTTATTAGTCTTCGTTGATGGAACAGTAGAAAAGAAACGTATATTACAGCTTCAGTGTTTTGACTTTATTTTACATTTTAAGGAATAAGCCAATAAGATAACAATGTGTGGCAGCTTATTTTTGTTATTCTAAATACATGGAAAAGTTGTCTTTTTTCTTCTGATTTGACCATGTACCTGCTTTGATTTTCAGATTTCTTTTTCATTTTCTTCTTGTAAAGATATGGGGAAAATGTGTATTTTTTGTGATTTAAGTATGCACTTCTACTGATTCTTTAATTTGATTCTAATATGTGTTCTGCTACTTAACTATCTCGGCAGCACTAGTTATATAGTTAGAGATATATCTGTTTTTGATCTGATAGTTTTATCCTAATGCTTGATTTTCACTTCTTTTAGTATGATTGCTTACTGTGGAAGTGCTTGTGTGCCGGTGTTTTATAAACATATATTTATCCTTTTTATGGATACTTGCAGTTTATGGATGCTCAACATATGAGTAAAAAAGCTCACCCTTTTTTCTTTCCAAGTTGTTAGAAAAAGTGGATAATGGAATTGATATTTAGATGGAGGATGACTTCTATCATGATCTATAAGACTATTTTCTTTTGTTGAATTTATTTGATCTTTTCTCTCTAATCTCTTGGTGTAATGTAATAAAATGAAGAGGTCTATGGGCTATTTATTGCAAGTTTGAAAGAATTTTTTTGCTCTGTTTCAGATTTTTTTAAATTGTGGAATCTGGGGCCTGGAGAATTATTCTTGTTTTTAATTAAGTTTTTGGTCTTCTCGAGTATATACGAAATTGTTTTTGGACTTGTTTAGGCCTCCCAATATGTTGAGTCGCCCTGTGCATCTCTACAAGTGAAATCAGCGGTCCAAATTTCATGTATGTCTTGTTATTTTTTTCTCTAGAGGGGAAGAAAAGGTTAGCCTATAAGTCAATGATTGAATCACGGAAACTTGAAAGACGAACCAGCCTGCCTCCAAAACCCTCCATTGAAGAGCCTCTACTTTGGAGCTCAAATCATTGCCTCCACATCTCAGGTATGCATTTTTGGGACTGAATAATACTCTTCTGGTTCCTCTATATTCTGCTTTAACTGACATGTAGGTAGAGATCGTAGTGGACGCTCTAAAAGAATGCAGAATGACCCTTGCTTGGCAGATTGCAGATATTCGAGGAATCAACACAGCCTTCTACATGCATAAGATAAATTTTGGGAGGAGGGAATGATACCGTCTGTACAATATCAAAGACGATTGAACCCTGCTATAAAGGAAGTGTTCAAGAAAGAGGTGATCAAATGGCTGGATGCAGGCATTACCTATACCATTTCATACAGTTCGTGGGTCAGCCCGATATAGAGTCCCCCAACGGGAAACATCAATACCAAAACCTCCCTGAAGAGGTCAAGAAAATGGTCGACGACTACGTCCTTAGAGCAGATCTTGTGTCGTATGGCAAATCAAGCGGGATACCTGAAGGAGTCACCCTAACTACTGATGAAACTGCCAACTACTACGGGATGCCATAAGGGCCTCCCCGTACATCATCTCCTATATGGTGGTAGATTGCCCTCAAAACACGTAATTTGCTTTATAAAGCTGCATCGAGGTTGATTTGAAACATTGAGGTATATGATGGAATGAAATCCGTCATATTGGCGTGTGCTAGATCCGACGTCCTTCTAACTTGTGCATAAATCTTTGCCCATAAGAGATGCATGTTCCATAAGAACCATCCCGACCACATCATATATAAGTGTGTGGCCTTCAAAAGAAAAGTTATCAGATTGATTAATTAAAAAGTTATTCATAACATGTGGGGCCCACACTCCCTACTAGTCTACGGTCCAATCATGCCCGGTGAAGGAATCATCCCAATTATGGCGTTAAGACTTCACTGCCTTTGAAGATTCGTACGTAGACATCCTCTCCCTTTTAGGATACTTCATCCCAATCCATGTTCAACTTTTTCAATGCCTATATGGCCTTGTGTTCGAACTCAACTGGCAAGTGGTAAGAACTACCGAAAACCAACCGATAAGGTGGCATCCCAATAGGCATCTTGAACGCTGTTCTATATGCCCAAAGAGCATCATCTAGCTTCTGAGACCAATCGGTCCTATTTGCATTAACAATTTTTGCCAGAATGTTTTTATCTCTCGATCAGAAACTTTGACTTGGCTACTCATTTGAGGATGATACGGAGTGGATACTCGGTGCTTAACTCCATATTTCTCGAGCAACCCTACAAATTTCCTATGGAAAAAGTAAGAGCCTCGTCGTTGATAATCGCCCTTGGTGTGCCCAAACGAATGAAAATGTTCTTCTTTAGAAAACTCGTCACACTTTTCGCTTCATTATTAGGTAAAGCCACTGCTTCTACCCATTTAGAGACATAATCAATAGCAACAAGAATATACATCATATCATACGAGCTCACAAAGTGACCCATGAAATCGACCCCTCATACATCAAAACGTTTAACCTCCGTGATAAAATTCAAGGGCATCTCGTGCTACTTTGCATTTGTTGCCTGCCGTTGGCATTGGTCACACGACCTTGTCGTCATATTCGCATCATGATACATGGTGGGTTAGTAGTACACATATTCAAGAATTTGGTTGTTGTCCGATTTCCACTATGGTGACCCCCAACCAGATTGTCATAACATGCCTTCAAAATAATCATCACTTCAATTTCAAGAACACACCGCTGAATGTATTGTCATCGCATGTCCGGAATAAAGTAAGGCTCATCCTAATGATACTGGCGGCAGTCTCCTAAGAACTTCTTCTTCTGATAGGATCTGAATTCATCGGGAATGAGACTAGTTACCAAAAAGTTGGCAATATCAGCGTACCAGGGGTTGTGGCACAAAACAAGCTAACATCCTATCATCAAGAAAAGCATAATCAATTTCCAGTTCTTCTTTCAGTCGACATACTTCTTCAAGCCTAGAGAGATGATCAACGACTTAATTTTCTGAACCTCTACGGTCCTTGACTTCGAAGTTAAACTATTGTAAAAAAAGAACCCAACGAATCAATCTAGGCTTAACTTTCTTGTTGGCCATCAGGTATCTCAATGCTGCATGATCTGTATACACAACCACCTAAGAACCCAACAAATACGCCCGAATTTTTTTGAACACATACACAATCACCAAAAGCTCTTGTTCCATTACCGTGTAGTTCATATGGACAACATTGGGTGTTTTGCTAGCATAGTAGATCGGGTGCATGATCTTATTATGTCTTTGACCAAGCACCACTCCAATAGCAAAATTTCTAGCATCACACATCAGCTCAAATAACAGTGACCAATCCGGAGATATAATAATAGGAGTTGAATTGAGTCGCTCCTTCAGTTCTTCAAAAACCTTAAAGCACTTCTCATCAAATACAAATTTAGACTCTTTTTCAAGAGGCTTGAACATTGGGTTGATGATTTTAGAGAAGTCCTTAATGAAGCGTCTATAGAAACCAACATGTCTCAAGAAGCGACGAACTCCTTTGACAGATATTGGTGGAGGAAGCTTGGCAATAACATCAATTTTCGCTTGATCAACCTCAATTACCTTTTCAGAGATTTTGTGGCCAAGTACAATCCTTTCCTTCACCATAAAATAACACTTCTCCCAGTTCAGACAAGATTGGTTTCTTCACACCGCTTCAAAACTTGACCCAGATGGTCAAGACAATCATCAAAAGAATCTCCTACAACCGAGAAGTCATCCATGAAAACTTCCAAGAAGTCTCAACCATATCTGACAAGATAGATATCATACGCTGCTTGAACGTAGTCGGAGTATTGCATAGCCCAAAAGACATCCAGTTGAAACCGAAAGTCCCATAAGGACATGTGAATGTTGTCTTTTCCTGGTCTTCAAGAGCAATATTAATTTGGTTGTATCCTGAATACCCATCCATGAAGCAATAATATGACCGTCTCGCTAACCGATCAAGCATTTAATCAATAAAAGGCATAGGGAAATGGTCTCGACAAGTTGCGGCATTAAGCTTCCAATAATCCATACACATTCTCCATCCAGTGACTGTTCTTTGTGGAATCAGCTCATTTTTTGCATTTGGCACCACCGTGATGCCGCTCTTTTTCGGAATGCATTGCACTAGACTAACCCATGGACAATCCATGATGGGGTAAACAACTCCAACATCCAACCACTTGATAATCTCTTTTTTTTACCACCTCCTGCATTGGTAGATTCAACCTTCTCTGATGTTCCACGCTTGGTGAATTATCCTCTTCAAGTTGAATTTTGTGCTCGCAAATTTCGAAGGGAATCCCCCGAATATAATCTATGGTCCACCCAATAGCTCATTGTATTTCCTCAGCACTTTCAGTATCCTCTTCACCTGCTCATCACTCAACAATGTAGAAAGAATGACGGATAAAGTGTTATTCAGACCAAGAAATTCATACCTCAAGTGAGATAGAAATTGCTTTAGCACAAGTTTCGGTGGTTCAATGATTAACGGTTTGGCATGAGGAGTCACCCAATTTTCTAGATCAATAGAAAGTGTCTTCCGTTGGTAATTATACGAACCCAATCCTACTAGTGAATTCACAGTCTCTACATACCCCTCTATATCATCATCTAAATTAACCAAAATAATAGCTAAAGCTTCTCCTAGACATTCTTCTTCCATCTTGAATTTGACAGTCTCTTCAATCATATCTACTGAATCAATAACCGAAATACTCTTGCAATTACTCGGTAATTTCACCCTTTTGCTCACTTGGAATGTAACTTCCTTATCATATTTACATAAAAACTTGATCTTGTTCTTCTCCGAGTTTATGAGTGCCCTTCCAGTAGCAAGGAAAGATCGACCCAATATGATTGGAATTTCTTTATCAATAGCACAATCAAGGATCACAAAATCTGCTAAAAGAAGGAAATCACCAATACGAACAAGTACATCATCAACCACACCTACCGGCCTCTTTATTGATCGGTCAGCCATTTGCAATCTCATACTAGTCATCATCGGCATACCTAACCTCGATTGCTTGTATATAACCAACGACATTAAGTTAATACTAGCCCCATTATCAAAAAGGGCTCTGGCAAAGTCATATTGACCGATAGTGCATGGAACAGTGAAGATCCTCAGATCTTCTTTCTTTTGGACCTTGGTGGTAGAAATAATAGAACTAATACGGTAAGTCATATTCATCGTATTTGCTTGATTGGCCACTTCTTGGTTATCAATATTTTCAAATACATGGCAAACCTGGAATTTCTTGAAAGACATCCAAGAATGGGACATTCATAAAAAGTTGCTTCAACTGATCGTAGAACCTTTGACATTTAGCATCTTCAGTCTTCTTCATCAACCTTTGAGGAAATGGAGGGAAAGGTTTAAACAGTTGTGTCAATTGTCTAAGTGCCCCTGTCACCTTGATTTTACCTTTTTTATTGCTCACCTCTTGAGCCTTTGAATTCTCTGGAACACGGTGAACTTAAAAAATAATAGGATATTTGCTAGGTACTTTCTCAACAGCACTTGGCACATCAAGTAGTTCCTTTTCCTCAATAGGCTCCAGTTCAGTAACTTTCTCAGCTTCCATTTGAATTAGTTTCCCACTTCGAGTGGTGATAACATGACAATTAGCTAAGTCGCCTCCAATGTTCTTTGGATTCTGAATTGTGTCGCTCGGGAGTTGACCTCTCTGCTTTGGATGTTGTTCTCTCAAAATAACTCTCATATGTGACTCAAAATTCTGAATAGAAATAGTATGAGAACCCACCACTTTAGTCAAGCCCTTCATCGACTTGTCAGTTTTCTCTTGGTTGGCTAATACCCGCTCGATCATACTCTCTAATCTGGAACTGCCCTGATCATTCGAATGACCCTCTTGCATTTTTCGAAGGACCCTCTTGCTAATGATGTGAGTTAGATGATTAACCCTTTAGTGTAATATAAGTGTTGGAACTCTGATTCCTAAAGTTATTGTTGTTATTGTAGTTCCCTTGGTTTGAACCACCATAGTCATATCGCCCATACTGATTTCATTGCCCTTGTTGTTGTGATTTCCATTGATTTTGGTTCTGATAAACGGACCCCTAGTAATTCTGTTTCTGATAACCCCCTTGAGAGTTGTTCACATAATTAACATCTTCATTTTGCATCAGTGGTCCCTCAGAATATGGATCATCTTGAGTTTGATACATCCCATTTGGTAGAGTCTGCATCTCATCAATTGTATTCACTTTCTTCGTGTCATCCTCAACAAACCTTTTGGTCAACAGACTAATGCTTGTAGAAAGTTGAGCAATAGTTTAGTCTCTCTCTTGGTTCTCCTTCACTATCGTGTTCAATAATGGAGTACCATATGCAACTCCATCAGTACTACCCGAATGCCATGCTTGATTATACTTAGTCAACCTATCAAGCAAATTAGTAATACGAACAAATTACTTATCCATAAAACATCCATTGGATGCATTGTTGGCTACTGATTGTGTCATCAAATCCAACTCTGTATAGAACTTTTCCATCAGAATATTTTTAGGAAAATCATGATTAGGAGACTGCATCAGATAAAGCTTGAACCTCTCCCAAGCCTCATAAAGTTTTCCCCCCCGGAGTTACTTGAATTCAGAGATTTTGTCTCGAAGCTCAGCTTTCTTACATAGAGGAAACCATTTCTTGAGAAATATGTTCACGAGCTCAGCCCAAGTATGAATAGAGTATGGGGAAAGTTTTGAAACCATGTCCTTGCTTCACTGGCCAATGAATATTTGAAAACTCGCAGTCGGAGTGCATCTGGAGAGACAACATTTTGAGTGTGTGTCTAGCACACACCTAGAAAATTCATTGATGTGGGTCATCATATGTGGAGTTCCGAAAATAACCCTCAAACTTGAGCAGTTGATAGATCGAACTATCAATCTTGAAGTTTGCAACAACGGCCCTTGGAGGACAATATCAGATGCATATTCAACCTCCTAAAGAAGATCAACGAACTTATTTTCGCCTTCATCATCAAATTCCGGTGGTGGAGGAACTGCATTGCCTCCCCCACCACCATTCGCTCCACATCCTCCGTTTCTACCTGCCATACTCACCTGGTTCACAAGAAAAAGCAAACAAAGTGTGATGGAGTAGAAAAAGACTTGAAGTAAAGCAAACACTCTTCAGTAATTTCAAACCATACTCCCCGACAATGGCGCCAAAAGTTGATACGCTCAAATTACACCTCTTAAATGGCGTAAAGCGGGCGTTGTCAAATTTAGTAACCAAACTAGGTTGGGATCTAATCCCTCAGGAAATAGGGTGCGAAAAGGTTACCATTGTAGTGTAATACTCGACTTTGGGTCTTTATTCGTATTCCGGTAAGGTTGTAAAGATTGTGTATTCTACTAGCTATTTTGACTTGATTGTAATAAAGTTGACGAAGAAACCAAGGTTGTGTCCCTCTAGATGAGATGTTATGCTCTAGGTATTAGTGTGATATACTTCTAATGGATTGTTTTATTGTACACACTTAATCTCTATGTGACTTCCTAATATTTCTCAATAGTTATGAAGTATTTCTCTTTATGATTTTCCCAAATGTAAAAGAGTGAAATTAAGAATGATTAATTATGTCAAGTAAACTCCTCTTATTCCTAAGTGAGTTTATTAAATGATAGTTAACGTCCCGAGTTCCTTTTACTTATCCCTACCAAACCCTACTCACTTTTCCGAGTAAAGTAAAGTTTATGGCTTAAGCTAATGTTTGCAACCATTAACCAACATGAATGAATAAGGAATAAGTAAATACTAACAACCCATTATGCATATATCAATATTAAATACCTATTCACATAACACCCACCATTGGGTCCACAACCTTAGTATTAAATTTAGCTACTCATAATGTTTATTACAAAGCAAAGCATTAAAGAATTCATCGAAACTGACAAAGGAATATAATAGATGAAATGATGGAATCTTGTCTCGAAATCTTCAACAAAATTGCTAAGTATTCAATGCTATGGAATAATGACTTAAAATTGATCATAGATGACCCACAAAACCCTAAAAAATATTTATACAAGTCCAAAAACTCAGAAATAATTTTTGATAAAACTGCCCCAACGACACCAAGTACAGGCCGTACAATTAAGTACGGTCCATATAAAATTATACAGTCCTTCAATCTGCTATTTCAGGTCAATTATACGCCAGATGTACATCATGTATATATGAAGTACGGTCCGTACAAAATCTTATTCTCTTCTCTTCAATAAGATGACCTCCACTGTAAAGTACGACCCGTACAAATAAGTACGGTCCGTATAAATCCACTGTATTTATTTTCTCAGATATCAAGCATTCTATCTCAAGTCCTCACTGTTATGCTCCAATTGTACATCCCGTACAAATAAGTACGATACATACTTCTCTTGAATCTCGTGGACTTTGGTGAAATTTCCTTGTTCTTGCCTTTTTTGTCATTATTTACCTGAAATATAACCAAAACACGTAAAAATGACACAAACTTGCTTAAAAACAAGTAAAAATTATCATCAAAGGACATCAAAAATATTGTAATTCTATGACTCATCACCTATCCCCTTCACAAACCAATCCAACCTAAATTTTTACCTCCAATATTCTTCCTCGAAATGTAAGTATCTTTTCATTTCAGCATGAGCTTTGTGCAATACACTTTTATTCATGCTAGTGGGATGTTCATCAAATAGTTCTTCTTTTATCGTCACAATCTCTTCCCTAATGATTAATTGCTTAAATATATCACCAAAAGTTTCCCTACTTCAATGAGACAACACCTATTTTATCTTCTTTAATTTGCATTTGAAGTTTTTGAACGGATCTTCATGCTCCCAAATTGACTAGTTCTACCTCACAGTGTCTAGAAATGCTCCATGCTCAACCCAAAACGTAAGAAACTTGAATGTTCTATGCTTATTTTGAATTGTTTCTCCATATGTGTATAAAAGAGGAGCATAATCAGAACTAGTTCTTGCCAAATGTTCCACTTCTATATGACCAAACTAGTTCTGTAATTGTGCATTAACCATAATCCTATCAAGCATCTAAAAATGCAATCATCTATTGCTCTTCCATTCCACCATGTAAAGAGACTACCTTTGAAGTTGACCTCCTCTGATTCATAAGAATTTTCACAAAAAGTGAAATCTCAACATCTTGTAGCTAGATAAGAATCCCACATATCTTTTCCTCATGTTTCATCACCATATTAAAATCACCCCTAATCATCCATGGATCTCCTATGCTTCTGGCTAGCTGATATATACTATCCCACAACTCTAGTCTTTCAATTTCATCACATTTAGCATACACTAAAGTTGTGATCAAGCTTTTATCCAGCTCTTGAAAAAATAATCTAAGAGTGACTTGTTGAGAAGCGTCTGCTGCCACTTCAACATCTATATTATCTGAAATAAAGTACCAAATCTTACCATTGTAGTTTGAGTTTGCAACAATCATTCTCAATCTCCTATTGTATTACTGAGTATGCCTAACATGATGAAAAGGGTCCATTACATCTATTAGAAAAACTTTGTGATGTCTGTGAAACATTTGGAGCCTATGAAAGGCTTTTCGAGTCTTAACTGATCTAATATTCTATATAAATGACTTCATCATCATTTAAAGTTGGATTTAGTTGTTATCCTCTTTGGTAACACCCTGGTAGGATGTTGTTTATCTATAAACCCATTCTTATTAACATTCTTCTGACCCTTACTATTTGATATCACTTTAGGAGATACTCGTACCTGTTTATAAACCTTATCTACATGTTGACCTATATGTTCCTCTTTGTCTTCCTCTCTTGGGATACTTCTCACTTTCATCTTCAACCACTTCCACATTGTGAGATACCAAATCATGAAGAACTTTATCAGGGGAATTCTTCTCGAGATTTGATAAACTGCTCTCATTTTTTTTACAACACTAGAGTTGCATCATTATATGAAGGACCTGCATTGCTAGAGTTTGAAACTCATAACTTTACACTCCTTGTTGTATTTGACCCTCCTGATATTGCCAACCATCTTCTACCTGATTCTTCTAAGAACTTTCCACCATACTATCTTCTTTAGTCTGATCATCTTTCATTCTTAAATCACTCCTCAGTGAATACTCTCAGCTTGATCACCCTCCACTCTTGAAGAATCACTCTCCAAAGATTTATAAGCAGTATTATGACCTGTAAGCTCCTTTGGAAGCATGTTTACTGCCTTTACCTATAGCATTTGGTGCTCTTTCTCACATGATTCTACAAGATCCTGATCATTCTCACCATCAATTAACCCTGCTTGATCAATATAAACCCTATCCTTTTATCTTATTACATCATCAGGATTCTAATAACTCACAACTGGATCAGCTAAGGGTATTGTCTCGTGCATCTCTTTATGAGCATCCCTTTCTTGACTAACAACAAGATTTATAACCCTTCAAGCACATCTTTAATCACATCTTCCTTTGGCATTTGACTATGTTCAACCTGAATTATCAACTCACTTGAAACTCTATTCCCATTACCATACGTAAATAGAAATTGAAGAAGAAACTTGTGTCTTATTGCTCAAATTCAGTAGATTAAGGAGCATATTTTTTATTACTAATATTATTTTATGTTTTACTGTTATTCAACATATATGGATAACTTTGGGGATATTTCAATATGTGGTATTAATATTTTAAATGCTCAATCTATTGAAAGATCAACGGAAGGCTAAAATTATTAGAGATAACATAGACTTTGCTACTGCACTAGAAATAAGAGGGAATACTTAACATTGTAAGTAGTTACTGAAAGATAAAACAAGAGTCAGATAACACAAGCATTGATACAAAGACAATAGACAATGGGCGATACCTTTAAATATGCGTAGCCCAGTGGAAGTGATTTGATATTGACATCTTCAAATGTTCAATCTATTGAACTATTAGTATTGGGAAACCATATGCACACAATAAGGTATATATAATTTCAACAAAGAGAGAGCATGAGACAAATGATGAGATTATAAAGGATGGGAAATGATACAAAGTGTGATTTTGAACAAGCAAAATGACACAAATAATAAGAAATACATGAGTACAAGAGGATGATATCAGGTTCACAGAAAAAGATGGTTATATGAAAGAAACAGAAAAAAAACTCAACCAAATAAGCATGGTTATAACATAATAGACAGAAAAACTAGGTTCAGAAGACGAAGTAGCAACAAGACATGGGAGAAGAAAGACTAGATACAAAACACAAGCTTCAAACAACAATGGATACATGAGCATCATAAAAATCATATCCAGTATAAAACAAGATTAACATACAATACCATGTTGATGAATTACATCAAGTGTGATACAAATTTTTTATTAATTGCAAGTTCTAATTTTGTGCATTATTATATTTCTAAGGATGATGATTTTGTTTTTTTATTGATATAATAAACTAGCCTCTAAGCAACCAATAGAGGGTAGTTTGGTAGGAGTGATAAGTTATCCCATATAAATGGAATTGAGTGAGATAACATATCCCATCCTCTATCTATATGGGATAACGTATCCCACCTTTTATTTCATTTAGATGTGATTGGGTGGGATACCAAAAGAGTTATCCTCCCAATCAAACATGGGATAATTTCAATCACATGAGACTAATAATCCCATCATATCATTTCTATCAAACGACCCCTTAGTGTCTTTGTTTTAAGAAAAAAAATTAATCTGTCTAGGGAAAAAATAAAAAAGGCCAAATGAATTTTAAGGTAGTAAACATTTTTACTTGAAACAAAAATAGGGGTGATAGAACACTCATAAAATTAAGTTCAAATACATAGGCAGCCCCTTCATCAATTTGAGTATAATAGATGCATTTAAATCAAGTGTTCAATAAGAACATGCCTCGTTTGAGATGCCTAAAAAGAAATTTGTGTCAAGCGTAAGAGACTGTCTATATATTTGGTCTAAAGTTAAAATTGTAAGTGAGTTCTTTTGGACAAATTTAGGGGCCAACATATAAAAAAAATAGACCAGTACACTAAGCTCCCGCTATATGCATGATACGGAAAGAGACCGAACCATGAAAACCTATTATACGCAACTTTAATTCATATTTCTACAAAAGATTATTTTTACAACCCCATAACATATATTTTCCATAAAGAAAAACACCCGTATAAGCAAAGAGCAATTTACCCTTTTTAACATAAAATAGCAACATAAGAATAAACGTGAAAAGAAAAATAGTTTGAGACGAGAAAGGGTAGTAATCTCTCTCTCCCTTTTATCACCCTCATCATCATACACAGCTGCATAAACCCCATTTTCCTCTTGTCTTTTTTTCTCCATTCATATATATATATATATATATATATATATACACCAATACATACAGAAACAACCAAAGTAATTTCTTAACCAAAAATGAAACACAACCGCAACCACCATTATCAGAATCTATCATCCGCCATCGAAACGGCGGTTTCTTCTTCATCATCAGCTGAGCAATCTCAACCGTCCGTTGCACCACCTGCTATGACGTCATCATCGGAGAAACCAACGGCGCCTTCGGTGGAGGACGTAGCTGCTTCTCGTGACGTCAGCGCAGGGGCGGCGGTGGCGGAGTTTGTGACAGTTGAGCGGCGGAGTGGTTACGGCGCCGTTTGCAAATGGGCAATAGCGAATTTTACAAGAGTAAAAGCGAGGTCATTATGGAGCAAGTACTTTGAAGTCGGCGGTTTCGATTGCCGTTTGTTAGTTTACCCTAAAGGTGACTCACAGGCATTGCCAGGTTATATTTCTGTATACCTTCAAATTATGGACCCTCGCAATACGACGTCGTCTAAATGGGACTGTTTCGCTAGTTATCGTCTTGCCATTGAGAACCCTAGTGATTCCTCAAAGTCCATTCATCGTGATTCGTGGCATCGATTTTCTTCGAAAAAGAAATCTCATGGCTGGTGTGATTTTTCTCCTTCCAATTCCATATTAGACCCTAAATTAGGGTTTTTATTCAACAATGATTGCATTCTTATCACTGCAGATATACTTATACTTAATGAATCCGTTAGCTTTTCACGTGATAACAACGAATTGCAGTCGAATTCTGTATCTAATGTTGTGGTTACTGGCTCACCTGGGGATGTTCTGAGTGGGAAATTTACTTGGAAGGTTCATAATTTTAGTTTGTTTAAAGAAATGATAAAGACTCAGAAAATTATGAGCCCGGTTTTTCCAGCTGGGGAGTGTAATTTGAGGATTAGTGTGTATCAAAGCGCTGTAAATGGAGTTGAGTATTTGTCTATGTGTTTAGAGAGTAAGGATACGGAAAAGACATCGACTTTGGATAGAAGTTGTTGGTGCTTGTTTAGAATGTCAGTGTTGAATCAGAAGCCGGGTGTGAATCACATGCATCGGGATTCTTATGGAAGGTTTGCTGCTGATAATAAGAACGGGGATAACACGAGCTTGGGATGGAACGATTATATGAAAATGGTGGATTTTATGGGTTCCGGTTCAGGCTTCTTGGTTGATGACACTGCTGTTTTTAGCACTTCGTTCCATGTTATTAAAGAGCTTGGTAGCTTTTCGAAGACTGGGGGACTGATTGGGCCGAGGAATGGGAGTGGTTCCAGGAAATCTGATGGTCACATGGGGAAGTTTACATGGAGGATTGAGAACTTTACAAGGTTGAAGGACATTTTAAAGAAAAGGAAGATTACTGGGCTTTGCATAAAAAGCAGGAGGTTTCCCATTGGAAACCGGGATTGTCGGCTGATTGTTTACCCCAGAGGTATGCCTTATGCTACCTACAGTAATCTCATCACATATGAAAAATATGTTTCGGTATGCTCACAGCTGCTTTTATTGCCTTTTTAGTATGGTGTTTGTTGGTGAGGCTTGGTTTCAGTACATAAACAAGTTCCTTCAATATTTTGCTATGGTAAATCTGATATCAAGGCTCCATGGAGATTAGAGAAATGTGTTCATGTATCATGTATGTACTTATCTGATCATGCAAAGTTCTTGCTTCCAGCATAAATGACCCTTTCAGTCATAATTTATGTGTCGTGCTGCTTGTTCATATACTCTCAATTGCTTCTGCTGTTTTGTGATGAGCATGTAAATTCTTGAGCACTACCAGTACCTGTTCTTCAAAATGTTTTAGTCATGTAGCTTCCTTTTATATCTTCACACATTTAGCCTTTTCATTGGAACTAAATAAGCTTGATTGAGATGCTTGTCTACTGCTTCTATCACATGACTGATGCGTGCTACATTTATCCACGGTATCAGGGCAGTCTCAGCCACCATGCCACCTTTCAGTGTTTCTTGAAGTTACAGATTCAAGGAATAGTAACAGTGATTGGAGTTGTTTTGTGAGCCATCGGCTGTCTGTTGTGAACCAAAAAATGGAGGAGAAGTCCGTTACGAAGGAATCTCAGAACCGGTACTCTAAAGCTGCAAAAGATTGGGGTTGGCGTGAATTTGTGACTCTCACTAGTCTCTTTGATCAAGATTCTGGATTTCTCGTTCAGGATACAGTCGTGTTTTCTGCAGAAGTCCTTATCTTGAAGGAGTCATCCATCATTCAAGAATTGACAGTTGAGGATATTGAGCCAGCAAATGCTGGTTCTCAGCTGGACGAAGCTGGGAAAAAAAATTCTTTTACGTGGAAGGTGGAGAACTTCTTATCCTTCAAGGAGATAATGGAAACACGGAAAATATTTAGCAAATATTTTCAAGCAGGTGGATGTGAGCTTCGTATTGGTGCGTCATTTTCTGCATAAACCCCTTTGTTTAAATTTTTAACATTGTCTGTATGCCATGGTTTTGATAACTGGCAATCATGCTTCTTGTTTTACACTGCAGGTGTATATGAATCTTTTGACACTATATGTATATATTTGGAGAACGATCAGTCTATTGGCAGTGATCCGGAGAAGAATTTTTGGGTTAAATACAGGATGGCTATTCTGAACCAGAAAAGTCATTCTAAAACTGTATGGAAGGAGTCTTCCATTTGCACTAAAACTTGGAATAATTCTGTTCTTCAATTTATGAAGGTCTCAGATATGTTGGAATCAGATGCTGGGTTTCTTGTACGTGATACAGTTGTCTTTGTCTGTGAAATTTTGGACTGCTGTCCTTGGTTTGACTTTGCTGACCTAGAGGTTAGTGATCACTCATTTCTTTTCGACATAGCCGTTTCTTGTTTGCGGGTTAGGAGGGTAAGATGAGGTATCTGCAACTTCTCTCTCTCTGTCTGCTTCTACTCTGTGTGATCATAAAATTTCAATCACCTTCATTGGCATTTGTTCCATTCTTCCACCAAGGGATCTATATTCATGAACAACAATCAGCTCATCTGTTTAGTTAACAGTAAAATATGTGCCTCTATGGTGGAAGTATTTGAGTCTTTAGTATGCCAGGAGGCAACATGCATCTCATTCTGCTCCCTCTTTATATGAGCTACAGAGAAAAATGCTAATGTTACATTTTTGGTGTGAGATATTTGCAGCTTGCTAATGATTTATAGGAAAGAACGAAATGAAAATATCTCATTCTGCTCCTTCATTAGTTCATTATATGAGCGGCAGAGAAGAATTGGAAGTAGACCGATAAAAAAAGAAATAATTGGAAACAGTGCACCTCAGATATAGGATATTTTTCAGCTTACTAGTAAATCATAGATGTACATCTGAGTACTTTTTTGATAATGTCTTAACTTGTATTAGGATTGAGGTTTCAGATTAAAACTTTTTCTCTGTTGCCTGTCCTATCTCCCTACTGTTGTTATTCTTTCTTTTTATTTTTCTCTTTTCGCGTTGTTTTGCATTTCCTTTCAAGTTTTCAGATTTTTCTCACAAAAAGTAGATGATGCTTATATTCTTAGATTTAAAATGGAGAAAGAAAGATTCAATTGTCAACTTTCATGCATTCGTGTTCAATATTCAATTATATTATTTGTAGAATGTTCCTTCAGAATTGGTCTTACTAGCACTGAAGCTTGGACTTGAACCTGGGTAGGTGGTTTTTCTTTTCCTAATATAACCATCTGGTCAGGCTAATCTAGATTCGGGTCGCATAGGCCCATTAAAAGGGGTAGTTTTATCGCTCACCTAAATGAAATTATCACCACAGAGACGGGGGTCAATAAGCTCAAATTCTTGTATAAAATCCGAGACCTCTTACATTGCTGAAGTGACTGCTGTGCTATCTTCTTCTCCCCAGGTATCCAGTGACGTTAAAATCCCCTTCTACAGCCCAAAGAAGTTGTCAAAGTCCTCTTAACTGTTGCAAGTTCATACTAGAGCTCTCTTCTGTAGATCTTCTGGTGCGCAGAATAAGAATACGAACCTATCCAAATCCCAAACAGTGGAGAATAAGAACCTATCCAACCTTGATGCAGCCTCTGAATTGTCAGCTCTCACCCAACTGAAATTACCACCACAGACGCGGCGGTCAATAAGCTCGAATTCATGTGTATAATCGGAGACCTCTTGCATTGCTGAAGTAATTCTTGTGCTATCTTCTTCTCCCCATGAATCCAGTGACATTAAAATCCCCTGCTACAGTCCAAGGAAGTTGTCAAAGTATTGTTGAAAGTTCAAACTAGAGCTCTCTTCTATAGATCTTCTGGTGCGAAGATGAAATTACCCACATAAACCCATTACCCGTGCTTGAAAGTTGTACAGAAACAGATAGTCACCCATCACACAAGCAAGTTCATCCCATAAAATTAACACCGCTCCCTACTGTTCATTGCTTCCAAAGGATCTGTAATCCAATCATCTGTCAGGCCAAATGTGCCTTACTGTCTGCACTTTCTACCTTTGAATTTTAGTGGCTTGAAAGCAGTATGTATCAGCTTTGTATTTATCGGCGATTTTATGATTCCTCCTTTTTTGCTGCTATTCAATCTCCTCACATTTCAACAAATATTTTGACTTTCATCTCACTACCAGTTTGTATAACCCATTTTCTCATCCTAATCCTCAATACATCAACATGCCCAGTGAATTCCCACATAGTGGGGGTCTGAACAAAGCAATAACTTCCTCTTCACAAAAGATCCACCTTTTCTTGCTCACCCAAAAAATAAGTGCAGTTCGGTGCACTAAGCTCCCCTATGCGCGGGGCCGGACCACAAGGGTCAGTTGTACGCCGCCTTTACATTTCTGCAAGAGACTATTTCCACAGCTTGAACCCGTGACCTCCTGGTGGTAGCAACTTTACCGGTTACTCCAAGACTCCCCTTCCCTATCTTGCTCACCCAACTTGAGAATATTTCTCGGGACTCATTTAGATGCACTATCTAGCATCACAGAGGGGCTCACTGGCTCTGAAAGTTGTTTCATGTCAGTAATTTCAAACAAGAAGTTTTGGAGTATAACACAATGGGGTTTTTCTGCTTCAACGATCTCGATGTTATTGCTTAATCCCTAGTTTTTAAAACCCATCAAATGTAGAAAATCTTTCTAGAATTCTAGGACATTCCCTATTTAGCAAAAGTTCAAAGTTATGTATTGGTCGACTATGAACTGATCATAACAGAGCTGGTGGAAGGAGTTGAAGCTGTTGGTGGATTGGCTTGATTAATTTTCTCTGTGATGGTTCTATTTGGGCTCTTCGAACTTAGAACATCGACGACCCAATACTAACTCGACAAAGTTTTCCTCTATCGTTATCAGATTTAGTGAACCGTTAATTGCAGGGCCCAAAATTTAATCCAACTTCTCTGTGTGAGTCAGCTGCCTCTTTGTATAGAGGATTTGGTCTAGTTTGTTGAGACCCATAATTTTGTTGTAGGTTTTCTTATTTTGGTATACTATTTGTATACGGGGTTTTCCCCTCTCAGTGTGAATGATAAAAAAAGTGTCCCACGTCTCACCCTTGACATCATTTCAAAATTTAAAATTTATGCTCTACTCACGTGCCTCCCATGTGTCACCTCAACAAAGCCCCTCTATGCACGTGACATTTCCTGTTCTTCTACAACACCCACATCTCCTTCGCCGACTACCAAGCCCCCTTCCCCTGCCTCATCCTAATCGGGAAAATCTCTTCATTGATGTGTCTGTATCTTCAGGAACTTATTCAAATGAATCCATTTTGTCTCGCTGGAGTCATACTTCGTAAATAATTAAAACCATTTTTTAGTCTCATTCTCATCCGCTTTACCTCTACCCCTCCATTATTTTCTGGTGGCTTCCATTTTTGAAGGAAATTTCAATTGACATTTTCCGTTGCCCCATCTCCATTACACTAAGCTCTTGCCGACATTTTACAGCTTCTCCTTGCCCCATGGTTTGAATTCTGGAGTATTGAAATTGTGGTCTGAAGTGCCTTAAACGGTGGCTATCACTGTGCCTATACTGTCAACATTCAATAATATGTCTGGTTCATTCCACTTCTGAACTTTCCCCACATTTGCAAATGACTTCTAAAGTTCAGGCATAATCTCGAGTTTGATCGCTTCCCTTGTCAAATCCGTGAATCCTTCCGTTGAGAGCAACCTTAGCAAAGTTATCCTTACAACTAGGGATTATTATCTAGCATTTCCTTCTATCATGCACTGCAACTATTTTTAAGAAGTGACCTCAGAAGTTTTGATAGATGGTGTATTCATGTGCATGCCAAAGCTTCCACCATTTTTTGCAAATTTCTCCTACACCTTCGGAGGCCAACCTCATAAATTGACAGATCCACATAAGAAAGTTTTGACTAACGTGTCTCGGTCGAGCTCGTTGTGGGAGGCTTGTCTAATGCGGTTTATCTCTACTGTGTAGTTTGTGGGCTATTGCATTGGAGCGGGTTTTACCCTGTGCGCACTCGAAGGGTTGCGGCTGCGATTTCCTTTGTCAACAAAAAGTTTTGACTAATGTTAATGCTAGTGACTTTATGTCTACAATGTATAAAAAGCTTGGATCCATGATTACTAGTTGGATTGAGTCCATAACTTTTGTAGTTTTTCTCTTCCCTATCCATAAATCTTCCTGCACTATTTGGAAATGGATAATATTGGCCATTTGATAAATTATGTTTCATGAATAGAATCGTGTTTCACATTGATTACACTTAGATGTAAGCATACCAGGAGAACTGAAGCAGGGTTATTTGAAATGGAGGCTCACATTCGGTGTCTTGTGTGATAAGAATGTGCCACCAAGACTTAAAAGGTAAGTTTTATAAAGTGGTTGTCTGTCTAGTTATGTTGTATAGGGCGGAGTATTGACCGGTCAAGAACTCGCACGTCCAGAAGATTAAAATAGTGAAAATGAGGATGTTAGAGATAGACGTGTGGGCATACTAGAGAGAGGATTATGAACGAAGATTATTCGGGACAAAGTGAGAGTGGTCTTCGTGGTGGACAAGATGAGAGGGGTGGGGTTGAGATGGTTCGGGCATGTGAAGAAGAGACGCACAGATCCTCCCGTGAGGAGGTGTGAGAGGTTGGCTAGGGTGGGTATGAGGAGAGGTAGAGGTAGAGGTAGAGGAAGGCCGAAGAAGTATTGGGGAGATGTGATTAGACATGACACAGTACACCTGCAGCTTACCAAGGACATGACCCTAGATAGGAGGATATGGAGGTCGAGGGTTAGGTAGAAGGTTAGTAGGTAGTCGAACTTTGTCTAGTTTCCCTTATAAGTATTGTCATTATTACTTTCCTATTATCCTATTCTTCGATTTTATTATTACATGTTTCTTTTACTTGGGTTACGGTATTATTTTATTGTTATTCTCTTCTCCTTTATTTTTTGCATGTCTTCACTATTGTATTTCCTATTCATATTTGATTTTGATATGCTTTACTTGAGCCGAGAGTGTGTTGGAAACACCCTCTCTTCCTTTACAAGGTAGGGGTAAGGCTATGTACACACCACCCTCCTTGGTCCCCACTTGTGGGATTACACGGGGAATGTTGTTGATTTTCAAAACAGACTCCAAATTAAAACAGTTTACTCTACTATTTAACCCAAATATTGATGGTTAGTGTCATAAACTTAAGTAATCCATGGATTGAAGTTATCAATCCTAACTCACCGCAGTGATTATTTACTCCATTGTATGTCCCGAAGTCTCCTCGCTCCTCGCTTCTCGCTCTAGAGAAAGCTTCTGCTGAAGAAAAATTTCTGCTATTAGTTCACTGTATTCTGCTTCTTCAGAATGCATGCTTCTACATCTCTTCCCATGATTGTTAGTTGCTAGTAGAATATTTATTTCTATGATCTTAGTTTCTCTATCCTTTCTCTTTAATTTTTCTAGGTGTTGGCTTCAGAGGATGATCAAGATGCTCTGACAACTGACCCTGATGAACTCATTGACTCGGAAGATAGTGAAGGTATCAGCGATGAAGAATATATCTTCAGAAATCTTCTCTCTGGAGCAGGGTTTCACCTCACATATGGGGATAATCCATCTCAACCGCAGGTCACTCTAAGGGAGAAACTCCTTATGGATGCCGGTGCAATAGCTGGGTTCTTGACGGGACTTCGTGTGTATCTTGATGACCCTGCTAAAGTAAAGCGTCTACTCCTTCCCACTAATATATCTGGCTGTAGTGATGGAAAGAAGGTAAATAAGAATGACAAATCCTCCCCCAGCTTGATGAACTTGCTAATGGGGGTAAAAGTGTTGCAGCAAGCGATCGTTGATTTACTGTTGGATATTATGGTTGAATGTTGCCAACCTTCAGAAGGAAGTTCGAGTAGTGGGTCATCTGATGTGAATCGTAAAGCTTTTCCAGATGGCAATGGAGCAGGTAGTCAATTGGGGTCTGATAGAGCTAATGGTGCAAATGAACCTTTGCAACTTTACGCCCATGATAGACTGGATACGGTGACGGACGAGAGCATCAACTCATCTGCTGTTCAGAGCTCAGATATAGATGGGATTAATGCACCTGAAAGGGCCTTCAACGGGGAGCCTATGGATCCGCCGGAAACATCTGCTGGTGGTTCCTTTGAAAATCCTTCCCTTCGTACTAAGGTACAACTGCTATCTTCCTGTTGAAGTTTTCTGGTTTGATATGTCAGTATAGACCATTCAAAGAATCTTTAATTTCAGACCAAATGGCCAGAGCAGTCCGAGGAGCTTCTTGGACTGATAGTAAACTCCCTAAGAGCACTTGATGGAGCTGTTCCACAAGGTTGTCCTGAGCCAAGGAGGAGGCCGCAGTCAGCCCAAAAGATAGCCCTTGTATTGGATAAAGCTCCAAAGCATCTACAGCCGGACCTAGTTGCTTTGGTTCCAAAATTGGTTGAACAATCAGAACATCCACTTGCTGCTTATGCGCTTCTAGAACGACTTCAGAAGCCAGATGCTGAACCTGCAATAATGATTCCAGTAAGATAATCTTAAATATCTTCCGTTTCTTCCAATCATACATGAAAAAATATGTACCTTCACATTATTGCTATCACATATACATTTAGCATTCAGCTCTTATGAAGTAGCAATTTTAGCGGTCTGATGGCTTTAAATATTAATCTCTCAGGTCTTTGGTGCCCTCGGGCAGTTGGAGTGTAGCAGTGATGTGTGGGAACGTGTCCTTTTCCAATCATTTGATCTCTTAGAAGATTCTATTGATGAACCTCTCGCAGCAACTGTTGACTTCATAATCAAGGCTGCCCTTCATTGTCAACATCTTCCAGAAGCAGTATGCATAAAATTTGGTTTTATCTTTTTTGGTCTTATTTTGCACCCTTCTACAAGTGTTATATTTTGATTTCTCTGCAGGTCAGAGCCGTACGTATCCGGCTGAAAAAACTTGGCAGTGAAGTCTCCCCATGCGTTCTTGATTATTTGAGCCGAACTGTAAATAGCTGTGCAGATGTTGCTGAAGCTATTCTAAGAGATATTGATTGCGAGAATGATTCTGGTGACAATTGCTCGGCTGTACCATGTGGGATTTTCTTATTTGGTGAAAGTTGTCATACTTCTGAAAGACCACCTGAAGTGGATGAGCAAGCTTTCCTTTCTACTCAACATTTTTCCGATATCTATATACTTATTGATATGTTATCAATTCCATGTCTTGCCATTGAAGCTTCCCAAATATTTGAGAGAACTGTAGCTCGAGGGGCCGTTGTGGCTCAGTCTGTAGCCATGGTCTTCGAAAGACGTTTTGCTCGGAGATTAAATTTGACCTCTCAATATGTTGAAAATTTTCCGCACACTGACGTGATTGTGGAAGGGGAAACCATTGAGCAATTGACAGCCCAGCAAGATGATTTTACATCAATTCTTGGTCTTGCTGACACATTGGCACTCTCTAGAGATCCACATGTAAAAGGTTTTGTAAAGTTGCTTTACACCATATTGTTTAAGTGGTATTCTGATGAGTCTTGCCGATTGAGGATACTCAAGAGGCTTGTTGGTCGTGCTACCAGTTCAAGGGAAAGTGCTTGTGAACTAGATCTAGATTTGGAGATATTGATAATCTTAATATGTGAGGAGCAGGAAATTGTTAGACCAGTCCTAAGCATGATGAGGGAGGTTGCTGAACTTGCCAATGTTGATCGTGCAGCACTTTGGCATCAATTGTGTGCTATTGAAGATGAAATTATGCGCATTCGTGAGGAAATGAAAGTGGAAAATGTCAGTATGGCTAAAGAGAAAGCTATCATGTCCCAAAAGCTTAACGAATCGGAGGCTACTAATAACCGTCTCAAGGTATCTTGGTCATTATTGTTTCTTTTTTGGGGTTCTATTTTTCGAAGAATGCTTTGCTTGAAAGAATATCTCATTCTTTTTCTGGTGATTTTGATTTGACAAACCTTGAACATCAGTCTGAAATGAAGGCTGAGATGGATCGTTTTGCTCGGGAAAGAAAGGAACTAACAGAGCAGATACAAGAAGTTGAGAGTCAACTTGATTGGCTACGGTCTGAGCGGGATGAGAAAATTGCTAAGCTCACTGCAGAGAAAAGAGCTATTCAAGATCGGTTGCATGATGCCGAGGCACAACTTTCCCAACTGAAATCACGGAAACGTGATGAATTAAAGGTCTACATTCCATCATTAATTGGCATGTAGTAATGTGTACGTTGAATCTTTGAGTTTGTTATATAGCTTCAATCCTTTACGAGCCTTAGTTCGTTCAGTTTTTGCCATGATTTCCACTGATGACATTAATATTCTTCTATCCTATCTTTTTTGCGACCTCTTCATCTTTTTTGCTTTATCTGCTGAAAGCTCTTATTCTGGTCATTTTATTAGCAAATTTATATTTCCTAAAAGAGTTCAAAATTCTTTGAAGCTTGACATTCTTGGTTTCATTGCACCAGACTTTTTATCTACAAAAGTCAATTTCTTATAAAAGATTAAGAGTCCGATGTTACATGTTTCTTTTAGTGCCTTGTGGCGCAACTTACCTTAATTAGAACCAGTTTTTGGTCTTGCCAGTTTCTTAGGTAGACTCTGAATCAGACCATGTGGCATTCTTATTAGGTTTATCAATCTTGATTTTGGTGCTCTTTTAATCTCATAGCGTTAAGTTGCACCTAGACCTCAAAAGTCAAACCATGTAGCCAAATAGCTTATACTAATAGTTAATTATGCCAATAACCTTTCATGGTCAATCAAATGATAACCTTTCACCCGTCCCAATTTGTTTGACACTCACTCACCTTTTTGTCCGTCCCAAAAAGATCAACACCTTTTTTACATTTAGATGCTAATTAATTTTTCTATTCCCATTTTGCTGTTAACATAACTTGTTATAGAGGTCCCACTGAATACAAAAATAATTTTTACAAGGTCTTTTTTACTAGTATCGGGATCAGTTTGCGCACCTCGACTATTCTATTAGATATCTGCTACCTCCCACCAGCATAGCTGCATAGCTACTGGGTAATTCAACACACTATGGTTTAGGCAAATGGGATGAATCACCAAATGTTTGTCTTTGCTAGGACCGGAACCCCTGTCTCCAATGTTTGCAACCACTTCATTGACCATACCCCCCCTCCCCCCGGTGTGCAGTTTTTGCAAGGGTTCTTTTGTTGTTGTAGCCATAGTTGCCTTACGGTTTCTTTTTCTTAGACTCCATAAGTAGTCAAACAATTCATGACACTGGACTATTGCTTTTGTGCAAGCAAATAAAGTTTTTTGTTTTTATTTTTATTTTTTGCGTAGAATCCAGCTATTTGATTATATTTTATGATCTTCAAGGAGTGCCTCCAGAGTCAGTTTTTTGGAACTGTTGAAAGGTTCAATCTTGTTCTTGAAGGATTGAAAATATTCAAAGACTTCTTATGGTCTGTGCTTGTAATAGTTGCAGATGGAAGTTCTTGTGTGTTAAATCTGTTATGCGTTTGTTTCTTTTTGTTTTCCTTTGTGGTTTTCCAAATGGATTCACACATCACATGTTTTTCTCTTTGCCTGAATGTAAACTATCAATCTTGCAGAGAGTGATGAAGGAGAAAAATGCACTTGCGGAAAGATTAAAGAATGCTGAAGCTGCACGGAAAAGATTTGATGAGGAATTGAAACGTTATGCCACAGAGAAAGTGACCAGAGAAGAATTACGAAAATCACTTGAGGATGAAGTACGCCGGTTGACCCAAACAGTTGGGCAAACGGAAGGGGAGAAACGTGAAAAGGAGGAGCAGGTTGCTCGCTGTGAAGCTTTTATTGATGGAATGGAATCCAAGCTGGAGGCTTGCGAGGTTTTTTCTCTTGATATTTCTTGATCTCTGGTCTTCTGCCTTGATTATGGTGGTGGTTTAAATCTTTTTTGTTGTGAAAAGTAAGATAAAAGGATCTTTCCTTGCTTGGTCGAATATCACAAAAATTTTAAAAATGAAAATAGATATACTCCCTCTGTCCCAATTTATGACACACAATCCCATAAAGAACGACACATTTCCTTATTTGGCAACAATTTAACTTTAAACTTTACTCTTTACACTTTTTTTAAACTGGTAAATATTGTATTCCTCAGCATTCTTAATGCTGGAGACCTTCAAAAAGTAACAAACAGAGTAATGTGAAATACTTACGGTGATTCTAATAAGTCTACAAGTTGATCTAAACTTCTATGCCTTTCTCTTTACACCAAAAATAAAAAGATACTATACAATTCCACTTGACTTTTTGAATGGAATTGGATTTATCTTCAAAACATCTCTCATTTCTTTCTCTCCAAACAGTCCACCAAATGCATTGGGGTATTATCCTCTAACTTCTTCTGGCTTTTGCTACCTCCTCTTCTGATCCAACTACTTAGTAAGTCTGCAGTGTGCTCAGGCATGGTCCACTTTGTCTCTGTGGGGCTGATAAAAAGTGCCCATTTTAAGCTTAACGAGATGCTTTATAATCACACAAATATTTTTGGTTTGTTTTAGACCACAAGATTCAAAAGTCTTCATTTATTTCTTAAACTACGTGCCCAATCAAACTACATCATATAAAATTGGGATGGAGGTAGTATTAGGAAAAGCAGCCATCATAGTATTTATTTTAACTCCTGCCGTATAAAGGATGACTTTTCTTTCTTCAGTGTTATAAAGAGGGTAGATCATTTTTCTTGTAGAGCCGCATGCACATAAATTACCGGTAGGGTTGTTCAGTTCTATCTGTTTTCTATTCGTTATCTTTCTTTTCTCTTTGCGATTACATATCAGATAAAGAAAGCTTTTATTTTGTTATATACGTAAAAAAAAAGGGGAAAAGAAGAAATGTTAGGATTGAATTGCATGATTATTCTCTCAAGCATGTTGGGTTTTAAATAATGTTTACAAGTAAACCTGTAAAGGAAAGGAAAGTACGCAAGTAATCCTTAATAAAGGAAACTAATTATTAATAGTTCATATTCCTATTTACACAATTATAGGATTCTAAACCTTTCCTATATATGCAAGGAACGAGTTCTTAACATTCCCCCTCAAGTTGGAGCTTACATACTTTATACTCCTAACTTGCCACAAACGTACTCAATTCTGGAGCCACAAAGTGATTTTGTAAGAATTGTCTTATAATTAATAATTTGAGTTGTTGAAATCTGTCACAATGCACCCCGATTCAATCTTTTGTCGAATAAACAATGACAATATACTTCTATATGCTTCATTCTTTAATGAACACTGGACCTGAAGCAATGTGTTTTGCTACTTGATTTTCACATTTCAATTTCATGGATAATAGAATGAGGTGTTTGATCCTTGTTAGTCGGTGTAGGTAGGATTCTGGTTCTATTTTTCTGAGCCACCAACTTTCTTTTTCTTGGAAAAAGAAAAAGAAGATTTATTTTCTTGAAAGGAAATGGTCTTTCCTTTTTTATTAAATTGAGGAACTTTTTTTAGCATAAAAAGAATTAGAGGAAAAATTATTAGAAGAGGGAGAATTTTCAGAGTGGGTAGAAAGAATTTTGCATGTAGGGAGTCGAGCCCTTTCTATGAGAAGAATTTTCAAGGTTGGGAGAACGAATTTGAAGAGTAGGGACTCAAACCCTAGGCTCTATAGAAATTCAAGATCATAGGTGGGCTGCAGTCGTGTAGAAAGTAGCAGTGCTGGTAGCCTAAGAGATAGTGGCAGTATAATGGTTGCTAAAGAGATGGACGATACTTGAACAGAGAGAACACTGATAGCCGGAGAGAGTAGCTGTGCTACACACAGAAAGAAAGAAGAAACGAAGAAAGTATCGGCCAAGCGAGCGATACACATAGGCCGGCACCGCTCGTTGGTAGTGAGAGCTATTTAAGTCTTTACCAAGATCTTAGATGCTCTTGTACCATGATAAGACAAATCTTGAAAACTAATTCATGAGGTATTAAGGTGAAGACTGTCCAAGACCATATAAGGAGATCAAGTACACCACCTGCACGCCTACGACTCTGAATTAGCGAGGTGCGCGCAAGCTGGCCTGGACACCAGGGTTATTAAAAATTTTGCTTGATTATTCCCTCAAACCTGTTGGGGATTAAATAGTGTTTACAAGTAATCCTGGAAAGAAAAGGAAAGTATCCAAGTAATCCTAAAAAAAGTTAAAGGAAGGTAAATTTTTTTTTTTGAGATGGTAACAAGCTGTATTAAGTTCAAAAGGGGCCGGTGAAGGACATAGTTACAAGGATGTTAAATAAAAACCGCACAGAAATTTAACTAGCAACTAAAGTGACTAAGAATTGTATGAGAGTCCCTGTGTCATCTATGTACTTTTCTGTACACCAAAAATGCAAAAGTCGAATACAATTAAGCTTTATCTTTTTTGATAGGGTTGCTTTTGTTTTCAAAACAGCTTGAATTTCCTTTCCCTCCAGATACTCCACCATGCAGCCTGGGATCATACTCCAACTCTTTCTTTGAGCTTTAGTTCCTCCTCTTCTGTTCCAACTAGGTAGCATATGTTAGTGTATTCATTAAAACTAGTAACTATTAATAATTCTTATTCCTCTTTACACAATTATAGGGGTTCTAAGCGTTTCCTATAAATTCACGGAATGGGATCTTGGTTTATTAATAATTTCCTAACTCTTAACAATATATCAGAGTATAGCTATCAAAATGGACTTGGCTGTGAGGTCGGCACAGCCCATAAGTTGGGTGAGGTTGAGCTTTGATTTTTTCAACCCATTTAAAACTGAGCTTTCCAGCCCAAGCTCCAATTAGTTTGCTGGCCTCATTTTCTCATTACCTTTCTGCTATTGAAATGTGTATTCGACATTCTTGGAAAATTTCACTTGCTTTTGTGAAAAATTAAAAAGCTTTATATGTTTGGAATTCCTTTTCAAATAGGTGGTAGATATCTGAACTTTTTCCCTGACAGATTGTCAATGTATGCCTCAATCCCAAAAGATAAGATAGCTCATGAGGTGAGCAATGTCTAAGACCTTATAATACACCATCCACAATCGATGTGGGACTCTTAACTTATCTTATTCATACTGAACCTTTTCCTTGACAGAGTGCCATTGTACCTGTGTTCAAACGAATATGGCGAACACGTCTTATTCATTTGTGTTTTTCTGAAGTTCGTAGAGCATGATTTGCTAAGTTCCTCTGTCCAAAATATAAAATATCTTATTCATTATTTTTTCCTTGTGGTTGTAGCAATGGAAGTACAAAAAAAGAAAAATCCTTGAGTGGCACTGGTGGCAACTGACAAAGTTCTATAGCATTTTTTTGAAAGAAAAAGTTGAAAGGCTAGCTCACGGCCTGCTATGGGCTAGCATTTTGAGAGTACTTTCACATGAAAGGCTCGGTTAGCATGTTGATTCTATACTAAGTTGCGCTGACTCTCCGTTTGGGTGCCGTCCTCGTCCCTGATACGGGTGCGGGATACGTCCCGGATACGGTCAACCAACTTCGGATACTTTGACCGGAGTACATCGAAAATTTGGGGCGAAAATTGAGATTTGGATTTAAGAATAAGGGAAATGGCATACCTTCAATATTATAGTATCTTTGTCTCATTTTTGCTGCTTCGTGTTTCAAAGAAACCAAGAATTCAAGGTCGTTTTCTTAGTTTGGATGGTAGACAATAGCAGCGATATATCTTTATAGCTCTAATTTTTTATAATTTTGAATTTTCTTAGCTGAATCCCCACACCCGTATCCATACTTGGATACGCACCCCCCTGAATCTTAAAAGTTTAGATTTTGCCGAATCCGACACTCGGATACGTACCCGTATCAGATACTCGCACCCGAGTCCGAGTAACTTAGGTTCTATATCCTGCTAGGGCTGGTTCGGGTGTTTATATAAGAGTACTGAATTTTTGTTGTTAGTTTCTTGGATGTGCCTTTCTTACTTTCACTCTCTCAGAGGTCGCACAAGAGTGTAAAAGCTAGGAAGCTGCGGATCTTTTTTAATTCATTCATTCTGTTCTTTTCTTTTTTAGAAACTATAGAAGTAGATGTCAAAATATGAAAAATTAAAAATGCCTATAAACTTTTTTCTATGGATATTTGGATACAAGGCTAATTCTGATAATTTGACGATTTAATCTTTTGCTCTTTGAGTTTTTTTGGCTTTATTCTCCTCTTTCTTCCACATCATTAGTGATCATTGTCACTCTACAAATTTTGCTCAATTTGGCTGCATCTTACTACTCTTTGTATTTCTGTGGAACTTACTGTGATAGGCATTAGATATCAAAATTGATTCTTTTCTTTTGTTGGTTCATTTTCAGCAATACATCCGTCAGCTTGAAGCATCACTTCAGGAAGAAATGTCTCGGCATGCCCCACTGTATGGAGCTGGCTTGGAAGCTTTATCGATGAATGAGTTGGAGACATTGTCACGGATTCATGAAGAAGGACTCAGACAGATCCATGCCATCCAACAGCGCAATGGAAGTCCGGCTAGTAGTCCTCTAGTAAGCCCTCATAACCTTCCACCCACTCATGCGTTGTTTCCTGCTGCTGCTCTTCCAATGGCTGGACTGCCCCCATCCCTTGTTCCAAATGGTGTTGGGATCCACAGCAATGGGCATGTAAATGGTTCGATTGGGCCCTGGTTCAATCATTCTTGAATCTAGGTCTAGGACGACCCTTGTTATGATCAAGGTGTTTAGTGGTCTCATCCTCGAGCCTTGGAGCTTGGTCGGGGAGCAATGTGTAGGCAGTCGGTTGGTCATCTTTTTTCTATTTCCAAGTTCTCTCGGCATAGGCTTGTAGCACTGTGGGGAAAAAATGGTAGTCATCCAATAGCACCAACAGTTCAATTGACACACTGATTCATGGTTTTACTTTTTCATCAAATCAATTGAAATGCGTTAGAAAGTTTTGATTACAGTTTGTCTCGTATTCTCAGAAACTCGATCATCCTCATTCGTGTCTCACAGTTACTTGCTGAACTTTCCTAACAGGGGCTAGTTATCAAAATAATTGAAAAAAAGTCCTGGCAGATGCCCTAGTTATATTTAATTTGCATACCCTTATAGGGTTTTGGTCATACGGTTGACCTCCTTTCCTTCTGTGCTCCTGAGCAGATATTATAATCAGCGTTGCATTTTCCTTTCTTCGCACGTCTCAACTTTCCTGATTTGGGTTTATCCGATTCTTGAAGTTAACCATTAATATGTCAAAGGTGCTGTTTGGTCATGATTAAATCAGGTTGATTTGAAGCAAATTTGGATCTCAAAAGTTAATACTTTTTTCATAAACATGAAAATCTCACACTTCCTAGAAACTATCATAGTTTCTCCAATACTTACTATCTTACCAAATAAGCAAATCATGGTTTATAAATAAGGTATAATAAATCACATATCTCCATGTTCTTTTTATTAATATATGCTTGTAATTATATGTATAAATTTTTAAATACACATAATTTTACAAAATGGTTCAATAAATCAACAATAGTAGTAACTAGCTATTTTTTAATATAATTTAGAATTTTTTCACGTTGAGCATGCGTTTTTTTTTTTGCAAAATTTGAAATTACGAGTCTTGTTTTGCAAAATATAAATTTATAGGTTAAAGGTTTAAATTTAAGTTTGAAATAACAAGCTTGAAATTGAAATTTTACTTTTAGTAGGATTTGAGATTTGAGATTTGAGATGAAAATTTTAAATTAAGGTTGAAGTTTTGTTTGAATATATATGTTTGTGGAGAGAGATTCTTATTGATACAAATAAGTAAACGTAATAATTAACGAACATGGAGAGGTTCTTACTGATAATCCTGAATCAAATAAATAATATTATTAGAGAACGATGATGAACAATTGAAAAGTTATAAGTAATTAGGTGAAAAACCATATAGTACAAATCGTGGAAAAGTGTGGGACTTTATAGGGTTGCTAACAATAACTATTTTTCATTCATTACATGGCTCGGATGATGACAGTTATTTAAGTTATACTCTGTCCAAGCACTATAGATTGTTTCAGTTGTCTGTAGCACGGTGCTAATGAAGTTGGACCATTCAATGATCGATTGTGGCATTCTCTAGTCATGCAACATGCTTACCCTTCTGTCATATTCCAGGAAGAAAACGTTTATCTTCATGATCAGACAGAAAAATCCCTTAATCTGAACCGAAAACACCAACGGATGAAGAAGTTGTCGTCGTTTACCGAGGCAATGATCATTTTCTCGCCTATAAAGATATTCTTATTCTCTGCAACTTAAACCTTCAAGCACCTTTGTTATTTTTTGCTTTCTCAAAGTCCAAATCGTTAATTTACTTAACTTACCCTCGCTGTCAATTCTAAAATCGCTAAGGGTCGTCGTCCAATGATCTCTATAATGGAGGTAGAGCCTATTGCACCGGCCAAGGAGAAAAACAAGTCCTCTACATGAGGGCCTAGGGTTTGATAAGGGTCCTACCCAGAGGTAATTGTTTCAGACATCATATCCAAGGTGTTGGAATTTTCTTATCATTTTCGGCTCTGGGGAAGACCGCCAAATTGATCGGTGACCAGAACAAACCCGTGAAAAATTTTCCTCATCTCATTTGTATGTGCTGACTGTAAGTGAAAGGAAGCACGAGTGAGTGTCTGCTATGCTTCGGGAGGTGGGAGTGTTATCGACCATCGTGCTGACTCCTCGTACGTATACACCTACCCTTTCAGCATCAGGTTTAACCTCTCATTAGATGTGGTCGTCGATGAGCTACACAGAAAGTATCTAATCTGCTTAGCTGTAGGACTTCAAGTATGGAGGCCAGTCACGTGCTTGAGGTATCTAGTAGATGTGCCCGAGCACACATTCAATCTCCGGCACCTCTATTCCGAAGTTCTTATTGGAAATTTACTAATGTGGAATTAAGTTTATCCTATTATTTATGACTCGAACAATTGGGACCCTGCACGTCGAAAACGTCGTTTTCACACACGTGCACACGTAGTGTCAAGTATCGCAAATTTCATTAGTGAAAGAGATATTAGTACATACGTAATACGTTTGAGACATAGAATGATGGACGGTTATTGGCCAAATGACAAGTATTCCACGTTGGTAAACGAAGGAAGAAGTGTACGAAGTATAAGATGAAACGAGTCGGAAATCGCCGCGGAGCCGTGAAGGGACGCGACGCAACACTGTCGGAGCCGCGGTGCTAAATGGTGGCTTGGCTACTGTAGCCGAGGCGCCGCGACGCTAATTCGCGGAGCCGCAACGCTTCGGAGGCAGCATGCTGCGACGGAAAGATGAAAAGTTTTGACTCTTGGGCTGTTTTTGGAGTATTGAATCTCCATTATTTGCACATGAATTTAACCATTATTTAGCTGAATGTAACCCCTCAATAAGTGCTATTACATGGCTATTGAAGGCCATTAGTTGGCTAGTTGAGGGGTCATTTCCTTACACTATAAATTGAGGCCTTTGGGTCAATTGTTCAACACTTAGAATTTTTTCTGAAATCTTCTTCTTCCTCTCTAGCAAGTTTTCTATATTCAAAGTTCTTCAAGAGTAACACTTGAGTTTCCTTTGCTCATTTGTTAAGTTGCTCTTGTATCTTGGGAGACTATTGCCCGACAACGTAAAATGATATATACGGGGCAATCTTGTCTTAAAGACAGAGTGCCATCACTCGTCTCAGCAAATCATAAGGAGTTTGTAATCGTTCTTATTTCCAGTTTGTTGTAATCTTGAGTAGTTTATCCTTTCTAGCATTTGTAATATTTATTTACTTCCCATTTCCTACAATTGTTGTACCCACAATTTTAAGACACGATTTGGCTTTGCAAGTGCTTAGAAAGATGACTGGAAGAGAACAACTCGCTTCTGATTCTGCTGTTGCTGCTACTCAAGGCAACCCCTATGCCTTCCCCACTGCTCAAGGCACACCCAATGCCTTTCCGGTCGCTCAAGGGAACGTTATTGTTCCTCCACCATTCAGTTTCCACAATGAACGCCCAGAGAAGTTTATGGGCTCCAACTTCAAGAGATGGCAGCAGAAGATGTTGTTTTATCTGACTGTTATGGGAATGACTCATTTTCTAACAGAAGATCCTCCACAAGCTGGAGATGAAGTGTACCCTCAGCCTAATGAAACGGCTGGAGGGGGGCCAAGGTATCCATGTCGTCAATGGCATGAAGATGGTTCTTGATGCTTGGAGTCATAGTGACTTCATGTGTAAGAACTATATTCTAAACTATGTGTCAGACCCACTCTACACAGTGTATTGTGCCGTAAGCACCGCCAAAGAGTTATGAGAAAAGCTACAGAAGAAGTATAACACACAAGATTCTGGTACGAATAAATTCATCGTTGGGAAATTCCTGAAATTTCAAATGGTGGATAGCAAAAATGTGATGTCCCAAGTCCAGGAATTCCAAATGATTCTATATCACTTGGATTTGGAAGGTATGAAACCAAATGAGCAGTTTTTGGTTGTATCACTGATTGAGAAGTTACCTCCTTCGTGGAATGAGCTTATGAGTTACTTAAAACTCAAGACAAAGGAAATGACCTTTGAGGAACTTATTATCAAACTCCAGATTCAGGAAGATAATAAGAAGGCCTTGCCTAGGGGAAAACAACCCGCTGAGGCAAAGGCAAATCTGGCTGAGGCCAAAGGGAAACTAAGCAAGAAGCGTAAGTTCCAGAAAGACGGTAAGGCCCAGGCGGCAGAGAAGTTCAAGGGGAACTGTCACCACTGTGGGAACCTGGTCACATGATCAAGGACTGCCGCAAGCTCAAGACTGAGCAACAAGAGAAGGCCAAGGCCAAAGGCAAGGCACATGTTAACGTCTTCAAAGACACACTTCTTGACGACATGATTGAGGAGTTCTCGGCGGTGGTGCTTGAAGCAAACCTTGTTGAGAATCCCATGCAATGGTGGATGGACATGGGTGCTACCATACACATCTGTTCCAATAAAGATGCCTTATCCACATATACACCAGTTACAGACAAGAAGTTGTTCATGGGTAACAACGCTTCCTCTGACGTGCTGGGGGTAGGAAAGGTAGTCCTGAAGATGACTTCTGAAAAAGAGCTCACTCTGAAGGAGGTGATGCATGTCCATTTGATTAGGAGGAATTTAATTTCAGGTCATTTATTATTTAATTTGGTTTTAGGCTAGTATTTGAGTTCAATAAATTTGTAATCACCAAGAATGAAACTTTTGTGGGAAGATGTTTCGTCTGTGAAGGCCTCTTCAAAGTTAACGCCATGTCTGTAATACGTCCAAGCAATAAAATTGAAGCTTCTTCTTACTTGCTTGAGTCTTCTAATTTATGGCATCTTATATTAGGACATGTTAACTACAAGTCCATCCAAAGGTTTGTGAAGTTGGAGTTGTTGCCGTCTATCGACGTAAATCCTCAACAAAAGTGTGAGGTGTGCGTAGAGGCAAAACTCACAAAGATTCCTTTTCGATCTGTCGTAAGGAATGCCGCTCCTCTAGAACTGATTCACACAGATATATGTGATTTGAAGTTTGCACAAACTAAGGGGGAGAGGGGAACAAGTACTTTGTGACATTCATTGATGACAACACAAGGTATTGTTACCTTTACTTGTTGAAAAGTAAAGATGAAGCCTTTGAAGCGTTCCGACGTTACAAAGCAGAAGTTGAAAACCAACTAAGCATGCAGATTAAATCCATTCGTAGCGATAGAGGGGGAGAATACGTAGCACCATTTGAGGAATATTGTGCCGAATCGGGGATTGTTTATCAAATGACGGCTCTATACTCACCTCAGTCGAACGGTGTTGCGGAATGCAAGAACCGCACGTTGAAGGAAATGATGAATGCCTTGCTCATCAATTCCGGTCTTCCCCAAAACATATGGGGAGAAGCCGTCCTTACCGCTAATACGATTCTTAATAGAGTCCCACATAAGCGTAAGGACAAAACTCCATATGAATTATGGAAGGGAAATAAACCTACCTATAAATATTTAAAGGTGTGGGGTTATTTGGCAAAGGTCGAAGTGCCCAAGCCAAAACAAGTCAAGATTGGGCCTAAGACTGTAGATTGCATTTTCATCGGATATGCAAATAACAGTAGTGCTTATCGTTTCTTAGTGCATAAGTCAAATATTCAAGATATCCACGAGGGTACAATCATGGAATCAAGGAATGCTCAATTCTTTGAGGATACTTTTCCTAGAAAGGAAAAAGACATAACCTCTCGCGAACGAAGTTATGAACAAAGCTCTCAGGAACCAGGAGTCATTGACTGCCCGGATCTAGATGGTTCAGATCTAGTGGACTTCGAAGTGGCTGAATATCCAAAATCTAGTGTTCCAGATTCTTAGAACTTGGAGACTCCAGAGATGGAATCAAGGCAAAGTAAAAGGGTCAAAAAGGATAAATCTTTCGATCCTGACTTTGTAGCTTATATAGTTGATGACGAACCAAAGACAATTGCTGAAGCATTGTTACTCAGAGGCACCATTTTGGAAAGAAGCTATTGAGAGCGAAATAGACTCCATCATGCATAACCATACTTGGGAGTTGGTTGATCTTCCTCCGGAAAATAAACCGTTGGGTTGTAAATGGATACTCAAACGAAAGTATAAAGCAGATGGGTCTATAGATAAGTACAAGGTCAGGTTGGTAGTCAAGGGCTATCGGCAGAAGGAAGGCCTTGACTATTTTGACACGTACTCCCAAGTGTCTAGGATGACGTCCATACGAGTATTCATTGCGATCGCAGCATTGCGTGACCTTGAGATACATCAAATGGATGTCAAGACAGCCTTCCTAAATGGTGATTTGGAAGAAGAAATTTATATGGAACAACACGAGGGGTATGTGGTTACAGGGCAAGAGAAGAAAGTCTGTCGACTTGTCAAATCTCTGTACGGGCTGAAACAGGCCACGAAGCAATGGCACGAAAAAATTAATAGTACTCTACTATCGAAGGGTTTCTCCATTAATGAGTGTGACAAATGCGTCTACACGAAAGGTAACTATGACTTGTTCGTCATGATATGTCTGTACGTAGATGACATGTTGATCACATGGAGCAATCCTAGCTTGATCATAGAGACTAAGAACATGTTGAAACAATGCTTCGACATGAATGATATGGGTATCACAAATGTCATTTTAGGGATAAATATCTCTAAGACATCTAACGGACTGGTCTTCTCTCAGTCTCACTACATCGAGGATGTGTTGAGAAAGTTCGAGATGTTTGACAGTTCTCCTATGAAGTCAAACTGGATAGGAATCAAAAGCTTGATAAAAATCATGGTGCACCCGTATGCCAGGAGCAATATGCACAGGTGATTGGGAGTTTGATGTACATAACAAACTGCACCCGACCTGATATTGCTTATGCAGTCAACAAGTTGGCCAGGTTTACCCGTAATTCAGATCCAACCCGTAGATCCGTTCTTTATTAAATGTATGCATAACCTAAAATGTAATTTTATAAGTATTTTCTTAAAAAATTTCATAATTTATGTATTTTACATTCAGGTTTGGAGTAATGGATATTGAAAATTTTAGGAAGAATTGGTTGGAACAACAAATTTATTACTCCACTAATCACCCTCAGCTTCCATTCTCACACCTCTTAGTTTTTTTGAATAAATAAATTAACAGACCTCTTAATTTATTCTATAGATATAAATTAGTGTTGTAATATATTTACTTTCCATGTTTGCTTCAATATGACTTTAATGCCTTTCTACTCCAAAATGGTTAAATGAAACAACTTCTTTAAATACCATGCATTCTTTAACATACTCAAATTATCTCTTGTTTACTTATGTACATGTTTCTCAGATTTAATTAGGCCTTTATCATTTTATGAGGCTTCATGATTTTTTTGTTGTTGTTATAGAATCAAGGAGACATTCATTTGTCTACAACAATATAGGGAGACCAAAGATGTCATCGTCCAATTCTCTATGTGCAGCATGCAAATTATTGCGTCGAAAATGCACTCAAGAATGTGGATCCAGATCCGATCTGTGGATCCGATGGATCTGATTTTTATGGACCTGATGGATCTGGATCTAGGTATGAAAAATGGATCTGGATATGAATCTAGTAGGATCCGATCCAGATCCGATCCGTTGTCATCCCTAGTTGCACACCAAAACAAATTGGTGTGTTTCAAACTTGAAATCGACCCTCGATATGCATCCGGAACCCGCGGAACACAAACTAAATATGCAAACTATTCTTAAAATATGCAACGAACCTGTTTGCGCACTCGAAACAATCATGTGATACCATCTTGACCCGATGCTGATCGAGGTCAACTCTAATTCTCTTAAAAGTTAGATTTCCTCGGGAACCTAACCAACTTGACTAAGCCATAAATGACATTCCGGATCCAATGGAATTGACAAAACTTTGAAAAAGACTCATTCATCTTCAATGTTGGTTTTAGTCAATCCACGTTCTTTCTTTAACTTAAGAACTTCCTAAAATCTATTTCCTTGTCTAAAACTCACCCAAATTACTCGAGACTCATTCTAACCATACATCTAAGTTAAAAATTATGTTCCGAATCTAACTAAACCATCAGAATTTGATTTCGTGCGCATTTATCTAAAAGTCAACTCTTAGTCAAACTTCTCAAACTTAGAACTTTAAAATTCCAAAACTTAGATTTTTGTCTGTTATTTCCACTCGATTGCCTCAGGAACCGTGTCACCAATCCTCGCAAGTCAAATATACCATAACAAAGCTAGAGGAAGGGTTATATAAGAGAAAATAGGCAAAATATCCAAAACAACCTAATGGGTCGTTACATCATTCAAGACTTAAACACATGTTCATCATCAAACATAAAAGAGAAAGGAAGTACCTAAATCGTTGAAAAGCTGAGATATCTAATTCGCATGTCTGACTCGGTTTCCCAAGTAGCCTCCTCGAGAAGATGATGCCTCCATTGAACCTTTACCGAAGCAATCTCCTTGGATCTCAACTTCTGAATCTGTCTATCTAGAATATCAACTGGCTCTTCCTCAAAAGTCAAATTCTGCTCAAGTGACACTAAATCACATGAGAATTATCCAAATGGCACTTCTTGATTATCAAAATATGAAACACGGGGTGGACACTCGACAAACCAAGAGGCAAACCAACTCATAGGTTACCTCACCAATACACTGAGAAATCTCGAACGAACCAATATATCTAAGGCTCAACTTGCTCGTCTTTCCAAACCTCATCATACCCTTCATGGGTGAAACCTTCAACAGAACCCGCTCACCAACGATGAACTCCAAGTCTCGAACCTTTCGATCCACATAACATTTTTGCATATACTGAGTTGTGAGAAGTCTCTCCTGAATCAATTTGACCTTGTCTAAAGAATCCCATAACAAGTCTGTACCCCAAGGCCTAATCGCAAATGCATTAAACCAACCAACTAGAGAACGATACCTCTTAACATACAGTTCCTCGAACAGCAATCGCAATGCTCGAATGATAATTATTGTTGTAAGAGAACTCAGACAAAAGGCAATAATTAATTACAATGACCATCAAAATCAATCACACATGCTCCCAATATGGCCTCAAGTAACTGAATAGTCAGTTCGGACTGACCGTTTGTCTAAGGGTGAAATATTGTACTAAGCTCCACGAGTACTCAACTCCTTCTACATAGATCTCCAGAAGTGGGATGTAAACTACGTGCTCGAAATGATAGACATAGGCACTCCATGCAATCAAACTATCTCTTGAATGTAGATCCTGGCCAACTTCTCCAAATTGTAAGTAGTATGAACTGATACAAAATGAGCCGACTTCGTCAACTGATCCATAATCACTCAAATGGTATCAAACTTCCCCAAGGTCCGTGGTATCCCTACCACAAAGTCTATAGTGATTTTCTCTTATTTTCACCCAGGTATAGACATCATCTGAGTAATTCCACCAGACTTTTGATGATCATACTTCACTTGCTAACAATTCAAACACCGAGATACAATTCCCACAATGTCTCTCTTTATACTACACCACCAATAATATGTTTCAAATATTGGTACATTTATGTATCCCCCAGGTGAATAGAGTATCTCAAACTATGAGCCTCTTCCATGATCAATCTAGTCAGATCCTCTGAGCCCTAATTTTTGTATCCCCGAATCTTGCTCAACTTGACAACATCAAACTGATGAGCCCTAATTTGTTCCAATAAAAAAGATTGTGCCTTCACACAAGCATGAACCTTGCCAGGTTTAGAGATATCAAGTTTCATCATACTGTTTACCAAAGACTGGACATCAATAGCCAAAGGATAGTCACCCTACCTGCAATGATGCTAGGCTACATATACTTACCGCCTTCTTACTCAAAGCATTCGTCACTACATTGGCCTTGCTCGGGTGATAAATGATAGTTATGTCATAATCCTTAAGCATCTCTAACCATATCCTTTGACTCAAATTGAAATCCCTCTAACTTGAAACATGTTGAAGACTCCGATTATGGTAAACACCTCATAATGCACATCATAGAGGTAATGCCTCCAAATCTTCAATGTAAATACTACCGCCGCCAACTTCAAGTCATGAGTGGGATGGTTCTTTCCGTGCACATTCAACTTCCTTGAAGCATATGCTATAACTTTCCCTTTCTGCATCAGAACATAGCCAAGGCCTATCCTTGAAACATCACATTTTTAGTCAAACCCTCTCCCTCCACGAGACGAGTCAAAATCGGGGTTGTAGTCAACAAAGTCTTAAGCTTTTAAAAGCTCACCTCACACTCATCTGACCACTGGAAAGGTACATTCTTCTAATTCAATCTAGTCAAAGGAGATGCAATAGATGAAAACTCCTCTACAAAACGTCAATAGTAACTAGCGACACCAACAAAAGTCTAAATCTCAATAACCGAAGTAAGTCTAACCCAATCACGAAATGCCTCAATATTCTTGGGATCCATCATATTACCATTCTTGGTCACCATATAGCCCAAAAATGCCATAGAACGGAGCCAAAACTCACAGTCCTAAAGGTTGTCTTAGGGATATCCTCCACCCTAATCTTCATCTGGTGATAACCAGACCTCAAATTGATCTTAGAAAAGACAGGTGCACCCTGAAGTTGATCAAATAGGTATGCGATGAATGGGATACTTATTCTTGATCGTAACCTTGTTCAATTGTCGGTAGTCAATACACATACACATAAAACCATCATTCTTCTTCACAAACAACACCAGGGCACCCAAGGAAAAACACTAGGTCTATTAAACCCCTTGCTCAACATATCTTGCAATTGCTCCTTCAACTCTGTCAGTGCCATCTAATACAACAGAATAGAAATAGGATTGGTGCTCGACTTCAAATCAATACATAAATCAATATCATAATCTGGTGGAATACTCGGTAAATCTGTTGGAAACACCTCAAGAAACTCCCTCACTATTGGCACTGACTCAAGAGAATGAGTATCAACGCTAGTATCCGTAAGTATTTTCCAAATAGGTCAAACACCCCTTCTCAACCATATGTCTAGCCTTAAGGTAAGATACCACCATCTTCTTCGCATGACTAAAGGCACCCTTCTACTCCAACCTAGGAATCCCCCACATGACTAACATAACTGTTTAGGCATGACAATATAAGATAGCATGATAAGGATACAACCAAATCATGTCTAGAATAATGTTGAAATCTACTATGTTTAGGATCATCAAATCAGCCCAAGTGGCATACCCCATCAAAATCACAAGGCAAGATCGATCCACCCGATCTACAACTATAGAATCCCCAACATGAGTAGAAACACTAACATGGATGTCAAACGGCTCACGAATCATACCCAGACCCGAGCAAAATAAGTAGACACATAAAAGTATGTAGAGCTTGGATCAAATAATGCTATAGCTGGCCAATAACAAACTAAAATAGTACCTATAGTGACTGCATCAGAAGCCTCTACCTCTGGTCTATCTAGAAATGCATAGCACTGAGCATGGATTCCCTCGGCCTAAGAACCTCTACGACACCATCACGTCCTGCCTGATAACCACATCTGCTTGAGTGAGAACCGCATCTACCATTCTGTGCACCGCCTCTAGCCGGTTGTGCTACTGCTCCAGATGCAGAACCTTGAGAATCAGAGTGCTGACCACTCTACCTAAGCCTGGGGAAGTCCTTTACAAAGTATCCAATGTTTCCACACTCATAACATCCACTACGGGACATAGGCTATTGAGAAGAGTTAGTATAGCCGGAATGATCACCTCGACCTCCGGGTCGGAAATAAGAAACTTGGGAACCCTATCCCAAACTATGAGCACCATAACCAGAAGAACCACTAGTCGAAGTATGCATCGCTGCCTGAACTAGACTGCTGAACTAGGGCCAACCCCTACCATGATTACCCCTACCTCTAGATGAGGTACCTCCATAACTGCCCAAGCTGCGGGGCTTTTTTCCCGACCTATCACCAAACTCCTAGAAGCTAATAGACTCAGCACTCCTAGCGGCATCCACCATTACTTGAAAAGTACCTCCTGAAGATGCCACATGTGTCACTGCAAATCAAAGTAAGACAGCCCCCTAACAAACTTCCTGATTCTCTCCTCCTTATCTGACAAAATAGTCAAACATGGTGAGATAAGAGGTAAAACCTTATCTCGTACTCAGTCATAGACATCCAACTTGCTCCAACCTATCAAACTGCTCACGCCTCTCCTCCCTACAGCTTTAAGGAACTCACTTCTCTAGAAACACCCGAGTAAACTCGGCGCAATTAAGTGTAGGCGATCCAATTGGCCTAGACTTAACAAACACCCTCCACCACTTCTTGGCAAGACCAATCATCTAAAACGTCATAAAATTAACAATGTTGGACTCAACCAACCCCAAATTGTGCAACCTCTTATGGCAACTCACTAAGAACTTATAAGCATCATCGTCAGGATGCCCATCAAACTGTGGTGGCTTAATCTTCTAAACTTATCCCATCTCGTCTGCTCCTCTGCTGTCATAGTGGGCTGAACAACTAGTTAACAACAACACCCAAAGCTGACCCAAAAATTAAGGAGCCACAACATTAGCTAGATATGCCCCTGGAGTCTTATACCCTGCAACAGCTATCTGATCGGGAGTCAGACCTCCATATCTGGTTTGAGAACCCTTTGGGGTAACTGGTAGTGTGCCCACTTAGTCCATACCCTCAAAGATGCTCAGAATTCGCACCAAAGTGTCTTGAATGAGAGGATTAGCAATGAATCACTCTGGTGCCTGAGCGGGTCCAATCTCATCCGCCTAAACTGGCTCCTTCATCGGAACCTTCTTTAGATCCGGACTCAAATCCCTAGCACTGGCTTGAGCAGCTGGTGTAGCAGTACAGTCTCTAGACCTGCCTCGACCTCTACCACGTCCCTTGCCTCTTCCTCGAGCAATGATCCTAGCAGCGGGTACGGGTATAGGTGCGGGCTCCTAGTCTCCAACTGCAGCCGAACGTCTCCTCACCATCTGTGAGAGTGAAACAAAGAAACTCTTAGAAACCATTAAAATTAATACACATGATAAGGAATGAAAGATTAAAGTTTTCTAGATGTCCTATAGCCTCTCGAAGATAGGTACGAAGCTCATCGTACCAATCCACAAGACTCTACAAGATATTGTTCTTATACTTGTGAGATCGGTGAACCTAAAGCTCTAATACCAATTTGTCACAATCCAATTTACTAAGTTGTGATGGAACTAACTCATATCAAGTCAGTAGGCTAGCCACAACCCATTTAAGCTAATTAATTAAAGGAATCAATGCAGAATAATTAAACAAGTCAATTTTAAGTCTTATATGAGTCTCATAATATAGAAGATGTGGAAATAGTATGATAAATTCCAAAACCTGGTGTCACTCGTACAAGAACGAACTAAATAGAAATACAAGTCTGGAATACAACCTGAATATATAAACTGTCTAGGAATAGAAAAGACATAAATGAAGATAGATGAAGAATCTAGTGCCACAGATCATGCTATTAGCTCACCCCGAATCCTCGGGATGGTTTCCGCAACAACCGGCATAGTCTCGAGATCCTATCGTGCTAGGAACAAAATTTGCACACAAAAGGGTGCAACAAGTGTAGCGTGAGTACGAAAAATAACATGTACTCAGCAACATCATCGATCGACCCTAGTTAAAATAGAGGCGAGGGTTGGTCTTCCGAATACCACTTCCACACATAAACGCTATTAGTTAGATAAATGATAAAACTTCTAATCACAAGTTCAAGCCTAGATATAAGAAGTCCCTAAGTCTACGAGTTTGTTCAAATAGACAAGTAAGCATGATAGTGTGATTAAACAAGCAATTCTTAAATGACGTGGTCCAATAAAAAAGCAAGTGATTCAACAACACCCTGCTTTCAGTTGGTCGGGGCAAAGGAGGGTTGAACAAAATTCACTTGAAAGTTGTTTAATGGGGTAAAAAATTACACGTAAAGTTAAATTGCTAAAGTGAATTTTGAAGACAAGTTAAAGGGGGATTTGATGTATTTTCTCTTTAAAATTCTATGAAGGGAATGATATATGTTTGTACTACAAAATTTATGCATGAAAAAAAAGAAGAAGTTCGTATGCCTAATGACGGTCTTGTCTCCAATGCATGCTTGGTTGGGCTGCATCGTCGCAAAGCTTATTCGAAAAAGGAGGTCTTCCAAGAATTCAGGAGGAACTTGTGGATGGCTAAAGAGACATAAAAAGATGACTTAATCAATCCAAAGGCCTAAACTTACAATTTTGTGTGGAGTATATATCTTGATTTCTCAACACCATTTATGTACCTACCTCACCTTACTATTTCCTAAACTAAACTTCCACCACCCATTTTTGTTCCTTCTTCTTAGCATACTCTCCTTCACTAGCAAATCAAGACTTTTAACATTCATCCTTCCTTACACACACACTTTTTAATCATTTTATATAGGAATATTTAGCTTTCTTTCTTTATATAGTACTCCATTTATTTTCTTCCAATCTTCTTTCCGAGAGAGAGCATAGAAATTTAGTCTCGCCCTTATCTCTCCCTTTTCAAGATTTTTTTTTTGTGTGTGTGTGGCTTAATTGATAAAGTTTAGCATTCTTCCAATTTTCTGAAAAACATTGGGATTGAACTTCTCATGCATCTATCTCCTCTTTTTTTATTCTTTATTTAGTTAACAAGAATTCTACCCAAAATTATTTCATTTTCTTTTTTGGAGGATTTGTTTTGTTGCCTTATCACATTTCCACAACAACATTCGAGAGAGTATTGACAAAATAGGTTAGTCGCCGTTGGAAGATTTTCTGCCTTGTCATATTTTCATATTTGAAAAGTGTTTTTTTACACAAACTTTCAACTGCAATTCATATTACAAATGTAAAGAAATATGCAATAAAAAAAAAGGAACGATTGCACATATGAAGTTGATTTCTAAAATTCTAGTCAAAACAAATGAATCTTTTAGACAATATTATCGTTGATATGTTTGTTATCATCATTGTTATTATCAGCATGATTTATTGTCGTGATCCCTGTTGTTTTTTCAAGTTTTTGTTGTTGGTTACCAATATAATTATTTTTCTGTTATTGTCATTGTTTCTAATTTATATTCCATGACCTAATTTTTTGTTTGAAGGCATGAACCGCGTTTGTTCTCCTTATTTTGATCCTGATTTTGATACCCTAGCTGAGAGGATAAATGGCCCAAAGTAAGTGATCAAAATTCTCCATTTCACAAAAAATCCAATAGATTTAATTTATTTTGCCTTATTTACAGATGTCGAGTTACTATTGACAATGAGAGCCTAGAGAATTGTACAGTAGTGAAGGTAACACAATCTTCTTAATTATTTGAGATAAACAATAAATTGTTAATTTAATAATAGTTGTGATAAGTGTAACCATTCGTGTTATATGCAGATTGATAGTGTAAATAAGCAAGGTCTCTTACTGGAAGTGGTGCAAGTTCTAACAAATATGAATCTCATTATATTGAAAGGCTATATATCTTCAGATGCCGGATGGTTCATGGATGGTAATCGACAGAATATTCACATTGTTCCTATTATTAATTAATATTATATATCCCAGTTAAGCCTACAATTAATAAGATCTAATATGTTTCTTCTAAATGCTTGTTTTCACAGTCTTTCATGTCAAAGATGAGCTCGGTAACAAAGTTACTAATCAGAGAGTTATCAACTATATTCAGCAGGTAACAATCATACGTAAAAGTTCCAAGCTAAAATCCTTTTCGAACTAGCCTATAATAGAAAATTAAATCCCATCGTAAGTGATATTTATTTAAATGAATAACTTGCGTCCCATTTAAACATAACCTATATACACTCTGACAATGAATACTTATTTACATATTTATCAATATTTTAACATGTTATAGTAGATTGCTTATATTTTATTATTTAGGTTACTATTTACTAAATTAGAATGACTATACATCATTATCTATTGCCATAGTTCAACTTAATCTAATCGTATAAAATAACACTATTAGTATATAGAAGTTACGCTCTACTATTTATAAACCTTGAACTTATGTTTTATGCATTGATAATACAAATAATTTTGATAGTATCAAGGTAAAAAAGTTTCATATATGAGAAGAACCGTAGCATAGGATCATACACTTTTCCGGTTAAAATAGTCTAATGAGAAGGCATCTGTTTACTAACAGGAGCTAAGTCTTCATATCAAGCTTAGAAAATAGAGTAATAACCTACATAACCAGTTAAATTGCATCGATAGTTATAAAAATCTTTTTCTCAATATATATTATAAGTTCAGACTCTTTGCCTATGTGACTGATGGAAACAAACATGCAGGCCATTGGTGCAAATAGGGAGGGAATGCAGAAATCAAAAACAGGAAGCAGAAATTTTTTCAAATATGAATCTCCTCCTGAGCCTACAGCAATTGAAATGACTGGAAGAGACAGGCCAGGACTATTTTCAGAGATATCAGCTGCCTTAGCTGATCTCCATTGCAACGTTGTGGAAGCACATGCATGGAGCCATAATGCACGTTTAGCTTGCGTTGTTTACATTTCAGAAGAGTCTACTGACACACCTATCGATCACAATCGCTTGACAGCAATTGAAGATCACCTCACCACAGTGCTCCGAGCAACAACTGCTCGGAGCACAAACGAAGAAAATGTGAAACAACAAGAAGTGAAAACCGCTTATGGCATAAATCATGAAGGAGAAGGCACGGTGACCGATATCGAACGTAGACTACATCAGCTTATGCTATCTGTTCGTGATTTTGAAAGCCCTTCAAAGCCTATAAGTTCACCAAGAAAGGGGTCTCCAATATTAATTGACAGTAGTGATCATAAGGAAGAGAAAATGTTGAGTGTGTGTATTGAGAATTGTGATGAGAAGGGATATTCAATAGTTTCTATTCAGTGCAAGGATCGTAGGAGGCTCATGTTTGATACTGTTTGCACTCTTACAGATATGCAATATGTCATCTTCCATGCTTCCGTTGATTCCCGTGGAGGTTATGCATTTCAGGTAATTATTTTTCTTTTTTCTAATAATGAATTCACTCCTCTCTTTAGATATGTTGGCCCTCAAAGTGATAATTACTTCCAATGGATCTTTAGACTTATTCCACGAATGCAATGGAAATAGGCGTGAAGTAAATTTCTCAAAAGGTCATTCAATTATGTTGGGACGAATCAGACACAGAAAAAATGAACAAGGAAAATAGACAAAATTAAATATGCTGATGAAGTTTTTGATGTCACAGGAATATTTCATAAGGCATGTTGATGGATATGCAATGAGCACAGAGAGTGAGAAAGAAAGGGTTATAAAATGCTTGGAAGCTGCTATAGAACGAAGAGTTTGTGAGGTCTTGTCTTCTCAATATTTCAATATCCCATTTTACCTTTATTGTCTACTTCTTTCTAATAATCGTATACTTTTATTTGTTTATTTAACAGGGAATTCGATTAGAACTATGTGCCAATAATAGAGTAGGATTGCTCTCTGATATTACTCGGGTTCTTAGAGAGAATGGTCTAGCTGTTGTTAGAGCAGATATAGCAACCGAGGGAGAGAGAGCAAGAAATATATTCTACTTAAGAGACATTTCTGGCAATAATATAGACATGAAATTTGTCAAGTCCATGAAGACCGAGATGGGCGAAATTGATGTTGCTGTGAATAACGAGACAAAGACGACGACGACAACAACAACAACGACCCCAAGCTCCATGAAACGTGTAAGCTCTTTTCGGTCTCTTGGGGATTTAATGAAATCTCAGTTCGAAAAACTCTCCCACAACTTCATTGCAATCTAGTGGTGTCACACTTTAGCCGGTTTAGCATTCAGATGATGTAAATATCTACCATTTTTTTTTTGTTTGATAGGGTCAAAGGTAGACATTGTACATATGTATAACTTGTAAATTTGTCAATTGCACTATTCAATTTGACATCCCCAAGGATATTATCTTTGAATAAAAGCTGCAAATTTTCCTTTACCAAGAAAAGAGTCGGCTCTTATTAATTCGCTTATCAAAAACTATAAGGCATGTCAACAGTAGAATTCACTCTCTAATTCTTGGTAGGCCGGAGTAATTTATTTTGTTATATTTCAAACACATTATTGTATCTTTTATTTTAGAGGGGTATATTCATATTTAGTAGCTCATGATTTGTGACATTGATTTTTAAAATTAAAGAGTTTAGTTTCGCGTGGTATAAATTTAAAAGATTTTCATTTATGTTATTTGTTGAACTTTATTTTCATTATAACTTCGTAGTTATTTCTAAATTGGTTTGCTACCTCTAAGGTTAGGTGTCATCACAGTCTAGGTCGAATTTTGGATCGTGACACCCTCCCACTCCGCTTGCCCCAATACCCCAATCAATTCCCCACCCACCCACCCAACCTTCTTGTTGTTTTTACTTTCTTTTTTCCCCCTTATTGTTTTTTTTTTCACTTTACTTCTTTCATTTTTTCTTTATAGTAAAACCCCTTTTTTTCACTTTTTTTTTCATTCTTTGTTTTGTCGTTGTTTTCTCTCTTTTTTTCCTTTCTTCTATTTTTTAGTAAAATCTCCCACTACTTTTATACTATCGTTCTTTTCTTTATTTTGTTGTTTTTATTTTCGCTTTATTCGATGATACAATGATAATTATGGTATATCATGATATATTTTGTATATTTCAAATATCATTTAATATATCTTTTAGCAATAAATTCAAATATCATTTAATAATCTGCCGCGTTTGATCCACATATTTTTCTGACTTCTTGTTACAATTCTTGATCCTTTTTCTGAATTATGAGACCCCTATTTATAGTTGTAGTATGGAGGAGTTGTGATAAGAACGAACTCCTTTCAACCAATTAGATTTAAGTTCTTATGGCGATATTTGATTTGCCAGAACATGTCACTTGGTACACATGGTGTGCATTCCCATTGACCTTTGATTTGACTAGACATGCTATGTCATTTTGACATGTGGCATGATCATATTGGCTCATTCGCTTGACTTGACGTGCCATGTCATTTGACACATGGCACCAAACTGGGCCTCTAGGAAGGTGACATATTGCCCTTAAGAAAGTGGGCTCGTCATTTATCGCCCAATAAATGGGCTAGCTCAATGCATTTGGACCGTTTTAATTAAATCCATATTTATTGGACTTAAATAATTAGTCCAATCATATTAGTCCCTCATTTATTTATTTAGACTAATATATCTTGAATATAATCCGAATTTTGAATTTAATAAAATTTCGTTATTTACAAATGCCCTCTATTTCAAAGCTTATCAAGATATGACCTTGCGAAATTCAAAAACGAGACTTGAAGTATCTATAAAATATAGAAAATACCATCTGCATTTTTCTCGTTGCATATGCTTTCACGGATTTATTTATACATGCCATCCAACTGTAGCTTAAGAGACTGATTCTTATAGAATTGGATTATCTCACCTCTACAAGGAGTAAACTTATGGCTGGACCAATCATAAAATGGAAGTCACCTTTCCAATGGCCACTTGGTTTGCATTTGATGTCTTGCTGCATTTCATATTAAGTTGACCCGATTAGTAGATATCATAATTAAATATTTACATTTCACCTAAGGATATTAACACGTCAGTATCCCTTTCTTAGCTAAAAGATAGGACCAAACTTAGCTCCTCTTAGAGTTATCCCACAGTAAATCCACGCCATTCACAAATTCGACTGACTAGGACTCAAATAACTGTAGTTGACTTCTACTTGAGCACGGAAGTGCTAATCCACCGCCCTTCAGAAATCAGCGGCCAAAACAAAACTCTTTCTTTAGTGGCAGTGGCCAAGCCAAATCGCTCAAAGAGGAATCGCCCGCATAAAAGTATTGGTGAACGAGAAAGGCCCTTTCTATCTTATTAGTCAAGCGCGCTAGCTGCAATTAAAAAATAGTGCGCCCTTCAGAAATTAGTCATAACAATCATCCCACATCGTTAATTACCTTCCATCACCCGCCTTTAATCATTACCTATATAAGGCTGCGTGCTCTCCAATTTGTGAAAATCAACTGTACGTTGCCCGTAAGCCACTTTGAGTTCGTCTTTGACAGGTAATGTTTTCTTTTTCTTTTTGTATTTACATTGTCCTTTTTGTTTTTTTATTTGTAGGTTTTTGAGACTTACAAATTGAGCCACATTCAACAATGTATCCATGAAACAATCAGCTTAAGGTGCGAGAGATTAACATTGGCTCCGACACCTTGAGACCGACAAGTTGAACCACTTTCAATAACGTATCCATAAAACCATCAGCTTAGGATGCGAGAGATTAATGTTGTCTCCATCACCGTGAGACTGACAAGCTGAGCTACTTTCAATGACGTATCCATGAAACCATCAGCTTAAGATGCGAGAGATTAACATTGCCTCTGTCACCTTGAGATTTACAAGTTGAGCTACTTCCAATGACATATTCATGAAACCATCAGCTTAGGGTGCGAGAGATTAGCATTCCCTCTGATACCTTGAGACTGACAAGTTGTGCTCCTTTTATTGATGAATCCACGAAAAGGCCAGCTTAAGGTGCAAAATAACAAAAATTGTCCACCTTGAGGCATGGAAATTTAGAGATCCTTTTAAGAATAAATTGTCAAAGGCCAGCTTAAGGTGCAAAGGGACTAAACTAGTCCACCTTAAGGGTCCTTTTTATAGTAGAGAAAGGATCATTCTAGAAGGAAAATATAAAGACACAAACTACAAACTAATTTGGCTATGGTAGGAACGGGGGAGGGGAAGGGTCTTCGGCCGAGGGGAGTGAATCCCAAACTCCAATATGTTCTAGAACTTCCCTTGATAGCTTCTACATGTGATCTAGTTAACTCTTTAAGTGATCTTGTTGGAGAGTGGTGAAAGACATTCCCATTGGTATGCCTTATTAGCCGATTAGTTGGAGTTGTTCGACCAACTCCTTGTCTTCTTCAAGTTTATCTTGGTGTTCTCAAATGGAGGAAATCCATACACGATTTAGCCTCTTGAAAACCATACCTTCTAGATGGTTCATTTAGTTCTTGTTGCCGTGTACACGTTCGGCCATGTCACTCTCGGACCAAGCTTCTTCGACCTAGTCACATCTCCTCCTTACATAGTGCATTAATTGTGTCCTTATATATATATATATATATATCTATTTCATTACCGTACCGCGCTATAATCGGTCGGGCAGGCACGTAGATGTGCACCTAGATGTATTTCTTTCATTACTGTATCGTGTCATAGATGGTCGGGCAGGCACGTAGCTGTGCATACCACTGATCAGTTGGGCAAATATTATCGCGTCCTATATGGCCGGGCAGTTTATGATGAGCTTATCCCACATAGAAACTTGATACTATATTATATGGCCCCATAGAGTGGCTTGATTTTACTTTTATGCATATGATCATGGTTATGTCAGTTGTGTGCCCTCAGTGGCAGTTCTGAATTCCAGGTTGACATTTTGTACTCATCACTTGTATTACATTCTTATGTACATGTTTACCTGCCTTACATATTTAATACATCTTTCGTAATGATTTCCATTTTGTCGGGGGACACTGTGTTCGTGCCTACATGTGCAGGTAGACGATTTAATGAGACTCCTCAGTAGGTTCACAGTTCAGCTTGAGTTGGTGCACTCCTCTTCTTTCGGAGTTGCCGATCGACTTTTGGGGTATGTTTATATATATACATATATATGGTTATTTTGGGTATGTCGGGGCCCTGTCCCGACTTGATGACACATGGTAGTACTCATAGAGGCTTGCAGACTAAAGGTTGTTGTACATATGTTTTGTTGAGCCTTTTCTGCGTGCAGGTTATTGTTGCTTCTATCTTATTATTGTCATTTGGAGGCCTTGTCGGCCCAGGTTTCGTGTCATGTGGTTCATGTATTACAGTTGGTACGCTCGGGCCGTTCAGGCGCCTGGTGCCGACCACCCCCTACCCCCAATGTTGGGTGTGACAGGGATAATCGAGCATGATCAGTGAAATTGAAGAGGAAGTACAGAGATTTACAGAGAAGAGATTGGAGAGAATTTTTGTGTATTATTATTCATCCAAAAAGCAATCTCTAAAATGATTACAATCCCCTACTTATACTTACAGCTAAGCACAACTAAGATCATAACATGGAGTCTCAACTCCCACTAATCTAATTAACTACTTGTCTAACAAACTCTAACTAACTGTGTACAATTAGTTAACGCATACATGAGGTACAACCTGTACTAGCCTAATATTTCTACAAATTCATATCTAGAAACAAACATACATAATGAGTGATATCTAAATGATTATAATTAAAATCTTTATTAAGTGCAGACAAATGAGACTTTAAGTCAAATTGATCATTATTCATTTGAATTAAGAAGTATTGCTCATCTTGGAACAGTTATTGTTTGACTTACATTTCTGAGTGCACAATCACTTCACAGTATGATAACAGAAGTATATACCAGATACATACAAAAGGGGAGGCTTCTTATTATTAGTTCCCCATTTATTTGTGTAAGCACATACAAATAGAATGATAAGACTGAAAAGGTAACACGAACCAAAAGATAAAAGATTAGTCTTAGTTTAATTACATTATCATGTAATTCGACTTTGGTGGCCTGTCACAATTTGCAGGGCTCCAACCTATTGCTTGTTTCTCATTGTCATAGATCACCATTTTATCTTGCATTGATATATCTGGAAAACAGGAAACAGGTAATTTGATTAGTCAAATGAAGTTTCATTGGAATTGGATTCAAGGGCGTGGTGGTGCGAAAAGGTATGTTGATTGTTCTTATATATAATGATAGTGGAAAAATGCACTTGAATAAACTCAAAAGGAAGCAACCATTTGTAGGTTGAGGGAGAGAGTTTAGGCCGGCTTTCATCTTCTGTTAGATCTCATACCTCCAATAAGGTTGACATTTTGCAGGCCGGCTTCAGTACCATTTAGAACTCCCAAGCAGACACTGCCCTTTGACTGCAAAACAAGTGAATGTATTCATCATATAGAGGATTTTTCCCATCCTAACACTAATACACCATGGAAAAGAACAAGAAAATAAAGACTGTTGAATATCTTACTGAGATAATAAGATATGACTCAGGGGGGATTTCGAATTGAGCTTTGGGTTTCCATCCATTGGAAAAGCTAAGTGCAAAGTGCTTGAAGTATTTCTTCACATCATTTATGGTTTTGAATGGTCTCCTGCCCTTCCAGCACAATGGGAGTGTATAGTCATCCTTTGTTTCTCTTAGTGGCTTCCCATTCAGTTCTTTCTTCAACTGTCAATACAAGTGGAACTACACTAAGTTACAATAGACATATTAAACCAACCAAAGACATCTGTAAACGCAAATTCTAGATGTTGTAGAACTTACTAGTGAAATGAAACCTTGGTATGTATGTGAGTTTAGGTAACTAAAGGAACTTCCACTATCAAAGACTACAAAAAGGTTCTTGTATCCTGTGCCTTTACCCCCAAATATGAGTTCTCCAGATCCTGCTGAATAGTGCTTCCTGTCATGGAACATCAATTTACAAGGAGAAAGTTTGCTTATAATTTTATCTACTTTGGGGATTTGAGTGAGAAGTGTGCATTACATGCGATCATGTGCCATAGGAGTCCAGACTATGCGCGAGGAATCATAAACCTCATCTCCAAAGAAGAGAAAGCCTCCTCCTCTGCCACTCAAGCAATGTCCTACCACATTTCGCACCAGACCTTTGCTATGAAGCTGAGACACAATGCTCGCTTTTCCTTTCCCAAGACCAAGCACTCCATCCAAAGGATGATAAGCTTGACCAGGTAACTGATCATATCCACATCTATAAAGTCACAAAATGAAATTAGAAATTCTTATGATATCTTGATCTCGTGCTACAAGATAGTTCCGGGAGAAGGACTATGATAGAATAGAGTTATTTATCCTGTCAAGGAAGCTTTAGGATTTAGTGAGGAACAAATTTTCCTCTTCTTAACTATCGCCAATATTTGCATTTAGGAAGTATAGTCAAAGAGGGATTTGTTAGGACCTTCTTCAAACATTTAAGCACGACCATTAAGTATCAAAATTTACAATCTGTGAGGCTTCATCTAGGATTACCTCTTGAAAAAACAGCAAATCAGATGTCCAGATGGCCTTCCAAACATTAATTACTGTTGGGGGGATGAGCTTTTCTCTGTGTTTTCTTTTTGTATTCATTTTTCCAATCTGCAGAATATTTCTTTTAATTCTGTTTATGATGTTGATTAGGAGGAACAGGATATATTTCGTAACAATGTAACACATATTTCTACTGAGTATATGTCATTCTTAAAAGTCCAACTATATAAATCATAAGTCTTCTATATATAGAAGAAGGTGAAGTTATTGAAAGTTCTTTCTTCTCTTTTTTCCTTTTTTGTATTAACTGTTCTACTATCTTTTGTCGATATAATGCTTCATTTAGTAGCATAGGACAAGTGTCTTAACAAACATGGAATGAAAACAAATAAGAATGCAAGTATTTGGAAACTGCCACTAGAGCATATGCATTTTGATACAAGCAAGACAGATAAAAAAAAAAGAATAGAGAGGATAAAGATCGCTAACCCTAAAGCCAAACGAGGTATTATGCGAGCACCACTGGTCATGTTGAAGGTAAACAAATCATTAAGTAGGACACCTAGAGATGAACCTCCATCGGCATAGTCAACCTGATAGTCACATTGTTCTGGACTCTCACATTTGTAATCACGAGGGTGCAACGAGGCACAGAGGGGGTCCTTGCATGGCACAAGGTCATTGTTTGGTTTGTAGTATGGATGAGGCGCCTACAAGTATACAAGTAGTACGATGAGAAAGTCTTCGTTAAATATGAAATTTGATTATCAAAAACAAGAATGATCCCCTCAACAACTGATTAAACTAGTCCTCCCTCTATTTTTCCTTCTTATTTAGTACTCCCTCTGTCCTAATTTATGTGCCATAATTTTCTTTAGTCCGTCTCAAAAAGAATGTCATATTTCTATATTTAGAGACAATTTAACTTTATGATATGATTTACGGTCACACAAATCTCTAAGACTTATTTTGGGCCACAAATTTGGGAAGTCTTCGTTTCTTACTTATACTCCGTGTCTAATCAAACGGTGTCACATAAATTGGAACGGATGGGTATTTATTTTGGTAGTTACATATATATCCTGCCTTCTTAATGCCTGCAGCCTCCTCTATCATCCTCAGTTGGTAAAAAAAATAAGAAATTTAGCACAGAAATGAGTTGCAACAAGAGTAAGAAGAGTTTACTGTTGTGCAGCGAACACAGGGAGCATCACATTGCAGCCAGGTGAGGTCACTGCCAGTGTCAGGATCAAGAAAGAAAGGCCTTGAAGGCTGCCCTATATTCAGCTGAACATAGTAATAACTGCACACAGCATAATCAATTTAACTCAAATAGGGAAGGATTACAATCTTCAAGGAGAGGATGAGATGATTGCATACCCAAGTGGATAGACATTGCCATAGAGTGGTAGGACAACTGAAGAAGACACAATTGGATTCACCACTGATGATGAAGAAGCTCCAGAACTAGATGACATCCATTTCCACCATTTCTGATTATCCCCAGTACCTGCTGCTGCTGAGACAGCCACAACCACAAAGATCACTATCCCAAGAATTTTCATCTCTCTTTCCTATAGTAACAAAAGAGAGAAATCTTGTTGCTATTTATATGTTTCCCACGCAAAAGAAATGAAGGGTATGAAGTCAAGTGGATTCTTTGGAAAGGTTTTTAATTTACTTGACAACTGAGGTTTAGTATGGCATTGCTTGGATCCCTATGTTTACTCATTCCCTTTCATCTTGTCCTGTCTAAAGGACATTATTTGGTTCTTCCACCTGCCATAAAATATACTCCCTCCCAATTTATACCACGGGTTTGACTGGACATAAAATTTAAAAAAAAAAGAAATATATTTTAATCTTGTAGTTTAAAATAAATAAAAGATATATTTGTGGTTAAAAATCATTTATTAAGAATAAAATGAGAACTTTAAAGTTAAATTGTTACTTTTATGTTTCAAAATAAATTGACATTTTTCGCTTTTTGAAAGTCAAACGAATTGTTATTTGACCGTAATTTTTTCATATGTATTTTAAATATTTTAAATTATTTATTATGATGACTTATAATACTTTTTACGTAGTTTTCAAATATATGTAAATTTATTTTTAAAAAATAAAGATTTTATGTTCTAACACATGATCAAAATTAGAAAATTTAATTCTCAAAAAGTGAAAATTATCAATTTTTTTCAAACAGAAAAAATATTAAATATAAAAATATATTAATTCTTTTTTTAACTGACCTAAAAAAAAGTGTCATATAAATTCACTTCAGCGGAGTACGTGTTTTCATTATTCCTTGCCCTTGAGTCTGGTTTATTTTGGATAAAGGAGTCAACGATAAACTATCTTATTGCATATGTGTTGAGCAATTTTCTTTTTTATTTACTTAGAATATTTTATAGAATATAGACTAGGTTTCTTAATTAGATCTGTTTTACCTCTCTATCTTTTGAATAATTCCGCATATATATATTTAAGAAAAGGATTCAAAAAGGATCAATGAGGCCAAGTTCACAACTATGAACTATAGTACTCTCTCCGTCTCAATTTATAAGATATACTTTCCTTTTTAATTAGTTCTAAAAAATTTATTTAATAATAATTTAACTTTAAACTTTACTTTTTATATTTAACGAGATGATCTATAACCGCACAAATATCAATAATGCTGAAAATATAATTAAATATTAAAAGTATGTTATATCTAACAGTTTATCTAACACTTTTAATATTTGATTATATTCTCAACAATTGACTTATTTTAGACTACAAGATTCAAAAGTCATTTTTTTATTTTTTAAACTTCGTATTCGGTCAAACTATATAATATAAATTGGGATGGAGGGAGTAGTCTCCCCGGGGAAAATGTAAAAGTAACTTTCCTTCAGGATGTGGAAAGCTTATTCCCTAAAACTTTTCCTATTTGGCGATCTGGCCCTCAAACTCTTTTTTCTAGCGCTTTCAATCTGAAAGAGTAGAAAACAATTTTCACATAAGTCGTACCCTATCAAGGGTATAAATATAAAATCACCACGCATACTTGTAAATGTAAATATATATACAACCAAAAAAATGGAAATATCTGACTAGCTTTTGTCAAGGACAGGCCCCTTTCAGTTGGTTTGTTTTTTCCACGTGAAGCATTTTACAGGTGAGTTTTGGACAAAATCAAACAAATAAGTGGAGGAGAGTCGAGAGCACAGTTATTTAAGTTTTAGATTAAATGGCATAGAAAATTTACAATTTTTGTTTTCTTTTTACTCTTGGGGTGTGTTGGGGTATGGAGATTCCAATTATTTTTTTTAGAAAATATTTTCTTTATGAAAATAAGTTCTTTAAAAATATGAAAAAATAACCTCCCGAGTGAAAGTAGAGAAAAATGTTCCACAAGTGACATTTAACATCAATTGTGTCTTCCCCACTTTCCAACACACATCATCTTCAACCCGAGTCCGAAACTTAAGGGACCCAAAAAAATGAGTGTAATATAAGTACCCCATAAAAAAGTGATAAAAGTACCTTTAACGCCAAAAAAATTGTGATATATTTATCATCTCCAATTTCCATACTAGAATCTCTTTGTTATGTGCTAAACTATTAGGCCTGTAATGCTCCGCTTTAACCAGTTGACAATTCAGGAACCAATCTATAAATTCTGTCACATTCTTCTTCATATCGTTCCACTGGTAGACCTCTTTAAGGACATGATAAATTTTCATCAAATCAGGATGAATGGAGTATCGTGAACAATTCTCTACCATAATCCTCTCTTGAAGTCTTTCAATATCAGGAATACATAACCTGCCCTTGTACCTCAAGACCATCTCCCGTAGCTTAAAAGTTGTGGTTTAGTGTTGATGGATCTCTTCTTTAAGCTGAAGCAACATGGGATCATCATATTGCCTTTCTTTCACTTCTGTTACTAAGGACGACTCCATCCTATTCTGAATGACTATACCACCATCATTTGAGTCCAAGAGTCAGACTCCCAAGCTCACCTATGAAGATCTTTCACCATATCTCTCTTTTCTGCTTCTAAGTACACCAAACTACCCATGGACTGATAATTGAGGGTGTCGTCTACACATTGCTTCACCTGGTGATACAGAATATCATCATAATCTTTAAGTAATTTTGTTCATCTTCTCTACCTCTGCTTAAAGATATATTAACGGCTCTTATGATTAGTGAATATATCAACATGAATTCCATAGAGATAGTGGTGTCATATCTTTAAACACCACTGCCTCCAATTCTAAGTCATGTGTCATATAGTTCTTCTCGCATTACGTAAGTTTTCTTGAAACATACACAATTACCTTACTATGCTGCATCAAAATACAACTCAAACCAACACCTAAAGGATCAGAATAAATGACATACCCTTCTGTACCTTTTAGCAAATCCAAGACTGGTGATGATATCAACCTGTCATTCAATAGTTGGAAACTTCTTTCACGTGTCTAATCATTGGAACTTGGTCTCCTTCTGAGTTAACTTGATCAATAGTGCAAAAATAGAAGAAAAACACTCTACGAATCTTTGATAATAACATGTCAGACCCAAGAAATTTCAAACCTCTGTAGGATTCGTAGGTCTAGGATAACTCTTCATGGCCTAAATCTTCTGGAAATCTACCTTAATACCCTCGCTGGAGATCACATGGCCAAGAAATGCTACGTAGTCCAACAAGAATTTGCATTTGGAGAACTTGGCATATAATTTGCAATCCTAGAGCGTTTGTAGAACTAGTTTGAGATGACCTGCATGTTCTTCCTTAGTCTGCGAATAGACCAATATGTCGTCGATGGACACAATTAGGAATATGTCGAGGAAAGGCTTGAATACCCTATTCATAAGGTCCATAAAAGTTGCAGGTGCATTATTCAAGTCGAATGACATAACAAAGAACCCAAACTGTCCATATCATGTTCTGAAATCCGTCTTTGGGATATCTTTCTCCCTAACTTTAACCTGGTGGTAATCGGATTTTAAGTCTATCTCTGAGCAACACTTGGCTCCCTGAAACTAATCAAATAAATCATATATTCTAGGAAACAAATGTTTATTCTTAATAATGACCTTGTTCAGCTGGCGGTAATCTATGTACCTCCTTAGAGAACCATCCTCTTTTCAAACAAACAGAACTGGTGCACCCCAAGGTGAGATGCTAGGTCTGATTGAAGATCTTCCAACTGATTCTTCAACTCTTTCAATTGCTAGGGCCATTTAATATGGTGGAATTGATATAGGTTGAGTATCGGGATATACATCGATACCATAATCAATCTCTCTATTTGGAGGGATTAGGAAGCTCATCAGGGAACACCTCCGGATATTCATTCACAATTGGAACAGATTGAAGAGTTGGAGCCTTTTCATCATCATCAATGTCCTTTACTCGGACCTAGTGATATATACATCCCTTAGAAATCAACTTCCTCGCCTTAAAATAGGAAATAAACTTACCCTTAGGTATCACCATATCCCCCTTCCATTATTGGACTGGCTCACCCAATAAATGGAAACGAGCGTAGCATAGAAAGATGATAGCCAATTCATACCCATAATGACATAGAAATCAACCATCTCTAACTTAATCAAGTCAGGATTCGTGTCACATTGACATACTATAACTGTATAACTGCATAGACTTGTCATAACTGACACACCAACCAAAGTAGACACAGAGAATGACTTACCTAATTGTTCTAACTTTATCCTAAATTTCCCAGCAAGAAAAGAAGTAACATACGATAAGGTATCCCCTAGATCTATTAGTCTATATACATCATGATAGGAAATGGATAATATACATATAACAACATCAGACGACAACTCTAAATCTTGTCGGCCTACCAAAACATATATCAGGTTATGACTTCTGCCTGAACTAGAGGCTCCACCCCTACATACACCTCAGCCTACTGGTGCTTGAGGTCCACAGGATGGGGAGATGTGCTACTGTAGACCCTGTGGACTGAGTTGTACCACAACTAGTCCTCTGTTGATCCTCTAGATAAAACCTTTTATGATAGCCAAGAACACCACACCTGTAACATACATCTAAGTTTCGATGACATACCCCCGTATGTTGTCTTTTATACTGACTATAAGGAGCTTGGGGTGGCATCTCTATCTCATACTACTCTAACTCTATGGGACTGATGACCTAGAACTCTAATCATGTCCTAACTGGTTGCCCTGATCGTACTTGGGCCTCTAAAACTGAGGTGGTGTATTGGTTGTAGAGTGGGTTGCTGACTAGTAAAGGCCCTTTTGCCGCCTATTGAAGTATGCTCTGTTGCTACTCTGAGCTCTCCCATAATTTCCAGTTGACTTGGTCCTCTTATTCTGGTCCCTCTCTCTATCAGCTCGAGCCATCTTGATGAAGGAAAGGCCCCAAGCTTAGATCCTCAGGAGGTGAAGGGGCCGAGAATACACCATGACAAAGACAAGGGATGACATGGTCGCCGAAGTGGCAAGAATAAGAAACTTCCAAGAAGGCCATCCAATTACAAGTCAACTTCGGTCTAGAGAGATTAAAGGTTGGCCGAGAGTAATCACCTTGGTGCAGGGAATGGAAGCTTCTAAAATGATTCCAAAAATATAAAGTTTAGAGAAGCCAAGTTCATCCCCTCTTCTACTTGGTTACTACAATGGAAGTGTGAAGAAGATTGGGTTTACCCTTGTCTCCAAGAAAGGAAAAACTCTTTCACATTGTGCTCACAATAGCCGATGAACAACTTGGTCCCCAAGCTAACCCAATCCCTTTCCCTTGTTCACATTTTGGTCGAATGGTCTAATACCGATTCCTCACTCAACTACCCGAAATAGTCACCAAATACCACACTGTCCAACCAAATCGAGAACCCGAGACACCTATTTTGGCATCCTTTTTCGAGTCAACCCGAAAACCACCAAAACCCAAACCACTTACCTACAAACACCCCTTCTTACTTGCATTAGATTGGTATCAGAGCGAGACGATCTCGTCCCACACTTTGACGCTATGGCACAAGTAAGTGACGAACTTAGAAAGGCCCTCTCCGAAATTGTTGTGGAGAAAGTGCAACAGATAAGGAGGGAATTTGCAAATCGTGTGGTCATCAACGATGTTGAATCGGGGGAGGAGGTTGCTCAAAACAACCCCCTATATATTGAAGATGATGCACAAAATGAAACAAGAGTTGAGCCAGGAAGTGACCGGACATTACGGTTCAACCATCCAACATTTGAAGGGAACTTGGACCCCGATGAATTTCTCGAATGGCTAAGGACCATAGAAAGACTCTTTGAATTAAAAAATTGTGATGATCACCAATGCTTTAATATTGCCACGTTGAAGCTTAAACCTTTTGCTCCGTGTGGTACAAAAATTTGAAGGCAAGCCGAAAGAGGCATGGCAAGCCAAAGATCGATTCTTGGGAAAAGTTGAAGAAACACATAAAAAGAAAGTTCTTGCCCCGAGATTATGAGAAAGATTTGTACCTTAAACTCACAAAGATTTGGAAAGGTGTTCTTAAGGTTGAAGAATACATCCGGGAATTCGAGAAGGTCACAATATTGTGTGACTTAGAAGAAAAAGAGTCGCAACGCATTACACGGTTCATTGGCGGACTAAGTGCGGCAATTCAAGAAAAAGTGGAAGTGTCCACTTACTCAACATTTGAAGTTACAAAAGGTGTTGATAAAGGCGGCAAGAGATGTTACAAGTGCCAAGGACTCGGACACTTTGCCAAGAAATGTCCCAACCCGATGACCATGACACTTGAAGAATATAAAGAAAGTGGCGATGCCTTTGTGGTGGAAGAGACCGAGATAAACGAGAATCAAGAAAAAGATGAGGATCTTGCGGAGGGTGGTGTGAGTCTTAGTCCTTCAACATGTGCTAAGTGCACAATTGGAAGAACTTGATGAAAATCAGAGGAAGCAGATTTTCTACACACGATGCAAAGTAAAAAATAAAGTGTGTAGTTTGATTATTGACGGAGGGAGTTGTGAAAATATGGTATCCATCGGAGTGGTAGGCAAATTACAACTACCAATTCATGAGCACCTTAAACCTTACAACCTCCGGTGGGTAAACAAGGTGAATGGGCTCAAGGTTTCCACCCAATCTCTTATCAAATTTTTAGATTGGAGGATACGTTGATGAAATTTGTTGCGATGTCCTTCCAATGGACACCTTTCATATCTTGTTGGGTAGGACATGGCAATATGATCGGAAAACCATGCACGATGGCGAACATAACACCTACTCTTTTCACAAGGACGGTAGGGACTTCCGGCTAATACCTTTGCCACTAAGTAAGGTAAGGGAAATGAAAATCCAATAATCACATAAACGCCAAGCCAAGTCCGAGGTACGGAGGGAGGAGGACGAGTCCAACAAGGGGAGTGCCATGAATGTTTTGGCATGTAGAGAAGAAGTCCGTTCGAATGAAACCTTAGAGGTTTCGGAAATGGCCAAGCCACATGGACCAACAACCGAGCTACCACCTAACAATAATGTTGATATTATTTGTGAGGTAGCTCTCGGAAGATCCCTCCCTTCATGTAATGAACCGAAGTCAACAACAGAGCCAAATGTTCAAGAAGACTTTTATCCATGCCAAGCCTTTAGCCATGACAATGAAGAAACAACACAAGGTTGGGCCTTCTTTGCCAATCCATTGTACCAAGTCGAAGAGATGGGTAGTATCTTCGTCAACCTATTATATGAACAAACAAGGATAGAATAAGGAATCTTTATGGTATTTTCAAATAACAACACGTCCGAAATCTTGTCAAATGAAGGTGATGAACTTACTCTTGATTTATTTTCAAGAAGTTCGTTATCTACTCACCAAGCATATGGACATGGAAAGCAAGAAGTAAATGACCAAAGGTACCTTAGCTCCGACATGCCATATGTTTTATTGGTACTAAGGCAAGATGAAGAATGGAATGTGTATCAACAACTAATTGGCCTATAACCTCACCATGAGGTACCACTCTCCGAGGCCAATGTTGAATGCTCGTTTATATAATTTGTATGGAATGCCATCGAAGCTCGACTTGCAAGAAAGCTTTCCATCGATGAAAGTTCGAGAGGAAATTGAGTGTGGGAAAGGCTTCAAGGACCTACATGGTAAATGCAGATGTCTTGTGGTTTGTGACATCCAAAGAAGTGATATGCTGCCCCTATCACGGCCATGACAATACAAGAGCTTGGAAAGGTTGGTGCCACCATAGGCCAAGAAAAATACGTCGTGTATCACAATGATGAAAGGTTGTCCAGTGCACATCATAGCACCTTGACGTATGACTCATTGTTCAAATGGGGAGAATACTTGAGGGATGGTCCCTTCAAGTTGCTAGCCAAGTTTTGAGAAAGTTTGTGCAAGAAACAATATCCGAGCACAATATGTTATGTCCCTAAGATGCCTTCATACTTGAACCCCTCGAATTTGAGAACAAATTCTTTCCAAGAAGGGGAGACTGCTGAAGGAAAGGCCCCAAGCTTAGCTCCTCAATTCAAGTTATGGCATGAAGGACTGAAGATGATAAAAAAATGCTCGTAGACCCTCGGCTAAGGGACGAGTGTGGCATGGATTATGGGGAGGATTATGAGCCATAAATTAATGGTCTTATAGTGACAAGCTTTATTCGGCTTTATGTGTTGGTCTTGGCCGAGACCTTGCATTTTATTTTGTTGTCTTTAATTTCTACCCTAGTTATTAGTCATCTTAGGATATATTAAAATCATGTAATAGTTCTTAGATTGTCTTGGGACACACTCAATGCTTGAAAGGGGATGTTAAATCCGAGAAAAGATAAGGCCAAGATGGCACGGACAAGAGGTGAGGGGGCCGAGAATACACCATGGCAAAGATAAGGGATGACATGGCCGCCAAAGTGGCAAGAACAAGAAGCTTCCAAGAAGGCCATCCAATTACAAGTCAATTTCGGTCTAGGGAGATTAAAGGTTGGCCGAGAGTCATCACCTTGGTGCAAGGAATGGAAGCTTCTAAAACGAATCCAAAAAGATGAAGTCTAGAGAAGCCAAGTCCATCCCCTCTTCTACTCGGTTACGACAATGGAAGTGTGAAGAAGTTTGGGTTTACCCTTGTCTCCAAGAAAGGCAAAAATCTTTCACATTATGCTCACAATGCCCGAGGAACAACTTGGTCCCCAAGCCAAACCAATCCCTTTCCCTTGTTCACATTTCGGTCGAATGGCCTTGTATTTGTATCCTTTTGTTTTCCTTCTAGAATGGTCCCTATGGTACTATAAATAGGGCCTTAGGTTGTTGTTCTTCGACAGGTTGAGTTTGAGTTAAATATAAATTTGTGTTTTCCACTTGTGTGTTAAAACATATCGATCATGTGTGGGTCACCTCTCCCTTTAGTGTAAGTCTTGGTTTGGACCGTGTGGCCTAATCATTACCCTAGCTCGAGGAACCCCCTTAGTGGTAAGCGAACGTTGGAACTGTGTGGACCAACCTAGCCTAAGCTTCGGGTTACTAAAAGGTCTTCCGACTACTCTCACTTGGCTAGTTCACGGGCTTGTACTTAGCAACCCCGGTCTTGACCTTGTGGAATTGGTTACCATATCCTCAGTGTCGACTCGGGCAGTAAAACCCCTGTGTCTTTATCCTTGGGCTCATCGACCGCACTTCACTACAACCAGAACAATCAAATACTTAACCCAAAATTGTACCAACCAATACTTGGTGTGTTCTCGGACTTGTACCTCACATTCCGTGTTCATTCCTCGTCCAAATCACTCCAATCCTTTTACCACCACATTTCATAAGACTCCATAAACATTCCCACCAAATACTCCCAACCGAAACCACCCACAAAGTCCCGTACAATCCCGACAACACCAACAATCCGCATAACACACCTTGCCGACGACCTCACTATTTCAATTATGTTCCGTCCCCTTTCCACCACCAAAACACCAAGTCCCGAACATCACCCTGATCCTCTACCCACCCGTAATAACTCCACAAAACGCCTAAGTCTGATTCCAAACTCAACTACCCGAAATAGTCACAAAATACCACATTGTCCAGCCAAACCGAGAATCTGAGACACATATTTTGGGTCAACCCGAACACCACCAAAACCCGACCCACTTACCCACCAACACCCCTCTTTACTTACATCACTTCTTCTTTTGCTCCTCTGTCTGTTGCGCAAAGGTCATCGTTATGGAAATATCCATATTTTTATTCAATGTCATGGTAGAACACTCAACAATCAAATGGGCGCAAGCACAAACCAGCGAACCCTTGCTCGCATAGTAATCACCAAATCAAGTGCATACCTGGCCAATTGAGTAAATTTAAGGCCATACTCCCTCACGCTCATATCGTTCTTTTTTAGTGCTGCAAACATGTCGGCCTTAGCCTTCCTAATATCTAACGACAAAAAATTATCCAAAAAGGCCTCAGTTTATTCTTCCCACACTGTTGGAGGTTCATTCGACCCTCTGGAATCTTCCCATGTCTCATACCAAGTCACATCACCATCTTTCAGTCGATAAGAATCCAATTCAATAGCCTCTATCGCGAAAGCATGCATCACTCAAATTGCCCTATAGGTCTCACCAATAAAATTCTAGGGATCCTCCTCGGGATTGGACCCCATGAAAATCGGAGGACCCGTATGAAGAAAATCTTGGAATCTAGAATCAGATGACTCATCCGGATGGACAGTACTCGGGGATGCCTCTCGTGTCGTTGCGACTAAGCAGCCACCAACTGAGAATGCTCCCCAATTATCATGATCAGAAGAACTAGCCTACGAAGCAAAGGTAACGGGGTTTCCCTAGGCCCTTCTAGTTTCTATGGCTGAGAAGCTGGGGATGTCTGGCTCCACGGACCACTCTCTGCCTTGGTCTGAGCTCCAACAGTAGGTTGGAACCTATTGGCTTCAGCTTCTTGAGCAGTACTAGCCCTTTGGATGGCTTAGTCTTTGTTTTCACAGACATATTCTATAAAACATAGAACAAGGCACGAGTTAAACTTCTTAAGACTCAGCTCTATTGCACGATCTAGAGTATGAAAGAAGGGTAACATTCCCTAAATTCCCTATAGCCTCCAAATTATAAGTGTGGCGCACAACACACCCATAAGTAGGATTCTACTAGACACGACTTCATACACTCCCTAGGATACATGAACCTATGGCTCTGATGCCAAGTTTGTCATGCCCCAAAACCTTGGTGTGGCAGACCGACACTCGGTGCTTTAACTTGACCGAGTGTACCAACTCTATCTGAATACTTTGAATTGCTATAACATGAATTACACAATCAAACATATCTGAAACCATATGGAAAGTAAGATAATTGATATGCTGTCACAAACGAATTGTTTATACAAAGAAGGGACCTTTAGGCCCTAAGCAGAAGACTGACATACAACCTAACTGGAACAAGAGTTAATGTTCATAGCAAGTTCCTAGCAAGGTGGTTTGTTGCTCTGAGCGTTTGAACCTGCATCGTGAAATGCAGCGCCCCCGGAAAATAAAATGTAAGTACTGTGTAATAGGACTCGTATGATTAGACAGACTAAATAACGTAAGATAAATAAGAAAGCTCATATAAGAGAGAAACATGAAATATGAATATACTGACAATACCTAGAACTGAAAACATCTTACGAATCATATACTTTAACTTCTTTGGGATCATTAGATTGAAACTTCTTTGGGATCTTTTATGATTAACATCTTATTTATATTTTAGCTACAATCTACCATCTGCCGAGTACAACTTGTGTGCATACCACGTCATGGTAGACCACAGAAGGTACTAGCTATACAATACTACTATGGGAAACATACTACATTATAAACATTAAAATCTTACACTAATCTTCTGCAATTCATTAAGCATATATAGCTCGTTATGATCTTAGTACTTTTAGAGAAGGTTCCATTTACATATACATGTTGCTAGACATCTCAATAAGAGGTACTATAACTCGTCTTAGGAACATAGAACATTTGACAATAACGGGGCGTATAGCTAAAAGAAACTCTATTCATGAAGAAGTAACATGGGGATTAAATATGATTCATAGTCTAAGACCTCATGAGCACATAGAAGAAAAATAATCAGTTAGGAAGTCATGCCATAACGTGGACGGAGAGAATTTAGCTTTACATACCTTGCTTGCTTGGGGATAATCCTTTAACCGTTGTTTGTATTTGAGTGTATACTTTATAAATCAATGGAAGGTGAATTGACTTTTCGTTCAATTGGTCGTCCATTATCATAATTTAGGTTCTTTACACCACTTGAATATCATCTATTTTCTTGTTTCCCTTTTCTTTTAATTTATTTTTTCCCATTGGTTGTCGTCAATAGTGGTGCACGATTCAAAACTTGATAAATAATAGGTTTATTTATCCACCCTTCTCCATTAAATACCAAACTGCAGGGTTCAAAACCCCCCACGTACGCCTAACCCACAAGTGATGTGGCGCTCTTACCACAAGACCAAAATCGAAAACCTTGGGGCTACTGTAAGCTTTCAATGAAAGAGCGAATGATTCAGAAGAGCTTCTTGTATGACCAACCACCAACTATTTTCCACAAATACGTCAGAAAAGTGAGTGCAAATGATCAGGACCACAGTATAATAATTGGTATTCTCATGCTTCTCGTACAAGTCTATCTATCACATGTTCCTATTTTCTGCTTTGCTGCAGAGAAAATTGAAAGAACATTTGAAGTACTTGTTAAGCTCACTACACAACATTAGCTTTAGTCTTCTAGGAAAAGAGCAAATAATGGACTTCTAAAAAAGGGGGATAAAAAATCAACAAAAAAATTTCTGTAAGCACAGCTCAGATCAGAATTTGTGAACATGCAAGTCTCCTACCACAATCAACTAGCAACTTGTTCTGTCTGATCAGTTTCTTGTTTCTTTGGACAACAAGATGATAGGTGGCCACGCTCTCCACATTCATAACATGTTCGCCTCCTAATCTTTGCACTAACAGTGCTTGTTGCAACACTATCCCCATTTTGATCTTTCAGCGTACGTCTTGAATTGGTTGCCTCCCCTTTCTTTACAGCTCCTTCCTTTGCAACAGCACAGCTTATTCTAACAGGTCTACCACATACAATCTTTTGATCCAACTTTAGTGCCATGTTTACAGAGAGACTATCAGCAAAATCCACATGTGCATAGCCCCGAAATTCTCCTGTTTCTTTATCTTCACCGAACCGAATAGAACTTATGCTGCAATCTGAAAAAAGTTTCTTCAAGTCATCCTCTGTTACATTCCATGATAAGTTACCCACATATACCCTATTATACCCCTTCACCATGTTTGGTGAGAAGTTGGACACTTTGTTAGCTCTAGCTGACTTGTATGATTGGATTTTCAGGAATAGTCCACCCCTGGAAGCAGATATAAGTGTCAGTGAGAAGCGAGACGCATAAGATTAACTTTCTCAATGATGAATACATGATTGCACTTACATATCAGAACCATCCAGTGCCATGGCTCTCTTAGCAGCTGCTTCAGTCTGGAAAACAAATTCAGAGAAACCCACTCAAGTAGCAATTTTTGTAAGAAACAAACACGAAGGAAAGGAAAACCAATCAAGGGTCTGAAGGACAAATATATGAGGTGGCTAGGACACAAAAACATGTATCAAATGCAAAGCTAGCGTTGTTCAGATTAGCACTGTACTTGTAACCGTGTGAAAGTGGGTAAATTGAACTCTTGCAGCTCCTCCCAAATAAATAATAAAATGATTAACAAACAAAGGTGTGGTAGCCCAATGCACAAAAGAATAACCAATTCGTGATGCTTGACATTTCAAGAACATACTTTGCAGAAAGCTACATCAGAGATAGCTACTTTTATCGCAGGCACTTCAAGACTAATCGTATAAGATTTTTTCTTTTTGATTAATGAGAAGAAACAATTTCAAACACAAATGAGATCATTTGGAAAAATGTCTATACAGTCTGAGGTGGGCATTGAGGGGACTGAGGGTGGAATGGTAAAGTTCAAGAGAAGGTGGAAGTGAAGAAAGCGGCGTATGCGAAATTGGTAGAAAACAAGGATGAGGTGGAGAAGTGGACGAATAGGGAACTATTTAAGATGGAGAGGAAGTAGGCAAAGCTAGCGGTTACGGCGGCGAAAACGGCGGCTTTTGAACGTCTGTATGTGGAATTAGAGGGAAAAGGCGGGGATAAGAAGTTGTACAGACTAGCCAAGGCGAGGGAGATGAGGGCCCGGGACTTGGATCACGTGAGGTGCATCAAGGACGAGGACGGCAAAGTATTGGTGGAGGACGCGCATATTAGACGAAGGTGGCAGTCTTACTTCCCTAAACTCTTGAACGAAAAAGGAGATAGAGACATTGTGTTGGGAGATCTTGAGCAATATGGTAGGTACCGAAATTTTGGGTATTGTAGAAGCATTAAGGTTGAGGAGGTTGAGGGTGTTGTTCGCAGGATGCACAGGGGACGAGCAACCAGGCCTGATGAGATCCCAGTTAAATTTTGAAAGAACACAGGCAGGGCAGATTTGGAGTGACTGGCTGAGTTGTTCAATGTCATTTTTAAGACAGCGAAAATGCCCGAAGAATGGAGGTGGAGTACAATGATTCCTTTGTACAAGAAAAAATGTGATATCCATAGTTGCAACAACTATAGGGTATCAAGCTGCTAAGCCACACTATGAAAGTTTGGGAATGGGTCGTGGAGATGAGGGTGAGAAAAGGCGTGTCTATTTCCGAGAACCAGTTTGGATTCATGTCGGAACGTTCGACTACAGAAGTTATTCATCTTATTAGGAGGTTGGTGGAGCAGTATAGGGAGAGAAAGAGAGACTTACATATGATTTTCATCGACCTCGAAAAGGTATACGACAAAGTCCCTAGAAAGGTTCTATGGAGATGTTTGGAGGATAGAGGTGTACACTAAGGCGATCAAGGATATGTATGATGGAGCCAAGACCAGGATACGGACAATAGGAGTAGACTAGGAGCACTTCCCAATGATGATGGGGCTGCACCAGGGATCAACTCTTAGTCCATTCTTATTTGTCTTGGTGATGTATGGATTGAAGCGACAAATCCAAGGGGAGGTGTCATGGTGTATGTTATTCGCAGACGACATAGTCCTGATTGATGAGACTCACAGCAGAGTGAACGCTAAGCTGGAGGTTTGGAGACAGACTATGGAGTCTAAAGGGTTCAGGTAGAGTAGGACCAAGACAGAATACTTGGAGTGCAAGTTCATTAACGAGAGCGATCTTGAGACAGACGTGGAGGTGAGACTTGGTACTCAGCTCATTCCAAATAAAGGAAGCTTCAAGTACCTCGGGTCTATTATCCAAGGGAATAGAGAGATTGATAACGATATCACACATCGTATTGGGGCAGGGTAAATGAAATGGAAGCTCGCATCTGGAGTCTTATGCGACAAAAATGTGCTACCAAAACTTAAAGGCAAGTTCTATAGAGTGGTGGTTAGATCGATTATGTTGTATGGAGCGGAGTATTGGCCAGTCAAGACTTCACACATCCAAAGATGAAAGTTGCGGAGATAAGGATAATGAGATGGATGTGTGGGCATACAAGGAGGGATATAATTAGAAATGATGATATTTGGGACAGAGTAAGAGTGACCTCGGTGGAGGATAAGATGCGGGAAGCGAGGTTGAGATGGTTTGGCCATGTGGAGAGGTGAGACACATGCTCCAGTGCGGAGGTGTGAGAGGTTGGCTATGAATGGATTCAGGAGGGGTAGAGGTAGACTGAAGAAGTATTGGAGAGGTAATTAGACGGGATATGACACAGGTGCAACTTACTGAGGACATGACCTTAGATACGGGGGTTGTGGAGGATACGGATTAGAGTAGAAGGGTAGTAGGTAGTCGAGCATAGTCCTACTTACGCTTACAAACTGGTAGTTGTAGTGTTATTATTGTAGGTTTGCTTAGCCTATCATACTAATAGGCGCAGTATTGCTTTATAGTCCCTGTAATTTTATTTATGTTGCTATGTGTTCTTTAGTATACTTTGTTTATTTTATTTACCTGCGTTAGTTACTGCTTATTTTTTCAGAATGTGCTATCATGAGTTATTCGATTTAGATACCAACATTTTCATACTGCTTTAGATTTCTTTTCCAGGTCTGACCATTTCTCTTGCTTTGTTTGTGCTTATGCTTTATCTTGAGCCGAGGGTCTCTCGAAAACAGTCGCTGTACCTACCAAGGTAGAGGTAAGGTCTGCGTACACTCTACCCTCCTCAAACCCTACGTTGTGGGATTTCACTAGGTATGTTGTTGTTTGTTGTTGTCTATAGTCGGAAGGAAATAAATTCTAAAAGTAGCATTCTTAATATATTAATTAATAATAAGTACTCCCTCCGTCCCAATTAAAGTGTCTTACTTTCTTTTTTGGTATGTCCCAAAAAGAGTCTATCTTTCTATATTTAGTAAGTTTTTCAATTCCAATGCAAGTTTAAGACCACAGGATTTAAAAGACCCCACACATCTTTAATTTAAGACCACAAGATTCAAAAGTCTCCCTTTATTTCTTAAACTTCGTGCCATTGGGACGGAGGGAGCAATATACAAAATTCTAAATTAAGTTCAACCAGCCACTACAACCCTACCAAAGGTGTTTCTAGATGATGGAACTCCAATACCCTCTATTTTTCCTGTTCTCATTATTAGTGAAATTATTCTTAAAATACTTTATTGATTACTATTCTAAGAGAAAAGGTCAAGTCATAAGAATAATTTGTGTCTACTTTAAAGTAGGTAACATAAGTCCAGCCATCTCAATCTTCACAAACGGGGAGCTAGTTTCCTATAAGTCTGACACATGACCATGAAACCTACTTAGATGCTCGGTTGTATTAGTCTCAAGATCATTTCCAGCAAAATTATGTTGATTCCACGGAATCAATTCGCCAACTATAGCTCAAACCGAAAATTTTGAGAAAATCATATGCACACCACATAAATATGTAATGAGATTAGAGTAATAGCCCGGAAGGGGAGCCTTGGCGTAACTGGTAAAGTTGTTGTCATGTGACCAAGAGGTCATGGGTTCAAGCCATGGAAACAACCTATTGCATCCCACGCATAGTGGGAGCTTAGTGCACCAGGCTGCCCCTTTTTTTATCATAGTAATAGCCCGGAAAAAGAAAAGGAAGAATAGAGAAAAGTAGCAAGTCCTCGAACCCTTTCAAGAATAAGAATCACAAGAAACACATGAATTAGAAGCAGTAAACATGTATTAACAGAAATGGTATGTGAAATAAAATCAGAATATAAGGTTTGAAGCAAATTCCAGGAAAGAAAAGGAGCTACAAATATGAGACCCACAAAGCATCATTATCCAAAATACTTCGGATATAACGCAGTGAAGAAAAGGAATGGAAATCAAAGCTACCAGTTGAATCTGCCACATGAGACACGAGTGAATTTAGTAAACAGCAGTAAAAGTTACTAAAATTTGTGACTTCCAGACAGACTGATAAAAGAAAAATATAATCTTGATTCAATTAGAACAGACAAAGAAACACGTGCAAATAAACAATCTACAGATTGGTTTGGAAAGAAAGTGTACAGATGAAGATTCTATGATAAATTTTCCCTTTTTTTGCTTTTCATTTTCTACACCCTATAATATAAAGAAAAACAAACTCCTTGAGAATATTGCTTGCTTTCCCTTGAGTCATATTTTTGGAACCAGATGATATGAGAAAGTATAAACAGCAGGACATATACCAAGAGGACAAGAGGGAGTCACTGGAGGGTGGATGAAAGAGAAAGCGTAAGAGAAGTTCTCAGATGGCAAGAAAGCCTGAGAGCGTTGACCGGTCTTTATTGGTGCAAAAGATAGAACATTTGGGATATGCATTTTATTTTTTATTGTTTGGTTAGATATTCCCTGTTCCCTTATCATTTCCTCTTCCCCAATTATACGCTTTATTTTGGAAGACTATTATGTTTCCTTAAAAATTTGTGCTTGTATAGTCTCATCTACAAACAGCAAAATAATTTAGTTGACCTGGCTATAGACTTGATAACTACATAAATGAACTAATCAGCAAAAGAATGCCGGATTCATGTGATATTTCAGGGAGTAGGTAGTGCAAGACAAGGTAAGATAGCGAACCTTGTAATTTGCTTGACAATTAGCAAGTAGTATAAAACATGACACTTCTATTTACACGGTTGAACAACTAAATACAATAAGTTCGTCTTCAGTTCCAAGTGTCTTGTGGCTTCCTCATGAAGATAAAAACACGAGCTTATTGCTAAAGAGAACGAATGCCAACAAATGGTACAACTACATTGATAACATGGAGATTGAAGGAGAATTGGTTGATGATCAGCCCAGGAGTAAGATACCATATAATGGACTTTTATGATAACTTGTTTAAGGAGGAGGAATTGTGGAGACCTGATTGATGTAATGGAAATCTGGCTACACTGACCGATGATGATAAAGATTGGCCCCACAGATCCTTTACTGAGGAGGGGGTGCTTAAAGTCATTAAAGACAGTGATAGAGACAAAGCACACAGGTCAGGATGTATTTACTGTGGCTGTTTTTAAAAAATGCTGGTGTATCTTGAAATATGATATTATGAGTACATCTATATATTTCTACTAAAAAGGATGCATGGAGAAAAGCTTTAACACAACTTTTATTGCACTCAGACCTAAGAAGCCGGATGCAAAGAATGTTAGAGCTTTCATACCCATTAGTTTAGAGGACAACATTTATAAAATTCATTCTGAAGTGCTTACGAAGAGATTCAAAGGGGTGATGGACAGTTTGATATTGAAAATCAAAATGCTTACCTCGGAGGTCAGCAGTTTGTAGATGCAGCAGTGTTAGCAAACAAATGCTTGGATTACATGCTAAAAGGCAAGAAGGGCGTCTTATGTAAGCTTGATTTCAAGAAGGCTTGCGACCATGTGAATTGGCCTCCATTTTCTTTATTTTTCAGAAAATGGGTTTTAGTGAGAGGTGAATTGATTGGGTGAAGTTTTGTATCACCACAGAAGTTTTGTGTCAAATAAATTAATGGCTCTCCAGTAGCTCTTTTCTCTCCCCTGTGGGAATTGATACAAGGCGATTATTTGTCGCCTTATCATGGAGACATTGTGTAGGATGATTTTGAAAGTGGTGGAATTTAAATGGTTGAATAGTTTCAGGATTGCTAACAGTGTGGAAGGTATATAGAAATTTTCCATATTTTATATGCTGATGCAGATAAGGAACAATTCTTATGGATAGAGGGGCTTCTGATTGCGTTTTGGCTGTTCAATGCTTCATATAAACGCAGAACAGTCTGATGATTTAGCTGATGTGTTCTGTTGCCAAGTCGGAAAATTTCCCACATCTTGGATTAGCTCTCGAAGAAAAGCATAAGGAAAATAGCATTTTTTATAAGATAGGTAAAATTTATTGAAAAAAGGTACTAAGAAGGTACAGAAAAGTACAAGCTAAGAGATCTGCGATAGTTGTGCATAAGGAAAATGGCATTTGGAAGAAGGTAGCTGAAAGATGCAAAAAGAACTCAAGTACGTGCAAAAAAAAATATTTTTCGTTAGGTTGACCTTGGTGAACGGCATCCTAAATGGTATTCCAATTTATTTGATGTCATGGACTCTCATTCCAGCTAAGGTAGAAGCACAACTAGATAGAATAACGTGCAAGTTTTCATGGGAAGGAGATCAGGACATCAAGAAGATTTATTTGGTTAGGTGGGGAAAGGTGAAGTTGCGCAAGGAGGATAGAGGACTGGGAGTGAGAAATTTAGGGCTCCAAAATAAGAGCCGTCTGTTCAAATGGTTGTGGAGGTGGAATGACAATAGAAGAGAACAGTGGAAAGAGTTCATTAAGCTGAATTACGGTTTTCAGAATTATGAGGATACGACACGTATAACTGCACCCCATGATACCGCCTTCTGGAGGCACATCAACAGTTTGTGATCTAATTTGCAAGATAACACAAGACTGAAAATTGACAATGGAAGAAGATTTAAGTTCTGGGAGGACAAATCTTTAGCTGTCATGTTTTCTGATTTATACAGTCATTGTACTTAACAAAAATAGTACAATAGCTGACTACCGGGATGGTAGCTCATGAATATTTCAATTTAGAAGGACTTTTAATGATTTGGAGATAGAAAGGGTGGATATTACTGAAGTTTGCTGACAGCCTTGCTTTGGACAGTCTGCAATGTGACTCTTCTGTGTGGAAAGGCACCAGCGATGGGAAATTTATTGTTAAGTCAAGCTACCAAATATGGGTAAGGATGGCTGAAATTTATGGAAGTGGTGCAGAATGGCCATGAACTTTGAAAGATGAAGGCTCCAGTTAAAGTTGCTTGATTTGGCTGGATGGCAGCACATGCAGCCTGCTTTACGCAGGATAAGCTGCGGACAGGACTTAATTTATGTTACTTGTGCTATTTGTGGGAAGTGATATCAGTGAACCGTTTATCACCACATTGCATGTATGTGCGGCAGATCTGGTGCATGTTTGTTAACTTATACAGAGTTTGATGGGTTATGCAAGCAAACGTCTGACAAGTTCAGGTTCTGTAGCTGGATAAACCAGAGAATGGGAAGCGGTAAAAGAAGATACGGATGACCATTCCATTGTGCATAATGTGGAGTATTTGGCTTGAAAGGAACAGAAGATGCTTTGATGTTAAGGAGGAAAATGTTTGTTTAGTTAAGAACAGATTTATTCAATATCTGAAAAGTTGGTGTACTGCTGTTTTGAAAATGATTTGGATGTAATTTTAAACTTTTTGGAAGCCTTCTAGGATTAAAAGTATTCCCTGCTTTGTATTGGCTGTTCCCATTCAAGACTAGTTCGGTATTGACTGTTACAATTTCCTTTAACATATCAAAAAAAGTTGTGTATGCCTTCAAGCAACAGATAAGAACTGACTGCCTGTAATATTGCTAAGAGATGAATTTCCCATGGTATATTTTCCATCTCAGTAGTATCAAGTGGACTGTCAAGCAAATACTCCCTCCATCCCATTTTAAGTGTCTTAGTTTGACTTGACACAAAGTTTAAGGGATAAAAGAAGAATTTTGAATCTTGTGGTCCTAAATTAAAGATGTGTGTAATATACTAAAATGTCCTTTGAAGCTTGTGGTTTTAAATTTGCCATGTAGGATGTTTGAATTGTCAACTTACTAAATATAGAAAGAGGCACTCTTTTTAGGACAGACTAAAAAAGAAAGTAAGACACTTAAATTGGGATGGAGGGAGTAATAATTCTTAAGCATGAAAAGTGTGCAGATATTCACATACTTCAAAACATTGTCACACAATTGAGAGGTAACAAACACATCCAAGAAATTAAGCAATATTCTCTGAAAATAGTGCAAAGGACACCAATAAACACTATTAGAAAACACAGTTCACCCAAAGAAGCTACCTTAAAAGTGATAATGGCAATTCCTCTGAACTTTCCACTGTCGGGGAAATTCATACAATCAACCTCTGTAATGGTGCCACAACCTTCAAAGTAACTCCTAATATCATCCTCAGTGGAATAATAAGGAATTCCTCCGACATAAACTTTTTTAGAAATATCACTGTTTTCTTCCCTGGAACAAACAGGCACATACCCAAAGCAACATAGGTGTCAGAAACGAATAAGAAATGAAAGAACAGATCCGAAATCATGTAACGGATAAGTGTTGGACAAGAGTCCTTTGAAACATAGATCAAACAAAAAGTCATGAAAGAAGTCCATTCCTACAGCCCAAAAAACAAGAGTTGGATGCAATGTCGGAGTACACTCATCTATATCACATAACCAAAAATTTCAAACTCCTTCATTTTTCTTTTTCTGGTTGTCTGCAACAGCTTCAAACATTCCATGGCACTCAAATTAAAACCTAGGTATGCCCTTGAATTGGCACACCAGCAAACCCGAAGTTAGACGTGATACCAAATAATTGTCATACTGAAATTCAATACGCATTAACCATCCTGTGGGCTTCATAAGTTGAGCAACTTAACAAAAGAAAATCATTCTTTTATCATACCAATGGTCATTTTGATTCTCATGTGAAAACTAAGCACCACATATAGACCAGTAAATTTACAATTTTTAACTTCATAAAGCAGAAAAGGTCAAAAAAATCACAAAATAAGTAACAATTAGGTAAATCATAAAATTATTACTCCCTTTGTCCCAATTTATATGACACACTCTATTTTTTGGTTGGTCCTAATAACACATTTACTTATTTGGCAATAATTTAACTTTTACGCTTAAGGAGATGATTTTAGATCACAAGATTCAAAAATCTTCCATTATTTCTCAAACTTCTTGTCCAGTCAAACTAAATAATATAAATTGGGACAGAGGGAGTAACAATTAAAAAAAAGAAAATTAATACTTCTCGAGAAACCCTTCCAAAGAAATTTCAATATTTAATACCTTTCCTCAGTTTTACTAGGCTCCTCCGCTGCTGCTGCTGCTTCTTCTTCTCCATTTGCTCCATCCCCAACATTCACAGCCTCCGTAACTTTTACATCATCTACCCTCTGCTTCTTCCCTTTATTCTTCTTCTTCTTCTTCTTCTTCTTCGTCGGCTTTGTCTCTTGCTTCAGTTCGCCATTATCCTTTTCTAACACCTCAGTAGTTTCATCTCTCTTCCTCTTCTTATGTTTTCCTTTCGTCTGCTGTTCACTTATAGGTACAACCTCTTCTTTCTTTTTCTGGCCATCTTGCAAAGTCAGAGCCTTTTCTCTACGTTTATCCCTCTTGGATAATCTGGGTTTCTGGGTCACTGAATTTAGGAGGGATTCTTGGGGTTTTGAATTTGTGTCCTCTACGCTGGTGGAAACAGTTAACAATTCAGCTTTAGCTGCTCTTAGTTTTTGTTTCAACTTCTTGTTTGATTGAACCATGGGAATGCAGAGCTGCGGAAGCCAATTTTTCAACAAAACCCTGTTAAAACCTTTTAACGAACCGTCGTCCTTCTATTTCCTTGTATAATAAATTGAGCGTCACAAAATGGAAAAAAGAATTATTATTTTTTTTTTCTATGTCCTCCGGGCATAGTCCAGTGGCAAAACCTGAACGCTATAAGGCGCTCTGGCATGGGACAGCGTGAGTTCGATGCCTTATTTTTTTTTCTCAACAACACACTCCAACTCTAATTCAGAAGTAGAATATCCTATCACTTATGAAATAAAATAAAAGAGAATCACCCTAATTTCATTAGGTACGCTTTGAGAGGATTAATTTTACAAGCGATTAATTTTAAAAAATGTTAGATAGCCAAAATTACACACTTTAAGTTAACTTGAGAGTCCAAATATTAACAGATCTATGTCTCAAGAGATAGATCGAAGGAAGTTAATCTAAATTCATAAATTTGTATCATGTATGACATATTTGGAGTGTTAATGCCTTTTTCCTTTTCAAATATTATATACATCAGGATACAAAATTTGACCAAAGGAAAAAAGCAATTCACGTAATGAGATATCTCGAAAAATATTGAAGAGAGAACTAAAATAATCTTCGAATCATAAACTTCGATAAATAATTAAAAAGACAATAAAAAATTATTACACCCCCTATTTTCATGCTGGTATGCGTCGTAAGTAAGGTAACGTAAGTCCAAAGAGGTTAAGATCCTATATATGGACAGCGAAAATGAACACACATGCTACCTACTGTACTGGACCTTTAACCAGGAATTCTACCTGTTTAAAACAAGTATTAAGTAAGTTGTGTAAGAGTTCGGGACTAATCGAATCGAAGGAGCTATGTTCGTCGCAAAACAAAATTTTGTGAGCAGTTTCACAGACCATTAAAAAGTTAAATGATTCATTGAAATAGCTGAGCCACAGTATCTCCTAGGCAGAAAGTGAGATTGAGATTCTGGAAAAGTTGGGTTGAGTCACGGCCCGTTAAACTTTTTGACGGTGGCCTTTCCCACCGTGAAATGTTTCATTTCCACTCTCACGAGGTGTAAAAGTGGGACGGTGCGACCGCCTCCTTTAGCTATTTAAAGTGGTGAGGCTCATTTATACCTTCTATTTCAACCGAAGTAGCTCTAAAATACTCCTAAACACTCTCGAAGTGTTCTTTTATAGTTCCTAAGTAAATTCCAAGGTGAATAACGTTCAGCTAACGCCAAGAAGGCCGTAATACTAGTAGAAGCTCGTTTCTCCCGTCGTGGTTGAGTTGTACATTGCATCTAGGTGAAGAAATGTTTCTTTAAGTGTTGTAGCTACTGTTTGAAGTAAGAAAAATCCTCTTATTTTATGAGTTTGAGTATATTTAAGTGGTAGCTAAGTCATACGAGCTAGAACATATGAATAAGTGGTGGGAAAGTCGTATGTGATCTAAGATATGTTGTGTACTATTTTGAGATGTGTTCTTGCTCTTTTCATGGCTGAAAATCATGGCTAAGTGAGTTGTATATGTTGTGCTTGTTAAATCGTATATTGAGGAAAAAAGAAGTATAGAAGAAAGATGAGATGTTAGAAAGAGTCGAGCTTGTTGCTCGGTATAGCCTAATCTCGCTTTATGTTAGCTTGATGATAGTGTTATAATCATTTGTTGTAGATCAGGTGCTTTGAGGATTGAATATGATATTTCGACGAGTAGATCGATGAAAGATATGTAATGGATATCTTTATTCTTTCTTTGGCATGAATTCGTACCTTAAAGGGTACCCGAACGAGTTGTACAAAAGAAGTATTTGTATCGAGCTTATGTCTCGTATTGTTATATCATTCATATGCTATTGTTTTTCCTTTGTTAGGAGTACATTCTTGTTTTAAAGCCTATTCCTCACCATGTGAGTGTATATAGATTGTTCGGACATAGCACATGGTTGACATCATCTTATTTCACTCCCCAAGCTATACTCGGTGGATATGACACTATGTTGCACTCCCACATAGCCTATATATGACCTTGTCACGATCCCTTTTAGAAATCGTGGTGGCACCTACATTTTCTCACCGGTAAGTGGACCACTCCCAATTACATTAATCATGATATAAGATACATGCAGAAAGATAAAAAAAATACTTAAATAACTATCGATCATAACATAAAAATGTGGAACATAAGTCTAATAAACATAATGCAACCCCAAAGATCTAGTAAATAATACAAGAGCGCTAATACGAATACAAGTCTGAAATAAGGCAACATAGGCCAAAACTGAATATCATAGTTTGAAAATCTGAATCATGTCTCTCGAATCAAAGTAAAGACATAGTAATAGAATAAGCATCCAAGGTATGCCGGAAGATAGCATACTCACCTTGAATACTAGAGGTCAACCCGCTCATACTCAAGCTCGAGGTCTCAAACTAGTAGAGAAATTTGTATCTGCATCCAAATAGAATGCAACAAGTGTAGTATAAGTACACAACATACCTCCGGAGGCATCATAGACGACAATGACGGAAGATACGTAAAAAAGATAAATATCAAGTTAACACCAAATAACCCTAAACTAAATAGTTCAATAACCCTAATAAGTCACATTGTTCATGTAACGGTTCACTGAAATCAACAAGTCACTTTGTTCATATAAAGTTCCATAATCATAAGAGTTACCCATTTTCATAAGAGTTCGATGATAATATCTCAAATACCAAGTGATCAATTAACAACCTCATTTATCCAGAAAACAACAAAGCCAATCAAATACCAGTCCAACACTTAGTTCATCAACAGAAAAACTCTAGTGAAAGAAAAACTCTAGTGAAAGAAATAGTGTATACAGTTATCCGTAATACGCATTGCTAGTTGCCTCGTTAAAAATCTTATCAAAAAATTCAATGAGACAAAACCTTTATTAAGGGAAAAAGATTACAGCGTGTATTACTCCCCCCTCTAGAAAAACTTCACTTAATGTCTCGGAGATGACGCATCCCAATCTTGTATATCATATTCTTAAATGTTGAGGTTAGTAATGCCTTGGACCCATGACCCGAGACCCGAACCGAACGGGCGGCGCGCGTGTGGGCTTAGCCTCGAACCAAAACACATCTAGGTCCTCCCTCCTTCAAACACATGAGTTACCTCTTGGGGTCCCAAACCCCAAGCCAATTTTGAGACTTATAAACTAAACAAATCTTTCTTCCCCCACCGATGAAGGAGGATTGGTCTTTACCACATTTTTCATGCTTCAAACACCTCACTTCGTGGACCAATATCTCTTTCATTTCTCAACGAAATTTGACGATCCTTGGCCCTACGGTCATCTACTTACTTAGTAGATTATGCACGTGTGAAGAATCAAAGTCTCCAACATGCGGAACCCTAGTGTTTAAGTCATTAAAGATGGTTGGGCGCAGCTCACACCAAAGACAAATTTCCAACATATTCTTCATCTAAGGGAGAGACTATTTATAAGTCTCAAAGTAACAAAGGTACTTGAAGAACTGAGGGTGCTACATTATTAATTAGTAGGCCATGGCCACATTGATACATTAGATCATGCATTATTAGTAGACCATGGGGACAATGCTACATTATTAGTAGGCCATGGGGACAATGCTACATTATTAGTAGGCCATGGGCACAATGCTAACAAAGTCATGTAGTTTTCCTCTTTTAAAAGCATAGGTCAACCTTATTTCTTACGCAAGTCCTTATCCAAACTCAAATTAAAGCAAACTTCCTTTGTTCATTTGAATTAATGTGGGCCGAAACCCAAATCAGTTTGAACGAAAAACTTAAACCATTTGCTTGCTTTCAAAATACCATTTTAAGTGAACACTCTTTCAATTTCTCTCACATCACAATTTATAAGTTAAAAGAAAGTTCCTCAAAGTGCAAGGTTATTTCGTTTTTCGCTTGGATGGAAAGTATTTTCAATAGTTTTATCATATAAAATAGGCATTCTTTATCTTCTTATGGGTGAAAGTTTATAAACATTGATTTCTTATTTGTTCTAACGATATTATCATCGGTTGCTTAGTTTTTATCTAAGTTTTATAATATACAAAGTGTGAAAGAGTTAATAAGAAAAAAAAGATGATAAATAATGAAGATTGAAAGATAAATACAAAGTCGTCAATCAAATTCTAATTTGTGTGCCTGAAATAAACAGACACGCCTTTACGGCGTTCCAACAAAATGTTGTACCAGTAAGTAAAATATCACTTGTTACCATATTATTATCATGGAGAAAACCCTTGCCTATAAGCAAAACCGCCCCTCCTAGTCTATACTCTATAGTCCCCCACATCTTTCTTGAAAAATATTATTTAGGTCAATTTTACTGCACTTTAATCGCTATTGATATTAGTTGTTGCTTTCCCTTGAGTGGACCCATTTTCTCTTTTGGTTTAAAGAAGAGAATTGTTGACTAGGGTCTCGAGCTATTCCCATGGTATCATTTTTTTTTCTCTTCCTACTTGCTTATTACCGTTGATGACTCTGAGGAATGTTGTTATAATCCGATTGATTACTGTGTGTAATTGGTTGCCCGCAGGGCCTAGGCGTAGGTGTTTTACTTGTTCATCTTTGATTATGTGTGAATTGCATATTCGTACTCATATTTCCTGCTAATTCTTCTCTTCTTAAATATCAAAGCAAGTTTGTAGGATAAAAACATTTTAGGGCTTTGCAGTTACTCATAAACTTTTTTCATACTGCTTTGAATTGCGTCGAGGGTATACCGGAAACAACATTTCTACCTCCCAAGGTAGAGGTAAGGTCTATGTACACTCTACCCTCTGGGTATGCTGTTGTTGTTGTTGCAATTACTCATAAAAGGGGAACAGAGAATGCCTTGTTAGACCAAACTGAGATTTGGATACAAAAAGCTAAAAGCTTAATTAATGCCTAACTAGCTTGTTGACTCAATTGCTCAGATATTAGCCATTCTTTGAATACCCATTTGGTTCAGGCTAACATTTCGAATGAGTGGCTTACTTTTGCCCCACAGGCGTAGGATAGCTGTATAACTAGTAGTTTCTTGGTGATGAAACAATAAGGGGTCGTTTGGTTGCTGGTCAGAGTTATGCAGGTATTAGTGATATAGAGAATAATTATTAGAGAATCTATGTATTATGTTATTCATGTATTAGTTATTCCACCTTCTATCTTGCATAAAATAATACATAGATTCCCTCATAACTTATACATGTATTAGTTATGCGGGTTTCTAAATTGCAAATCAAACACCGTATTAATTTTATACATGATTAACCTACCTCCTAACTAGCTATCAAACGTGGTATTACTACCTGCATAACTCACCTCCAAACCAGCTACCAAACGAAGCCAAAGTGTTTAAGCTTTCCAAACCTACTAATTCAGGTAGTTGATTTTCTTATTTGAGGTGATCTCCATTGTCATCGCCATATGGTCTCTATGGAATTAGGAATCTCCTGATGCTGGTCAAGGTTGAATTTTTGTTATAGATCTTGAAGATATACTTTCCCTTGCTCCTTCATGAGTTAGTGGTTCAAATTTAAGTAGGTAAAACAAACAAAAACATGTTCTTTGTCAGCAAGGAGACAATTGAATGGTCAAAATATCGGTTGCTTCTACTTGTGGGTTTCTTCAGCCGCCTTGACACCTTAATATCAAGAACCCCTATTCCACAAACAGGTGGAGACTTGGAGGGTCGGGAACCCCAACAAGAAACCTCTCACCTTGCTTGAACTTATTTACTATCAATTATCAAAAAAAGAAGAAAATATGGATTTTGAGTTTAAAAGCATCTGATAGGTGTTTGGTAACCTGGGAGAAAACCTCAGTCTGCAGACAAACTTATTTGGTACCGGTGAAGCAGCATAGGCTAATATACTAATTCATCCTATTGCATATTTATGGACATTGAAATAATTTGTAACTTGAAGATGAACTTAAATTATCGTTTCATAGATTATAGGAGTTTGTTTGTACAAACATAAAACTTCAGTTCTCCTACTAAGGGTTCTGCTCTAAAAACTTCATTACTTATTGTCATTACCTTTTAAATTTGCTTTTTGCAATTATGTAACTTGTAAAGGATGTACCAAGAACGTAAATGCTTTTCTTAGTTGTGGTAGTAGGTTCTCTCATCAGATAAGTTCTTTAGTAAGATATACAGAATTGGATTATGGTTGTTAGATAAACTAAATGAACGCTTTCTGTTTGAACTCGGTTATCGTAAGGTATTGGGTATGATCATGTTATCTAAGCCCATAAGCTCCTCTTAGGGTCAATGTTTAAGAATCTATATTTTGCGTAGAAAACTACGTTTGGTGTATTTGTTGTTTTGGTTAATTACATTTTCTCTGCATCCGGTTTCACTTCTGTACATATTAAGCATAATAGAAAAGGTGGACTACGTCAATGAACTCGAAACAAGGTCCAACTTCTTGTTTTTTTTTTTCTTTCTTAAGTGGATGGATGGGTTTATCATGTAAGATGATATTAACTTGTTAGGGAAACGGCATGACTTTAGGAGTATGAAGTTTGTGACTTGGATGACGGAATGCAGATTTGGTGATTCATGCCATGTCGGATGAGCAAGATATGCGGAAGATGGGGGCTTTGCCTCCTCGTTCCCTTTTTCCTATGCATGATGCTCATGAACAACTTATCTCTAATTGGATTTTCTTTTCTCTAACTGGGTGTTATATCCAAAGATGTGATTTTAGAGCTTGCTTACACCAAGTATACCATCAGTGGATTGTGATTTGGCTCTTGAGCTACTCTTCTTTCTTGTGGATAATATATGTTTCTTAATGTCCTCTTTGGCAATCCAATGGATAGATATTAACATTTATTTACCTTTAGAACTCAATAACTCAGGGATGCTAGTATTTCTTTGATCATTTTATCCTTTGGTTGATGATGCAATATACATGTGGTCGCTGCTGGCAAGAGTCAGTGGATTGTGATTTGGCTCTTGAGCTACTCTTCTCTCTTGTGGATAATATATGTTTCTTAATGTCCTCTTTGGCAATCCAATGGATAGATATTAACATTTATTTACTTTTAGAACTCAATAACTTGGGGATGCTAGTATTTATTTGATCATTTTATCCTTCGGTTGATGATGCAATATACATGTGGTGGCTGCTGGCAAGAGTTCCTTGTTGTTGTCAATCTCTTTTGTTTTGATACGTTTAGATCCAATGAACATAGCAGTTAACATGTCAGTGAGTCTAACTATAATTTTTCCCCCTTCAAGAATTTGAGTATCTGACTTTTTCTTTATGTTTAAGCAGCTCCAATTTTATTATATGAGGCTATAAATAATTCAAATCTTAGTTGGAAAGGAATCTGAGCTTCTCTCCTGTTAGACTCACCTGTCACCATACTCGCTAAGATTCAAATGTGTCATCTTTTCTTTAGTAGTTGCACTAATTGTTATAAACCTTGTTCTTATTGCAGGTAGTTAATTCTTTTCACGGAGAGTTTGATATCTCTTCTTCTATAAACTAGAATCATCGGTATCTGTGCTCAAAATGAATGGCTACAGCTTATTGGAGCATACTCTTCGGAATATACTTTGCTCTATCAATCCCTTGGAGGAGGATTGGTCTATGCGATTTCAACTACTTCACGAACTTCGAGATGTGGTTGAAAGCATAGAAATCCTGAGAGGTAATTTAAGTGGTGATGCTTCTCAATTCAGTGGAACTTTGGTGGTTAGGTACTTGTTTGTCACTTTAGATTGATTTTCCAATCAATTAAAATAAGATGTACAATATTGTGGGTTGGCATGTAGGGGTGTTTCTATGTACTGAAACTCAATGGATGGTGTTTTCCTTGTAATTTAATAGCTCTCTTTGATTTTGGAATTAGAAATGGTTCTTCTCAGACCATATTTGCAAGTTAAAGATAATTTCAATAGGATGAACAACTTTATTTAGTCCTCTGAATTTCTGCTTACCTGTAAATTAGATGCCTAATTTGGTGAAGCTCTGAGTTCCTCTTCTGGAATTACCCTTCTTTGGGTCATCTTGGTATGCTAAAGGTGAAGACTTAGATACTGTTTCGGTTAAAAAGTGGAAAATTTACCATTCTCAGCTCCTACTCTTTGACCAGGGGCAACTGTAGATCCATTCGGATCTTTTGTATCAAATCTTTTTACAAGATGGGGAGATCTTGATATTTCCATAGAGTTACCCAATGGATCATATATCTCATCTGCTGGGAAGAAGCTCAAACTAAGTCTACTAGGGGATGTACTAAAAGCTCTGAGGGCTAAAGGTATGATCTCATGATTTGATTTGCTTAAATAGATTATTTCTTTATTGCTAACATCTGTATTACTCCCCTCCGTCCCAATTTAAGTGTCTACTTTCCTTTTTGGTCTGTCCCAAAAAGAGTGCCTCTTTCTATATTTATTAAGTTGACAATTCAAACATCCTACATGGCAAGTTATAACCACAAGATTCAAGGACATTTTAGTACATTATACACATCTTTAATTTAGGACCACAAGATTCAAAAGTCTTTCTTTATTTCTTCAACTCCGTGCCCAGTCACTCAGACACTTAAATTGGGACGGAGGGAGTATGAAAATTCTCCATTAGTAACAAGGAGCAATGGTCAAACAGATTGAAAATTTCTAGACGAAGATTAAATATGCTCATAGCATTTGGTGGTCTTGAAATATTTTTAAGGGTTGCTGAAGTAGAAGATAAATAATAGGAAGTTTTCTTTGGTTAACGGGAAGATAAATAATATGCACTCATCAAAACAAAACAGCAATAGCAACAACACAAAAATAAGGGATTGTGGAAAGGATGTTTGCTCAGACTAGAAACCCCAAACAGGATTTGTTATATCCAATTGTCCAAGCCAAACCTAGTTCTTCTTGTCCTTTTTCTTGATTCTAATTTCATTTTATGGATGGTGCTGTTGGCATTGTTGGAGAAAAGCTGTAGAAATCTTCACTCTTGTTTGGTTCTTGATTTCAAGATTGTTTGGTCTCATTCATTGCTACCACTACGTCACAGGTGGATTCCGGAAGCTGCAATTTATTACCAATGCAAGAGTTCCGATCTTGAAGTTTCAGGGCAAGTTCAATATTTCTTGTGATATATCAATCAATAATTTGAGTGGCCAAATGAAATCCAAGATATTATACTGGATCAACATGATTGATGGACGATTTCGTGATATGGTTTTACTGGTATGTGCTCATAACAGAGACAATTAGGCTATTATTGAAGTGTGTGACCATCTCATCTAAAAGCTTAAATTGTTAGAGAGAGCACACTTTTAATATTTAATAATATGCTCAACGCAGCCTTACGTGTGGACCTGATTTTTTTTCATTGGCTAAGCACGTGAATTTTTTTTTTGATAATGGGTGGCGGTAAGATTCAATCCTATGACCTCTTCGTGCTCTGATACCATATTAAAGTGTGTGACCATCTCATCTAAAAGCTTAAGCGGTTAGAGAGCACACTTTTAATACTTAGTTATATTGTCAATACCTTTGAATAATGCGACTCAGTTTGATGATTTCTCCTCTGTGCGCAGGTGAAAGAATGGGCTAAGGCACATAATATCAATGATTCGAAGACTGGAACTTTGAACTCGTATTCTCTCAGCTTGTTAGTTGTCTTCCACTTTCAGGTAGTTTTCTGTTGCATTAGTTTTAGTAAGGCAGCTTCTAGTCTCGCATGACCAAAGTATTGAAGACTATGGATCCTACTGCTTATAGGGTAATAAAACTCTGGATTTCACAGTAGACTTGCATTTCATCTAAAGCAAATACATGATATGTAGATCCTTTTTTACCAAAAGAATAGAAGGAAAAGGGGGAAAAAGGAGTCGAGCTTTTTATATAGTTTTATCATTATTAAAATTTACATGTTTATAATTAAAAAAAATTAAGGAAGCATTAGGAAGAGGAGTTATTATTAAAAGAAGTGAAAGTACTGCGAAGAAGAGAACATAAAAGAAGTGGACTTCCAATAAAAAGTAGAGACTGAAGAAATATCTGTTGGAGATGGGTGATTTTCAGGGAAAACTATTCAGTAGAGTCACCCCCATCAAATGATCGGCTCATAAGTGAATATTAAAATAAAAAAGATGGGCGTCGAAAAAGAAAAGAAAAGGTAGATAATATGTTTTCTGGATCTCTAATTTTCAACCATGGTTGATACCAACTTAATAGGACTTTGATTCTCTACAATGTTGTTGGTCATGTTTTTTTAAAGACTTGCAGTTCTATTAAAATTTCTCTCATCTCATTTGTAAGTAACAGAACTTTTTTTCCCTCTGATCTTAGCTAGCCTACTGATTTTTGCAGACATGTGTACCTGCAATTTTGCCACCTCTTAAAGAAATATATCCAGGAAATATGGTTGATGATCTTACAGGTACTTAAATTATTGTTTGTTATTGATGTTTGAATATGCTGATCCATCTTTCTGTGTGTCAAATTTACTGTTCTGTTGTTGGGGCGTGAGCTCTTCACTTCTGATAACTAGATAGTGGTTCTCTGTCCAAGGAAATCAGGTGGCATTTGTTTGTGGAATTTCCCTTTCTCCAATAGTTGCAAGATTTATTGTCACTAATGTCTTTGTTTAAGTTTTATCAACAAGTTTTTGCATTTTCTTTTCTTCGAAAAAACTGTAGTAGTTGTAGGATTTTTGTCAAAAAAAGAAAGTCAGTTCCTTAATATTAAAGATACTAAGTGAAAATTTTCATCAATTTAGCACACTACTCTTCATGCGAGATATACCAAGAATGGAAATAACCAGTAGCTGGAAGGAGATGAGAGGAAGGGGATGGGTAAAACAAAAAAGTTATGGATTAAAGAGTTTGAAGTACTTTATCAACTATGAATCACAAGGGAAACAGAGGGAAAGAGGAGATAGGAGGTGGATGGGGGAAAGTGTAAGGAGTTCACCTGTTGGAGGTCAAGATAATTTTTTTATTTTCCAAATTTGGCCAAATGACAAGCTTTTGTCATGGAGAAGACATCAAAAGCATGTCACCAAACAAATATTATTAAGCGTGAGGCCTTGTGAGGGAGATGAATGACCCATATGAAGGTCCACCAAGGTGGGTTGAGGAAGTGAAGGTCAGCGCTAATTTGTCTGCGCCGAACAAAATATGGAAGAAATTCCAGAGTTAATGATTAGAAGCTTGGGAAGGAAGAGAGGTGAGAAATGATATGGTTCCAGTTAGGAGAAGAGTTGGAGGGATTCTGGTGTTGATGGTACTGATTATGCAAAATTTAACGCTAATGATGTATCCAGAATGGTATAGGCTCAAGTACACAACTATGAGTAAATTATTCAGTGTAACTTTTCCTTTCCTACCTGATGTATAGACAGTTCCCATTGAGCAATCCCATCTGGATGATAAGATCATCTATCTGAAGGCATATCTGTACAAACTATTAATTGAAAGGAGTGTAGGAACACAATAGGTAAAATAAGTGGAAAAGTAATTCCAGGCTTCCAGCCATTAAATAGACTCTCTACTCTATGCTTTTGAGCTTTTTTACAGCGATGCATATGATTTCATTTAGACCAACAGGTCTTTCTCCATTTTCAGTCATTAGTAACTTTTCTTTGATGACTGAGAATTTCTCGAAGGCCAGTGGCGCACGGTACGGAACTCGGTGCCTGCTCATATACCCTCCTCCTCTTAAATACCAGGCTTTTGTCTGCCGGCAGGGTTCGAACCCGTGACGTGCACCTAACTCACACCTCATGAGTTGCACTCGTACCACTAAATCAAATCCTGGGGGCAATCAGAAGTAGTAAATTTAATTCACTTTTTCCTGCTGATGCTTACTTCTGCAATGTTTTGCTTTATACTTCGTCTGTTCATATCAATATGACATTTTTCAATTTGGACATTCTGAAATGTTTGACACCATAACATTTCTCTACAACATTCACAACTTTCAAGGATTCAAATTCATTAAATTGTTTAAAGTTCTAACTTTGTGGTGATGTTTTTATCTATCAAACTGACTTTTCTACATTACTTTAATTATTTTCTTTTGCTCTCACTACTATACTCCTGTTTCATTTTATGACTTAGTTTGACTACGCACATAGTTTAAGTATGGAAGTCTTTTGAATCTTGTAGTTTTAAACTAAAGATATGTACAAGTAACAAAATGTCCTTTGAATCTTGTTGTCTTAAATGTGCCATGTAGGATGTTGAAATTAAAGAGTTACTAAATATAGAAGGGAAAAGGGTCAAATATACCCCTCTACTTTGTTTTATTAGCCAACTTTATCCTCCGTTAGTGATTGTGAACAAAAATACCCCTGCCTTCTATAAAGTTTACACCTATACACTTGCCTTCTATAAAGTTTACACCTATACACTTATTTGCATGAAAAATCCCAAATCCCACAAAACTACCTGAGTTCAATTTAAATTATCCGACCCGTCTCTTTTAACCCGACACGCGACTTTTCCAGCCACCATCTTCTCTCTCTCACTGTTGCTTGCTCCACAACCATCACTAGCGGCGAGCTCGTGACACCGAAGCTCTGGCGAGCTCCCGCCACTGTTTCTCACCGGGAAACACCATTACCAACAGTGAGGGACTTTAACAACAAAAATGAGACCCAATAAGTTAAAAATAAAAGAGAACTTTAACAACAATTTTTCTATGATAATGCAATTTTTTATACAGTAGTCATATTCAAGTATAAAGTTTACATTTGCATACTGCGAACCATGGTCCAATTTTAAGGAATTCGAGGATCTGGGTCTCTAGACCTATCCCCTCTAGTTTACTTACCTGATCTAGTAGATCCTAATTCTGAAAAGAAAAAAACTATTTAGCTTCCAGAAAAAAGAGCCCGTGAAACAATACCAACATCAAATATAACTGGAAATACAGCTAGCAAGAAGACATTGGAAAAGAAGGCTAGCTAATTAGTTTTCTTCAAAACTCAAGAGCAACATATATGATTTCCTCCCCTTCTAATACATGGATTTCTCAAGTGGTAGGAGCTCGCCGGAGCTCCGGTGTCACGAGCTCGCCGGCAGTGATGGCTATGGAGCAAGCAACAGTGAGGGAGAGGAGATGGTGGCCGGAAAAGTCGCGTGTCAGGTTAAAAGAGACGGGTCGGATAATTTTAATTGAAATCGATTAATTTTGTGGGATTTGGGGATTTCCATCCAATTATGGGTATATGTGTAAACTTTATAGACAGCATGGGTACTTTTGTTCACAATCACTAACATATGATAAAGTTGGCTAATAAAATAAAGTAGAGGGGTATATTTGACCCTGTAGTAATATTTCCTTTTAAACAGACTAAAAAGGGAAGTAAAACACATAAATCGAAACAAAAGGGCAATATATAAGTGTAAGTAACATTTTAAACTGTTTCCAATCAAAATACCTTGTTATAAAATGAACGCGGAAGTGTGTAGCTCTTTTAGGCACTTGAGTTGCTTGTTAGTGGCTTTGATGATTCTGTGCTCCATAGATTTATTTGAGCAGAATTTTTCTGGGTTTCAAGGGCTGGGGGCGGTAGGACTCACCTCACAAGTAGACCTCAAGGTTGCATGTCGTGTTCCCTAAAACATAATGACGGTAATGTAAGCATGAGAGGAATAGTTTATAATTGCAATGGGTTGCCAAATGCCTGAGTGGCAATTCTTCTGGCCCTAAATTTGTGAATACAAGAAGCAGACTAAATTGGACAAGTAGGAAGTGCAAACACAAATTATTTGGTTTATAGACAAGGACCGACTCATCTGTCGTACTACACTCCCTATTCTCTGTTTTAAACTCATAACTTAATGCCTAATTTCTGTCCGGGATTGCTTTTGCAGGTGTTAGGGCTAGTGCAGAGAAAATCATTGAAGAAACATGTACTATGAATATAAATCAACTTGTATTAAATAAGTCTCGAGCAATTAATAAGAGTTCTCTGTCTGAGCTTTTCATCTCATTCATGGCAAAGGTAGTAAGTGGTCTGGGGCTATATTGCCTGTCGTGTTTGTCATATGACGTTAACCTACATATCGTTTTGATATTTTCTTTTATGGATATTTATTAGTCTTGAAAAATGAACAATGTTTCAAGAATTAACTTTATTACTCTATGTAGTTCTGCGACATCAGTTCAAAAGCCTCTGCTCAGGCAATTAGCCCATTTACTGGCCAGTGGGAAGACATTGAGAGCAACATGAGATGGCTGCCTAAAACATACACTATATTTGTAAAATCTCTCTCTCGCTCTCTCTTACACACATTGATTTGTGACTTTACGTTTTTGCATCTACTCGTCTTTAGTTATCGCATTCTAGGCGTAGTGGTTAATTGCCTCTAGATTCTTGTTAACTTGTGTTTTCACTTTGATCCTTTCTTGTTTTAGGGTATACGTTTGAGTAGTATTACTTTATATACGTTGTAGTGACTAGGGTCATGTTCTCGGTCAGGGTTGGGGACGAGGGTTAGGCTGGATAAGTGTGGTAAGAGAGATGCTAGGCTAAGAATAGGGTCTTGGAACATTGGGACTTTAACGGGGAAGTCCATAGAGCTAGTTAAGATTCTTAAGAAGAGGAGGATTAATATAGCATGTGTTCAGGAGAACAAATGGGTAGGACCTAAGGCTAAAGACGTGGACAGGTATAAGTTATGGTACACGTTAGAAGGGCAATGACAGGATGATGACGATTAAGTTGGTAGTTGGAGAGTGCACTATGAATATTATTAGTGCTTACGCGCCATAGGCGGGCTTGGACGAGGAGGAGAAGAGGCGCTCTTGGGAGGATTTAGACGATTTAGTGAGTGGTACCACCCACTGAGAAGTTATTTATAAGAGGGGATTTCAATGGACACATCGGGTCACTTTCGGGGGGTTATGGTGACGTGCATGGTGGCCTTGGCCCCGGGAACATGAATGAGGGAGGCGTCTCACTTTTGGAGTTCGCTAGAGCTTCTGGGATGGTGATAGCCAATTCGAGGTTCCTGAAGAGGGAGGAGCACTTGGTGACTTCCCGTAGTTCGGTGGCTAAGACTCAAATATACTTTTTGCTCATTAGGAAGGTTGACAAAGGTCTTTCTGAAGGCTGCAAGGTTATTCCGAGGGAGGATCTTACAACCCGACATAAGCTTTTGATGGTGGATTTAGAGATCAAGATGAAGAAGAAGAAGAGAGTTGTGGATGACAGGTTAAGAATCAAATGGGAGAGTTTGACCATGGCTAGTGCAGAGGAGATGGGGGAGAGGTTGACGGCCAAGGGGGCTTGGGGGAGTAGTGGGGATGCGACCGGTATGTGGGACATGACGGTCAGTTGCATTCGAGAGGTAGCTAGAGAAGTGCTTGGGGTCTCGAGGGGTAGTCGTGGTGGGCATCGAGGAGACTGGTGGTGGAATGGTAAAGTTCAAGAGAAGGTGAAAGCGAAGAAAGCGACATATGTGAAATTGTTAGAAAGCAAGGATGAGGTGAAGAAGTGGACGAATAGGGAACTGTATAAGATGGCGAGGAAGAAGGCAAAACTTGCGGTTACGATGGCGAAAACGGCGGCTTTTGAACGTCTGTATGTGGAATTAGAGGAGGAAGACGGGGATAAGAAGTTGTACAGACTAGCCAAGGCGATGGAGAAGAAGACCCGTGACTTGGATAATGTGAGGTACATCAAGGACGAGGATGGCAAAGTACTGGTGGGGGACGCACAAATTAGGCGGAGGTGGCAGTCTTACTTTCATAAACTCTTGAATGAAAAAGGAGATGGAGACATTGTGCTGGGGATCTGGAACAATCCGGTAGGTATCGGGATTTTGGGTATTATAGAAGCATTAAGGTTGAGGAGGTGAAGGGTGTTGTTCACAGGATGCGCGGGGGACGAGCGACCGGGCCTAATGAGATTCCAGTCAAATTTTGGAAGAGCGCAGGCAGGGCATGTTTGGAGTGTCTGACGAAATTGTTTAACGTCATTTTTAGGACAGCGAGAATGCCCGAAGAATAGAGGTGGAGTACAATAATTCCTTTGTACAAGATCAAATGTGATATCAGGAGTTGCAACAATTATAGGGTATCAAGCTGCTAAGTCACTATGAAAATGTGGGAAAGGGTCATGGAGATGAAGGTGAGAAGAGACGTGTCTATTTTCGAGAACCAGTTTGGATTTATACCGGGGCGTTCGACCACAGAAGCCATTCATCTTATTAGGAGGTTGGTGGAGCAGTATAGAGAGGAAGATAGACTTACATATGGTTTTCATCGACCTCGAGAAGGCATACAAACGACAAAGTACCTAGAAGGTCTTATGGAGATGTTTGGAGGCTAAAGGTGTACCTGTGACGTACATTATGGCGATCAAGGATATGTATGATGGAGCCAAGACCAGGGTACGTACAATAGGAGGAGACTCAGAGCACTTCTCAGTAATGATGGGGCTGCACCAGAGATCAACTCTTAGTCCATTCTTATTTGCCTTGGTAATAGATGGGCTTACGAGACAAATCTAAAGGGAGGTGCCATGGTGTATGTTATTCGCAAACGAGATAGTCCTGATTGATGAGACTCGCAGCGGAGTGAACGCTAAGCTGGAGGTTTGGAGACGAATTCTGGAGTCTAAAGAGTTTAGGCTGAGTAGGACCAAGACATAATACTTGGAGTGCGAGTTTAGCAACGGGAGCGAGCTTGAGACAGGCGAGGAGGTGAGGCTTGGTACTCAGGTCATTCCGAAGAAAGAAAGCTTCAAGTACCTCGGGTCTATTATCCAAGGGAATTGAGAGATTGATGACGATGCCACACATCGTATTGGGGCAGGGTGGATGAAATGAAGGCTCGCATCAGGAGTCTTGTGCGACAAAAAGGTGCCACAAAAACTTAAAGACAAATTTTATAGGGTGGTGGTTAGACCGATTATACTTTATGGGGCGGAGTGCTGGCCAGTCAAAACGTCATACATTCAAAATATGAGAGTAGCGGAGATGAGGATGATGAGATGGATGTGTGGGCGTACAAGGAGAGATATGATTAGAAATGAGGATATTCGGGATAGAGTGGGAGTGACCTCGGTTGAGGATAAGATGCGGGAAGCGAGACTGAAATGGTTTGGGCATGTGCAGAGGAGAGACACAAATGCCCCAGTATGGAGGTGTGAGAGGTTGGCTATGGACGGGTTCAAGAGGGGGTAGAGGTAGGCCGAAGAAATATTGGGGAGAGGTGATTAGACGGGATATGACACAAGTGCAACTTACTGAGGACATGAACTTAGATAGGGGATGTGGAGGACAATGATTAGGGTAGAAGGGTAGTAGTTAGTCAAGCGTAGTCCTACTTACGCTTCCCGATATATGTAGGGTTATTACTGTAGGTCTGCTTAGCCTATGGTACGAATTGACGTAGTACTGCTTTATAGGCCCCTGCAATTTGATTTCTGCTGCTATGTGTTAGTTACTGCTTTTTCTCTTTTTTTCAGAATGCGCTATCAGTGCGTATTCGCATTTGATTCCAGCATTTTCATATTGTTGTAAATTGCTTTAAATTTCTTTAGCGGATCTGACTGTTTTCTCTTGTTTTTGCTTGTGCATATGACTGTCTTGAGCCTAGGGTCTCTTGGAAACAGCCTCTCTACCTAATAAGGTAGAGGTAAGGTCTGTGTACAATCTATCCTCCCCAGACCCCACGGTGTGAGATTTCATTGGGCATGTTGTTGTTGTATGCACCCACAGTAAGAAGCAATGAAAAGGATAAACCAAAAGGCATTAAAAAGCTGCTGCAGGTCTACACCTTTTATTATTATTCTTATTCAAGTTACTATGTCCAGGTTGAGGATCCGTTTGATCAGCCAGCTAATTCAGCAAGGGGTGTAAGCAGTAAACAACTAACAAGAATAGAAGAAGCATTCAGGAGGACCCACGTTATGCTTATTTTGTCTAATCAAAACCAGCATGAAGTTATTTCTACTCTTGTTAGGCCAAATGTATCGAAGCTTGTGGCAAGAACATCTGGAAACCAAGATAACTACAGTAGAAATGGCCTTGGGCCACAATTGCAGGCTCAGAGAGCTATAAAGCCACCATTACAAGCACAACATCAGCTTCAGGCAGAGAGAGCTATAAAGCCACCAGTACAAGCACAGGATCAGCTTCAGGCGCAGAGAGCTATACGGCCACCACTACAAGCACAACCTCAGTTTCAGGCGCAGAGAGCTATACGGCCACCACTACAAGCACAACCTCAGTTTCAGGCGCAGAGAGCTATACGGCCACCACTACAAGCACAACCTCAGTTTCAGGCGCAGAGAGCTATACAGCCACCGGTACAATCACAACATCAGCTTCAGGCTCAGAGAGCTATACAGCCACCATTACAAGCACATCAGCTTCAGGACAAAAAGATGAACAGGAATCTGAATTCTACACAAGCTAATTGTGTTCAAACACGGCCAGTATGGAGGCCAAAATCTGACAGATAGGGGTGTGAATTGGATTGTGCTTCCGAAACTAAGTATCCATTTAAGTGCTTTTACTTTCTTTGTTTTGGGTTATGGAGAGGGTAATGATAGCTTGGGTCCAGAGAGACTAATGGGGGTCTATTTGCCAATTTCAGAGAAGGGACAATTGTCCCTCAAGGACATCCGATAAATTTGGAACGATATAGAAAAGAAAACACTTGATAGTACATATTGCTATGTTCTGCCAGCACTATTAATGGTGGTGGTGGATGCCGATGCAATGCATCATTTCCAATATGTTCTCTTAAAGGAACCTTCCCCACTTGGCATGCTTGAAATTATTATGGTGGTAGTATATTATAAAATGATCAAATAGTAAATGTATAGTTAAGTGAGATCAAATTCATCCATAAATTATATCAGGGCATTTCGTAAGGTGTACTAAACCATAGGTACACGAAGTCTAATTCAGTACCTTGTTTGCTTTGCAACTAGATTAATTTATTTTAACTAAGGGGATTAAAGTTAAGTTTTGTGGTTTGTACAGTATGTTGAAGACACTAATCTCAACAATGTCTTCTCGGTGTGTTATAAAAGCAAAAGGAGAGTTCGTTGCTTCATCAATACTTCTCGTGCGGCCTCTAAACAGAATGCCACCAGGATCCCTGAATTTATCAAAAATTGTAGACCACCTGACGGTAGTGGTTACACAACTTTTTCAAATTTAAGAAGTACAAGACTCAAAGAAGGGAGACCAAGTAATTTGACAAAACAAGCTCCTTTGAATTTTTTCATGAATTGAACCGTGCATTCTCCAACGCAGGTTATAATATTGGTCAACACAAACATGAGAAATAATTTGTTCCTTCAGATAGATCTAACTTCAGTACATCTGCGACAAGTGAACTTAGAGCTGGATACATATTCACCATTGACAGCAATGACTAGAAAGAGATGGTGACATTACACTTCCACACAATGATGAAGTAACGTCAGTGCATGTCATAATAAAAATGAATTAAATTGATAACAAGGGAGTAAATTTCTTTGAATTCAAACCAAAAAAATGTTTTCATCACGATGTGCTAGCTGTTAGGGTTTAGGGTTTAGGGTTTAGGGTTATGGGCTACGTGGTTCAAACAATAGCAATGCAATATATAAACCATCATAGGTAGGCCAGCATGCTTCAGCTCCATTTATTGCAGAACGATGCAGCTTTGAGTAATCACAATCTATCCACATCAGGATATATTAAATGGCGCTAAGCAGGTCGTTCCTAACCTTTCCGTACTGTCTCCTGCTCTCCCGATGAAAGCACAGGACCAGACATCATTTTATTTCCCCTTTCGAGCACTCATCAACTTAAGCTCATAAAAGACGTTTGTCACATATCAATATTCTGTAACTTGCATGAGGACCCTCAGATGTGTCCCTCAGAGATACATGCCAACCTATGGCTTTTCCGATTTCCTGAAGTTCATCCATAACAGCAAGAGAATTACGTATGTATACCCGTCCACCCGGTCTTAATATCCGATCCATTTCAAGCATGATTGCGGATAAATTGCATCCGATACACCAAAATCAAACAGAAGTTCATGCAAAGTATTCTTAATATGCTACTAAGAAACCCCTACTTCACTAACAGTAAGACACCATCATTAACTTGGAGTGGAGATACAGTATCATGTTGGAGAAATATCAAGAAGGTTACAGCGTACCTTTTTCTTTCAATGGAGAAGAGACCATGCACATGCAATAAGTCATAGGTTCTTGGGTAAGTATCAAACGGTTCACACCTGGAAAATGACACAGCTATTTATATGCAATCCAGCCAGATGTTTCTACCTCAAGATATCACATATCAAAAACAGAACATCCGAGCATGCCAAGACATCACAAACATTGAAGCAGAAGCAACAGCAATTCATGCAGCAATGAGATATAGTAGAGCAAGGAGGCTTAACCAACTGAAGGTGGAAACAAATTCACTGGTTCTAATGAAGATGATACAAAAGCTATGGCAAACACCATGGGAACTTACAGATATGATGGAGGAGATCCAACTTGCAATAGAGGAACTTCAAGGGCAGATTATACATGTATTCAGGGAAGGGAATCAGTTAGCAGATTTCTTGGCAAATTATGCACTGGAGAACTCAGGACTGAGGCAGTTTACACACTTTGCAGACTTGCCAGTACATGGAAGAAAACTTCTCAACATGGACAAGGCTCAAATTCCAAATTTGAGAATCAAAACTAGAAGGATTCTGTCATATTAGCTTTCATAGTTTAGTTTCTGCTTTATTTCCTTTCTGTTGGATTTCATTGATTGTTAATAAAATCTTCTGTTAGGGAAAGCCTAACAGAACAAATTTGCCAAAAAAAAAAACATCCAAGCATGCATTTCATCCCACCTACTTTTCCAAAGAATTGCAAGTACTATTAGCCAGAATATTATATCTCATAGGATGGATGGAGGATGCTACAAACTCACTCAACAAGTATCCTTTCCTTCATTTTTTTATTGGAAAAGGGTAAAAAATATCCTTAACGTTTGTGATTTGTCTCATATTTGCCCTCCGTTAACCTATCCGCTCATAGATGCCCCTAACGTCATCTTTCCTTCTCCACAAACGGGGGAAGCCACATAGTGGCACATTTGGACCTTTTTTCTATTGTTCAGGGTATATTTTGGACCTTTTTAATTTCTCAAGTGAATGCTTCAAATTATTGTATTTGCTATTAAATAAGTAGTATGACTTATCTTTCTAACAAAGAAACACAACAATAAGTACCAAATTGACATTATTCATTCAAGAAATTAAGACACATATTTGTTCTATTTGAAGATTGAACAAAAAAATTTCACTCATTCAAGAGAGACAAACTTCCTAATAAATAAGAGGAAGCAATAAATTTAATTAGAAGATAACAAAATTTACCAACATGTCGATAACATGGGTTGTGCTTAGTTCTTTTAATTTTCCCAATTATTGCTTCCTTCTTGCCTCTTGGACTATGCTTAGTTCTTTTCCCTAAACTAATCCCAATTAATGAAGGAAGCAATAATTGGGAAAATTAGTTGAGGGAAAAGAACTAAGCACTGTTCAAATTATTATCTCAAGTTTTGTTGCCTTATAATTAAATTTATCGCTTCCCCTTGTTTATCCGGGAAAGTTTGTCTCTCTTGAATGGGCATTTTTAGTACTAGTCATTACTTACACAATGAGTGAGTTATCAGAGAAATTAATAGTATGTGCCGGTGTTTTAATAGGCGGGGGCGCGAGGCAAGGCATTTTACCCAGCACAGGGCGAGTCGTAAGCCCCAAGACACGAGGCGTAAGTCCATGAATCTACGGGTATGTCTCATGTATCTTCAATTTTATAATTTTAATACTAAAAAATAAGCAAAAGTAAAATTTTCATTAAAATTCTGTAAATAAATTTAAATAAATCACCAATAATATAAAGAAATTATTATAATTATTATATGAGAAGGTAACAACACAAAAATGATACTCCGTAATAGCCTAGATAATCTTTAAAATAAAATCTTTATCCACTTCGTCATTAATCTCAACATCTATTAGTTCTTTCCACGCTCAACTAATATTTGCACTTATTTTTATTTATATATTTCAAAAAAGGAGAAGGATTACAAGTGTAATAGCAACGACAAAAAATGTAAAATATTGCTTCTGCAACATAGTATTATGAAATCTCTATCCTACCAATTTCAGACATAAACATTTAAATTTTTTATTTATGGCAGTGTTATTATATATTTTAGTAAAAATCACTACAACATGAAAATATAAAGTATAAATATCATTACACCAATAATAAAAATTATAATCTATAGCAAAAATACTTTTAATTTTTAAAAAATTAAATTTAACGCCCAGGGCATATGCTTTTACGCCCGGGGCTTACGCTTTCGCGTCCGGGACTTACACCCCAAATTCTAGGGCGTACTCCCTACGGATCTCTGTCTTTCATTTCCGCCCCGGAGCGTTTTTGGTACTCTGCCCCGGGACTCGCCTCGAAAACGCCTCTGAAAACACTGGTATGTGTTTTTATTTTCCTGAATGAATAATTTCAATTTTTGTTCTCTTTGTTTTCTGTATATGCATTTCTTTGTTGGAAAGATAAATTATACATATTTAATAGCAAATACAATAATTTGAATCAAGAAATTAAAAAGGTCCAATATACCATGGACAATTTAAAAGGTCTAAAATCCAAATATATCTGACGGGCATATTAGGACCTTTTTAATTTTTCAGGGGTATATTTGAGACGAAACATAATCTTAGGGGCATTTATAAGGCGATAGGCTAACGAAGGGCAAATATGAGACAAATCACAAATGTTAAAAGGCATTTTTGGCCCTTCATCTTTTTATTTTCCCTTCCTCTCAAGTCATATAGGTGTTGGCGATGTGTGGAGACTAGAGACAGAAATCAGAATTGCATGGCTCAATGAAATTACGATATAAAGACAAGCTGTATCTATAACCACCAAAAAAAACATAGACAAGTACCAGGTGAACAATTCTTACCAGTCATGCATGACTCCAAGCAGTCCATGGTCATATTGGGTAAGGTATTTTGGCCACTAACAAGGACAACATTTAGAACCCAGCAATCTAGCTGATTTTCAATCAATGCTACTGCAAATCTGAAGAGAAGGCAATTCATAGGCACTCTTTCCAAAAGCTTTAGAAGTACAGTTCTATGCAGATAAATCAAAGTGAATAACCACAAAGAGGAAAGCATTAGAGACAGGAACAAGTGTTATCAATCTGTATTTAAAAAAAAAACCAGTAAATAATAATAACTGAAATGCTTATAAGTAGAAGAACTTTTCTTTCCACTACCGACGTGGGACAAATGCTTATTTTATAAAGCAAGAGGGAACTCCCACTTTTCTTTCCACTACCGATGTGGGACAAATGCTTATTTCATAAAGCAAGAGGGAACCCCCTCCATTTCCCATTCAATCTATCATTTAAACCCAACAACAAGTACCCTCCAAAACCAGCTCGCATATCCAACACATTTCTAAGTTTGAAATTCTTCCAGTGCAAGACACGGACGTAACTTCCAATTATTTCTTTCCAGTATCTTGACTCTGCCCTGAAAAGCTCTTCTTCTAGATATATAAGCATCAAGTTGTATGCTCTGGAGCCTCTCTGGTGGATAGTGAAGGCGTGAAGGCCATGTGGTAATATTTCCTCCATATCCTTCATCAGGTAGTCTTGTTATACAAGCTTTCAGATCAACATACCTAAAGTGATTTTGGAAAGAAGTCATAAAGGGCTAGAATGAGAGAAAAGCATGAATGGATCAGTTACTGATAGAGATGCCCACAACGTAGAGTCTGGGGAGGGTAGAGTGTACGCAGACCTTACCTCTATCTTGGGAGGTAGAGAGGTTGTTTCCGAAAGACCCCTCCCTCTCAAGAGAAAGCATAAAAAAGGTCAGATAAGAACAAGAAAGTCGAAGCAGTATGAAAATGAAAATAACGAAAGCGACTAAGCCATGATAAAGCAATGTGAAAAAAGGAGCAGTAGCTACTACAAGTAAAATAAGATAATTGAAGTACAAGAAATAACAGAGAGTAGCAGGAATCAAAGGACAAGGAACTATAGAGCAATACTAGAAAATTCCCCAAGACTTTTCAACAACCACAATTAGTTAGGAAATAAGTTGCTATTTTATCAACAACAGTACCTTCCTCTGCGGACTAATTGACTACAAGTTGCGAACAGTGCAAGTTAAGTCCATTTGTATAATTGGAAAAGAAAAAGCAAATGACAATTAGAATAAAGAGTAGTTATCGTTTCATAGACATGCCCTGAATTTTTCAAATTTTGAGAATAAGTTGATGCTAATAGGTAATCCACTACGGAAAGCACCACTGACACCAGGGACATTAATTCTCTTTTGATCGATTTCGATCAATATGGTCCAGCGGAAAATTCCTAAGCAAGTTTTACAGAGAAAGTCCTATTAAACACAGCCCCAGTTTATGTTGTCGGCTGAACACTATACGAGATAACATAAAAATGGCAGCCCGGTGCGCTAAGCTCCCGCTATGCGCGGGTCCGGGAAAGGGCCGGACCGCAAGGGTCTATTGTACACAGCCTTACTCTGCATTTCTACAAGAGGCTGTTTCCACGGTTTGAACCCGTGACCTCCTGGTCACATTGCAGCAACTTTATCAGTTACTCCAAGACTCCCTTTCACTATATGAGATAACAACAAAAGATATAAGCTTTTATTTTGCAACAAGACATGAAAAGTAGAAGTGTAGCAAACTCAATCTTTTTATTCCTTTATTCTTTGTGGGTGGGGAGTACTGGTACATAGTTTCTCTTACAGCATAGACCATATATGTGTACATATAGAGGTATTTCTAAAATATAGTTTTCAGGGGCCATGACACCTACCCCTCCCACCCATAGCAAAAGGCAGCATTCTTTTAAGTTTTATTAGAAGAAACCAGTTTTGGGTGTATCTTTGATGTCCAGGGGTGGAGCTAGCTTGGAGGAGGGGGTTCAATTGAATTCCTTTCGCTATAACAACAACAACATACTCAGTACTGATGGGGTTGCACCAGGATTCGGCCCATTGCCCTTTTTTCTTTGCCTTAGTGATGGATGAATTTGACGCGGCATATCCAGGGGAAGGTGCCATGATGTACGCTTTTCGCAAATGACATAGTATTGATTGATGAGACGCGCGGGGGAGTTAATGAGCAGCTGAAAGTTAGGAGATAGACTCTTTTAGGTTAAGCAGGACTAACACTGAGTACATGGAGTGTAAGTTCAGAGGCAAGCGCATGAGGTGGAGGTGGAAATGAAGATAGGTACAAAAGGTATATCCAGAAGAAGAATTTTCAAGTATCTTGGGTCCATAATACAAGGTAACAGGGAGATTGACGAGGATGTCGCGCACCGTAGGGCAAAATGGAGGCTCGCTTCCGGGGTCGTGTGTGATAAGAATGTGTCACCAGGCTTAAAGGGAACTTCTTGTATGGGGTAGAGTGCTCGCTAGTCAAGAACGCACAGGTTAAGGAGATGATTGAATTCCTTTCACTGGAAAATTATAGTGTGCAAATAAGATAAAAAATTATTTTTAGGGTTATATGGTATGAATTTGTGTTTCTTGAATTCAAGAAAGACTATCACACTGGATGATTAAAAGCAGAACTAAGGCATACACTGAAATTGCAATAAAACAGTAAGAAAAAAAAGGGAAAACAATGAAGGGAGAGGTTCCAGATAAAGCTACCCAAAAAAAATAACCAAGTTCATACATGAGCCTAACATTCTATCTCATCTGGGTATTTATAGGAGCATCTTGCTGCTTTAGGTGGTTCCTTCCAGGTGCTCCACTACCTTTAACCAATTCTGCAGACCTTGTCCTTTCTTAGGATTAGGGACCACGTAATTATCCAAGTACTTGGGCAGCTTTACGACGACAACAACAACATACCCAGTGAAATCCACAACGTGGGGTCTAGGGAGGGTAGAGTGTATGCAGACCTTACCTCTATCTCAGTAGGTAGAGCGGCTATTTCTGAGAGACCCTCGGCTCAAGACAAAGCATAAGCACAAGCAAAACAAAAGCAAAAACAAAACAAGAGAAACGGTCAGACCCGGTCAAAAAAATTTAAAGCAGTATGAAAATGCTGGTAACAAAAGCGAATAAGCCATGCTAGCGCATTCTAAAAAAGTAAGCAGTAACTAGCGCATGTAGATAAGCTAAACAAAGTACACTAAAGGATACATAGCGGCAGAAATCAAACTACACGGGACTATTAAGTAATACTGCGCCTATTAGTATGATAAGCTAAGCGGGCCTACAATAATAACACTACAACTACAAGTTTGCAAGCGTAAGTCAGACTACGCTCGACTACTTACTACCCTAATACGTGTCCTCCACAACCTCCTATCTAAGGTCATGTTATCAGTAAGTTGCACCTGTGCCATAAGTGATGTCTTGATTAAGTAAAACTCCGAAGTCAAAGGAAATTAGCCCATATTGGGTTAAAGATTTGCGTAGCTAAGTTATTGAAAACAAAAAAGCAACAACGGATGCAAAAAGATAGAAAAATTACAATTGAGACAAAAGGAAGACTGATATATATTCATTCATAAACAAGGCCAGGAAATGACCAGAACAAAAATATACGGAAAAAGAAAAACTATATAAAAGGCATTTAAGCCTATAGATTAGTTAGACTCTGACTTAGAACCTTCGGGATAATCATCGGTGTTATCACCATTCAACCGACGGAAGGCCTTGACCTCTACAACCCTACTTCAGCAATCTTGGAGTCCAAATTTGGGAACCCCCAAGGTAAATCTCCGGACATTCCATGTAATGTGCTTGGTTTTTAGCACTGTTCGGGCCACCTCAGCTTCAACATCAGCCAGAGCTTGGTCTCATCTCATTCGGCCAAGGCTTGATTCAGTTAGGCCAAATCTCAGTGTTCCTCCGGGAGGCGACCTCAAGCTCCACTTTTAGTCCTTCAATGCTTTGAACTTATTGGCGAATTTGATCTTAGGATATTTCCAAGTCCCACTAAAGTTCTTCTTGATAGCAGCCTACTCAAAAACTCTCTCCACCTCAAGTACGGTGAGCTCGGTGATGAGGCGGTCGATCTCGGCATTAAGGAATTCTTCATTTTGTGCTTGATAGTGCTGGACCTAAACGACAGCTTGAGCCTCAGGAGTTTCACTAGTGCCAGTGGCGTCATCAGTGGCCGACAGTGGTAAAGTTGCCGGAAAAGATTGTCTTGAAGAAGAGTAGGTGGTTTTAGCCATGATAAAGAAGATTTAAAGTTATGAATGTTTTGAAAATTTAAAGGTATGAAGGTTTGAATATTTAAATGTATGAAGGTTTGAAGATCTGGTAATTTGAAGACTTGCCCGATATTACCAGAAAGATAGTCGTGATGTCCCTTCATGGACGAATATTTGAAGAAATTAGAACAAATGCATGGATTTGAGAAAGGGATTTGCATAGGTGGAGAATGAAAGATAAGCGAAAGTTTTATAGGGGTTTTAGTCATCATTGCAAAACGTTTCGGTATACCAACCGAAGGGACGGTGCAATCAGAAGATGACATGTGTCCGGTTTAGCAGAGTGATAAGACGTGAGTCAGAGTTTTGGAGAAAAGGAAACGTTTCGTTTCCCGCCTATTTTGGAGTAATTTAAAAAGAAGTTTGCAAAAGAAGACAACAAGAAAATCATTTCCACTTCCAGCCACTTCGATAAACTTTGGTTCGAAAAATGTGGGACTATCTGTATACAGTGAAAACCGACACGACATGTGGCAAGGTTTAGGTATGGAGTTCGAGGAATGCGGTTGTTCTACATCCGATGCAAAATGACATCGGGGTAATTCGGATATCATGACAAGACCGAGTAGTGATCGAACCGGATGAAGAACCGGAGGAGCCCAACACGTACCCATTCCGGATATGGCGCCAGGCGGCGTTACTCCTTGCTCATTAAGGGACCATTATTGTCATTAATTGCATTTAATTTAAGAGTGATTCTCGGACATCAATGTCTTGTATTCATAGCTATAAAAGGAGTCCAACGTTCATAATGTTGGAAGGGCATCTCATTCTCATTATTCATACTTGAACAATATTATTCACTGCAACTATAATTATTAAGCTCTCATTGTTGGCTTGAAATCGAAGCAATTAAGCTAAGGCCTGGACCAATCTAGCTGAGAAGATTCATCTTGATTTACGACATTTCAAGCTAATTTCCTCACTTATTATTTTCATTTGCTATTTATTGTTAATTACTTAGTGCTTTTTATTGCAAATCAATCTACATGTCCTTAAAACCACTTACAAATCCAACTGTAGCTTTTTTGAGGTAGACATGTATATTTGTTCAATTTCAAATACTAGTTTAAAGTAGGGCTGTCCAATAGGGTGGGGCGGACCGAGACGGGGGGAAGGGTCGGGATCGGGTCTCTGGCGAGACAGGCGGGCCGGGCTTAGCAGGACAGGCGGATGTCCCATCCCATCCCACATCCCGCCGGAACGGGGTCGGGTTGGGTCGGGATCGAGAATTTTTTTTGGCACTTAATTTAAAAAATATATATAAACACTTCAATAATTGAACAATATAGTGTAATAAAAACATCACAAGGCTATTTTTGTGCCTCTTATATTATTTAATAGAAATATGATTTTTTTGTAATACAATTTCAAAATTTATAAATTACATAGTAAAATTGCAATTAAAAAAATTACACAGTTAACCATATTTTTTTGAATTTCCTCACAATGTCTTGAAGATATTCGGTTGGAATTGAAATTTGTTGATCAATTTTTTCGACGTCGCTTCCGATTTTAAATTTATAAATATTTTACAAATTTACATCTAGCTAGTTGATTCTATTGGTCCCTATCAAAAAAATCTCATGCATCTGATTTTAATTTTCGCTGTGTGGGGCCTTGACTCGTACTAGGGGGAATATGAGACATTCCAGTTTCAGTTTGAGGCTGAGACTCAATCTGAGCCTGAGGTTGAGGTGCGCTAGTGGGTGTGTCATCTAGATTATCGTCTAAATGAAAGTTTGGTTCATCTACCTCATCATTTAATGGTATATCATTAAAAAAAGCAGTTTTATCTATATGAGTGAAATCAATGAAATAATCGAGACTAGGAATATGATTACTAGAAGAAGTACCCCTTGCCCTTGTTACCCCTACTAGAAGAAGCACCCTTACCCTTAAACATACATCTTAATCCTTCCATTTTAATTATGCAAATAAATAATTAAAGATAATAAAATTAAGTGTGATAATTAAAATAAAGTAACAATAATAATTTAAAGAAGGAACGAAGGTACCAAACGCCGACGTAACGTCGATGTGTAATCGAGGTTGAAATTTTAAACTTTGCTCGATGGATGATACTCAAGCTAGTTGCAAACTTAACTCCCAATTTTTAAACTTTGATATAAATGAGCAAAAAAATTATAGTATTTAATAGGTAATGTAGAATTGTAGAGAGATAAATTGAGAGATTGTAGGAAGATTTGTGAAAATAATGAAGAGGAAAAAGGAGGTATTTATAGTTGAGAAATATGGTTAAAGTGTAAATATATTAACTTACGGGTTAAAAATAAATATTAAAGGGGTAGGGTTTATGGGGTGGGGGAAAAATGACCGTTATAGCCATTGTTGCAATTGTTATTTTTGCAAAGGAGGAGGGGGGCTGGCGGGGCGGGACGGAGTCGGGATGGAGACGGGCGGGACGATCCCAGGCCCCGTCTCGAGTTTGAACTCCGACACTGACAAAAATGTTTTTTTAAGGGGGATCGGGGCGGGGCAGGGACGGGACGGGATTAGACCGACCCGGCCCACTGAACAACCCTATTTTAAAGGCATATTTGACAAAGGGGAGCAAGAAGATACGCTGAGATACATTCATAAAAACTTATCACGTATAGGGTAAAAGTAAAACCAGCTGCGGGCTACATGATATTGCAGCCTCTTCAAGCTCTATTACAGATAGCCTTTAGCTTTACCCCTTTTAACCATACTACTACATATATAGTCAAAAAAGTTGATACACTCACTCACTCGAACAAACACCTAAATATGCTACTAGTTCTTTTTCCCCTCGCCCACAAACAAGACCCTTTAAATTAAACTCTATTATTTCCCTCCATTCACTTTTTTCAAGAGGGAAAATATCTTAGATCAATAAAATGGAAGCAAAAATAAAAAAAAACGGGGAATATTCAGTCAAATTTTGGATAAAGCTTAGATTTTGAAATTCTTTCCGGTGAAAGTTTGGCCAAATTGCCAATGAGAAGGAACAATATTCCATGAAGTAGAAGAGCGATGATCACTGGCTTTGACCCTGAAAGAGAGTGATTGACCAGTCAAGACAGCATTTGATTGCCAATTTTGACCCCAGTTGCGGCTTAAGGGAATCCAGTTAGTCTTTGACCCTTTTACCCACACCTTAATAATGTCTCCTGCACCTGCCACATTGGTCACCAAAACCAAGTTGAAGTAACTGAAACCGTTGATTGTGAACCTGATTCCTCCTTGCTTGCGGCATGGTATCCTGACATTTCACAAATATATAGCAAAAATTACTCTAAGGCAAAAAATAAAGTCACATTTTGGAGAAGTTATTGAATAATTGAAGGAATAATGAAAGATTCCCTTCGTACAACACCAAAGTAAAGTGAAGTAAAAATCAGACATAAAGATTTTCAAGTAAGTTGGGAAAGGACATGAACAAATGTGAAAATAGAAGAAAAAGTGATCAAGGTGATGCTCCTGTAACTGTTCCTAAGCATCGGATATCACGGCAAGTGTCTGGAAACGGGGTTAAAAGAAACTAAATATAAAAAACAATGTTGTCCCTGGAAATCAAACCGAAGATGTCGAAGACAATTTTAAATATTCTTGGTCACTTGAGCTAACATTTTGCATTTGTTCAGGTTATTCAAAAGTTAATATATATTGTTAAACATAGATAATCTACTCTATATATACAATATAATTTTTCATCGAGAGTGTTCCGGTGAACACCCTCCCCACAACCTAAATCCGCCCTTGGGAATTAACACTTGTAGTAGTAGCATATGTTTATACATTGTAAGTTACATTATTATTAGTATTAGCTTTAAGAATTCTTCTTTGATTGGGGTATTTCAAACATTAGAAAACTAGTATTTTCAGGAGTATAAAACAAAGTGGCATTAGAAGACAAGATAATAAGACAAGGAGATTACCGGCGATAAGTAACAGGAACAATGCCAGCACGGTACTCGGCGATCTTGAGGAACATAGGCATGGCTAGATCAAAGTGAGTGCGAGGAGGGTTACACCAACCACCATTATCATTAGGCTTGGCATAGTTTGGTGGACAGAAATTGGTGGCTGTAATCAAAATGGAAGGGTTTCCAGGGAGACACCATTTCCAATGAGGATCATTAGTGCATTTAATCTCAAAGCAAGCTCCACAACTTAATCCATTGTTAAACAAAGCAGTGCTCAGTGCTGCTGTGTTCACTCCGTACCCTTGGCTATACAAATTCCCGTAACCACATGCACCACCCATAGTTCCAGAAGCATCACTCCCACCATAAAACGTTGCATGAGCACTTTGCCAAGAACCACCAGAGTATACACCAGGGATTCTTGCTTCAACAACAAGAGAAACCACTAAAATAAGACCAACAATAAAAGTGATTATGACACCCATTGAGTGAAAGGAGGGGTAGTGTGGGAGTTGGGACTTTGGTGTTGAAGAAAATGAGAGTAGGGGAAGTTGCTACTTATGGAGGCAGGGGAGGAAAGAGAGAAGACAAAAAGGGTAACGAAATCATCCTTAATTATGTCCTATACCAACTTTTGGTCCTCCTTAATCAAAGGACATATTGGCGGAAAGATAACACTACCAAAATTCAACTTCTATCTCTCTTTTGACGTAAATGCCATCAATGTCTTAGCATTTCGCAGTCTTGGTTGGACCAATCGAGGGAGGGAGGGACGCTTTCAACTGGACCGAGGGTGGATTGGGTAGAGCTGTATTTGTCGAGGCAAGGTTGGACCGGAATCAACAGAGATTAGGCAGAAGATTTTGGGGGCAATGTGGGAATTTCAAGAGGAGAGAATATTTTTCTTTATTTAATTTGATTGGAATATAAATGGAAAAGATAGGTCCACAGCACCATAAGGTCTCGGTTGAAACAGTTATAGCCCCTTTGCTTTAATTGCAAGTTGTGTCATCAATCAACTAACTCTTTTTAAAGATTTTCATAAAATTCATTCCGCTTTTCCCGCTTTTCTCTTTCTCTTTTATGGAGTTTGCACGAGCATAACAACTATTCCCTTAACTACCTATCCTTCTAAAAGATTCTTGTTGTTAGTTGTAAATAGGCTACGTAAGAACTCAGAAGATTCTTACTATAAAAAATAATTATGTGACTAAGTAAATCATATACAGTCAAACATTTCTATAATTGTCATTCTCTATAACAACATTACAATATAACGACTTGATTTTTTTTTTAAATCAATTTTTCATGTTATAGTTTACTTCTATATAATAACATTCTATCTATAACAACAATGACATTCATTATAGCGGGACACTCTTTATAAAATTATCTCTCTATAACCGTCATACTCAAATATTGTGTAATAATATTTGTAAGAAGTACATTATGTATAAAACATAAAATATCAAAATAGCTCAAATCTCATATCATAACGCCAATCAAGCAATGGATGCTACTACTTATACAGAGTTTGACGCAACTTTTCCAATACTTGAAACTTACACTGATGAAGAAATTATTGTACAAGTCATTGGAGTGGAAGAACAAGAGACAATGGATACAGAATGTGACAACGAAAGTGTTGATGAAGAGCCTCAATCTATTGCTACTTGAGGTGAGATAGAAGACTCAATTGTTAAGCTTTTAGACAGTCTTCTAAAGAAAGCTATTGAATTCTCTTTTGCTAAAAGTTTGGGCAAAATTCTTCGTCAATTCAAGCGTTATATTATCGCTAAAAGACTAAAATTTATGAAAGAACCTACAATTGTAAAATTCTTACGTCAAACTTGAAATTGTATTTAAATTCTCAAGTAATTTTAAATGTATATGTTCCTTAAATTTCAATTCTTTCTCGGTATGGTACAACTATTCATGTATTTATTTATAATTTATTATTTTTATATTTTAATTAATGAGATATGAAAATCAATTGAGATTTTAAAATTAACAAGTATATTATTTTTGTTTTATAGCATAAAATACAAAAAATAATTATTATTTGCATACTTTCGTTTATAACAGTTAAATGAGATCTAAACATCAAATGTCAGTATACATATATAACAACACCTTACTATAGCGGTCATGAAATTTTCAGAAAAACCCTGTCATTATAGAGAGGTTTTACTGTAATTGAATTAGTTAATTAAAGTGAACTCAACACGATTGATGTTTTACCCGTAATTCTGGAATCTCTAAGTTTATTAATTTTGTTTTAGATACAATAACAACTCAAATCGTGTGAAAAATCTTGAATAAATACTTTGTGACTATTTGATATAATTTGAAGATTTAATCGAGTAAGTCCTCGTGAAAATGATACTTTACTTACTATTATATTACTTGTCGACCATATATATTTGCGTGAGTGGTGAACCCAATCAATATTATTGAAATCTTATTTCAAATGGTATAAAATTCTCTTAGTCTAAACTATCATGTTTTTGGGACACAATTCTTCAGCATAATAATGCAGGTTGATTAGATAAGGAACACTAATTTCAAATATTTGAGCGAAATAGAAGAAATTTACAAAAAGTAAAACAAAAATCGAGGAAATTGCCCAAGTTTTTCTGATATTCTACTACTGAGTGCAATTTGCTTTTGATTAGTGCGTTCACTTTTTCCCAACCTAGCTGCTCGAAGTAAGACGTGAGTCGCATTTCACGTTACTCGGTAGCAATTTACCCGCCAAATTCGAATATTTGACTAAAGAAATTCGCAAAATACTTTCTCCTTGTCAAAATGTTTACAATATTTGGTTTTGACTTAACTCGATATTTAATAAACGAAAAAAGAATTTTGAATTTGTAGTTGTTAATTAAAAAAATATGTAGAATATACAAAAATAATCTTAATCGTGTAATCTTAAACATGTCATGTGAAAAATAAAAATTAAAAAGTTATCGAAAAAAGATATATTCTTTTTAAAATAAATTAAAAAAAAGAAAATAAGACAAATATTTTGAAATACACAGAGTAATCTTCTATTCTCTTTTTTTTTTAATGGAAGCACAAAATAGTGTTGACAATATGGAGGTTGGCCAGATTTCAGCCCAATTATCCGCAATCATCGGTCCACATATTACACCGTGCATTAGCCGTACGTTTTACACACTTTTCTGACTTGGGGTCAAACTCCCTTTTTCTTTATTTTCTTTGAAATGTTCAATGCTTGAACCATAAATTTGACAAATACATTTGTTTTTACGTACGAGTGTATATTATATTTCTCAATAAACATAAGTACGATACAGCAGCATTAGTGGTCGATGGCGTGAGTGACAAATGACAACTATTAGATGCTTAGATTATTTTCATCCCTTCATATTTTCCTCTAAAGTAAATACGTTACCTTTTATACTTTATTCTAGAATAACTTAAATAAATAGCTATAGCTTCTAGGTTTCTAATCGACCATAGCTACTATCTTGTTAATTACAAATAGTAACTATTTTTTTTAAATATTTTGTGTGTATTCATGCTATTTAAATACACAGTTCCAAAATATAGTTGGTCAAATACAATTTTATTTTACATGTTGCGCGTGTATTCGGGTGTATTTAAATACACAGTTTTTTCCTTCAGAAATATAAAAATGCAAGCGAATACAAAAAATCCACAGTATTTACACTAAAAATGAAGACTATAGTCAAATTCGGTCACATCTCAGGAGAAAATACAAAATACACTCAAATCCAAAATTGAGAAATACAATTATTTTCAGATCTGCCCGTTCTCCCTCTCCCTAGCTTCGACAAAAAATATCCTCTCCGACAAACCCGCTCTTCCACACTACATGAGACATAGCAAATTACATATATGACGAATAGAAGAGTCTTAAGAGTGTGATAAAGGAGAATAGAGGAAATTGGGTCGTTGGGGTCAACAGGGGTCGCTTGGGGGTAGGCAGAGGGTTTGACTGGGGTTGGCGGGGGTCAAGGAGTCGCCTGAGGGTTTGACGGGGGTCAATAGGGTCGAGGGGTCGCTTGAGGGTCGACATGGTTATCGGGGATCGCCAGAGATGACAAAGGGGAGACAATTCGCCGGTGGCTAGAGATGACAGAGGGGACGGGAAGTCGAGGGTCTTCGTGTCTTTTGAAACATGAGCTTTTGGATGCATGAATACAATAGCTACAATGGGCAGCTGGAATACACAATAACTATGAATTGTAATTTATTTAAAGTGTAGTTATTATACTTAAATACCTCATATAGTTAGCTAAAACATGTAAATATTAGCTATAGTTTCTAAGGTTCTAACCAACCATTACTACTATTTTTAATTACAATTCGTAGCTACTTTTTAGTTATTTCGCGTGTATCTATGTGTATTCAAATACACAATTTCAAAATACAGTCAGTCAAATATAATTATGTTTTACATGTTTCGCGTGTATTTGGATGTATTCAAATACACATTGCAAATACAAAAAAATACATTGTATTACACTAAAAATGCAATCAAATCCGGTCACATCTCGGGCGAAAATATAAAATACACTCAAATCCAATTTTGAGAAACATAATTACTTTTAGAGATGACGGAGGGGAGACCCTTCGCCGGTGGCCAGAGATTACAGATGGGGAAGGAAGATGAGGGTCTTTGTGCCTTTTGAAATTTGAGCTTTTGAATACGTGAATACAATATAGCTACAGGGGTAACTGAAATACACAATATAGCTATGGATTGTAATTTATTTTAAGTGTAGCTATTATACTTAAATACCTCATACAGTTAGCTACAACATGTAAAAAAATTCTAAATTTTAATAGAATATTTGGTCAAGTTTTCAATATTTGTTTATTTTAAATAGTGCTTTTTTTTAAAAAGTACTTTTTGAACAAGTATTTTGGAGAGAGCCATTTTGTGTTGGCTAATCAATTTGAAAAATATTTTTTCGAAATTCGTTGTCGGTACATTGTCTATTCCTTATTGACTTTTAGACCTCTTCTAACTTTTCCGCCTCTAAGTAAACTGGACAATATTAAAGCAATACTTTGTGTTTGGTCAAGGCCCCGAAAGTACTTACAGAGAAAAGCTGTATTTTTAGTTTTTGAAAAATAACTTCTAATACTAATAAAAAAACTTATTTTTTTCTAACAGTTTGGCCATATACATTAACTCTATAAAACAAATAATTTATATATATATAATAAGCAATTTTGGCATCATAAAAACTTGATCAAACAGACTATTACGGTAGGTCACACATCATTTCATGCGACTCGAATTGTGTCTATTTGTTATGTGTGTTTGTCAAATTATTTTTTAACATGTAACTATATAACAAGTCACATTTTTTTGGTTTTTCATTCAGTGTTTGATATCCGCACTAAGGGTCTGACTAAATTCGAATTCGCGCCGGAAAGTTTCACATTTGGGGTAAAGTGCTCTCTAACAAAAGTGATTCTGTACCGAGGAGGACTCGAACTCGATATCTCTGATTAAGGATGAAGTACTTACCACTCCACCACAATCATTATTGGTAACAAATCACATTCATTTTCACCCGACTCCATATATATCTTCTCTCTACCTTTAACAAGACATCTTTCTTTTCTTTTTATTTAGCATTTTGTTAGTGTGATACAATTTTGGTATTTGTAATTTAAATATGGGGAGTTAAATAAGATTTTGATGAACGAATTAGAAATTCAGTTGAGAAGTGGAATGTTTAGTGAATTAGTTTAAATTTTTGTATGGTAAGAATAATTCAAACGAAAATGAATTATTTCCATAATAGGAAGCTTCATTAATTAATTGTGTGGTTCTTAAGAAGAAGTTCCATTAATTAATTTATGGTTCTTGTTATGCTTTAACCAAATTAGGATTCAGAAAAACTTTTCTTGGTGTAAAAGAAATTCCTACACGTTTTGATAAAGGTTTTACCAAGAAAAACGTGGGTTATAAAAGGAAGTCATATAGAAAAGGGACGAGTAATTTCAAGGGAAAATGGTCAAAATTATCCTTCTACTTGAAAAAAGATTAAAAATATCTTCCGTTATAAATTTGGTAAAAAAATATTCTTTCGTCATTAAAGTTTTCAAATATCCCATCTTTTAGCGGAAATTTCCAAATCCCCCCTCTGATTTGAATTTTTAAACACGATCCACTATTTAACCCCACCCAACTAATCATGTTTGTCAAATGTAACTTACGGTTTTGGCTCCTCTAGGTTCAGCAAACTGGTGTTCTTAAAAAATTTATTTTGAAGTTAACGATCTGTGAGTGCTTGGAAGAGCTCTCATAGGCTGTGTACAAAAGAAGCTCCTCTTGAATCAATTCAGAACAGACTCCCATTTGTCTTCTGCTAAACCAGTTATTGCCATATCACCAGCACTGTATCTAATAGTTGCCAACCCATTCCTCTACCTTCCATAGACATTGTTACCGACTCTCACATTCTGCGTTTTTTCAGTTTCAAACTGGCAAGATCAACCATAATTCGATTAATTAATTATGTATTCAGTTATGGGCGGGAAAAGGGGGTTCGCATGTGTTATTACTTAGTTGGGTCGCGTGTGGGTTTAAAAATTGAAATCGGATTATTTTGGAGATATCCGTTAAGAGAGGAGTAAATTTGAAAACTCTAATGACGGGAAAGGTATTTTTTATTCAAACTCTAGCCGAATTGTCAATTTTAGGATTACCTTTTCCTAGGGACCCTTGCAAATGAAGGTAGAAATCTAACGAAAAGATGATGACATATGGTTGACAAGAATTAGGTTGTTGCCCTATGAATTTAGAAGCATTGGAGTGTTTCTAGTTTTTTTCCCCTTCATAATCATAGGACATGTGGTACTCATTAATCCCGTTAATTAGGATTTATGTCATGTAGGGCCGTTCACGAAAAATTGAAAGAAAACAATGATATTTTTTTGTTTGAAATTGATTTATAAATTTAAAAACTGATAAATATTGGTTTAGTTAAGCAAAAAATAACCAAAAAAAAAAAAAAGAACCAAACTCATTACATAAATACCTATTTTAAAATTAAACAAAAAATAATTTAAAATGTAAATTCAATGACTATTTGAGAAATTAACTATGCATCGACCCCTTTATTAGCAATGTGGTTTTTAGGTGGAAGTTTGATGTCGGATAAAAGACTGACCTAAAAAATCTAAATAAGCAAATTAACCACATAATCTTGAGAATTAATGGTAAAGTTAGTACTACCTTGCATCTTAGAGGGACAAGGTTGGACACCCTTTTCTTATTGTCCTCCAGGCACCCTCACTTAAACAGATTATTTTTTGTTATATCTTTTCTAATTTCACTTAGTGGATCATTTGCCACTAAATTAAACGAGTACGCTATGTGATTGTGAGCTTCATAAAAAAGACATATATTCTTATAATCGGCATGCTTGCGTGCAATGCTGATAATGTATAAAGGTAGCTAGCTTGGAGGGGACCTTCAATTAGTTGATTTTTGGCTTTACGTTATCCTCTTAGTTTCCCCAGCAAGCAAATGCTGCGCTTTATTCTTTAGTACTTGTGCCACTAGTATGTATAAATATCTGCAGACTTTATTCATCACTATAGTTTTTTGGGAAAAGGGTACAAATATATCCATTAATTTTGCGATTTAGAGTGAATATGTCTCTCGTTAAAAAAGTAGGGCATATATGTCCTCGCTGTTACACAAACGATGCATATTTGCTCTTTTCTTAACAGAACTATATTTAACAAATTAAAATTTTATTTGACTTATTTTTTTATTTAAAAATTGCCATGTGGATTTTAAAAATAAAAAAATCAATAAATTATTCATCATCTTTATGGCATGTGGAGTTGCAAATTGATCTGACGCATCCCGCTTTGAATCTAGTGGGACTACATAAATAGTTTGAGCAAATGCAAGGATGTAAGATTAAACTTTATATATAGGTGAAGAATACACGTAGATGCTTGAACCATATCCAGTTCCATACTTCAATCTCAAGGCTTCTATCACGTGAGCGCATGGTAATTTCACGAGAACATGTTTTATTTAGTAGATTGACTTTGATAGTTAGGCCACTGCCGACTATGATGAACTCGTTGGCATCTCCGTTCGTATTATTGGCAAACAAGGAGTCGCCCTCAGTTATCTTTTCCCTTAACGCCCTTTCACTCGAAGGCACAAATATATTATTTAAATAATTGATATCTACACGCCTTTGCCTGAATATCTCAACAAACCTAAAACTATGGGGTTGGAGGGGGAGTGATGAAGGTATCAGGAATTGTTGGAAATTAGCCTTTGGCGGGAGTTGCGACCGACCAACTTTAACGGCTTAAACACTAGTGTTACGCATATTGGAGAATCCGGTTCTTCACACATGCATGATCTACTAAGTACGTAAATAACCGTAGGGCCAAGAATCGTCGAATTTCATTGAGAAATGAAAGAGATATTGGTTCACGAAGTAAGGTGTTTGAAGCATGGAAAAGTGTGGTGTGTGATCAATTCTCCCTCATTAGTAGAGGAAGAAAGAATTGTTGTGTATATAAGACTCGAAATTTGTTTGGGGTTTGGGACCCCAAGGGGTATCCCATGTGTTTAAAGGAGGGAGGACCTAGATGTGCTTCGGTTCAAGGAAAGCCCACACGCGCGCCACCGCCGCCCGTCCGGTTTTGAGTCGTGGGCCGTGGGTCTTCTGATATTATCTTTTTGGGCCAGAGAACTTTGCCAGAAGTACAGTTTGATCCCAGAAGTTTCAGATGTACAGTTTGGACCAGAATTCTTTCAAGATGTACAGTTTGGTCCCTGAAGTTTCCAGAAAGTCAGAATTTGGGCAGTCAGAACAGAAACGTCAAACACTCAATTCAGCCATTTATTTTGGTTGAATTACTCCTCCTATAATAGCCAATCCGTTGGTCTTTCTCACCATTTATTTGGTGGCTTTACTACCTCCATAATGGTCATTATTTGACCAATAATGGCTGTTATGGAGGCAGTCAAACAACCCCTCCTTCACCTATATAAACACCTCTTGCACCATTGTTGAGAAACACTTACACTACACGAAAATACGCAAGCAGAAAATACTTTCTTCCTTCAACTTTCAAGCATCATTTCGTTACTCAATATTCTTCACAGTAGCTCTTGAGTTTCCTTTGCTCAACTGTTCCATTGCTGTTTTATCTTGGGAGACGAATTGTCCAGGACGTATAAAGGATACATACGGGGCAATATTGTCTTAAGGACAGAGTGTCACACTCGACTCAGCAATCAAAAACACTTTCCAGTTTTCTTGTTCAACATCTTTGTAATTTTCAGTTTTCTAGTTGAATTGTAACTTCAATTCCTACATTAACAGTTACTTGTAATTTCCATTTCCTGCATCCTTTGTAAATCAACAGGATTAACTTTGTTCATCTCCAAGATCACACGCAAAAAACATGTTATCCTACGGAGAGTCCTCTCCAGTCTCTCCCTATCCCCTCAAAATCTCCTAAAGAGCCTTAGTCATTACAGAGTAAGATGAGGTCGGATGATGGTTGTTGGAACCTTGGGTGGATGACTGCCCGAGCTCGAATTCTTCTGACCATTTGAGAATGAAGCCTTTTGAATTTATATGGGGTTTATATTCAAATGAACTTAAGAACAGTCAATCAATGGATGAGAGACGCGTGACTTTGGTGCATGGAGGTGATGTTTAATACTATAGGGATTCGACGTGATTAGACGTGTAATCTATAGCTTTTTGAAACTTAATAATTACACTTTTTAGTTCTGCATGCATAAAGGTTTTACATGGGAGTGTAGACCTCCCCTTCCCAAAGGTAGATTAGTAATGGAGGTATATATTATTATAGAATAACTATTTTTTTGTATTAAACCCATGCAGTTCTATGATAGAATTATACAAAGTTGATTAATATTGAACTGGCATTTAATTTTCAAAATTAATACATAAGTAGAAGCAAAAATTCAAAATACAACAAAAGTACATTAAAATGAGAAAAAAAATCAAGTGGGAAATATCGACACATTGTTCTCTTGTGGCCACTTTCCTTGCAAATTGAGTAGTTATTTCTGTTTTCTTTTGTAGTTCCCTTGGACTTGAAAGTTTCCGCATATAGGAATACGCTTCATTCTCTTCCTTTCAGGGTTGGGCTCGTAAAAGTGTGGAGGAATGTACATGTTTGCACATTGATCGGGCACATCCCATTTTAACCATGAGGTCACAGGTTCAAACCGTGGAAATATGTATAAATGTGTGGGTTGGAAGAGGTAAAATTCATCCTAGAAGGAAAAAAAAGTGTACATTTCCTACTTCAAGAAGTACAATGTCTTATGTTCCTTATCCTAATACAAATGTGCCATGTTCTCAATATGGATATGATGTTGAAGGTAGGAGGGAAACACCAATAGGCATTAGGAGTAGAGGGAACCCAATGTATCAAGAGGGGATTGATCCAAAGAGGCGAACAATGGAAACCAAGGTGAATGTTTGTGGATGTGCGGGATTCTCTCTTGTGGTTGATGATGATTGTTATACAAACTTCATCACCCCTCATGTGGTTGAATGGTTGAGGATACCTTGTGTGATGAGACGATATCCTTATTATGATGAGAGAGGGTATTGGGTTGATAGGAAAGTGAAAGTATTCATTACACATGGCGAGTACCAAGAGGAGATTTGGTGTGATGTGCTTCCCATGGATACTTGTCACATATGTTTAGGATATCCTTGGTTCCAAGAACATAGGATTCCATATGAGCATGAATGGTACAAGTGTATAGTGGATGCTAGAGGAAAACTTCTATTTCCACCCATGAATCCTAATCTCGAGGCGAATGCAAGTAAGCAACATTCCAACATAGAGTTGCCAACTTTGTGTATAAAATCTAGTGAAGAAGATTACTTCGAATGGGAGCACATGTTGGATGGGATCTTTAAATGCTAAAACTACTTGGAAGAGAAGAAAGTGGAGCTAGCTTCAAGCACCCTAAGAGGAGCCCTTATTAAACATTGGGAGCATAAGAAGATAAATGGGCACCCAATTGAGACTTGGAGTGCCTTGAAGGAATTTTGGAGGTGTCCCTTTGTCAATCCATATGGAAAGAAAGAGATAACCAAACACATTCCGAAAAGGAAAGAACCACTACAAGGAGAGAAGGCTACTCCAAGTGAATCCAAAGGGAAAGAAGAAGTGAAGGGTTCACCAAATCCTTCATAAGAGATTCTTAGCACTTGCCCCAATTCCCATGAAATTGATAGAGAAAAGATTGAGAGGAGTAAGGGAGAGAAAAGTGAAAACTCTAGAGAGGAAAAAAGAGAGGTTGTGTAGAGTGATCTCGGGACGGGACTAGGACTCATCCCGCCCGTCTCGATCCTGCCCCATCCCGACCTCGTCCCGCCCCGTCCTGACTTGGTCCCCCCTTTTGCAAAATAGTGCCAAATTTTGATTTTGGTCGTTGTGCAATGGCTATAATGGCCATTTTTGGCCTCCCACCTTATAAACTCCCCTACCCTCTTAATATTTTTAAGCCCTAAGTTAGTATATTTACACTTTAACCCTATTTCTCAACTATAAATACCTAGATCAACTGTTAGAAGTGACGTTTTTAAATTTGCACATGAATATCAACAATATTTACGTTATGCATTATATCATTTTAATGGCAAAGTGACTATCACTTCTGATATAGGCCGTAGTACTAGCAGTAATGATTATTTAACCGTTACATGTCATTGGATAGATGAGACTTGATCTATGCAAAAATGTATTTTAGCATATAGATATATTGATGATAGGCACACTGTATTATTTATTGCAAGAAATATTCATGAAATTTGTGAATATTATGAAATTAATGATAAAATTATGATTGTTATATTAGATAATGCTACTGTTAATTACTATGCTGTAAACCTTTTAAAAATTCGATTTACTCCATCTTTTCTCAATTTTTTTCATATTAGATGTGCATGTCATATTTATAACTTAGTTGACAGTTGTAAAAGATGACCTAAAACTTTTTAAAAATATTCTTGATAAAGTACAATTTGCTATAAACTTTATTTTTAAAGCTAATAAAATACAAAGACGCAAAGAGTATAACAAAATTTGTCATGATTGTGGACTAGCTTATAGAAAAATTGCAGAAGAAGTTTCGACTAGGTGGAATTCTTTATATGAACAACTACTTGTTACTCACGAGTATAAAATACCTATAACTTTATTATTTAACGCCCATAATCAAAGTCCAACGGATATGCTGGTAGATGACGATTGGGAAACAATTTCGGAACTTATTGCATTTTTAGAGAATTATTTTCTAGCTACTAAAGAATTTTCTGGAATTTATTATACTACTATTTCAACTATGTTATTTTATATAGCTCTAATATTTTTGTTACTTAATAAATATATGAAAAAATGAGCTTACACTCCAGCTATTAAAAAAATGTTTATAAAATTTTAAAAAAATATTTTTTCCTATTCCCACTATATATTTTATTGGTGCTGTATTAAATCCGACTATTAAAGTAGACAGTTGTAAATGACTTGTTGAAACGATTTATGAAAGCTTAGAAATACTTTCAACGGACCCAACTGAAGAAGAACCAACTAACGAACCAACTAAAGAAGAAGTTATTTCTAGCATACACAATGAGTGCAAAAAATATATATGTATTACCAACAAGAAAGTGCAAATAATCAACCAGCTTTGGTACCATCTTGTTCTACTTCATTGTAACCTAATAAAAGACATGCAGTTTTATGCTGCAAGTGTTCAAGGCCTTAGAAATAGAATGTTTAGTGGTTCAACGTCTTCACAAGTTAGCGAATTTGATGTTTATGTTTTGCAGGATGTTGTACCGTACAAATCAATTGTCAATGAAGATGGACGTGAATACTTGCTGAGATACTGGAGGGAGAACGCGAAGACATTTCCGACACTATTAAAGATGGTTCGAGATGTGTTGAACACTCAAACGTCATCAATAGCGTCTGAAAACGCTTTTTCTGTTGAAAGATTTCAAATAGGAGAGCACATACACTCATTGGCAGGAGACAACTTGGAGATTGCAGTTTTATTCAGATATTGGATTAGAGCGGAGCGTAGAAGGTGTGGTCAACCGGAGATCAACGAAAAAGACGTCTACAACTACAACGAAATCTTGTCCGATGGAACATGAAGCGACGTCGAACAATTTGACCAACAACTTTCAATTCCAACCGAAGATCCTCAAGACATTGTGAGGAAATTAGAAAAAGTATGATTAACTATGTAATTTTTTTAATATCAATTTTACTATGTGATTTGCAACTTTTGAACAACGAAATAAAGTTGCAATTTTGAAATTGTATTACAAAAAAATTATATTTCTATTAAATAATATAAGAGGCACAAAAACAGTCTTGGGATGATTTTATTACACTATCTTATTCAATTATTTAAGTGTTTAAATATATTTTTCTTAAATTAAGTGTCTAAAAACCCCCAAATCCCGCAACCCGACCTGACCCGTCCCGCCAAATCCCGGCCCATCTTTCGGCGGGATGTGGGATGGGACCTCTTCCCGTCCCGCCGGATCCCGTCCCGCCGGATCCCGTCCCGCCGGAACTCGTCCCAGCCCGCCCGCCCCATTGCCACCCTAGCTGAGACTATTGTTTATCCATTGTTTGGTTTGGTGTATTAAAATATTGTATAATTTCTAAAAAATTGTTTCTGTACAAAAATATCCTTCACATTGTTAAGCTTTTTACACTATTTGTATTTCTTATCTGATTTTTTTCTTTCTTATCCGGTATGATACGACAAAGAAGAACTTATGTGTAATTTGCATAAAAACGTTGAATTTTTTTATAGTGGACTCTGAAAAAATTCCAAGTCTGATCTTGGCAAAGCAAGTTTCCCATCTCAACATAGAAATTCAATAGAGTGCACGATCTTCATTCCCATTTTCGGGATATCAGCAACAGAAAAAAAGCTAGCTTCATTAATCTCCGCCTTAACGTACTATGGGGGTTGAGAATGGAATTTAATAAATTCAGAGAAAATTACTAGTCACTGGGATAATATACCAATAAAAATCGGAATGGAATTTATAAATTCAGAGAAAATCAGAAACAAAAAAAATCAAAAGAAAATTCATTGCCATCCATGATAATCACCAAAGCATATACAACATTTTTTGTATATAATGATTAATAAAAAAATTGGTTAAATGAAGGGTAAATTTGTCTTTAACCATTTTATGTATGTATTAAAAACTTTTGTATTACTAATATAATGATTCCCTAGGTATTAATTATACATAGTATTAGAAACTTTTGTATTGCTAATACCATAATTCCCTAAGTTTTACTTATACATAACATAATATACAATAGGACGTATAACTAATACAAGCACTAATTATACATAATTTTAAAAAATGTACCAAATAAGAGATAACTAATACACAAAGCTAATGCATGCATTATTTTTTCTAATATCTTTTACCAAACCACCCTTAATGTAATATGTGTTAGAAGTTTACAATTAATGAATTGAAATCGGATAATTAAAAAACATTAAACTAATCCATTAGATTTAAGGGTAATTTTTAAAACTTAATTATCGGTGGGATATATTTGACCACATAATATAAGCTATTTGTATCTAACCTCGATTATGGTGTCTCCAATGATGATATCAGGGTAAAATAATTTCTTTTCTTCTTCTTTAAGTTAAGGTGGTGGATTTGCATTGGTTTTTTCTCTTATAGCTGCCTTCTTGTACGTACTATGCATAGTATTCTCTTAAATGTGCATTATCTGAATCTCTATTGTGGAGTAAAGTGTTTTTTGGAAAGTACAAGAGATGTTATAAAAAAAATTGCAAATGTATTCATATTATTGTGATAACTCTGCTTACAGTATTAACTTAAAGCGTTCTTGGTGGTTCACTTCCTGGTTAGCAATCTTGGGTGTGTTTGGTATGAATGAAAATGTTTTCCTAGAAAATAAGTGTTAAGTGTTTGGTAAGTAAGAATTTTTTTTTATCCCAATGGCATTTGTATGTAATCTAGAAAAATACTATGAGGGTGGGATAGAGTGGGGAGTGGGGGTTCGGGGATGACAGGGGTTGAGATGGCCAAGGGTTGGGGGTTGGGGTTGTTGGGTGGGTGCGTGGGGAGGGAGGAGACAATGAACTTGGAATGTCACTTAGGTAACTTAATTTTCTGGAAGTCATTTTCCTCATTTTTTAGCACCTTGTTTTCCTAGAAATATGTTTTCCAAAAATTTTGATCAATCAAACATGGAAAAATTGGGAAAAATGTTTTCCTCCATACGAAACACACCCCTTATCTTCTACTAGTTATGAAGACACTATTGCATTTCCAATTCATGAATAGAACAACATAGGTTTATACTCTTAACTAGTGCTGGCATAATGAACTCATATTTTGGTAACCCGTCCAATCCGCCCATATTTTAATGGGTTGGATGAGTGATATCTTAAATAGGTAATTTTTGGACTTCAACCCATATTCGATCCATGGATATATGGGTATTTATGGGTTAATCTTGATTATTGCTACTGTCCCATTCCAGAGCTACCAGAGGTTATGGATTTATGGTCTGTTGAACTCATTTTATGTTTTACTCTAGCAGATTAAGTAAAGCTTACAAATGATGCTAGTTCAGTAAACATGATAATATTTTCAACAAAAAGTCCACAAGCAGAGAAGATAGCCTAATGGATTATCTTCTTTCCCTTGATTTGCTTGAAGTGCATTTAAAATTAACGTGCAGAATTTAAGTGTATTAAGCATGTTTTACGCCTTGGAGTAACTGGTAAAGTTGCTGCCATGTGACCTCAAGCCGTGGAAACAGCCTCTTGCAAAAATGTGAGGTAAGACTGCGTACAATAGACCCTTGTGATCTGACCCTTCCCCGACCCCGCGCATAGCGGGAGCTTAGTGCACCGGGCTGCCCTTAAGCATGTTTTACGCCTAACGTGTAATGAAGAGTATAGTTAATCCACTTAAAATGCTATATCACTAAAATAATCTGTGCAGAAGTAGAATTTATAAAATATTGTACTTGAAATAATATTACACCTATATAATATTGGTCAACTCATTTCCAACCCGCTCATTTGCCATCACTGTCCCGTACTATAGTAATAGAAGATGAAGTAATTTTTCAGGTACTTTCTGTTTACTCATTTCTATGTTGATGAATGAACAGAGAATTTCTGTGAGATTGACTCCGTATAGATGTTGTAGCACCTAATTTCTTACTGGTAGACTCCTACTGATACTTGCCTGGAGAACTGGATGGTGTAAACCATAGTAGTATGTGTTACTAAAATGTTTTCCTATGTATAATATGTTGTATGTGTGTCTGTTATTTACTAGTATTGATTTCCTTATCTTCAATCTCGTCTCTTCTCAACGATTTAGTACTCTCCGCTTTAGGTTCAAAGCTTTTGATCTCAAATTGTAGTTGCTATACTTTCTTGAAGCAACTATTCTGATGAAAAAGTAGTGAAACAATTATGACCTAGAGCTATCTGGTTTTTTCAGCTGCTGTTTTCAGATGTTGGTGAACTTAAAGAATATGGGCTGCATTATGATAACACCGGCAGATCAAAGGTACTTTGTCAAACCACCTTCCTTAGAAAGACATTTTCTTTGAGATATATATTAATGTTGAGGAAATTCTTGTACAGGGAACTGCAGAAGTGGTTTTCACACATCAGTCTGGTGCTTTAGCTGCTATAAAGAGGTACAACAACATTCAGCTTGACGGTAGACCAATGAAAATTGAGGCGGTTGGGGTGAATATTCCAACTCATCCAGTGCCTGATTTTGCATCAGAAAATTTGCGAGCAAGTTTCCAGAGGTAAAATATAACTTTCTTCTTGAGAGAAGGATTCATATTGTCCACGGGTTTGTTACAAACAACTAAAACTCTTGAGTGATAGTGGCATAAAAGATCATTTGGAGCTAATGATTCGGTTGTAATCTCCTTACTAATGAGCCCTTGGCTACATGTAATGTATTTGAATTGTTTTGGCCTGCAGACCAGGAGGACCAGCATATGGAAGGGCTCATATAGAGAAAAGCCATCATAAACCTGTCTCAGCTACAGTTTTAAAAAAGAAACCTGTCTCAGTTGAAGATCTTGATGCTGATTTGGACAAGTATCATTCTGATGCTATGCACATTAAATAATTTCTCATCTTTTTAGTCCCATGGCTGTCTGTTATGCCATGTTCAACCTGAGCCTTTTGTCCTAGATGGAGAAAACATTTACATCATATAGATTGTAGGGTACACAGATAGCGAAATACCTAGTTATATAACTTAGCGCACTTTGTTTGGACGTCTCTTCACTATTACATCATCTTGGCAAGAGAATTTAACATAGGTCATTTTGTGGTTATTCTTGCATTGCACATTGTTCCCTCCAGATCCTTTAATTGTGTGCTTAGTCTGTACCGCTTGTCAAGTTAGTGTTGCAGAAGTTTCTACTTGGTTAGGAGTCATGTTTGATCTAACATCATCCATCTGTTTTAGTTTCTCTGTCAATTTTCTACTGCCTACCATAGTCCATAGCTTATTCTGACAAATCTTCTCTTTGGTTTGTGTCACGGCAATCCTCACTTCTTTTTCCTCTTGATTTGATTTGTTCTATTTTTAATAGGCTTGCCAATAAAGTATAACTTTACTAGAAACTATGGCACCCGTGATGCATATGCATATTAATTTCTTTTGTCCGTTTTGCTTTAAAAAGGGCCCTTTTTTCTCCATTTTTGGCCTGTTAACTGAAACTAATTATTGTACTAGCTAAAATATACAAAACATATACATTGATTATATTATATAATATGTAGATTTGTACTTAATATATAAAACATATACATTTGGTGGCTATTATGTCTTTAGGGCGCCCAAAATGGCAATTACCCCTCTGAAAAGAAAATTGCATCGTCCCAGAATTTCTCTAGTTCTTACAAGGGAAACTTATTAATCATGTTGTCTCATTTTATGTGGATATGTTACTATTTTAAAAATGTTTCATTCTTAAAAATATTTTGAATCATTAACTATGTTGTTAGTAATGTTTTTCATATAGTTTTCAAATATGTAAATTTTATTTGTAAATATTTAAAGAATCTCATTTAAATTCATAATCAAAATTATGTGTTTTGACCTTCGTACTCTAAACTCTTGAACATAAATGGGAACTAAGATAGTACTTAAGAACTCCATATTCTTTGATATATTAGTTATGATCTAAGAGATATCTACTTCATTTCACACACAAAAAAAAAGTAAAATTCTTCAAGTAAACTTTATCTGCAGTTTTTATCATATTTTCATTTAAATAAAATAAAACTTACATTTTTTATACTTATGTCCGGAAAAATTAGAGTACGTAACTCGGATGAGGAGAGTAATTTTGAGTGCTTACCTTGAAGATAGAATGCCTAATATCAAACTTGTGAATGGTACTTCCAAGAGTAATGTGCTAAAAAGCAACCAGTGAAAGTGAGTGATTTATAATTTTGTGCTATCTAATAGAGTAAGAGTAGATAAGAGGATAAATATTTTTGATCAAGGGGAGTTCTTAATTTGCTACTTCTCGGCTGTGGTGGTAGATTCAATCGACGACTAAGAGATAAAAAAGAAGTGCATTCAATAAATTCAGTGTATATCATATTTTCTTAGAACCAAAAGGAATTAGAGCAAGTTTAGTTTCCTTTTAAAATAATAAATAATTTCAATTTGAATAAAACAGTAGCGGTAGATTTGACCCGCTGTTTGAAAAAAGAAATAACAGATACTCAAAAAGGACAATAAATATGACAACCACTGATCCTTCAAATGTAGCCAAAAATCTTTAATTTGAGGTTAATTTCCACTATACATCGTCCCATAACCTCTTACTCCGCAACTCCCAATCGAACTATCCAACAGAAAGAGGAAGAGGGAGAGGGAGAGGGAGAGAAGATGCCATCGGTGTAAAACAAGACCGTGGATTCAGACAATGTCTCCCCGACTCCTTTTTTTTCCGGTGACAAGGTAAATCTAGTGTGTTTTTCCAAAGCCATATTCCCTTCACTTTTCTTTGGGATTCAATAAGTAATAGAAATGCATTGATTGATACAAGGCAAAGCAACAAATCATCCTTATGAACAAACAGTGGTGTCCAGATTTACATCTGCAGTAACTTGACTTCACATATGGAGAAATTACCATTGCAAAGGCCACCAATAGTACAATGATGCAAGGAAAAATGTACATAATTAACCCCTCGTGGACAAAAAATAATCCAATGATCAGTGCATTTCAGACTAAACTAGATTCTCATCATAAACGAGCAGGCTCAGACAAAAAATTCACAACCCTGTTCAAAAAGTTCAGGCCAAAAACAGTCTCTTCGCAGTTGACTTTGACTGAAGTGTCCAGCGGTTTGGAGCATCTACCTTCAACAGTAATAGTAATTAAACATGGCATTGAGTTGCTTAATATCTCACCACTGAACCTAAGCCGTAAACCTGAAGCATCATCGAGGTTGGTACCAACAGGCATGTCCACAGACACAAGAAAAAGATTGGCATTACTAAGCACCTTTAAAGCCAAAGTCTCACATATAACAAGGAAGTTGTCCTTCGCTAAGGGGCTCTCAAGCTTGTTAAGTTCTTCAATATGGTCAATGAAAGTACACCTGTAGCAAATTATAGGAAAATGGTCACAAGAGAATCCCAGAACAATGTGTGTAAAGTCCAAAAAACAATAAGTTGTGGAGAACTTTAACCTTTCATTTATACATTCAACTTAAATCTGATATTTCTCAGATGTCCTCTTTGTTGTTAATAGAGGGTTTTTACTTTCTTTTCCCATTTGTAAGGTTCCAGAACCAGGCACCCACACACAATTCAAGATCAGAGAATTGTCATCATTTTCCGAAAGAAAGGCAAAATCGCATATCTCAGTTGACTTACCCTAATAAAATATCAGCAGATCCACAAATAACACAATCGGATTTGTCGAGTTGGTTCGATAAAAGCAACAATCTCTTAGCCTCTCAACAGAGACATGAGACTTAAAAGAATAACGAACCAAATTTCAGGGGTTCAAGGTCACAAATAATTGACCTTTTCATACACTTCACAAAAGATAAATAAAATAATAACTCACCTCCTTATATATTCAAACATTCCAGGTAGCTGAGATTCCTTGATTGAGAACATATCGATTTCCATTGAAAGAGGTTTTACAAAATACCCAATATCAGGTTTCAACTTCACAGGATACTTCTTGTCATTGCACCATAAAAGCAGCTTAAGGGGCAACAGATGATGGTGGAACCGGACCTGAAGGGTTCTCTGCATAACCTGACCTTGCTCCAGCTTAGTAATTTCTTCCATTGGAACTACAGTCGGCACATCATTAACAGACATCTTGGAACTACAAACAAAGATGAACAAGTGCAAGAGCCCTCACCAACTTGAAGAAGAGTAAGATGCCATAGCATGACTAAAACAGAATGATCTAATGCCAATGTTGTCATACTACTAAAAATTAAAGACAATGACAGCAGGTGAACGGAGCAGCACATTTAGCAACAGAGAAGAAAAAGAAATTAATTAAAACAGAAATGCGTCCTCTACATTATCAATAGTATTATATGAATAACTGACCATTTAGGAACCTGGAAGTAGGTATTGAGATCTTACCAATTATCCAGTTAAGTAGAGATGAATTGTATTTACATTTCTGTAATGGTCTAAGACATCTCTATGATAATATTTACTTTTTTTGATTGAGCATTTCACTGAAGGCCTGAAGACCCGTGAAACAACGAACTCCTGGTCACTAGTTCATAAAGCAACAAGAGGAACTGAAGAAAAAGGTTTTCTAGATGAGAAAGAGAGTGCCCTTCACAAAGGACAGAGGAACTTAAAGAACTATCTTACTGTTACATCTACTTCTCTATTATATCTAGAAAAAAGGTTGTCTGACAAGAAATATTCAAAAGGGCATGTTCTCAAAACAGCATTATTCTCCATAAGAATCACTAGTATTCTGACCAACAAAGTAAATATTGAAAATTGCAAAGCGCAACAATAACCTCTCATCTTGTGTTAGCACTTGATCTGAAGATTCCACCCTCATGCCAGAATCCTCTTCAACCAACTGTAAATTTGACATAGTTTCCACTGAACTGTTGCTAAATGTAACCTGAATACAAACAAGCAGAGTAGATATGCTAGACACCTCTGATGAAAATATGTATTCCACACTCAAGCCGTTTCCATTTGCAGGATCTAACAAAGTGTAGGATTTAGGTTTAACTCTTCTACTAATATCTCCAATTGAAATTCTGGCCAATGATTGACAGACATTATTCAATTCTAGCGAATTGTGGGTAGAACCAGGATTGTCATCCAACCAGGATTCAAGAGCTCTAACAGACATTAATTCCCCAAGATCATTGGAGGCAGAATTTTGATTAAACCTTGGTCCCAACTGGTTCCCATGAGCATTGCCACTGTCAGAAAGATGAATCAGTGGACCAGCGTGTTCATCATCATCACTCACAAACCCACTCCTATGGCTACCCCGAGTTCCACTTGAACCAGTTGGAGAATCTTGAGAATTGTAACCAGATGTGCTTTCTTCATTTAGTGATCCAGATACCGTGTCAGCATCATCAGTTTCATATGATTCGCTTTGAGTGGCTCCATTCCGTGGTTGCTTCATATTTTTTACCATATTGGATTCATGAGTTGTGTCATTGAAAATCAAACTTAATGGCTGTGGGAGAGGTTCATACCCTGGAGCAGCATGAAGAACCATCTGTGAAAGAGATCCAGGAAGATAAAACCGATAAGCTAATGGTTCTGAAGCAATGGGTTTTGTTGCTCTCCCAAACAAGTGTCTTGCAAGTACATGCAATGCGCTGTCAGGAGCTGATTCTTCCAACTCATGAGTGCCTATATAGTGGGATAAGAGTTTCTGTAGAAGACGTGCCCGGTCACGGATATCATAGTTCAAGTCACATTTAGCTAGTTCAAGTACATAGTTTAAGAGTGTCTTGAAGTTTGATAGTGCTTCCCCTTCTGCATGTAATAAAACCTGAAAAAAATACAAGCCTATTGTTGATTAAATGAGACAAAGTTCTTGAACTATCAACTCGAGGTTTGTGAAATTCAGCCATTGATTAATCAAAGGACATTTTTTCGTAAAAGAACCAAATCAGTTGCATATTTGGATAGCATCTTTTTCTCTAAGAATACAGGAGTCTGCAACATCTAACCTTATATTTTCGAGAAGCCCTATGTCAGATCTAAGAGCAGAGTAAGTTCATTATGTGAACTCAAAAGAGTATGTCAGTTCAGACACATTTTACCAATCATATTTTAGGACAGATTAATCATATTACAGAGTTGAAAGTACAGCCAAGCACTCATAATAAAGATACTCTAATAATCATCTTTAGTGAGTCAAAAAGATACATGTCATTATTGATTTTGTTGGATGCTTATGTAGATAAACAAACACCTTAGCACGTTCTGGATATAACAGAATTCACATCTCATGTCAAACTACTTCCTCAACAGAAAATGGAGTAACTAAATCTGGCACAAACAAGAATCATTGCTGGTAGGGAGATGATGCTCCTATAATGTCAGTAGTGCTTCTTAATAGCAATTGAAGCCATTAGACAGTTAGCTCACCTTCTCTGCTGTTTGGTTATAGATTCAATTTTCGTCTTAACAACACGAAGTAATATTCCACTTAAGCCAAGAACGTCAAAGGGATATAAGTATGAGAAAAGAACAAGATTCTCCACAGTTTAAAAGCAATACAATTAAGACAAGTGCAAAATTTTCCATCCAAAAGCATTCGAGCTAGAGGCTCATTGAGGAAAAACAAAAGCTATTTGTAGTGCTCTACCTTGACCATGGCATTAAGAATCTGGAGCTTTGTTTCAAGTGCTTCTGAAGAAAAAGTCCAAGAAAGATACTTGAGAACTGTGGGTAACACCTTTGGAATTATATGTCCCATGGAGTTGTACTCACCCAACATCCAAATAATCATTGCACGTGCACCTGGTACTCGGATAGAATCCAACTTACGTGCCAAATGAACAATTACCTTGGTCAAAAGAAGTGACTGAGTTAGTTCTGTGTCACAGATTATTGTATACAACAACAACAAACCCAGTGTAATCTCACAGATTGTTGTATATACTACAATTTATTTTTTGGGTTTTTGATAAGTATGTTAGTCATTATATGCAGGGAGGACACAAAAGAATGCATGTAGCGCCCATCATAAGCAAGGTGTAAGTAAATTGTTACAGCTTATGTACCAGAAACAGTTCTTATTATAATGACTTTTCTGCAAGTATTGTGTTTAGGATATATCAATTATAGTCCTGAATTTTGATAACCTGCAATACATCCACAAGTTGCTTATTGATGTATTGCATTAGGATTCAATTCCTGCTCAACGCAAACTGAACAGCCAAGTTATCATGCATTTCAAGAGTTGATGTCTGTGCCAGTGAGTGGACTTTGGCACGTGATGTTCTACTCAGGTCAAAAGAAGCTGAATTTGAATAACTTGCAACTCCTACGATTTTCTTACTTCAGGGAAAAAAACAGAATCTGAGAATTTGGGGATAAGAATGGTAGCTGTCTATTTCTCTATCCATGATTTGCCACATTTTGTGTGCTTTCCCACAATTTTTTTTTGGGTTTTTTACTTAGATCCCTGGTTCTAGCATAACATCATGTAATGGAGCTAAGTTTTACTTTTGTACTCTTAGCATCTGTTTGATGCCACTAATGAAACACCTTACTTCATTAAAAAAAACAGAATGAAGGTTAAAGCTCATGTTGCCATCTCAAAACAAAAGTTATGCAGATTTTACATGTAAAGTTTCTACTCATGGCTCAGCTGACGTGCAGGATTTCCACATTTCCGGTGGCACTAGTCACTACAGGCTCCTTCAGTGGAGTTCTTCACTAACTATAAACTTTTTATTTAATAAATGTGTGTCTAAGTTACAATTAGAGCTCAGATTCAAAAGTTCCATGTCAGAAACTTTAACAGAAGCGTCTTCTGAAGTCCACATGAGAGAGGTGGCAAGACAAGTCCATTCACACCTTCTCCGAAAGGACTGCGAACATGCAACGTTACCCATTAAAAGACTCCTAAGATGATAAGCAGTCTACCTTGGACCAGAAGCAACAGTAAAGAAACATTGTATATACTCCCATCGTTTTAATTTATGTGACATAATTCGACTCCTTATGGATTTTAAGTAAATAAAGGGAGACTTTTGCAACTCGTGGTCTTAAACATGTCATTACATTTGTCTGTCTATAAGACTTCTAAAACGTGGTCTTAAACATGCCATAACATTTGTGTGGCTATAAAAACTTCTCATTACGGGCAAAACAGGAAGTTTATAGTTGGATGTTTTCAAATATAGAAAAGTCACATTCTTTTGGAAAGGACTAACAAGGAAATAGTGTCGTGTAAACTTAACGGAGGAAGTACTTGTTACCAGACCAAGAAATTCCTAAAAGGACAGTCCTCTGTTAGAGGGTGTCTTAGAAATCCTATGTAATATATCATCATTAATTAACAGCTAAGCAAATGATAGTAATTGGCTAGAAATTGCAAAATGTGTAAATTTACGAGTTAGTAAAGAAACTCACTTTGTCATGACATGAGGGTTCATGTTTTATAATTGTTTTGATGGAATTTATTGCTTGAATCAGAATAACTGCTTCTTCATCCATTGATGCTATGTCCATATCTGAAATTTCTGCATGTCCATGATCACTTAAATAACTGAAACTAAATAAACAAAGAAATGAAGCTCAGAATTACAAAAACAAAAGCTCTCCTATAGATTCCACAGACAGAATATGCTTTTACCAGATGAAGTCAAAACCAATAGCCCTTCCAAACATGTGCTTGCTATATTTGGAAGTCGTTGGGCACATAAACCAATAGCAGCAACAGCATCTGCAGCAAACCTTCTGTCTGGATCTTTAATATAATCCTAGAAATTAACTAACGAATTAGCACCAACTTGCATGACTAATTCCACAACAACAAAGAGAGAGAATATAACGATGCTGAGGTTAACATGTAGCTGTAAGGAGATTAGAAACCCCAATGTGCAAACAACTAAATTGCAACAATTAAGAAAATTGAAATATGCACACATGCTCCCTTTTTTTGATAAAGAATAAACCAAACATTACATTCAATGGCATATAAAACAGGAGAGAAAGATGCTTTAAAGGATTCATGAACGTATCAAGCTGAGTTTGGCTAGCATATAGCATTCTCAAATGATTAGATCAAGACAATCATTATGGTTTGAAAAATGTACATATAGGTAAAGTTTTGATGAGAAAGTGTTACCTGGAACTCATTAAAAATAGGTGAAATAGATGAATCTGTCGCAATTAAAGATAGTATGTCAAGCTTCAGAGCTTTCACTTGATACGGATCAGTAGAGCTCACGAAGAAGTCTTCAAAATGGGAAATAAACAAGGTAGGCATTGCTTTAGCAAACACTTGAATGTTGCAGAGCACCTGCATCAACCAAAGCATTACATATATACCAAAAGTAGGGAATGTGCTGTAGATGGCAGAAATGTGGGTTATAGTAGTGTCTTCACAAAAACAAAGGTCTACTTAACGGATGCATGTTTGATTGCAGCAAAATAATGCGGTCATAGTGTTTTCAGGAAGACAGTCCTAAAGAACAGACCCTAAAGGTCTAAACGACCTCATCTCACTAGCTAGTAAGATACTGGGAGTTCGAATCTTCTTAAACCATGGCCAAAAGTCTCTTTAACTTGTGAAAAATTCCATAGGAGTTTTCTAATCAGTTCCAAAATAAAAACTTTTTGCACAACCTAAACTGTGGATAAACTTCATTGAAGCACCCCAGATTTTTAGGCCGAACAAAATGTGAAAAAGACTTGAACCAAGTAAACTAACTGTCATGTAAACTTCAAGGCAAAGAAATTGATCGGCAGATGTTGATTGCTGGCTGAACTTAGGAAAGCAGCAAGTTGACCATCAACACTTTTTTTATACAAGTCAGTGACTGTCACTACTATTTAAGTGATATATGGACATTCAACTAGAAATATCAGTCTAAATGACAAGAAAAGTGAGAAATCACAAAAAGGTTATGGCGAGCACCCCTCTGCCTTGAGTTGTCATCCTCCCTTCCCCAAACCATAATCCTCTTCCTTTAACCTCTAAGTCAGACTCTACCAGCAACAGAATGACATTGTTTCTTTTCACTCTTTTTTTGGGAGCATAAAACTCCACAGCAGCTTGTCAAATTAGGAAGTGGAGATTGTTAAAATATTACTACATGTGTCTTTGCTCCGTTGACAGGTAAAACAGCACAAGGTGACCTTTAAACAATTAAAAGCAAGAGTAATGAGAGGACGGTACAATGTTTTAACCTCTTGTGCAATTTATATTGCCAAGTTTTTTTAATCTACAATACCATTTTTTAATCTACAATACCATTACAACTGACTACGAACTCATCAAAGCTTGAGTTCCCATAGAAGGTCATACGCATTGCAGGTGACAAACTCCTACCGGAACTGTCCAAGAAGTTAACAGAGAATCAATGTTATGTTGTCAATGGTTAAATAACTAAAACGCCACCTCAATGTTCGTTTCCATCACTCGAGGCTAAAAAGTTCAATGGACCCTGAGACGTATTACCATGTAAATAAGAATCAGTTTTGACTCAAACTATTGGGAGACAAAGAATTACCACATATTTTGAGGCATCGGATGATCTCAACAGAAACAACAAAGGCTTAACAATTCTTTTAATCTCTTCTTTTGGTGCCATAATCCAGTGCACCCCAGCAGCAGCAAGTACTACTGCACTATTTTGACTCCACAGTAGAGGTAAAGTACACTGTAGTAGGATCTTCACATCATCGTTACTTATTGCAGATGTAAACTCTGAAAAGTCCTTGACAGAAGAAGCTCTTTTGGAACATGGTCGGGATAAATACTTATCTGGTCCTTCAAGATAACTCCTGGATACCATTTCTGCTATCTCAGATTCACAAACTACACTGCCATTGTCATTGATTCCAAAAAAGGTTTCAGATCCTTCCTTTTCTGAATTAGAATTCTCTGAAGAATGGGAAGCTACCATCAAGGATTCTTTAACAAGCCCATGCCTAGCAATAATATACCGTAGAAGGATCCCTATCAAAACAATCTGACCCCATTCTTCAACATCAGGGAGAGTCTCGCACAGCTTTCTATAATTTTTCGCAATTAGAGAGAAATTATTAGGACATATAGAAGCAAATGCAGCAGCAGCAGCTCCAACTACTCCAGGAGAGTTGTCATTCAGAAGAATTCCAACAAGCTGCAAAACATAATAGTAGATGCAGTAGAAGTCAAATGTAGTAACGATGAAATTCAATTCATGTAGGATCTTTGCTTGAAGGGAAGATTTTTGGTTTACTTGTGTGACACTAGCATGATTGAAGCCATGAATGCTTAGTTGTAGAAAACATATATGGAAACACGGAAGAAAATATGAAAAATCTAAGTTAAGGTTCTTTTTTTTTGGTGAGAAGAGAAGACCCTGAACCTGTCAAAGGTGCAATGAAATCAAAGTTAAACAGCTTTAGCTATTGTATATATCAGAAGTCTAATTTTTAGGACAAACCAAGGGAACACCCTTGCTTAGCAAGAGATCTGATATGATTTTTAGATAAATGATTTCAACATTGGAGCAGTTCTGACCAACATCCCTGGCCTCAAAGCTACAAAACCTACCTCTTCAATAGTACTAATATTCTCCTCCAAACGCAAATCATGTAACTTTGGGAGTGCATTAGCAGCACACTTCCTAACATATACTGATGGATCTCTTGCACATTTTCCCACTGCCACCAGAACAAGGGCCGCAATCACATGAAGGCGAATTCCTGCCATTGTACGGAGTGCCCACGCCCGCACCAATGGATTAGGATCTCCCAAATCCTTCTGGAAACAGTTTATCGAAAGCAATGATTCATTTGGACGCCTAAAACATAAGAGAATAGACGAGTAAGCTTTTTCATGTTATTCTAATCTCATTTTTTTTATAATGGTAATATTAATCTCATTTAAATTGGTTATAAGGTTGTCCGTTAATAAGTATAATAAGAAACACATGCCCACACGAAGCAAAGCAAAACTATAACCAGAAACCAAATAGAAGTTTCCATGTGCACAAACCAGTTGTACATTGTTTTAGCTTACCACACTATATCCAAAAATATTCATCTGAAAACCAGCTAGTATTATTTTAGCTTACAACATTATATCCGCCAAAACATTAGTAAAGGAAGGAAAGTCCCATGCATCAATTTTAGAAGCTGCTAAAATTTATTTCTTGAAATGTTAGAGATCTAAACTGTTCTGACAAATGCGGAATGCTGAAAATACTTTTCTGGAAATGGCAAGCAGACGTTTACTGTCTGCAAGAGACTATTCGAACGCTGTGAACTCATTCCTGCCTTTGCAATACCATCGATCTTGTGCCACAGAATCGGTTATGCTCTGCCTCTTCCCCTCTATTAGAATATTGCCTTATGTGAAAGTGTTGACTCTGAACTTCAGTGTCTCTGCAAGAGACTAAGCTCTAGAATTTCCAGCCACAAATTGCAGGTCCACTCTGAGCAGACAGATGGACAAACTATGCATTGTTGGATGCTGAAGGCATGAAGGAGGGCAATGTGATAATACGGGAAAAGAGAACCTGGTACAATACTGAACTTATGGACAGAGAGCATTCTATTACTGTCTCATTTACTTAATGTTCAATCGCTTCAAGTGGGTTCACTATGGAGCTTAAGTTGGTAGGATCCTACCAATAGACATGATAGGGTTTGTGACCACCAAAGGCTTAACTTAAGATCCTTGAGTTATGTGTGAGAATTTCATCAACACCATGTTCCCCAGGGAAAGAAAGCACAACCATAACCTCACCAGAGCCATAATAGACTTCTCTAACTTGGTAGGAGACTTAGAGGTAGCTGACCCCCTCTAGCTAGAGGCAAGTTTTCCTGGTCAAGAGACATTTAGAATTGAACGTTACCAGAGGCTGCAGAATTTTGATAGTCTACTTTAGAATAATTTAGTTGCAGATTAGATCTCCTTAGCACATTTCTTTCACTTTTCTGATTTTTTTTTCTTGGTCTTCTGTTTTGAACATTTTATGTTCGCTTTTGTTTCTTTTTTATATATGATATAACCCTGAGGCAATCTGCCAAAGGGTATTTGCTTTAATAAAAAAATAGATTGAACCTTTACTATCCTTAGTAGGTTGCGATGACAGTTTCAGCAACATCAAACAATCCAATCTTCCCAGGAATCAAGTTCACCAATGCCTGTGCAAAGCCGGTGTCTTTGGCAATTAAGACATTAAGAAAGCTTTTGATAAAGTTCATTGGAATTCCTTCTTAACTTATTTAAGGATATGGCCTTTGGTAAATAATGGATTAGATAGATTTCCTTCCGCATCTCCACAATAAAATTCTCATCATCAATAGCTATCCATGGGGTTTATTCTCATCGGAAAAAGGTCTGAGACAGGGGACCCCCCTATACCCTCCCTCTTTATTATGATCATAGAAGGGGTCAGCAAAATGCTTTTTACAGAAAGGCAGTAACTGGATACAAGAGTTCACACTGCCATGAAATCAGGACGACGTGGCTATCTCCCACGTACATTGTGCAGATGGCTCCCTGATCTTATATGCTATTGAAGTGCAACAAATCATCTATCTTATATCGTTTCTCTTTTTATTTCAAGCAGCCATTGGGTTATGATTTAACTACTCCAAGAGTAGTCTCTTTCCAATTAATGAGGTAATCAACTTGCAACAGCTAGCAGACACACTTGATTGCAGCACAAGTACCTGGTCCTACCTACCTTTGGGAGCTAAATCTAAAGCTTCTTCTATCCAGAAAGGAGTCATGGTAAAATGTAACAAAAGCTCCTCAGTGACAAGAGATACTGGTTCTAACCAGACTAATACTATCAACAACATATGCAGTGAAATCCCACATAGTGGGGTCTGGGGAGGGTAGAGTGTAACAACATATTCACAACGTGGGGTCATGGGAGTAAGAGTGTACGCAGACCTTACCTCTACCTTGGTAGGTAGAGCGGTTGTTTCCGAGAGACCCTCGGCTCAAGACAAAGCATAAGCACAAGCAAAGCAACAACAAAAACAAAGCAAGAGCAAAGCAAGAGACGGTCAAACCCGGTCAGAAAATATTTAAAGCAATATGAAAATGCTGGTATCAAAAGCGAATAAGCCAGGATAGCGCATTCCGAAAAATAAGCAGTAACTAGCGCAGGTACATAAGCTAAACAAAGTACACTAAAGGACACATAACAGCAGAAATCAAACTATGGGGGACTATAAAGCAATACTACGCCTATTAGTATGATAGGCTAAGCGGACCTACAATACTAACACTACAACTACCAGTTTGCAAGCGTATGTAGGACTACGCTCTACTACCTACTACCCTAATTTGTGACTTACACCACTCCCTATCTAAGGTCATGTCCTCAGTAAGTTGCACCTACACCATATCCCGTCTAATCACCTCTCCCCAACACTTCTTCAGCCTACTTTTACCCCTCCTGAATCCATCCATAGCCAACCTCTCACACCTCCGCACTGGGACATTTGTGTCTCTCATCTGCACATGTCGAAACCATCTCAACCTCGCTTCCCGCATCTTATCCTCCACTGAGGCCACTCCCACACTGTCCTGGATATCATCATTTCTAATCTTATCCCTCCTTGTATGCTCGCGCATCCATCTCATCATCCTCATCTCCGCAACTTTCATCCTTTAGATGTGCGAAATCTTGACTGGCTAACACTCAAGAACAAACACTTTATAATAGTACATATAAAAGAAAAAAATTCAGGACACAATACTGTGAAAGAGTATGATAAAGTTGACTGAATAAAAGGAGTCATAACTACCATAAAAACAATACTATAATCAAAGTACAAGAACAATAGATGGTACAAGTAACAGTAATCAAAGGACCAGGAACTACAATAATAATACTACGACTACTAGTATGGAAGGATAGCACTCGACTACTAACTAACCTTCTACCTTAATTTGTGTCCTTCATAACCTCTTATATAAGGTCATGTCCTCGATAAGTTAAACCTGCGACATGTCATGTCTAATCGACTCTCTCCGATACTTCTTCGGCCTATCTCTGCCTCTCCAAAAATCGTCCATAGTCAACCTCTCACACCTCCGCACTAAAGCATCCGTACATCTCCTCTGCACATGCCCGAACCATCTCAGTCTCGCTTCTTGCATCTTATCCTCCGTCGAAGCCACTCTCACCTTGTTCTGAATCTCCTCATTTCTAATCCTATCTCTCCTAATATGCCCACACATCCATCGCATCATCCTTATTTCCACAACTTTCATCTTCTGAACATGAGAGTGCATAGTCGATCTAGACTAATACTGTCAACAGTGTACTAGAACTCCTCCCAACCTACAACATGTCATGATTCCCCGTCCCTTGCAGCCAAAGGACTGGACAAACTAGTTGCAGCACGACAATAAAGAAGGAGAAACTTAACCCAGTCAGACAAGAGTCTTTTATTACTGACAAAAAGACTAGGGACCTAAAGACTAGAAAGATAGGAGTTAAAGACTTGAAAGTACAAAATGGGGAGTTGTTTCTTAAATGGATGTCGATTAGCAACTACCCAATGAAAGAGTTTCACCCTGATTTTTACACCTCTGCTACAAACCTACTAGCAATTATTTGTGAAATTCTGATCACTGGTCAAACCAAGGGTTCAACATCATCTTTAGAAGAAATTTCAATGACTGGGTAACAGGCTGCAACTCCTTATAGCTACCAATTTCCACAAAATAGACCAGACAATTTACAATTGAGGGCTCAGAAAACCATTACTTCACAGAACTACTGCAACAAGGAACAACGGCCATGGAAATAACTTGGAAAACAAAGTCGCCGCCCCCTCCTGTAAGGTGGAATGTTTCACTTGGGGGCCATTTGGACATGATTTGAAAGCATGAGATGAAATCATGATGATTTGAATTTGAAGTTTTGTTTGGACATGCAATTTGAATTTCTTAAGTTGTATTTTTTCTTAAAGACATAAAAGCACCACATGTTGTGAAAGTCATCAAAACTTTCCCAATCTTACCAAATGAGCAAGTCATAGTTCATAACAAATTTAGGCTTCATTTGTTTGCACTTAATGTAGGTCTGAATTTGAATGGTTTAGACCTTAGGTCATTAAGTGTGTTTGATTTCATTAAGATCTAAGCACTCATTAAGATCACAACCACCATCATTGTCAACTTCCACTACCCTGACCCTCCCAAACCCACTACCACTCCTCACCACCTATCCCACCCACTCTCCACCCCCAACCCACCTCCCTACCCCCCACCCCACACTTCACCACTACTAACCACCACCACCAACTCCCTCTATCATTACAACTACCACCGTTGACAACCACTGTTGACAGTCGCTACCATATTTACCACATCCATCATTATAATTATATCAACAATCACCACCACCGTTGTCGCCGTTTCCACCAATACGGCTAATCCTTACTACCAACCACCTCTATCATCATAACTAGCAGTGCCGCCAACTACCACCAACACCATCGTCAACCACCATACATTCTTGAGTCACAACCACCAACACCATCAATTACTAACATTAACCAACTTCACCACCACAACCACCACTACAAAACATCTCCAGCATCACTAGCGAACATAAATATTTATTTTTTATCAAGCAATAATATTTTTGATCAAATAATAATTTTATTATATTATATTTATATTTATTTTTTAATATTTAGTAACTTTTTTATTTGAATTGTATAATTATTATGTTTAAATAAATACATTATGCACATTCAGATGTTTAAAAATAAACAGTCTTAATCATCAAGTGTTCAGATCTAGAGACAACATCTTAATCATTCCGATGTGCATTCAGATTTAGACGTCTTAATCTTAATGAAAACAAAATTGGCCTTAGTACGCTACTAGAACGCCTTTCTAAAAAATATAACATCAATTGATCAAACTTTAGTTCAATAAAATGGAAAATTGAACATGAGTTGCAGTGTAACTACTCTTCAATATAATCCTCCCACATGGTTGGTAAGAGTAAATTTGTTATAAATATACTATCAACTTGTAGATCTTTTAATATGTGATATAAATGATTGGTAAACATACTTTGTAAATATATCCACCAACTTATGAATCTATTTTTACAAAATATAAACTTATGGATCAACTTTTACATTTAAAAAATTTGAATTCATGATTTGGAATTGGATGATTTGGGGTTTCATCTCATGAGATGAAATCGCATGTCCAAACGCTGATTTCATCTCATGAGATAAAATTGCATGTCCAAACGCCTACTTGGTAGCATAAGAAGCATGTTTAACCCCAAATAGTCCCTAAAAAAGTGGTCTCAGTATTTGCAACAGATGTATTCTTTGCGAAGAACAAATGAAGATGTCAACCATCTATTCATGCAATTCATCTTCACCTCTCAACTATGAAATTTCATTTTCAGTATTTTCGAGCTTAGTTGGTCAATTCCTAGATCAATGATGGAACTCCTTCAATACATACCAGCGGCAATTTAGTGGTCCATATGGAAGTAAAGAAATGCAAGAGCTTTTATTTGTAATTTTTGTAAGATGCAGATGTATTTCCTTATTATCCTTTTTGGTGCAACATGGTTGTAGTACACAATATAGATGCCATGATTGCCTTTTTGAGATTGTCTCATAATCTGTGATGTAGCTATACATTTAGCTGTAAAGACTTCCCAACAAACACTTTTTCCTGGAAAATCAAAATAATTACCTTTATAGCTATAATAAGAATTGTCCCCCAAAATATTGAATAGGAGCCCTAATGTTTATACCCGAAATTCATTTGGCAAAATAATTTTCTACTTGTTCACCTGGGAACTGATTTTCTGTTTGTTCATAAAGTGTTACTCCCTCTATTTCAATTTATATGACACGCTTTCCTTTTAAACCAATCCAAAAAAGAATGACACATTTCCTTATTTGTCAATAATTTCATTTTAAATTTTACTTTTTACGTATAACGAGATGACCTATAACCGCACAAATATCATTGTCTTGTTTTAAACCACAAGATTCAAAAGTATTCTATTATTTATTAAACTCCGTGTCCAGTCAAACTACATAATATAAATTGGAACAGAGGGAGTACTTAATAATAAACCAAGTTGCAATAAATTATGTAGCACTAGTTTAAAAAATGCAAGAAGTTGAAGTATAAATATAGACAAGGCAAATACGGATAATGGCAGTGAGTGTCCTGATTTATGGGAAAACAAGGTGCAAGTGATTTATCTTACTTTTCAGCATAATGCAAGAGATACAAGTAGACCAGCTTCTTAACTTCCATTGATTGTGAAGCCACATTTTTCACCACCTGCACTAGTCAAACAAACTTGAATAAGTCAAATTATTTGTTGTACTCCCTCCGTCCCAAAAAGATTGTGTTAAAAAAGGCAGAATTTACGCAATTTCTTTTCTAAGAAAGAGATCATAGTGATTGATGGCTCTTTCAATCCGCGAAATGGAAGGCTTTGGCGTCTTTCCTTATTAGTTTATTTTTCTATATTTAGAAATAATTTAATTTTATGATATGATTTAGAGTCATATAAATATGTAAGTCTTGTATTGAACAGCACATTTCAAAAATCTTACTTTATTTTTTAAACTTGTCAAGTCAAATTAGTACAATCTTTTCAGGACGGAGGAAGTAAGTAACAACACTGACCTGAGGGAAGAAATTGGAGACATCACAGCCTTGGGCAATGAGAGCAAGTAATCTCTTAAGGGCTTCACATATTTCGGAGTCGAATTTGCTATCGAGAAGGGGGGCAATGTTGACGTCATCAGGATCATCGTAGAGGTGGGCGTCCGTACCGATGCGGAACATCAAACTTGACGCTTTGCTCAGTGAATCCGCCGTCTGTGTGAACATTTTCCTAACTCGGAATTTGCTATCGAGAAAGGGTTCAGCGATTCAAGTCGGATGCGCTTGCCCTGCCCTTCCGGGTTTAGTTAATTATTAAAGGAAAACAAAATAGCGGCTCTTCAAAATGCACAACTACTTTTTTTATTTTTTATATTCTAAAATCCGCTTATTTTCAAAATTATTTTTTTTAAGTGTACTTTTCAAAAAAATAGTTTTTGTTTGATTAATTAATTTTAAAAGTAATTTTGAGTAGTAATTATTATTTGACCAAGCTTTTAAAAAATATTTTTAAGTATATTTTTAAAAAAAAGTGCTTTTCAAAAAAATATATTTGGATAAAAACTATCTTTTTAGCTTTTAAAAAATTATTTCTGCTACTTATCCGAAGTAAGCTTGATCATACAACTGATTTTTTTAAAATAAGTACTTATTGAAAAAAAAAAAAGCTTAATCAAACGGGCTATAAGAATAGGAACACCTAAGCTTTTTTAATAACCACTAAAGTGGAGAGATATTTATTAAATAGATAATATCCAAACAAAAGAAAGAAATAAAAGGTACAGCTGAGCCGACATAAGCCGATCAAGCGTCAAAACAAAAAAACATCAGAGAGTGAACAATTAGGAAAGTGAAGCCTAGGGTTCTTCCTCGTCCAAACCGCCGGAGTTGGTATCTACCATAGCTCAGACGCAGGCTTCTCCACTTTGGACACGCTAATTCGCACCTCAAGCTCTCACCAGGCGCCGTGAATCCATCGTCAAGGAGTTCATTCTAAGAGGAAAGCCAGATCTTGATATATGAGGTAAAGGTTCATTCTTCATCTTCAAATTCCTAATAATTGTCTCTTATGTAACCTGAGATTGAACTCCATCCAAAGAATAGCGAAATCGTAACCTTGGAGAGCATCTTTAGCTAGAAATTCGAATCTCTTGTAGCATAAATGCTAATCCTGCTTGTTTCTCTGCTACTGTGTTTGCTTGATGTTTGATTGCTGTAAGTGAGACCCTCAATCAAGTGTAAGTAATGTCGAAAGCACCAGATGCTAATTCTTCTAACCCACAGTATCGTACCATAGTTGTGATACTGAAAGTAACTAACATTCACCCAAATCTGCTCTTCCCAAAAGTGTTCTGGATACTAAAGATAGACTTTTTCCTTTGCTTCTCATCTATTGCTACTACTTTGGGATGAGCCATAGGCTAATACCACCATTATAAGTCTTAACAATATTTGAATTACAAAGTTAAGGAGGTATATCAGTATATCCAGTGTTTTTATCATTCCTAATTCTGAGATTAGGGACTTGATGCGTGTCTAGATTCAATATCTTTCTCCCTGCAGTAGGTAATTTTGAGAAATTGTTAAACCTTTATGTATCTGCAAAAATAAAAGTTAGGTTAGTTAAAAAATCAGCCAGTTTGTTTCCTTCCCTGAAAACATACTGGACTATCACATTGTAACCCTCCATCAGCTCCCTAATTCTGTCCACCAAAGTAACAATACATCATGGTGTCTCCCACCTTCCTTCTACTATGTTCTTCATTATCATAGAATCAGTTTCCAATATTAGGGGGTGCAAATCATTCTCCACACAATACAACATCCCCTCTAATAATCCTCTTGCTTCTGCAACCACGTTAGTATTTTGCCCAATTTTCTGACATTGGACATAGATAAGATCCACATTCCAGTTCCTCACACAGAAGCCATAAAAACTAGGATCAGGATTCCCTCTAGAAGCCCCATCTGAATTGCATTTATACCACCTATCCCATGAGATTTTCCAGCACACAGTTTTGATCACTAGAATAGGTTTATAATCCTCCAGAAAAGTTATCGAATCAGGCCAAAGAAATGGAATATTTTCCAGCCATGGATATTTGTATTTTGCCATAAAATAGAGGTTGTTACTAATCTCATGAATCACCCTTTTCAAGCTAACCTTTCCTCCATGCTTTATTGTGTTCCTTCTCTTCCATAATTGCCAAGTGATCATTGTCAGAACAACATGTAGATGGGTTTGAACTTCTCATCACCTTTAATCTTCCACCAACTCCTTATCACCTGATGAACCTGGACCATACTTATCTGAATCCCAATAACATTTTTAAATACTTTCAAACCTTTGCAGAAAAACTACATGTTAAAAATAAATGTTGAATGGTTTTCTGTTGAGGATCATTAAAACAATAGCATCTAGAAGCAATATGTATATGCATACTCCTCAATTTATCATTTGTGGACAACTTAAACTTCTATTTTAGGCTACTACTATAGGCGAACTCGTTCCTTAATTACAACTCAATCAATGATAAAGTAGAATCCAACCATCAATTATATGTAACAAGTCTAGGATAGATAAGAAAATAGTGCGAAAGTATACAATAATCCCAAAGAATCCGGTCTAAGGCCGTACAAGAGTCACTACTATATAACTACAAGTCTGAAGACGCATACATAGTCTGAAAAGCAAAATACTATCTCAGAATAGAAAAATAAGACAAGTAGATAAAGAGAGACATCCGCGTTGCGGATCAATCCACGTGCTCACCCTAGATAATCATTAGAAAAGCCTCGAGAATCAGTCACGAGGAGAAGAAGTGGACCCTGTCACATATTCTGCACTTATAAAAGAATGAATGAAGGTAATATCAGTACAAACACTATGTACCGGTAAGTATCATAGGCTGACAACAGTTAGATAACATATATAAAGTAAGAGACTGAAAGATAGGCATGCTCAAAATCAGTTATAACACTGAACAATCCAAGAGTTGGGGTGGCCAAAAAATCCGGAGAACCCGAAAAAATCGAACCGAACCGAATCAGGATTTAGTGATTCGGTTCTGTTTTTTAATTTTGGATACGAACCGAACCGAAAAAAATGAATTAAATATATAATTATTCTTATTTTTTATTTTAGGTTACTACTATCTCTTGAATCATAGTCATTGAATGTCAATCTATGAAGCTTTTATGGAAGTCGAATGCGGCATGAACTTGATTAACATATCACGGAAGCATTGACATAAAATGTAGGGAGAGAAATTAGTTGTAAATTGGTGAAACTTTAAATGGTCATAACTCTGCGCTCGGATGTCCGTTTTACCCGATTTTTTTTTAATTTTCGGTAATTTTTCGAGACGGGGCCGGCCCAAACGCCATAAGGCGGTTTGGCGCAACCAATTTTTACAAAAACGTCTGTTTTTTCAATCAATTTGTGTTTTTCCCCAAATCGGTTTTTATTTTTTTTTTCTTTGGTAAACATCTCACGATACACAATAGATTTTAACGTCGAAATTTCATGGTAGTGTAGGTGAATGTCAATTTCAGTTTTGGAAATTTAATTTCTTTAAAAAAATAAAAAATTCCTCGACCCGACCCACTAGAAAAAATTGATATAATCCGATACGTTCGGCGATATAAATTTTTTTTTAAAAAAAAATGATTTTTATTCTGTTCATATTTTTCGGATACAAAATCGAACCGAACCGATATACGCCCACCCCTACCAAGAGTAGCATCACAACTAAAATACCAAGTCTGAATCCAATAAGTATGAATATGCAATGCAATGATACACACGATTCAGGCGGAATACCTTCACGCCTCGATAGTCATGACCCATGGAGCACCCGCGAAGTCCATGTACCTGTTGCGGCGTACAACCCGATCCAATGTATGTATATGTTGCGAAACATGCAACCTGGTTCAATATATATATATATATATACACATACATACATATCCAAATGTATGATCATGAGTGTATGCATGATATTAATGCCAATGAGAATATATCAACACCAATGGGAATATATTAAGTCAATCGTGCCACGTATGGACACATAACATCATGTCAAGAATGAATCAATCCTTCCTCTATATACGGTCATGTCTAGTATCATACACATGGTGATGAGCCACTAGATCAAATGAGACAACAACCACAATCAAGAAACAATACTAACCTAAGTATTCTATCCCAACTTCATACCCGAAGGCGTAACATGCTTTCTCCAACAATCACTAACTCCACATATGCTTCCCTAACCGAAGTCTAACCATAAGTTAAGTTGTAACCTACTTGGTAGTCGAGCGGGGCCACAAACAATCACACCTTCGCCTTGCTTTTTTGGAGAGCCTCCAAGTACGCAACGTCTATCCATATTGGTCAGCCCCGTCGGTAGACTGATCAACGGTCGTAGAGGCCATAGCCGACTAGCTTGATCTACGTATTAGGGTTTGTATGAAAATAGGAGGTGATAGAAGAGAACATTTATTTCTGATTATCTTGCATTAGTTGATCTGCCAAGACAATTCTTGAAGCATAAAACGCTCTCTGTAGTCAGCTAATGCTCATTCCAGCCTCATCGTATTATGCATGCATCAATCGAGAAATGGTTTTTTATCCCTTTATAATTTTTTTTTGTTTTATGATTTTTTATTCATTCGTGATTCTGGAAAAAAAAAATACATAAAAATTTTGTAAAAGTCATTTTTCTCTATTTAAATTGTAATAGGGCAAGAGATTGTATAACTAATGCTTTGACAAACTCAAAATGAATCCCTGTAAGAGAATAATGTATTAAAACTATACAATGATATGTACATGACCCACAATAAGAGTAGGGAATGTAGACTACTCGTAGTGCCAGTACGAACGTTTTTTTATGGCTTACGTCGTTGACGATCTTTTACATATTGAACACTTCAATTTTAACAAATTTGTTCTTAGTATACTTTTTTTTATAATCAATCAAAAGTATAAAATGTGTATAATACATTTGTGAGGACGTGACGAAATGATCAATTAAATGAAGACATATGGCAGAATGATTGAAAAAAATTAATAGAAAAGGATTGTGTAAAAAATCAATATTTTTACCTGACCCTAACCTAACCAGCCACCGCCACCCCTTTCACCGCGGTTGCCACCTTCATCAACGGCCTGCCGAAGCATCTTACTTCCCCACTTTCATTTAATGTCTCCTTTACGTCTTCTTTCTCATCCCCACTTCAAATTTGTGTTTTTTATTGTAATTCTATTTTTTTTTAATTCAAATTGTGTGTTTTTTTTCTTATTTCAGATCTGTTTGTTTGTTTGTTTCAGATTTAGTTTTGTTGGAAAGACGAGAGGGAGAGGGAGAGGGAGGGAGAGAGAGTGATATCTAAAAAGATTAGTGGTGATCTCCAAATTATTTTGGCAAAGAAAGTGTCGTGGCGGCGGTGGAAGATCTGGAAAAAAAAACAGTGGTGGTAGAAGGAAGGTTGTGGCCGAAGAAAGAAAGGGAAGGAGAAGGGCGGCGACATTGGTAACATCATCAGTGGGGTCGATAGTAGTGTCAACTAGGGGTGTGCAAAAATCGGTTCAATCAATAAGCCGAATCAATAAAAATGTTATTGGTTTATCGATATCGGGTTATTGGGTTGATTTTGTAAAAGTTTTTATTGAGTTATTGATTCGGTTTTCGATTTTAAGAATTTAGTTAATGGTTAAACCGATAACACAATAAGCTTATATTAAAATTACTTTTTTATCTCTAATTATATAATAGTGATTTAAGTTTTATTCTTAAATACAAACCCCATTTCTAAATTCTTACCGCTTCCACTTATTCTCTCAATTCTCAATCCGCTTATCATTTGTCCTTTCACTATTTAGAATGCATTAAACAAATTGAAAGTTCATCATCATTTGATGATTCGTTGTTCGATTGCTACCATGTATTTTATAGTTTGTTTTGTAATTTGTGTAGATTTTTATGCATGAAGGCGATGTATATATGAACAAATAAAAACAAGAGAAAATAAATTAAAAAAAAGTAGCGCAACATTTTTTTATTGGTTAAATCGAAAATTGAACTATTAAGGACAAAAATTTGTAAATCGAACCGACAATACACAAAATCGAATCGACCTATAAACACCCCTAGTATCAACGGTGGTAAAATTGTGGCGGATGGATGGAGGAAAGAGTTGCAAGGAAATACAATGAAGAAGAAAAAAAAGGAAATCTGGCCAAAAAATACTTCTCACGCGTCAATTGCAGGTGTATTACATCTACTATGCCATGTCAGCAAACAGTGTTTAAGTGGTGGTTTAGTTCAGAATGGTAGAGATATTCAATAGGTAGAAGTCGGTTGAAGTGTCTGAATCATGTGGACAACTTTAATGCACCGTCAATTCCTTAGCCCGAGAGCGAGGTCCAATGATCCTTTTTTCAATGTCTTACTTACTCTCTCGTGCGATTAACAGTTTTTTTTAACCGTAAAATAGTCAAGGGGAAGATATATCATTTTATCTCATACTGTTTCTGTACATATACCAAGCTTTAAGATTTTCCACCATTGAGTTTTCACCTCATTTAAACTACTCTCTACTTGGAATGGAATATTGTTAGTCCTTTTAGATGATGAGCGCATAAAAATCTTACCCATTTGGAAAAAGTTTTTTTTTTCTTTTTCGAGTGTTAATTCACTCGAGACCTAGCTCCACCGGTTTTGTGGCTTTTAAGTGTCACATACGTGCATCTCAAACTACATATCTGAGGAAGCGCATGTCAACTGGGTGGTTTAACACAAGTTCTATAGTAACATCGAACAGTGAATCACCAGGAAAAGTTGGCTAAATACCATGCGAATTGTCGTTAAAACTAAATATGAATCGAGTAAATGTGAAAGTGATACTTATTTTGTGCAATAGGAAACTTGGACTGTATTTCAAGCTAGAAACAGAAGCATTGTTGTCTCAATTCATTTTAACTGCGCCAAATCACCCTTCCAGGTTGTTACTAGATCGTATTGAAAAAGTTATCCTACGCTTAAGCATATGTATGCATCCTCACTACCAGGAGCAATTCAGCAAAGGATGATTCAGTCAGGAGAAAGAGCATTGGAGCTCAACCCCCAAATAAAAAGAATAAATGACAGACCTAATTGAAACACAGTGCTTTTTATTCACACAAGAATCCATGCAACATGGTTCAAATTGTTATTAGGAGTTTGGAGTTGTCACACGTTATCACAACCATCCCATTCTTGCACTAGCGGGGCTGGCTAAAGTGCTAAGGTAAACCACATGGAAGCATCAATCCCTCAGTCTGGTCCTCTCTTCTTTTTCCACAGGTTTAGTAACACAGTAACTCCCTCGTCCAAAGTAGCTTTCTTGTTCACTGCATAATTCCAGAGCTCTGAGATGATATATCTTCCACTCGGGTTGTAATCGTTTATCTCTGTCAAAGCTTCTGTGACAGCTTTATACACTTCAACACCATAATTTTTCTTCAAGTCTTTCAGCTTTTCATCTTCATCATCTATCACGTTCTGAAAGGAGTAATACCAGCATTTAATTAATTCAAAATCCCCAAAATGCAGGGAGGACTCATAATATAAGTGCAACTAGAAATTCTGTGCTTTTGTTGTTAAAAATAATTGATGCTATCGCTATGGAACTACAAGTAAAGAGCAAAACAACCTAGAAGTACTCAGCTGAAATCCAGCATATATACATATAGTTTATGTCAATAACCAGTTTTTTCAACACATCCCACTTGGACCAAAAAAACAGACTCCACCACTCACAGCAAAGTAAATCAAAAAGAAATCTAGCATTTCCTACAATCATTGCGCCCAGGAAAAAGGAGTAAAAGAAGACACTCACCGAAGCTAATTGTTAATTGCATTTACAAGAGGAATCTCCTGCTCATCTTCAATTTTCATTTCACATGTAACTAAAGTGAAGTTATTTCATTTCGTTTCAAATTTTTTTTTTTTGGGGTAAAGTATCTTACTTTGTTAAGAATTTAAATTTTAATTATACAAGCACTTGATACTTTATCAAGAATGCATATTTTGAATTTTGTCTATATATAGATCAGAAATTTACTTCAAATTGATGAAAAACAATGCAGTCATTTTTATTTTTGTTTTTTCATTGGTGGAAAACAATGCACCCGTAATATTTTGTGTACCTTCGAAATGCTTAAATTACATTTTTTTATAAACTCAATTTTTTACAAAACATTTAACTTCGTCTTATTAATACTCATAGCTTGTGGCATGCAAACTTCTTTTTTTCAATGAGTAGTAAATTATGTGCTTCACTTTCCTACTTGAAACCTTCACATTGGCCTCATACACCAACACCAACAACATATCAGTGTAATCCCACAAGTGGGGTATGGGGAGGATAGAGTGTACGCAAACCTTACCCCTACCTTGGGAGGTAGGAAGGATGTTTCTGATAGACCCTCGGCTCAATGAAAACCAAACACAAACAATCGAACAAAGAAATAACAAAAGTAGAGAAACAACAAATAATAAACTCATCTACCATCGCTACAATTTACCTGTACATTAGAATGCCACTAAACTCATCTAGAACATTGAAATACATCCATTGGCGTGTCAATTATAAAGTAAAAGCACTAAGCTCCTGTATTATAATATATACCCATATACGCAAATCCAGCTATCCCAGGATGCACCCAGTAATTTTGTTTAAAATTAGTACTTAAACCCCTGATTTTTGCTATGTTGTTCGTATCCTGCCAACTTTTCCCTCACTTATTTCCTCGTGATATTGTGGAAGATAGTAATATTTTCTAAATCAACTTTTGTTCTTTAGTTGTATGTTTCTGTCTTGGTAAAAAGATAATGTACAATAAAACTACTTCTACCACAAACTAGCAGGCCCTTTCTTCTTTTTCCATTTTTTTCTCAAGTATAACCTTCTCCTAAACACACTTCTAATTTCTTCTCTTTAAAACATGTTGTCAATTAGCCTTCAAAATTGCATTCTGAAAGGCTTTCAGCGGTTTCACTTAAAAGTGACCTTCTTGACCTTTTTCAGCTTTTTTTTTATTAAACAATTGTCTCCTTGCTACGTAATTTCACTGATTCTCCAGGATTATTATAGCATACTTTTCTTTTCAATAGGTTGTAGACCAAGAATTATATATATTTTGGAGCATGGGATATACTAGAATCTTTTTTCTGTTTTTGTAGTAAAAAATAAGAATGTATTATGGAATAACAAAAATTGATTGAAATTCATGTGTTGTGTGAGAAAGAGACTTGCAAGTTCTCCTCGCATGAGCAATGAGATGGCATACTGGTATTAATTAAGCTTTGTCCCTGCTGGTAAAAAAATTCTAAACCTGCAACTATATCGAAAATATGTCCCACGACAACAGTAAATCCAACTAATACAAACATAACCAACCAACCTACATAACATTTGTGTAGTAGAAACTAAAACAAAAATTGAAAGTCAAAGTAATGCTTTTTCCACCTTGTTTTTAAATCGAGCTTGAAAATTATAGAATCCATTATCCTTAAAAGAAAAAAGAAAAAAAAATTAGATTCCATTGTAAATGAAAAGCATACCTCAGGTTTACCGTTAACCATAACGACTTTAATGGGATGCCATCCAGGATCTCTAAGGTACTCCTCCCACAACGAGCATAATTCTGTAGCTCTTTCATCTGCTTCTGACTCATTATACTTCCTCTTCATTGCTTCATGGAATGGTCTGTTGTCGAGCTCCCCCATCCTCTTAACACCAAATGGACCAACTCTTGGTAGTTCCTTCAACCCCTATAGAGCAATTCAGTAACTCCATTATCCAAAGCCGCATAAAACACCCGATAAAAGAGACAGGGACATGAATTTAACGAAAAACAAGAAAAGATAAACAAAGTAGTATTATCTTCTTGTTGAAATTTAAATAATGACATCCTTAATAAACCATTTCAATGATAAAAATGATTGAGAAACCATGCTCATCCCGTCAATCAGAAAGACATGACCATCAAGCCACAGCATAAAACCAAACCAAATTGTTTAGTAGAAACTAAGCGCTAAAAACAATATATTAAACAGCCACCTCCCCTAGTCTCAGGCAGGAAGTATTGTACGATTACTACAATAGGCTATGACAAATATAAGCACAAAATTAAATTAATTAACTTACATTAACCAACTCTTTTCGAGCATCTTGCAGCTCATCATTACTCTTTCTTTCCTTCACTATCAGAGTTTGATTTAATGCTTCCAAACCTTCGTATTCTTCTTCCTTTTCTCTTAAACTTTTAAGGAGTGTGTCCACCTTTTGCAGAACTTCTTGATCACCTTCATCTTCAATATGTTTCATCACGTTCAATGACCCTCTCAGTTGCTCAATTTCCAGCTCTACCGCTTGTTTAGCATCAAGTTGTTTTTCCAGCTGAATTATTCTCTTATGGAGATCTTCCTTTTGCCTCTGCAATCAGCAAGATGAAATTTAAGTGATTAGTTATTTGTTATTTGTTATTTGAACTTGACATAAGACACGAGGAGAGTTACAATTCAAAGAGCAATACGAGAAATACACGCACCTTCTGCTCTTCAGCTAATTTCAGTACTTTTTCGTTGACCTTCCTCTCCTCTTCTGTCGCGGCACTAAGTGAGGTATTTAGAACAGCATTCTGGAATAACAATGATGGGCATTCATGTTAACCATCTTCGAAATGGATAAAAGTAGCAAATGCTATTTCTTGTTTCATGAAAGGATTCCAACATCCACCCAACAAAACTACTTTTAGAAAAAATACTTTGATGCACACGACACAAGTATCAAATGAAAGTAAACCTGAAAGTTGAGTCATCAAATGGTCTATAATGGATCAACCACTGTCTGAGGGGTGCGCATCAAGTTATCAAAGGGTTTAATTCAGTTATATATGTATGATTATTAAATCATTTACGAGTAATTATAGTGTTATTATTAGAAAACTCATTCTTGTGTTTTATGATGTGCATTGTAAGTTGTGAGTTTAACTTTAGAAGAAAATGATGGAAGGCCCAAAAACATACAATATCAAAGGAGAGTATTTGATTTTTTAAGGTGATTTTTTAAAAAATCAAAAGGTGATACATAATGAAGATTCGAGAAAGAGATGGCAATTAGAGATTGGAGCAATAATTTCTATCAAGAAACAGATGACTCAACTTTAACGGAAAGTAACCCTAAAGATACAAGGAATATGATCATACTTTTTAAAGGAATTTTGCTAAGCTCTGAGTCAAGCTACCAACGGTTATGAACTTTTATTGAACACTGGCAGCGTAGAGGGAAACCAGAGAATTTTGGGCAGCGGGTAGGCCCAAATTTGCGAAGGATTCCATCGTTTCCCATTAATCCCATTTATTATAAATAGGTCGTTTTTCATGGGGATTCCAGCACTTTTGAAGACTATTTTTAGAGCAAACTCTTGGAGAATTGGGTGCGTTTCTTCTCTCTTCTTCTTTTTCTTTTTATGTTTTCGAAAGTTAGCTCCAAGTCATCTGTAATGGTGATGAGTGGCTGATTAGTTAGCTCCAAGTCATCTGTAACGGCCATGAGTGGCTGATTTCTTTCTTTTCTAGGGTCATGGTGAAACTTTCCACGATTGTTATGGAATCAATTTATTCTTTGAATTAATTTGCATTCTTGAGTTATTTATTCAATTTTGTGCTTAATTATTCAATAGCCCGATCAATTCTCAGATACTATCTGTGAACCCTAGATTTGATGGCGACCCTAGTGCACAAGCCTCAAGACCCTTCACAAGATCACAAGCTAAGGAGCTAAGAGACGTACAAGCTTATGCACTGAAGATGGAAGCCTTGGAGGAGTTTTGGTAGAAGCCTATGAAGATATATGTCTTCACAATTTATAGGAAATGAGGGAGCTCAAGTACCAGAGGATGGAACCACAAAAGCCGACAAAAACCTGAGTTTGAAGGCTGAAGCAACTATGCAGAATACAGTTATCTGCGACTGCAATCACGAAGGAGGCCAGACAGCAACTTCCATGATAGCAGATTCAAGGGAAGCAATCACGTAGATGGTCAACCCTGAAGAGAAGCGAATATGGCTAATTCCCCAGGACTGTGATACATTCAGCCCAATTCCTCTAGTGGCCTAATTAAGGGTTATTAAGTCTTTTCTACGTAATTAGTAGACCTAGTATAAAGAGTATCTTTTTTTTATCAGGGTATATATGTAATGAATGTATTTCTCATGGCTAGTCCCAAATAGTAATGGCAGAGTATAAAGAGTATCTTTCCAAGGGTAAAGAAATGGATCTTGGGCCTAACTCGACCCCAAAAGCTAGCTCATGAGGGGAGGATTGTCCAAGTCCATATAAGGAGTCCATGTTCCTATCCCATATCCGATATGAGACTCTTAACACTCCCCTGCACGCCTACACCTTGTTAACGGGAGTGTGAACAGTATAATATAGGGGCCAACATCGGTGAACAAAGAATTGGGATAATCCTGACTCTGATACGATGTTAAGAATGGATCTTTGGCCTAACTCAACCCCAAAAGCGAGGATTTCCAAACCATATTAAAGAGATCACTCATCCCTTATATAAACGATCTGAGACTCTTAACACCATCCCTCACGTAAGACTGGACATCTAGTGTGTGGACAATTTTACTATGGGGGCCCAACATCTTAAATGAGAATTGGAATAGGTCCTGCTCTAATAGCATGTAAAGAAATGGAATTTGGCCCTAACTCAACCCCAAAAGCTAGGTCATGAGGAAAGAATTGTCCATATAAGGAGTCCATGTTCCCATCTCATATCCGATGTGGGACTATTAACACCAAGAATGGTAGGGTTAGTTTATTTTGAATTGGATGATATTTTCTGATGATGGATGGTATCCATGGTAGCTTTGAAACTTGTAAAAGGGATTTTCAAGTTGAATTCAACTTGAGGGTTTCCTGTTGAATTGGTACTTTTTTGCATAATTATAGTATTTGATGTCCTAATTAAGTGTTCCAATTAATGCTATTGAGTTGTCTTTTAAAAAATTTACTTGCTTTTTTATTTTCTTGTTTTTCCTATTTTGATTCTTATCAAGGTTGAACTCGAAAGAGGTAAGTTTAGGGCTGTTTTAAATTGAATAGTACAAGTTCATGAACCTAGCATTAGGGAATTGAATCGTGGGTGAGATAGGTATATACTTGATCACCTTACATAGACGGATTCTTATTAATTCTATTCTCATACACAGATAGTGAATAGTTTTTTTATGAAAAGTAATAGATAGTGAGTAGGTTAATTTGAATAGACAAGTAGGAACTGAAAAATTCATGTGAGTAAACAAGAAGCCTAGGTTAAAAACACTTGCAAATTTAATTTATTTAAATAAAGATTTGGTCCTAACAAGATTATCAAGGGAATAACCCTAGGCTTCTTTAGCACACAACAGTATGGCCTAGGGTTCAATGAAGGTATCAGGTTCAAATGTCAGTGGAAGCAAAAATACTAGGTTATTTCTTACCATCTATCCAAGCTTTGGTGGAACAAAGTTACCCAGTAACGATGCTGGTGAGAGCCTAGACTTCTTTATCTTGTGAATTCACAAAGTTACCCGGTACCCAAACACTACGGTTATAAAAAATAAAAAAATAAAAAAAACTTCTTTATCTAATGAATTCTTTAGAAGTTTTCCAGTTTGCTTTTCTTGCCATTTGCTAATTTAGTTCTTGATTTAATTATTAGTTTAGATTTAAATCGCCCATAATTATATTGAGTTTTTATTTTCACTTAATAATTACAAAATTATTAGACTTTAATTTAGTTAATTAATTTGAAGTCGTCATGGGAACGATACTCTACTCACACTTTACAACTTGAATGACCACATATACATCTGTTCTCATACTTTATGTATACTTGTGTCAGGATTTTGGAGCAACACTACTTGCCTAGTGTTTCAAAGGAGTAGCCCGGTGCACAAAGCATCCCGTGTTAGCATGGTCCGGGAAAGGGCCGCATCCCAAAGGGTGTGATGTAGACAGCCTAATCTAATGCAAACATTTCACGGCTCGAACCCGTGACCTATAGTGTTTCAAAGCATTAGAAAATGAAAAGAACTAGGACAAGAAGATAAAGAAGAAATATTTCCTCTCTTTTCTTCTTTATCTTCTTCTTCCCCTAGTTCTTTTCATTTTCTAATGCTTTGAAACACTAGGCAGGTAGTGCTGCTCCAAAATCAACATTTTCTAACATCGAGTTTAGAAAAAAGAGACTGCAGATTTTCTAATGCTGTCATAACTTTGATCACAAACTAGATGAATTCACCAGAACATCAACAAATTATGTGAGCCATTACAGAAAATTTAACCCTTGCGAAGGAGAAGCATCCTGCTAGCAGCAGACCCTCAATTTTGCAGGTAATATGTTAAAAAAAAACAGATGGTACAATTTCAGATTCAGACAATTAACAACCAAGGACGAAAATCTATACCTGTTCAAGCTCCTCAGAGAGCTTCTTCCTATCAATTTCATTTTTGGCCTCACGCTTCTCCAGTTCTCTACCTCGGAGCTCAAGCTCTTCCTTTTGAGATTCCAACTGCAATTTCAACTTTTCATGATCATTAAATATCTTCTGAAAATGATCACGTGCACTTGACTGGATTTTTCTTATCTCTGCTCATAAAACAAAATATAAGGACACGAAGCATTATAGATAACTAGAGTTCCTTATAGCGTATACAGACCCCTAACCTTCATTGTACGCTTGATGCAGTTTATCTTTCTCTTCGACCAACTTGTTCAAAGACTGCGCAGTCTCCTTAAATTTGTCCTCCATCTCCTTTAGGTGTAACTTCTTGACTTCAATAACATTTGTCAAATTAGAAACGAGCTTATTCGTCTTCCGAGCTTCTTCTTCTATGATATCAGATATGGTTCTAAGGTCTCCAACCTTGCGGAGATTTTCACCCACGATGTTAAGAGTTTTATAGTCATCAGCACGAGCAATCCAAGCATACAGATCAGAATTTTTGCCGAGGTTAGCTTTCCAGTCCCTCTTGCCATGATGGTCAGCCTCATAAGCCTTCTCATATGACATTGCATTACCAAATCCGGACCAGTCTTTGTTGAATTCAACAAGAGCAGTTCCAGAATGGCCTTGGTAATTCCACAGAGGACGTACCCGTGTAGGGTTGAAACCTCTCCTTATCAACTGATCCCTCAGCTTAGAACCACTTTCTCCCACATAGCGTCCATCCTTAAATTCAGTGGGAATATTCACAACAACCCCAATCCAAGGCCAAACAAACAACTCATCACGGTCATGATCTGCAAGAGGGTCAGCTGAAGGATCCGGCTCGGCATCAAGTTTAGATGAATCATCAGTAACTCCAGCATCATTTTCCAAGTACTTTGCCAATCCAAGATGATTCGCCTTGTCTCTCGCAGTTCTCTTATTAGAGCTACAGCTTCCCACCGAACTTGCATGCTGCATGAGTTCCTTGTACAAAAAGTCACGCTTTCTTTTCTTTGGACAATAAGGGCAAGTGTACGCCACATCTGATATCTTAAGAGAGTGATTTCCGCTCTTCAACTCTTCATAAGATTTTTCTTCATATTCTTCAATCTCTGATTCACTTATATCAGTGTCTTCCCCGGAGCTATGATCCATAGAACTCCCCTTCTTGCAAGATTTAATCTTACAAGAATGACACCTGGATAATAAATAAAAAAAAAACAGATAACCTCATCAACTGTCGGTGAAAGCCAGCATCATTTGAACCACACGTTAGCTCAGCTGAATTCTGTGTGGAAATTTCACACATGAAGGGATTGCTATCAAAAGGTTTTGACATTCCCATTAAAAGAAAATTGTTTCATAAATTTTGATATACTTGGTTTAATTTACAGCAATTCACGGAAGATGAATCAATCAAAAGACTATAAGAAGAACTCATGACAGTCAATAAGCACCAATTGCTTGGAGGAAGAAGAAAATGTAAAACTCATCCGATAATCCGTCCTCTTCTTCAGAAACATAATTACTGTCATTTGTGCTAAAAATGCAAGTAAAAAATACAGTTGTTTTACATTATAAATACAAAATACTTGCACAATGAAAAGAACTAGTTTAACTTTGAAGGTTCTCCCCAATACAAAGACCTGGAAATCAACAGTAAAATCTGGAGTCCTCGACAGCAAGATTACAGATGATATACATGCACAATAAAACTTTGAAAGGTTTTCCACAATACACCCATACAAAGACATAGAAATCAACAGTAAAATTCGCAATTTTTTACAGCATTGCAATATCTCGCTACAGATATTATTATAGGGTATTTTGTGCTTGCTGTTTCCACAACATTCTTTGTTCACGAGCAAAAACATGCCAGTTGAAGGTCAATCGAAATAATTACACCCTGACCACAACAACAACAACATACACAATGTAATCCCACAAAGTGGGGTCTGAGGAGGGTAGAGTGTACGTAGGTAGAGAGGTTGTTTCGGAAAGATCTCTCTTGAGGTAGAGAGGTTGTTTCGGAAAGAAACTCAAAGAGAAAGAAGTGCTAGCTTCCATACATGTCAAACTTGATTATAACCTTGCAATAAGGAAGCTACATTTTACTAAAACATAGAAAGGTGCATGAATTATCCATTTCCTCGGATTTCTTCAGTTAATTGAGCAGCCGAAGGAGTAATTAACCAAAAGAAACAGCATGCATCCAAGGAAGACATAGAAGCAGAGAAAAAAATTACAAATGAAAATGTCTCAGATCTACTTGCCTGAATTTTCCCACAGCAAGGATCTGTTGAAGGACTGAATAGGGTTTTGATAAGCAGAGACAAAGATACAAAGATTAATTAATATAATCATGCAATTTCATTAAGCTCGTCAGCGACTGTGGGTACTGTGTAGATGAGAATCAAAGACAGTACAAATAGTTCGTGGATTTCGAGGACATCGTAAATGTGCCTTCCCAGTTTTCACTGCCAACAAAAGCTACACGATAATATTCTACTCTCCTTTTTCCTGTTCCCCCAACTGAACCTTTTTCTTCAACCCATTTTTAATTCAAAAGCAAAAACACTTTTTCCATTTTAATATACTCCTTCCGTCCCAATTTATATTATGTATTTTGACTAAGCACAAAATTTAATAAATGAAGAAATTTTTAAAAATTTTATGGTCTAAAACAAGCCAAACATATTTATGTGGTTATAAATCATCTCGTTAAGCGTAAAAAGTAAAATTTAAAGTTAAATTATTGTCAAATAAGAAAATATGTCATTCTTTTAAAAATTGACTAAAAATAAAAATGTGTCGTATAAATTGAGACATATGGAGTATGACTTTGTAGAGAAAATGTCTCTTAAAATTCAAAAATGGGTCAGATTTGCCCTTGTACTCTCACAAATAAGCTATATTTGACATTTGTTATACTTTTTCAACATATTTGTCCATACTTAGGCCCATAATTGCCCTTGTACTTAAAAAAAAGTCATTGTTTATCCACAAATCGGTACAGTTGAATTTATACACGTGGTTAAGGTCAAGTATGTCTCAAGTGACTAAATTAGCAAATTAATCAGTAAATAATTCTAATAAGAAATGAATATAAAAGCAAGGTTAGCATATAATTAGCCTGACGTTACACCCGGTAGTTTGGTACGCGGATGAGGGCATAGTTAGACGGTGTATGCCGGTAGTTCAAGATTCTTTTTGTGGGTCACTTACGACTTAGAGGGACGTTAAGAGAATGTACGAAAGGTGGCAGGTCATTAGGATTGAAGGAACCATCCCTCGGCGAATTTTAACAAAAATTGGACAATACGCTAAGCGTTTTGCGTCGCGGATAAGGTCCACCTCACAGATTGGGCCGCAAAAGAGAAGCCAAAAATTGAGGAATTTTCTGGAATAGGATGCGGTCACAAATGGGCCCACATATAGCCATATGCGACTCAAATGGGTCCGCATTTCTCAAGCGATGACCGACTTTCTTTGCCTAATTAGGCGGTAGAAGCCTCATTTCTCATTAGTTTTTACCAAGATAAGTCCTCTCACTGCTTAAGAGGTCCCCTAACATATTTTGATGATCCAAGAGCCATTTCAAAGCAAATCAACCCAAGTTTAGCATGAATGTTCTAACACACGGAAGGAGTATTAGTAATTCAATCTTCTCCAGCAATTTGAAACCATATGCTTCCAAAATATCCAGTGCTGCAAATTAACAGAAAATTTAACTATTATATCACTAACAGTTTTTACAACCACAACCAGAGCTGATAAATGAGAAAATTAGATAGAAAATTTATCTGTTGTATGTTATGTTAACTGCTGATAGAATAAGTAGGAACGATTTCAACTTAAGCATACACATTGACTACTAGTCCATTTGTTTGCTTATTCCAAAGGCAAGTGATTACAACAACAATACTAAAAAAATCCAATGAAATCTCATAAAATGGGGACTGAGGAGGATAAAGTGTACGTATGCAGATTTCATCGACCTCGAGAAGGCATACGACAAAGTCACTAGGGAGGTTCTATGGAGATGTTTGGAGATTAGAGTGTATATGTGGCATACACTAGGACGATTAAGGATATGTATGATGGAGCCAAGATCAGGGTACAGACAGTAAGAGGAGACTCGGAGCACTGAGAATGGGGCTGCACCAGGGATCCGATCTTAGCCCATTCTTATTTGTTTTGGTGATGGATGAACTGACGCGATAAATTCAAGGAGAGGTGTCATGGTGTATGTTATTCGCAGATGGCATAGTCATGATTGATGAGACTCACAACAGAGTGAACGCTAAGTAGGACCAAGACAGAATACTTGGAGTGCAAGTTCAGTAACGGGAGCGACCACGAGACAAGCGTAGAGGTGAGGCTTAGTACTCAGGTCATTCTAAAGAAAGAAGGCTTCAATTATCTCGGGTATATTATCCAAGGGAATGGAGAGATTGATGACGATGTCACACATCGTATTAGTGCAGGGTGGATGAAATAGAGGTTCATATTTGGAGTTTTGTGCGATGAAAATGTGCAACCAAAACTTAAAGGCAAGTTCTATAAGGCGGTGGTCAGACTGATTTATGTAGATGGGGCGGATTGTTGGCTAGTCAAGATTTTGCACATCCAAAATATGAAAGTTGCGGAGATGAGGATGCTGAGATGGATGTGTGGGCATACAAGGAGGGATAGGATTAGAAATTATGATATCCGGGACAGAGTGGGAGTGGCCTCGGTGGAGGATAAGATGCAGGAAGCGAGGTTGAGATGGTTCGGGCATGTGCAGAGGAGATGCATGAATTCCTCAGTGCGGAGGTGTGAGAGGCTGGCTATGGACGGGTTCAAGAGGGGTAGAGGTAGGCCGAAGAAGTATTTGGGAGAGGTGATTAGACGGGATATTGAGCAGGTGCAACTTACTGAGGACATGACCTTAGATAGGAGGGTTGTGGAGGACACAGATTAGGGTAGAAAGGTAGTAGGTAGTTGAGCGTAGTCCTACTAACACTTACATAGTAGTAGGTGTAGTGTTATTATTGTAGCACTGTTTAGCCTATCATACTAGTAGGCGTAGTATTGTTTTATAGTCCCTGTCCTTTGATTTCTGCTGATGTATGTTCTTTCATGTACTTTGTTTATATTATTTACTTGCGTTAGTTACTGCTTCTCTTTTCAGAATGTTTTATCATGACTTAGTCGCTTTTGTTACTCTATTTTCATTCTGCTTTGCTTTGCTTGTGCCTATGCTTTGTCTTGAGCCGAGGGTCTTTCGGAAACAACCTCTCTACTTACCAAGATAGAGGTAAGGTATGCGTATACTCTACCCTCCCCAGGCCTATGTTATGGAATTTCACTGGGTATGATGATGATGCAGACTTTACCTCTACCTTGGGAGGTAGAGAGGCAAGAAAGGCAAGTGATTGTTTTACAAATATTTTTCTGTAATATAACTGAATTTTAGATATACCCCTTATATTTTAAACCAAACACTTACACGCCCTATATTATAGAAATTATATACTTACACCCCCTATGAGGTATATTCGTAGCTAAATAAACAACAACAAATCCAGTATAGTCCCACATATCTGTGGCTAAATATATTAAAATATAATTATTAAAAAATAAACTAAAATAAACAAAAAGTATTTAACAAGTTATTCTTTAAAAGGAAGATAAAACATTTAAGAATTTTTAGTTTATGCCTTTAGTCTAAAAAGAATAAACATTTTTCCGAAACATTTTTCTAGAACTCATAAATAGGAAAGGAACACGAATTACTCAATAAGATATACCAACTATTAATAATAACTTTCTTGCATTTTAAATACGTATAGTACTTGTAATTTTATTTTATTATAATATTTTATACAATAAAAATTTCTCTTTTTTTGTGCTAGTTTTTTTTTATTTATTCTTAGCTTCAAAATTACCTTAAATATACATAGATGAAGTTTCACTTGCGTATTTTCATTATATAAAAGATTTAAATGTTTTTAGAAAAAAGAAATAACGTCATAGGGGGTAACTATAGGATTTTCATAGTGAGGGGGTATAAGTGTTATTTTAAAATACAAGGGGTTTATCAATAAAAAAAATTTAATAACCGATTGTTCTAGTGATAAATTTCTTGAGAGGAGAGAAACCCCTTGTTTAGCTAGGGTGACAACAAATAGTTCTACTTCCTTTTCCACAGAGACAATACATGAACTCTACAACATAAAAATTATCAAGCATGAGCTTTCTTAAATTTCTTCTGTTATATTTTGGAAAAAACAAAAGGAGAAATGAAATGTATACTACTTGTTTGAAATAAAATATATACTATTCGTTTGAAAGAAGTTATACACTATTCGTTTGAAATAAAAACCAAGAACAAAACACTACTTTCGATAATAGCTAAAATGTTTTTCTATCAGCAAATCACATTCTGTAAAGGAAGACAACCTTGGATTCGTATCGTATTTGAGAATTTCCTTATGTTTAATTTACATTATCTTGGAAAAAAATTCTTCCAAAATCATTTAAAGTGAGTATTTGTCCTAGATTAATAAACCAATTTCCTTAAATGAAAATATATTTTACAACAATCACTCAGCCTAACAAATTTATGTTTTTCACGATAAATCATTTTTCGTTAGAATCATTTTGTATAATACCAATCACACCTAATGTTACGACATCAAAATGAATTATTCACTTCTATGCAAGCAGTGGATTATTGGCAAACATTTTTTCTCCCTAGACAAAAAGTAGAAACTAATGGTGCTGAACTACATGGCTCATAAACTTCTGGATCAATAGGCCTTAGTACACCATTTGCTTTAATCTTGTTTGCAAGTAATAGCTGCAATGGGGATAGTTCTGTGGAAAAAGACTCCTCTTGTAAAAATGATCCTCTCTTCGTAAATTCCGACTGTAACCGCTAGGGTTCTTCCCTCACGCGCCGGTCCAATGGACCCACCGTACGCCGCCATTCCGGCGCGTCTGGAAGGGCAGAAGGTTCCATCTCCATTTGCGACAGGAGCGAGAATTTACTGAGGCGACCCACTCAACTCACAATGGTGCTCCGGCGGTCGAACAATTTTTTGTTTTGCTAAAAGATACCTATTTTTTATAAATCTACGAAAATGTTTTTAAAGTTGATCACCAAGCATATGCAGAATACGCATCTAAATGGTACCAGCTTGATGACTTTTTTACAACAAAAATTTGGATAAAGGAACAACCTATTTGCAGCTTATACAAAGTTGAAGCATAAACTGGAGAATCATCACAACAAATTTGCACACTAGCTGAAAATTTCCTCTAGTTACACTGATAGAAAATCAAATAAAAGGACTTGCATTATCTAAAATTTTACATGTTAAATGGATATCCAGTCAGCATCTCTTCTACATCTACCAAAAAGATGGTTCCCGCCAAAGATCTATTATTACCTTTTGGGGATCCAGAAAGGAAAAAGAAAACTGCACACATGTACAAATCTATGATACATAAAATAAAAGAATAAGAATATTTACCCCATCATATGTTTGATTTCATTAAACATTGTAAACCTGAAAACCATCCAAGCTTGTGATTCTCCTACGTGCAGGATCCAAATATAATCCACGAAATTTTGTCATCCATGGTGCATGGAAGACCAAGATGAATCTATAAACTCCATAAAGCACCATTCCAAAATAAGGCAAAAAGATGGATGCCAATTGGATATTTTCTCCTGTACAAAATTTCTTTATGTTGAACTTCATTTGAACCAGCACCTTCTTTCACATGATAAGCAAAAATAGCAATAGTCAGGCACGGTGTAAATAAATAGAGCAAGAACAAAATTAAGTAAATAATCTTCTCTTCACAAGGTAAGAATGCATTTACCCACAGGAAGCAAAAGTCCTGGAATGAACTTACAAAAGAACAAGAGATTATGTTGAGTCCACTCACTTTATATTTCTGTGGTGAGACATTCACATAAACTAAAAGCAAAACTACACTGAAAAGTCAATTTGTAAAGAAGATGGATTTAATACCTGAAGATTGTGCAGTAACCCAATCTGACACACCAACAATAAGGTCGAAGTATATCCTCTTCCATGTGCCGGATAATTCTGGACATATTCCGCTTGCCTTACTCATCTGATGAACAAGCAGCTTAAAAATATCATCGGAAGATCTCTCGTACATGAAAAGAATGCCAATAAAACAAATGGAAACAAACTTCCATGATTGCACTTCAGAGGAACTCCATGAGAGAAGCTGCTGAAGCAGTAAACCGAGCCAGCCCAGTACAGCAACTTGCCATCCATGTTTCGGAGAGTACTATTCTTTGGTTAAACACCCACAGAAATGCACACTTACAACCATTTCATGATGACATCCTCTTTGGGCTCGCAACTTGGAACACTTACCCCTGCAGTTGCACTCCATGATTATCAGAAGCAGTGAACATCAAGATTCTTCAAATAGCAATTTCACAAAGCAGAGCAAAGGATCATGTGGTATGTCATTCATTTGAAAGATGAAGCAACCCCCGCATTTGAAGGTAAGGATTCTCCAGGAGTTTTTCATTGTTGCTCTGCAAGGAACACCATAAACCCAAATGGGAATCAGTTATTACAATTCCAACCCTGTAACCAGTAACATGATAAAGCCTATAGATTTCCATGATCTAGCACAGTGCAGGGGTGATTCGACAATGGAAGATAGTATCACGAGGACAGCTTTTGCAAATATATATAACATACCAATTTTGACAACTTGATCTCAATAGAAACAGATTAGCCGTACATGCAACCTACCATTTGCATTTAGTTATACTAATATATGACAGCTCAACAGATTAAGCTGCAAACTGCTGCTTCAGATGAAATGGCCCTATGGATCATGACATATTAAGTCAGCAATTTTCCTGACAAAGTCATGTTTCATAGAGCAGACATAAGTGTCTAACCCAGGCATCTCAGCCTCTCACGGATACTTCACTGTAAAAAATGTCTGGTGGGAAAGCAACCAAACATCAAACCTACATATACCAGCTACAAGAAACAACCCGGTCCAAGTGACATCAAGAACCAGCAATTCAAGACAATTCTTGGAGTTTCCAGTGGATGCAACTACAGAACATATATCATCAAAACCAATGATAGAACCAGAATATGCCATGATGAGGCTCTGGAAACAAACTCTTAGAAGATACTGGTATTTATCATCATGCGGACAAACTTAGTTGTAGAACAGGGAGGACAAATAACACATAGTAACTGTTTATCGTCCACCAGTCCCATAAATTTTCTAACGAAGAAGTTAACGGAAAAAAAAGGGGGACCACACCTGCTGAGCTCTAGACACAAGGTTATGCAGCATGCGTTGGTAATTTTCCGGTTCCTCTGTCATCATCCTCTGCAAAATGCTAATTTTAGATTAATTCATATTGTAGTCGGACATATCATTGCCAAAGATCAGGAAAACAACATGAAACTTGCCTTCAGAAGAAACATTGAAGAGTAATATGCCACTCTTGAGTCTGTATCATCCAATAGCTCCCTGCAAAATACCCATATGTGCAGAATTGTTTATGAGCTTCTAAATTAACTAAAATATATTTTATTGGAGAGAAAACATAACTAGAAATCACCTAAAGAATTCCTCCCCACCAACTTCTTTAAAAGCCGCAGGATCTGCTGTGCATTTACCAATTAAAAGCAGGAGAAGAGTAGCTCGTATGTCAGAGGTGGAACCAGGAACATTTCCTCTTCCTTTGCTGCCAACAGAAACACCTAATGCGATCTTATCAGTTGCGGCACCAGCAAGTTGGATTAGCGGCCAATAAAATAAAGCAGCAGGAACACGTGCAACCAATTGCATAGGAACAATGGCCTGTCCATGGAGAAGCAGCGCCGCCATGGATGAAGTTTCTGGTTTTGGAGGACCCTTGTTTCTTTTGAGTTTGTGGTTAGTATCTTCAATGTGTTCCTCCCATCCAGAGCTCTCCCGTCGAGGGAAGCTTTCTCCTCGACCAAGCTTCTTATTCCAGCTAACATCTTTTATACAGGTCATAGGATCATCCATAGATGTCAAAGTTGAAGGGAGGACTTTTAGGCACAGTTGAGAAAAAAGAACTTCACACATCTGTTTAAAGGTTAACAGAAATATTGGAGTGACACACTGGAACTGACTATCAATGACACAGGTAATAAGCAGCAGGAAGAAATAACCACTTGTGGTAAAATAAGTCAACAGTAGTGCCCCCTAACCACCTCTTGTATCCTGATTGATAAGTAAACTAGCATTTCGTAAGATGATCAACCTATGGGCAGTGCAACCCCTAAACAGACAAAATAGGCTGGATCTTGCAATGGTAAATATCATGAGACGGAAGTCCATAGAGCATAGTTATCCAAAGTATTGTTGTGAATAAGGTTTAAAGTTCTCTTCTTAAGTGATGGGAACAAAATATTCATCCTTCCTAAAAAGTATGACTGCTGCTCTCTTCAATAGAGAAAAACATTACAGAGATGCAAATATAGTTCAAACTCATACCTCTAAAGGTCAAATAATAAGGCATAAAGGTGCAAGTGTCATCTAACTCCAGGTCCACAGTTTATATCCTCTTAAGAGCACCATGTCTGAAGCGTTTCAAGATTGAATTACTTTCCTCTTTCTTTCTTCCTCCCTTTATTTTCCTATTTTTTTAATTTTTACCAGAAAAGGACAGAAGAAATCACCTTTAGTATATTCATGCGGTCGGTTTCATTTATCTGGGCCATCAGGGACAAGGCACTGCTCATGATGTCAATGACTGCATTCGCTTTCTCAAGACGACTTTTATCATGTAGATCTCCAACCGTTTCACCGCTAATTGTGTGCTGGACTTCACTTTCATCTAACAAAAACTTGCAGCGCATAAGAAGCCTCTCCAACACATATAAAAAGCCCCATCTAATGAGGTTATTTCTCGATTTTATTAGCCCACACATGAGCCATATGGATAATGGGACATCTAAATCAGGTGAATAGTCAATAACACTGGCTCGAGCAATGTTCTCCTGCAAGCTTCTGACGCTTGACCATATACTAGCATCCCCTTCCTCAACAATTTCTGTGATGATCAAATCCCCCAACCATAGATAACCATTGTGACGACACAGAGTTCTTTCAGAATGAAGAAGAGAATGCAAGGTGGCCCAAGAGAGCTTCGCCTTCATCCCAAAACTGTTCCCATAAGCTCCATTAATACTTTCAAGAGATTTGCACGATTTAGTTATCTGCTTCATATGAGCAAATTCCTTATCAAGATGAGTAAATGACTTTATAAGCATCTCAAAATTCTCGACAATTTTTCCCAAGAGCTGCAAATGAGATAAAGGTCAGTCTATACAAAAAGGAAAGAAGAAATAATTCATTAAAGAAAAGTCTGTACAATTATCGTGAATGGAAGCAAGGAGCGCTATGTAGGTGTATAACAACACTTACAGAAGACAATAGTTATAACAGCCTTTAATTTCTTTACAAAGTCGAGAAAGCAAGTTCATACACTCAAGTAAAAAAGAAAATGACAGATTCATAGATGCCTCAACAATCCAAAGAGCTTTTTATTTGTGCCTTGAAACTATGTCTAGTTTATTGGTTCAGTTTAGCATGTGCATTAAGAAGTCCAAAAAAAAAAATTGGAATGCTGTTATGGCATTTTTGCTATAAAGTACTCAAATATCTGGCAAGATCTACAAACACTTATCTGTAACTCCTAGGACAAAGTAGAAAAACACCAGTTTCGCAAGTTCTCTTCGAATTTTGGACCCAAAGTCCTTAAAATTGGGTCCAGAGACACCAAAATGTACCTAGTAGTCTTCAATTCAGTGATTTTGGGGATATATAATTTACCATAGAAATGTGCCGTTTCACTTTCCCTCGTCCCACTTTACACGAGTCTGTGACTAGACATGGAGTTTAAGATTTTACTTTGACTTGTATAGTTTAAAAGTAGTGGAAAAGAATAATTAAAATTTTGAAATATAATGGTCGAAAAGTAACAAATTGTGGGAACTGACTCATCTAAAAGATTAAATTGTGAGAGACGTGACACTTAATTTATTTATATTAGGTCCGCAACACATCCTCCCTCCTTCCCAACTACTCCATATGGACCTCCACCTGATTCTTTTTCTTGAAACAAGTGAAAGTATTTTACTGATGTACCCTTCTATTTATTGATATTAAAGCAACAACGATTTAGTTTAATTGAGAATTGACTTTTTAAAAAGTTAGATTAATGGAGAAGACATCAAACAATGAAGATGATTAATCGAGTAAATTTTGATTTGAAAAGTTGTTGAAATTATGAAAAGTAATGTTACTAGTAGTAGTACTAGACTTTAGGGATGTTCCAAAATGAAGAGAGCCATGTGAATTAAGACAGCATTACAACTCTAAATCCAGTTTAAGCATTAGAACATCATTCTACTAAACCCCAAAATGAAAAGTTTGATTTTTTTTTTAAAAAGGGAGTCATCCCCTACCAATAGTAACAGATGTGTAAAGGAGTATGTTGACAGATGTACAAATCTGAGCAAGACGAAGACTTTTCTAATGTTGTGTAAGGTTGGTACTTTTAGTTTGAATCAATTTTTTTATGACCAAGAAATTCGTCTAGAGTCAATCCATTAGGAAATACAAACAACATACGCAGTGTAATCCCACTAGGTGGGGTCTAGGAGGGTAGAGTATACGCAAACCTTACCTCTACCTTGGGAGGTAGGAAGGTTGTTTCCGGAAGACCATCGGCTCAAGAGAAAGCATGACAACAATAGGTCAATGAAGGTTTGAAGAAAGTAAAGTAAAGTAAGGGAAGGTAAAGAGAATATGGCAAAATACTATGGATCAACATTAATGGAGAAATTTTAACAGGAGATGCATCAAACTAGTACGACAATCAGAGTATAAGAAATAGTAGATAATAACAGGAAATTAAGGGACAAGACCCTACAGGTAACACTACACCTGCTAGTATGGAAGGATCCACGAGACACGTACTACTACCTAACCATTAGAAAATATGTTTTTAAATGTTATTGTATCAATGTTTGCATTCGGATAATAGTTTAGTTGAAATTGACAAAAGAGTATTTGAAATTGAACTTGAAATATGTTTGTGGAAATTTAAGTAGATTACGAACATGGACTTCCATTTGAAAAATATTTTTGAAATTGAAAATTTGCAAGTGGTTGTTGAAGCTTTGAATTATTTTACTTAATTTCACCTTCAAACCGCTAAATAAATATTCATTTGACGTTTAAATAATATTTAGCTTAAACCCACGAATTCGTGGCCGTATAGATGTTTTGATGGTTCCACAACTCCCATTCCCATTCATGCACTTAAAGCCAAGTGCCTAGTAAACCTTTATTGCTGGACAATGTTGTCCCCAGTAACTAATACTGATCAGTTTTTGTTTTGGATTTCATTAGCACCCTAGTTTTAGAGGGAGCCAATGTATAGGGCCTTAAAACTCTCTTTTGTTTTTGTCTATTGTGTAATTATGCCCCTGTAATTAAGCATCTACTTGATGCTTTTCTTTCAATGAAACAACTTCATCAAAAAAGAAATATTTCATGACAAAATGAGATATTTAAGTATTTCAATGGGATTTTTAAGTTATAAGTAGCAAAAATCTTCCCATGTTGCTATAATTCTCGAACTTTCCATGCCTTCTTTGACTCCACGTTGTATGTAAACTAGTGACTACCTCTGTGTGACATAACATTTAGGTTCATCTAGAGGGCAACATTGACCAAACTTGAGGAAAAGGCACAAAATAAAATAAGAAAATATCCAAGAACATCTCCTAAATCACATCATAAAGAAATTTGCATGGTATGGTCCAGAAAAAATAATTTGCATATATTGTATTAGATAGAGGGATGAGTTGCAGATATTGTATTAGATAATGCCTCTATAATTGACTTGAAGGCGTTACAACGGTACTTATAGATTCTAACACCCGACCCTTCTCCATAAAGTATATCTGAAACCAAATAGCAAACTCTATGACTTGTATATAATGTCTTTATTACCTACACAATATAGCTGTATACACTACACTTCCACTTGACACCCGTTCTAATGATAAATGGCTCGTTGCGCCATGACATTTTTAGTAAACAAATTCAAATGACGACATTTCAGCTAAACTTCCAAAAAAAAACTAATAAAACAGATTGTATCACTGAGGTGACTTTGTGGTAAACACCCAACTCACACCAAACTCATGCAAATTAACATGTCCCCATGTTTGAGTTTACGAAACAACACCAGGTGGAGGAAAACCTAAAGGGATACAGAGACAGGCGAAAAATAGAAAATTTGGAATTACTACATGAATGGTATAGGCCACATCATTAACCTAGAGTCTTAGATTAACTAAGCTCATGAAACTTAACACGCAAATGGCAAGAAAATTTGAACAAGTAATGCTGACAACAAAGTCAAGATGACCAAAACTAGGGGTAAAACAAACTTTTTGGTTTTCCTTCCCCGGACCAAGAAAAGAGAATAGAAGCTCAATGCAAATGGAATCTTTATCTGTAACATGTAATCGCCCTGGCATGGGTGTATTGGATGCGTGGAAATAAAGATTGGAGTGCACATAGAGAATTAAAACAGGTAACAGAACAAGTACATAAGAGATCACTTTGACTGCAGGAAGGTAACTCTTCATCATATACCCCTCTAAAAGACTTAACAACCCCACCCACCCCCAATATCCTCCGAAAACCAAATAATAGGCAACCCAAGGAGAAAACCTCCCTGGACCATATAGAGAATTACTTTCGCTGAGATGCAACTTCCCTTGCATCTATATATAGGCTATTAACTATGTTGATTAGTCACCAAGAAGCACATTCAAATTACTTCTCATTAACACAGCATATAATGAGAAGCATCAATCTATTTACAAGGTATCACAAAGAAGCACGATCGGATAAGCTTTCTCAGATGTTTTCACCGAAAAAATGACAGTCATGTTTGACCAATGAAAATAAGTAAGAAATGAAGTTAGAATTACCATAGAAAGTCTGTCAGAATTTGGATATTTGGACAATGCACTAGATATTGGGCGTTGCAGAAGCTCCAAGATGCGATCCAATCCAAGCTTTACTGATATATGCAATGCTTCAGGTGCATCTGCGAGCAATAGCAGCATAGCGACAGGTTGGACCTCATCATCACTGTAGTCTGAAGTTCCACTAGCTATGCATGACTCATTTATTTGATGCAAAGCATAATCAAAAAGCACCAGGTACAGATTCCTTCTCTCTTCCCTAGAGTTTGAAAGCACTAACTGCATTGATAGAAAGAAATCGTTAAGCTAAACCTTTCTCTTTGTGCTACATACAAGCAACAACAAGTGAGATTGCAAGTAGACCAGAATATTTTCTGCTAACAGCTCATGAAACAATGGAATCATTTCACAGACTACACGGGGTAAAAATCATTTTCTTGCTCCAACTTTAACTAAAAAAATAAACTCCCTCCTCCCCAGCCCCCAACTTTAGACTATTCCAGCTAATCACATGAAATTGTTCAGATATTCTGCACATTTTACAACTTATACTACATAAACGGAAAGCATTGTTAACCTTCCTGCTCAGATACAAAAAAGCTTCTACAGAAAGTTTGACCCATAAGTTTGGCACCAGAAGCAATATACACTTGAAATATACAGAAGGCACAAAATGCCAAGCAAAAGTTATTCCCATTTGATGGACTCCCAGTACAATTTTAACTCCATACAATAGGTACAAAATGCAAAGCAAAAGTTACTCCCACATGATGGACTCTCAGACAACTTTACATGAATCATAACTATGGATAGGACAGTACCTCTACAAATATGAATTCAATTCCTCCAATCAGATCAACCTGCTGAATAAGAAATTCAGGGGTAGCTGAAAGACCTTTATTAGATATCTCCGGAATTTCATAAAACATATTTGTTAACATGCCAATAAGCTTGCTGTGAACTATTTCAGCCCAAGAGTTCATCCTGCTAACACATATAAGTACCTGAACAACCTGCAAAAGTATTAAGAGAAAAGTTGAACAAACATCACGCACTTTTAAGACTTAAGATACTTAACATAGAAACAGAAGTGGCTATATACATGTGAGAAAGACTAATATTAAATGCACAAACGTCATTTCATTGGTCACATGGATATTCATTTAGGGATCACAAATTATAACAGTGGGTGTTGACACTGATATTTACCATTTTGTGAAGGGGAAGATTAAGCGACAAATTGAAACAAATAAGGCAGTACCTGAGGTCATTGAGGACAAAATACAATAAAATAAAATGCATCCAACTTATCCTGCATTTTCATGCACTTATAAGTGCTTCAGTTTACCAATACCACCCAATAATATCTCTATTTGTATAGATTCCAAAACTCATACTTCTAGTTATCTAATACTCCCTCCGTTCCATTTTACGAGGCACTATTTCCTTATTATCTCTATGCCATTTTTGGAAATGGATATATAGTTGCAGAGAGCCGAGGGTCTATCGGAAACAACCTCCCTACCTCCCAAGGTAGGGATAAGGTCTGCGTACACTCTACCCTCCCCAGACCCCACTTGTGGGATTACACTGGGTATGTTGTCGTTGTTGTAGTATTTCCTTATTAGTTCGTTGCAAACAGAATGGCACCTCTTCGTATTTAGAACAATTTAATTTTTAAACTTCTAATTTAACCCTTCATAGCATGCTTTTATAGTGTGCAGAAATCTTGTGGCATATTTCAGACCACAAATTCATAAGCCTTTCCTTATTTCTTGAACTTCGGTCCCAGTCAAACTATGCCAGTTTAATTGAAACGCGAGGAGTAATTACTTACTTTATTTCTTTTTTAACAAATCTACTTCATTTATCAATATTCTTTTCCCTTTTCTTTTGCATAACTGAGAAATTTGACTGGTGAATCAATTATTGTAGTTAAGGAGAGATATTTGACGGGACCAATGATGTTTATTGATAAATAATATATGAAATTGATAAGTTTCATTTATCAGTCTTATCAAATACCTATTTCCTTTTTCTAAGTTTAGTTGGTCCCGTAAAATCCAGAAGTTAAGTCCCCCACTACAAACACCTTTCTCCACTTTCTGGAATTATATGCAAGGCCAATCACATCCTTCCCTTTACTATACTTATAACAAACCAAGTAGGCGAAATATTCTCCGTGAAAAAGAAAGTGAACAAGAAATGTCAACAACAACAAGCCAAGGTATATACTCACCCTTATGTCAAGACCTTTAAGTCTGCTACTCCTTATTCTGCCTCTATCACAGACAAAATATAGTAAACAACTGAGAGCAGAAGCCCAGATGGATTCTTCCTTTTCTTCTGTCTGTTCATCACATTGTGAATAGACTTCAGAACAAGAGTAGCACTTAAGTCATCATCATCGTACAACATAATTAAGTAAAGATATGTGAGTTCAAAGAGATTAAGTGAGAAGCAGGAGACAATGCTGAACCAAGGGGCCATTGCTTTCAACCGTTAAAGGGTCTGCAAAGATGAAACTAATAAACTTTGTTATAGAATCTGAGCAACTAATTAGTCTAAGAACCAGCACCTGAAATCCGAGCACAAAAAACACAGTTCGTCTACTTAAGTGGTTCAGGTGTTTATGAGCCCATGATTGCATTTTCATTATATCAGACAGATTTGAAAGATATTCGCAACATATTACCCTAAAGGAAATACATAAATGAAAAGAAAAGTACTCCTATATGAGAAACATCTTTATCCAGTTTGCCTCAGTGGCGTGTTATGAAAGAATGGGAAGTAAGTCCTTTGAGGGGTTGGAACTTTAACTTACACAACTTGGAAGCTTACTTATTGTTAGTGCATTATTTGGTGGCTGAAACAAGCAGTCCTGATGGCAGAGGATCTTTGCAGATATTTAGGATAACCGGAGAGTTGTTCGGTACACCAGATAGGATAAGCTAGCATCACAATCCCCTCAAACTGGATTGTAGGGTGGCCATCGTAGACAAGATCAGATTGTATTCCAGTATTTGGCAGACAGGTCTATATGACAGAACGGTAAAATCAACCATATCTTCTCGTTTCTATGTAAACTTCAAGGTTTAACTAGTATGGGAAAACAGAGTAAACTGCCAAATATATCTCGAACTTATTCTTGAAGCAAACATTTATCGTCGCCTATCATTTTGTTTATATTGCATCCGCAATTTATTTAAAGAAAAGAACTTATAAGATTTGCCTTTAACCGTCTTTCCACTCATTGTCGGCCATAGATATATTGTTTCATCCATTTTGGATTCTGTTATTAATTCTATCACTATTATCTTCCACGTGTGTGAATCTTGAATGACTATGCATCATAGATCACATCTATTTGTAGCTCACTCAGTTGACATCACTCCCGTTTCTATTAATCACTTCCAGTAATGTACTGACACAACAACCTGGACATATGAGCAAAACACCTGATGCTCGACAAAGCTAAACATCGAATAAACATTCTGCCCAAAAAAGTAAATGCAAAAAGAAAAAAATGACAAAAGCAGAAAATGACAAGAACAGAGAGTTTATTCTTCATTGTTCAATCACAGAGTCTTTCTCAGTAATTCCTGATCTCTACTCTCTTGACTTCTTCCATAAAACTGCAAACACACAACCTCCCAGAGAGGAAATGGCTGCAATTTATTTGAACAGAGACGAAGAGGTAAATTTCTGTGAGTTTCTTTTGAGTTGATTTTCCTCTTTTACACTTATTCTTTTCTATTTTTCTACAGATTTTCTTTATAAACAGTAATCTTTCAAAACAACCCTTCTTAAGGCATCACATGCCATTACATGAATCCCAGCTTTAATTTGTCCACCAGCTGCCAGGACACAGCAAACAGGGACTGTTATGAATTCCGGATGCAGCGGTCAAAGCACTCTAGGAAGCTCAACTCTATTCAAGGACAACGATGAAGCTTTAGAAGCTCCAAGAAGGCCACTAACAAGATCTCAAGCTACAGAATTGCTAAACAAGGTCATTGGGCTTTAAGTGCAAATAAAGAAGCAGTTAATTTTGGAGAAGAGCCTAAAGCTAAAAGAGATGAGTTGACTAAGTGGTATAAGAAGTTTATGTCCCAAATTCAGGTCCACGATGAGGTAGACTGGGCCAACAATCAGCCTTTGAAGGAATAAAAATATGAGCCAAATCAGTCCACGTTTGGATCAAATTATGCACCTAAAATGTGTCAAACTTGCAGCTCAAGAAACCTCAGATGGAACCATGTTTTTAGCCCATAAGATGGGACTACTCGCTGCCGAAGAAGCATGAAGATGGGCTCCTAAATCAGCTAAGGAAAGCCTCCTACTTGGCGCCCAAATTTAGGGAGAAAAGTCAAAACTTTTCTGATTCATTTCCTAGTTTGTTATGGAATTGTTTCCTAATTTGTTAGGACTATCTTTAATGCTTTCCTAGGTAGTTAGGAATTTAGTAAGGTTGTTGGAATTTCTTTCCAAGAATGTTAGGATTCCTTTCCTAGTTAATTAGCTAGTATTTCATTATTGCTAGTTGTTCTAACTTCTAACTAATTTTGGTTAGCTTTGCTTAGGCTTATAAATAGGGGTGCTTTGATTTGATTTCGTTATTGCTTAGTTGTTCTAACTAATTTTGGTTAGTTTTGCTTAGGCTTATAAATAGGGGTGCTTTCTTTTGTATTAGACAGATTTTTCATGATAACTAATATTGAATAATTTTTCTCTTTTGCCCTTGTGAGTATGGCTACCTTGGATTTATTCTTTAACCTTCAAGTCTACACTTTTAGGGGGTAAGTTTAAATTCTTCAAGATCTTAGATTACTTTTCGGTCAATAAAGGCGATATAATTGGGCTTATTGTTCTTCTTCATAATTCTAAGGGAATCGGGGTCCATAAAATGTTTCTTGTGTTAATTCTCTACTAAATGTGTTTAGTTTAGATTAATTGTTGTTGTTAGGAGTCAATTTTAAAAATTAGACTTATCTTGAAGTTCTTGATTACTTTTTGAACTTCTTGATCTGTTGAAACACTTTCTTGAATTCAAGTTATCCTTAATTCTAGATCTTTTTCATTTCTTTTATTTTCTTTTAAGCTTATGCACGTTTCTTTTTTTGAGAAGAGATCTTGAAGTTCTTGATTATTTTTTGAACTTCTTGATCTGTTGAAATGCTTTCTTGAATTCAAGTTATCCTTAATTCCAAATATATTTCGTTTCTTTTATTTTCTTTTAAGCTTATGCACGTTTCATTAAAATCTTGATTTTTATTATTATGTTCTTAGGTCCCTGAGGTGATTCTTATCAACTGGTAACAAGGTCAACGTCAAGGACAATTGTACCTTCAAGAATAATTTGGCAACCAATTAAGCAATTCACAAAACCCAAACTAACTCTAAAATCAGGTGTAGGACTAAGCCAGTGAATTAGTGCACCAACTCAGTATCGAGAACTTTCCAACTGAAGTCTAATGGCCTACTCCCCCAACTCAGTATCGAGAACTTTCCACCTGAAGTCTAATGGCCTACTCCAATAACTGATTAGTTATTTCAACAGTAAAGGTTAAATCTTATTCCAGCTTAATCAAAGAATTTCTAGCCCTTACTGTTACCATTGTAAAAAAAAAAAGAACTTCTAGCCTTATACTTTAACCTGTGGAGTAGAGGAAATACAGAGTTGTGACCACTCAAGTTACGTAACAATGCATGCAACTCTTAATTTTCAAAATTTTATAATGAATTACGATAAAACAGAAAAACCAAAAAATAAGATTCTGGAAAATTGATTCCTACAGAACTATCTTTCCACATTGAAGTGCTCGTTATAAAGCCAACCAAAAAAATAGTTACCAGTTTTAAAAAAAAAAATAGCCAACCAAAAAAATAACAAAAGAAAAGGAGAAAATCAAAACTCGGTAAAAATAAACATTAAAAGATGATGACCAAGAAATAACACATGTAGAGAGAGAGAATGTGCTTTGACTGTTAGCCACATTTACCTGGACAAGATGAAGAAGGATCTCGTAGAGGATGCCTAAAATCCAACAGTCAAACTTATTAATGGCAGAGGAATTCCCAGCTTTCTTAAGATAATCTGACTTTTTATTTCCTTCCAAAGAAAGGTGAGTTTCATTGTCCAAAAAAGCTTCTTTACAATACTCTTCTTCAATTGTCGAAGCATCATCTGTTGTTGGAGGCTCCATTAAATGAGCATGAACTCCAACATTCAAAATTAAATCAAAGGCCCGAGTTTTGGATTCCAAACGTGTAGAATTCATCATTTCCTACAATTAGTTTTCACAAAAGTAAGTATCCTGAACATTAACACAAAAGAGCGACCATCTAGAACAAGGCAGCACCTCAACCATGGACAGAGCGAGAGGAGCAGCAGTCTCAGAATCCAAAACATACCTACAAACCACAATTAGCAATGATTACCCTTGGGAACAATAACCAAAATGATACTAAAACCCCCACTTATCATGGAAATGTGATGTTAATACATCACTAAACATTAAATGGTACTTCCTTATACGTAACTCAGTTATCACCTGCATGTCCCATAAGGTCCATATCAGCCAATTAAGATCCATGTTAGTTATTCATAAAAAAAAGACCCATATTAGGTTAAAGATATTTTACTTGCCGGTGTAAGGTAAGAAGAAAAAAGGGCAGACATCTACAGCACTTGCATTATCAAAAAGTTAATATTGAAATTAGGCTACTGCTACAAGACAAGCAGGACTGTAAATTTGTCCTGGTCCACAGCCGACGAACATTTAATGGCAAGGTATTGAATCATTGAGAGCTCTTGGATACTCATTCAAGGATGAGATTTCAAAATCAAGAAACTGCAGCGCATCCAATGTCGATACTCATAACACAAAAGCATTTATGATACTGAGCATGCAGAAGAAATTATGCATATGCCATTACTTTAATGTTTGAGAAGGAAGTGACTTTTTGACAGATCTATTTCTACTTTGCAGCCGAATTACACTACTAAAGGTTTATCAAGTTCCTCTTAGGGGATAATATATATAAAATAAACAAGACTCAAGTTATGTCTGTTACTTTCTGATGTAAAAGTTTTAGATGCAGGGAAAGGAGCACATACATGTCAATTATAAGTTTGACAAGTACGCTGATAGCCACGTCCATTGACGGCTTTCCACTGTTGTTACTTAGTTTAGATGAAACAGTCATCAGATAAGTATTTGGAGCAGAAGTCTCAGAGCAGGCTGCAGCAATAACCTCGTACACCTCCATGGGATTCAAGCGCAGAGGCTGCTGTTCGCTGATAACATCAAAGTATTATGAATTAAGAGAGACAACAAGGGAGGAATTTAGGTAGTGGGAGATGATAAATGCATACCTAGAAGGAAAGCAACAAAAACATATGTTTTTTGTTAAGGTAAAGTAAAAAGTATCTTAACAGTTGCCCCCATGTAGGATCGAACCAACAAAGACATTATTAAAGAGAGAAACCAATGACCACACATATTAAAGAAAATGACCACATATCAAAGAAAACCTACAACAAACTGATAAAACATGTAATTGAAGAGAGAATATTTCATCTAGTAGAACAACATTCAGTATCATATCTAACCCCTCTGAAAATAATCTTTTACCTATAGACAATATTTACCTTATGTGCATTAAGAATCTCAATGACCAAATCCCCTGGTTTAGAAATCTTCTGCCTTGTGAGGATTTCGACATCAGCAATTATCCCATTAGATAAACTTTTCCCAGTGATAAAAAGAGCGGAAAGTACCAAAAAGTAACTGGTATAAAAGTATCCTCTGTTCAGTTTTTTGCTAATTCTTAATGTATTTTGAAGAACTAGGACGAATACTCATGTCCATGTTAGACTCATTCGACATCGGTCTCGAGATAGACAAAAGATCAACACAACACAACTATAGTTGTGCAGTTGTAAGACAAGGAAGAAGTAAGGTGAAATTCAGCAAAAATAATTGATATGACGAGATAAGACAGGATAGGTCATCTATCTTTATTAATTGATCATCAACAACTCAAAGGGGATTGTTAGAATAGGAATAAGAATAGGAATTGTATATAGTATCCTACATGGAAAAGGATTGGGATGTAGTGTCTATAAATAGGGCTCAATGTAATAATGTAGATACACAATTCAATAATATTCTTCTCCCATAACTTTTCACATGGTATCAGAGCCATAATAGAATATTATCACCGGAAAAAAAAATCCGACGTGATAAGTTTTTTTTACCAGATTCCAATCGTCGGAATTAGGGTTCCGGCGATTCCACGCTGTTTTCAGCCATTCCTTTTCTGGGAATAATTTGTTTTCCAGTAGGGCCGCGCCATCATTCCAACCCTACCTACATATTTTTTTCCTGATTCCGAGCACTCTCCGCTGATCAGATCTACTTCTGGCAACATGACATTTTTTTCCTAGATCCGGCTGCGGAACTTTCACGATTCCAGCCAATTTATTTTTCCAGATTTTAGGCTACAAATTTCCGATTTCACAAGATGTCTTTGGGATATGATATTTTTAGCTCTAAAAACATAGGAATTGAAACTTCAAAACCCTCATCAAGGAGACCAAAAAATCGAACATCCCAGGCTACTAAGAATCGATGAAGAGGCTGTTTTGGGAGATCTTCACATAGGTTTAGTTATATTGTAATCGACTTTGACACATTCGTGAAGTATGTTATTCTCTGCATGGTCGACCAACCAAGAATGTTCATGTTGCTCAGACTGCCCATACATATAATCAACGAGTTTATTTATCCAAAGAGGAATATAATAAATACCTTCAGTATCGAGCAAGTAAACAGAAATCTCCCCTTTGTGTTATATCATCATTTTGCTCCACATCTGTATATTTATTTTGTGGTTTATGTTGACGATATCGCTAGTACCGGCAATGATCATGATGGTATCACTAATTTAAAGCAACATCTCTTTCGGCATTTTCAGACTAAAGACATCACCAGGCTGAAGTGTTTTCTAGGTATTGGAGTTCCTCAGTCTAGATCAGGAATTGTTATTTCGCAACGCAAGTATCCTTAGACATTCTTATGGAGACAAGAATGATGGATGTAGACCCATTGACACTCATGTGGATGTGAATGCTAAACTCCTACCAGGACAGGGAAGCCACTCAATGATAGGTTGGTTAGTAAGTTGAATTATGACTAGACCTGACATTTCTTTTCCTGTGAGCATCGTAAGTCAGTTTATGGATTCTCTCTGTGATAGTCATTGGAATGTAGTTGTTCGCATTCTGCGATATATAAAGTCAGCCCCAGGTAGGGCTACTTTTTGAAGATCGAGGCCATGAGCAGATCGTTGGATATACAGACACTTACTAAGCAAGAGCACCGTCTAATAGACGTTCTACATCCGGATATTGTGTTTTAGTAGGAGGTAATTTGGTCTCATGAAAGAGTAAGAAACAAAATGTGGTTGCTCAATCTAGTGCAGAATCACAATATCGAGCAATGGTTGTGGCAAATTGTGAGCTAGTTTGGATCAAACAATTGCTCAGAGAACTAAAATTTGGAGAAATCAATAAGATGGAACTTGTGTGATAATAAAGCGGCCCTTCATATCACATCAAATCCAGTATTTCATGAGAGAACTAAGCATATTGAGATTGATTGTCACTTTATCAAAGAAAAGATACTCACTGGAGATATTATTACATAATTTGTGAAGTCGAGTGATCAGCTTGCAGATATTTTCACCAAATCTCTCACTGATCCTCGTATTAGTTACATCTGTAACAAGCTCAGTACATATGACTTGTATGCACCAACTTGAGGGGGAGTGTTAGAATAGGAATAAGCCCTACATGAAAAAGGATTGGGATGTAGTGTCTATAAATATGGCTCAATTAATAACATAGATACACAATTCAATAATATTCTTCTCCTATAATTTCTCACAAGGATGCTCACAATTAGTCTACATTACAAATCATATCTGTAAAGGACGTAAATAGACAAGATACTAGCTAGAGGTACTTTAAATTCATGGAGAGAGGACACAGACCAACATCTCGAGGGCAAGGGGGTGGGGGTGAAGGGGGGAATGTATAATATTCTAATAACCCAGTTGTATAACCAAAATATGATATATTGGCCACAAAATTTGAAGAATCAAAGGCTGGACATAAGAACTCAAGAACATCTATAATTTGAAAGCAAAGAAATTCTCTTTTTAAAAAAAAAAAACTGGTAACATTAAGAAATTCTCTTTTTTATGACCGAGAAATCCGTCTAGGCCAACCCAGGACCAAGCGCAACCTTCGGGACCAACCGCAACCTTCGAAACTCGGGGATAATGTGCCCACCCCTCTACCCTTGCGAACTCAAGACCAACCGTAGCTTCGAACTAGGGGATAATGGGCCCGCCCCTTTACCCTTCTCCACTTACATACCTGGCTTAATTTGCATGGTACAGGGCTCTCGAATCTGTGACCTAAGTTGCAAGTCACTCAACCTTTGCCACTTGAATTAAGCCCTAGTGGAAAAGCGTAGAATTTCTAGATCTCACATTGAAAAAAGTTGTTTCCAGAGATAACTAAACACTTGAATTATCTAAAAATAAATTATTATTGTTATAGTAAGTAAGGCCTCATGACATACCTGTAGTGTCGATACTGAAAAAGCGACTTTGCACGGGGACGGAAAGTGCTCACTGGAGAATCCTCCCTGATATACACATATATAAGGAAAGAAGAATTATCATTACAAAAATAAAGCTTCACTGGTTCAGATTCATTACTTTGCATGACTGAAATTGTATTATTGCTCTTTATAGATGTAAAACATTGAGATAAAGAAGGATTTTCAACACTTCTGACACATGTCTATATCATCGCCTTTCCTTCATTGATTTGATTCTTTTTATAGATACCTATATAACTCAAGTAAAACCTCCACATGCCTTTGAAACTTTATACTATTCAAGATATAGTGGCCTGTAAAATAAGCACCAATGCTGAAACAATAAAAATTGACTTGTACATCAGCTTGCAGGAAGCACATTCAGTGTGTGGAAGAAATAGTTCGAAGATAAAAAAAAAGTGAAAATGAATTCACTGGACAAAATGAATCTCCTATAAATTCCATTAAGAATTTGAGATTGTTTTCTGTCATAGTAGAAACCAAACTCAAGCAGCATTTTAAAAAGCAAAAATTAAAAAAAAGATATAGAAAAACAGTGCCAATTGAATTTACCATATTTGATGAGGCCCTGGTTTAGAACGTTTTAGAGCTGTTATTGCTCTTAAGTGGGCACGAGCAGACGCAGAATTAGTCACAGTCGTGAGCAGTGAAGGCTGCAAAAGTTGATCTAGATAAGGCATCTCCGTACTCCCAAAGATTTTCCAAGGCTCACCCTTCATTTTAGCTTCCATGTCACCAACAAGAAGAGCTGCTGCACCTACTTCGAGGAAATCATGTGCACTCACATCTTTGGGATTCAAAAGATGGTCACTGAAAGTTGAGATTTCCATAATCAGTAAATGCCACACAGAGCAAATAGAAATTACAGGACCACTAGCAAACAATTTAACTACCTTTTGGATAGAGATGGTGACGATTGTTGATCTCTGCACCAACGCCACTTGAAAACATCAAAAGCAGTGAATTCGTGATCTTCCATTCTATTAATTTCTTCAGCTATAGGTGAGCCTGAAGTTGCAACAGTAGACACATCTTTATTCTCCAATAATTCTTTACCATTTGCAGGGCTAAGTTGGGAATTGAAGGATTTGCTCAATAAAGATGACAGTGTAGGAAGTGCTTGTCTTGATGAAGTAGGTGCTCCAGCAAAAGCCGCTGGTTGAAATGATCGCTTTGGGATATATTGCGCGATTAGAGAACGAACGTAATTGAAGGACTTCACGAGTGCTCCTGATGCATAACTAGAAACAGGCAAAGGCGATACAGTATTTGATGTGGTAGAGGCACCACTTTGTTGGCTTAACGAACGTGACCATGGAGCCAATTTTCGGTTGGGACTCGTATCACATTCAGCAATGATGCTTACACAAAATCGGTCAATCTGTACCAATGTCTCCTCACTGGGTTTATATCTGCAACAAACATAAAGCAGAGTTGTAATGAGAGATTTATGGTTCTTCACGGTAAGAGATGTAAACGACCATAGCATTCAACTGAAGTTAGGATATTATAAGCACACAGTAAACAATAACTGCTTCGAAAGGTTACTTGAGTTGGCCCTACTAACACATTGTGACAAGAGAAAAGTAGGAATGGATTCAGTTCCATAGGTTGCACATTGATCATCTTGACAAGTTCAATGAAAGTGATTACAAAATATGATATTGGCTGAATGAGATCCAAGGAAGAGCATTATCGCAACAAAATTTGCGCTTAACAAACATGATAAATCTAGCATAGGTTATAGTAAGTTTTTCACTCCACCGATTGAAACTAGAACATGACTTCTATAAAGAATTCATTTTTTCAGATAGTTGATTCTTATAACCAACAATCATATCTTCATGCTATCTTCCAGTTTGTCAAATTACCAAATATTGATGAATGATCATACAAATGATTTTTTTATATAATTTTGTATCTATGTAAACCAAAAACTCTTTCCACCTTCACTTCTTAGTTATTACTCCCTCTAGGGGTGTTGACGGTTCGGTTTGGGTAGGTTTTACCTAAAAGAATCAACAACAACATACCCACTGTAATCCCACAAGTGAGATCTAGGGAGGGTAGTGTGTATTCAACCTAACCCTACCTTGTGAAGGTAGAGAGAATATTTCCGATAGACCCTCGGCTCAATTGAAGCATATCAAAATCAGTAAGAAAAGGAAATGCAATAGTGAAGAAACATATAGGAAATAATGGAGAAAAGAACAGTAACAACAACAAATAGTACAATAACCGAAGCAAAGAGCACAAGAGTTAATAGTAAAAACCAGGGCCCTTCCACGGACCCTGCTAACGCGAGATGCTTTGTGCATCGGGCTGCCCCCAAGATAGTAGGAGAGTACCAATAATAGTAGTGATAAGAGAAACTAGACCACGCTCGACTAGCCAAAACAAATCAAAACCAAATTTAGTAGAAACTTCATCCGTTCAGTTTTTGTCAGTTTGTTTGGTTCTTTGTCGGTTTTTTTAAATGTGACATGACACTATCAAACCATGAGGTCTCAAGTTCAAATCCCAGCGTAGACAAAAACACTAGGTGAGTTCTTCATATCTGTCCAAGCTTGGGTGGACAGAGTTACCGGTACCTGTGCTGGTGGGAGGTAGCAGGTACCCCATGGAATTAGTCGAGGTACACGCAAGCTGGCCTGGACACCACGGTTGTCGAGAGAAAAAGACATTGTCAAAGACATCATCTACATGCATAATTACAAAACAATGTGACAAAATAAACTAATGCAGGTAGATAGTAATAGCACCTTACAAAGTGCATATCAAAACTTAACTAGTCCATATATCAAAGTACTTCTATACACACGCGTGCATATATTTAACTTGTAGATGACAAATTATTTGTTTAGAACAAAAGGATTTGATCAGCACCAACGAAAGAGAGCTAGATTTCGGATGGAGAACATAGTTAAGTCAAAGTTATTGCGAAGTCTTGACTGACCAACACTCCGCCCAATACAACATAGTCGGTCTAACCACCACCCTATAGAATTTTTAAAATTTTGGGGGCACCTTTTTATAGCACAAGACTCCAGATGCGAGCCTTCATTTCATCCACCTTGCACCAATACGATGTGTGACATCGTCATCAATCTCTCAATTCCCTTGAATAATAAACCCGAGATACTTGAAGCTACCTTTCTTTGGAATGACCTGATTACCAAGCCTCACCTCCATGCTTGTTTCATGGTCGCTCCCGTTACTGAACTAGCACTTCAACTATTCTGTCTCGGTCCTACTCCGCCTGAACCCTTTAGACTCCAGAGTCTGTCTTCAAACCTCCAGCTTAGCGTTCACTCCGCTGCGAGTCTCATCAATCATGACTATGTCGTCTGCGAATAACATACACCATGGCACCTCCCCTTGAATTTATCGCGTCAGTCCATCCATCACCAAGGCAAATAAGAATGGTCTAAGTGTTGATCCCTAGTACAGCTCCATCATCACTGGAAAGTGCTTCGAGTCTCCTCCTACTGTTTGTTCCTTGGACTTGGCTCCATCATATGTATCCTTGATCGCCCTAGTGTACGCCATAGGTACACCTCTAACCTCCATACATCTCCATAAAACCTCCATAGGGACTTTGTAGTATGCCTTCTCAAGGTCGATGAAAACCATATGTAAATCTATCTTCCTCTCCCTATACTGCTCCACTAACTTCCTAATAAGATGAATGACTTTTGTAGTCAAATGCCCCGGCAGGAATCCAAACTGGTTCGAAGATAGACATGCCTCTCCTCACCCTCATCTCCATGACCCTTTTCCAAACTTTCATAGTGCGGCTTAGCAGCTTGATATCCCTATAGTTGTTGCAACCCTGGATGTCACATTTGTTCTTGTACAAAGGAATCATTGTACTCCACCTTCATTCTTCGGGCATTCTTGTCATCTTAAAAATGACACTAAACAACTCAGTCAACCACTCCAAACCTGCCCTACTTGTGCTCTTCCAAAATTCAACTGGGATCTCATCAGGCCCGATCGCTCATCCCTGCACATTCTGCGAACAACACCCTTACCCTCTTCAACATTAATACTTCTACAATATCCAAAATCCAGGTACCTTCCGGATTGCTCCAGATCTCCCAGCACAATGTCTTTATCTCCTTCTTTGTTCAAGAGTTTATGGAAGTAACACTGTCACCTCCGTCTAATACGCGCGTCCTCCACCAGTATTTTGCCGTCCTCGTCCTTGATGCACCTCACGTGATCCAAGTTACGGGTTCTCCTCTCTCTAGTCTTGGCTAGTCTGTACAACTTCTTATCTCAGTTTCATTCTATAGTTTCATATAGAATGAAACTGAGATAGTACTTTACAAAAACATGTAAGTAGATGGATCAACTTGTTTATTCCAAAATCTTCACTGTCAAATTTTTCCCAACAAATTGATGCTTCATGCTGATGAGTAAATGCAAGGTAGGTTAGTAGTACGTCCTTCACTACAAGAATTGAATTGTTATTTTTTGAAGAGTTTGTCAATTCACTAAGTTCTCTTGTAACCTAAAACCATGGTAAAGGCAGCAAGTTATTCAGGTTCATGTGAATTTGAGTTTGATGAATTTAAAGTTAGTAACATAAATCTGTCACAAAATACTGATAAAAAAAGAAAACTGTCACAAAATGTATAATGATGACATTCCAAATAAGATAAATGTCAGTGCTCTAGTGAGATATGAAACCTTGGATTTTCAATGGGAAAGAAGAAAACATAAGTTATAGGAGAAACAACCTTAGAAGATACCGTTTCAAAAGCGCCACACATTTTGCCACAACTGCTGGACTGATTCAATAGTAAAGAGAGAGAAAAGGACATCAGTTGGACAGTACAAAGTAATGGTTATAGGAAATGTGAACATCCAAGAAGCAATAAAGAAAAAAACAAATCTCAAGAGGGGAGAAAAGTAGTTCAAGAAGCACAATGCCTTACAGAACAGTTCAAATTTGCAGAAAACTAAAAGTCCAGCTACTATAAACAATTATAACCTTTTCCTTTTTTTTTTATAATACATTTCCTTTTTCCTTCCTAGCTTCAGCTGTAACAATATTTCCCCACATTAAAAGAGCTAAGGAGAGCATCAGCAAAATGTCATGTTATTCAAGTAAGGTGAACTAGTATCCAGCACATATTTTTGCACTAAGTAACAAAAACTAATGATCCTCATGCATAAACAGACCCCAATAACATGAATAATACATTTCTTACTGATTGCTTATTTTTCTTCTTCTTCCTGCATATAAATCTCCCAAGTTTTTTTTAAAATAAGCTAACTTTGTATTCATTCCAAAAACATCAGCATCTAACAATGCTGATGGAGCACTTAACAAAGAAACCCAAAAAGGTGGGAAGGGGGTTGCTATTGCTAGTTACAATTTACACATTGCTTAAAAGAGTACCAAATTTCCTACTTCCACCAATATATCCTACAACAACAACACACCCAATGTGATCCCATAGGTCATAGGTGGGGTCTGGGGAGGGTAGGATGTATGCAGACCTTACCTTTACCTTTGTGGAGCAGAGAGGCTGTTTCCGAAAGACCCTCGGCTCAAAGACAATTCATTTTCACTTTTTTGTATGGAATTAATTCGATCTTCAAAATATCTTGAGTTTCTCTCCTTCCTAATTGTCCACCATAATGCTCCTATAGTAATGGGTATGTTATAAACTCTTCACACAGATTTTAAGTTTATGACAGTATTTTTTTTTTTTTTGCATAAAAATGTTTCCTTCGTTTACTTATGTAGAGCTTTTATCAATTTTGCATCTTTCATTACAACTAAGAAAAACATCTAGCAACTTCCAAGTGAATAACTTTAAGATCAGAGATATTTAGCATTAAAATACACAATGACTCCTTGATTGTAAATTACTTTCATATCATAGATATATCAAGAAGGTTAGATTTCACATATAAATAAGGAATAACATAAATGCACACATATAATTATCCAATATCCAACAAAGTTACCTTGTAAGTACCAAACTGAATTATTGGGCCTTCTGGGTTTGCATCAAAGTTTGGAATATGAGATGCTTCCCATCAAGAAGGTTACTAATTTTCAACTAAAACCTCATAGAACACACCTTTACACATCACAGTGTGTGTTTCCGTGTTATGAAGAAAGACTGTTTCTTGACAAGTACGAAAATTACTACTTGTACAGAACTCATAACAAATGCAAACTCTACACTACCTTTCATGAAGGGCATTATATAAAACTATACCAATATAGAGAATTAACTTTATAAACAAGAGAAAATTAACGAAAAAGAATTTCATATTTACAAGCTTTGAAGCAAACACAGGAACTAAGAGGGACGAGGATCTCCCTGCTCTCTTACCCACGAGATACCCTTTTCCCAACTCCACTATAACCCCCTCATATACCCATCTTTCCGATAGCCTCCCTATCAGACCGAGCCTGAGCTTCCTCCTCCTCCCTCTTTTGACAATTTTACGTCAAGCATTACCCTAGAGTGATCTCCGTAAAACTCGACATGGATAGGAATTCGTATCTTGTTGTTGGTCACAAATCCTTCGAGGTGAGAGCAAGGTCGTCTAGATATAGTACCAATGGATTAAGAGAAAACCAGGGTTCGTGAGTGCATCTACATTAATCAGGCATCTCTTTGTTGGATTTATCAAATTCTATTGCTTGTTGGAATGCACATGTTGTGTTATTGGGAAATGGGTCACAAGAAATGTTAGGATCGAGCTACTACCTATGTACTCAAAGAACTTGATTCTTTGAGAAACTATGCAAGAAGGTAAATTGTGAAATAACAAAGAAACACAAAAAAAATTCCATTGAAAACTCCTTGCTCAAGGGAGGCAAAAACCACGACCTATCTCTTATAAGACTTTCTCAACTGCACTAAACTCGAGCAGTTTAAGAACTTACAATACCTAAGGACATCTTCGTTAACGGTCCTGCCTCTACCCTCTTAGGGGTCATTTGGTTGGAAACAAGTTATCCTAGGATAATTAATCTTGGGATAAGTTATCCTGGGATTAGTTATTACACCCTCCCACAGGGATAAAATAACACTACAATCCTGGGATAACTAATCTCGAGATTAGTTATACCATAATTTTATTTCAATCAAACATAGAATAAACACATCTCAAATTTAATTCAATGATTAATTATCCCTTGTCCCTCATACAAAACGAGCCCTTAATACGTTATCTCAAGACTCTACCTAGTCAAGAGATCCCTTACAACTCAATTACCAACGAACACCTACTACACAATTCTAGGAAAAGTAAAATAGATGAACCCACAACAGAACCTAACTATTACAACTAAAGAACTTAATGATAAATCATGATAAGCATCGGTTCTTTTTCAATATGTAGTTGGCTCTTCTTAAGACTAAGAGTTTCCGCTCACTCTGCCTCTCGTTGGAATGTTGTGATTGTGGTTAAGCTCCAAGTTTATTCGTGTTGTGTTTATATAAAAGTAGTCACCGCCCTTGAATTGTTGAATCCAACCAAGTATTGGTTTTATAATTGTACCTGATAACCAATCTTTGTTTTACTCGGATCCTCAAGCATTTCCTTGTATGCTCGTCTGCTTGTTCTTTCCTACTTCAATGTTAATTCCATGTTGAACAACTTATGGTAATATTTCCATAACTTGAATTCAACCTTTCATCGAATAGGGAATGAGTCACTATTTTGTTTCCTCCTAGTTGGGATGAAATAGCTTTTGCCGTCTCCAGTGTTGCATTGATAAAGATCAGTTCTTTAGTTATTATGACTGCTTCACTGAATTCTTTCGAGATTTATTTGGTATCTGGTTCTTCAAATGCCTTTTTTATATCTCCCTTCATTGTCATTGGGTACATTATTTGTCAAATCATCAAAACATCATTATAAACTCATCATCTATTATTGAGATAGCAGCTACTCGACAAAAAAGAATTTAGTACATCTTAGAGGCAACCAAAACTTTAACCTTTTTGGGTCTGCGCATTGCGACTCAGTCTAACTCAAGAAAAAGACAGATTCCCATCTCAAAACACTCTCTGAAGTGGGATAGTCCAACATAGCTGACAAGTTGTGGTGTTTCTTGGGACAAGACACCATTGTGACAAGAAATCATATCAAGTAGTTACTCTGAGACTACTACTATACCCAAATGGCCAATTGGCCCCATTAGCTCTTTTTCCTATACATAGTGGGTCCAGTATCTCCATTAATAACGATTCAGCCACTTCTAGATTTAATTATACTCAATGTTGTTTGGTGGGGTTCCTTTCACCTAACTCCAAGGCTCTTTAACTGAACTTCATAACTGGGCTTTGAAGAATTGGAAAATTCCCATCACTATCAAAGAACTCAACAACACTCATTTTCTCTTTGAACGTTGTGATTTTCTCTATTCTGCAATCAGGCTAGTTCTGGAATGTTCCAAGGTTTTGTTCAAATGATGGACCCTAAGTTTGGCTTTCACCAACGAATGATACACAAACAAACACTTGGATAAGACTCAATGGTATTCCTCTTCATATCTGGTCCAAAGGATTCATTTAGTAGATCGGTAAATTTCTTAGAGGTCTCACTGCCATGCTATCCCACGAGATCTCTAGCTTTATGAAACTCATTGCTATCCCTGTTTGGATCAAAAAAGCTTTCTTCCCGCCGCCAATGATGAAATACCCTTTTCAGCGTAAAAAAATGGTTTGACGGGAAGCTCTCCTATATTCGAAACTTAACTTAGACAATGTAAAGACAACTCAAAAGTTGCTTCTAAGGCAGAGGTCCCACGGGTGTGGCAAATTCTTGTCAAAGCATCACCAAAGCTTCTATTTCAACATCACCTTGCTATGATGGGCCATCTTTGACACTCTCTTTTGAGGCGTGGTCAATGCCTCTCAACTTATCCCTAATCACAACAGATAAACCCTTACAAAAACCCAAGCCACACCTATAGTAAAAAATACCCAAGCCTCATCTACACTTAAGGACTATCCCTGTTTGGATCGAAGAAGCTTTCTTCCCGCCGCCAATGACGAAATACCCTTTTCAGCGTAAAAATATGGTTTGACGGGGAGCTCTCCTATATTCGAAACTTAACTTAGACAATGTAAAGACAACTCAAAAGTTGCTTCTAAGGCAGAGGTCCCACGGGTGTGCCAAATTCTTGTCAAAGCATCACCAAAGCTTCTATTTCAACATCACCTTGCTATGATGGGCCATCTTTGACACTCTCCTTTGAGGCGTGGTCAATGCCTCTCAACTTATCCCTAATCACAACAGATAAACCCTTACAAAAACCCAAGCCACATCTATAGTAAAAAATACCCAAGCCCCATCTACACTTAAGGATACCCAAGTCTCATCTACACTAAAAATCACTCAAGCTCCATCTTCTCTTAAAAATACCTAGTCCACTCCCTAATAACCAATTTGATATTGAAGACACCTTAAATTTCTAACTGCAACTGATCTACCCAAAAACTTGTGACCATCTTTCTTTTATCAAATAGCCCAAACCTTCCCGCACCTGAACAAACATCTGACATCGACATCCATAATAACAGAGCATTGATAGATGCCTTCTCATGCACTGAGTTGATGCAGATGGAAGAGAACGATGTTGACCCCATTGCAATTTTTTTAATGACATGGTGGAGCAGTTCATGGAGAGGAAGGACATTCACATGGTGTTCATCGACCTTGAAAAAGCTTAAGATAGAGTCCCTAGAGAGGTTCTATGGAGGTTAGAGATGTACATGTGGCGTACATTAGAGCGATCAAGGACATGTGCAAGGGAGCCAAGACCCAGGTAAGGACAGTGGGGGAGATTTGAAGCACTTCCCAGTCGTGATGGGATTGCACCAGAGATCAGCAGTTAGCTCATTTTTATTTGCCTTAGTGATGAATGTTTTACTGCGGCATATCCAAAGAGGTACCATGGTGTATGTTACATGTGAATGATATAGTGCTAATTGACGAGACCAGCAGGGGAGTTAACACTAAGCTGGAGGTTTGGAAACAGACCCCAGAGTCTAAAGACTTAAGGTTGAACAGGACCAAAACAGAATACTTTGAGTGTAAGTTCAGTGGCATAACGTGGGGCTGACGTGGAAGTAAGGCCTGATGCACATGTCATCCAAAAGAAAAGAAGTTTCAAGTATCTTAGGTCTATTATCCAAGGTAATGAAGAGATTGATGATGATGCCACACATCGTATTAGTGCGGGATGGATAAAATGGAGGCTTGCATCCAGAGTCTTGGGTGATAAAAAGGTGCCACCAAAACTCAAAGGCATGTTCTACTGAGGGGTGGTTAGACTAACTATGTTGTATGGGGCAGAGTGTTGCCTAGTCAAACTCTCACGTTTAAAAGATGAAAGTTGAGGAAATGAGGATGTTGTGGTGGATGTGGAGACATACTAAGAGATATAGGATTAAAAATGAAAATATTCGGGATAGGGTGGTTGTGGCCTTGATGGGACAAAATGCGAAAAGCGAGGTTGAGATAGTTCGGACGTGATAAAAAGATGCACGGATGCCCCAGTGCCGAGGTGTGAGAGATTGACTATGGATAGCTTCAGGAGAGATAGAGGTAGGCCAAAAAAGTATTGGGGAGAGGTGATTAGAAAAGACATAGCGCAGTTGCAGCTTACCGAAGCATGACCTTAGATAAAAAGTTGTGGAGGATGTGAATTAGGGTAGAATGTTAGTAGGTCGTAGTTGTTTCTCCTATAGTTTCTGGTCCTTCGATTTTTGTTATTATTTAAAACGGCGAGGATGCCCGAAAAATGGAGGTACAGTACAATGATTCATTTGTACAAGAACAAAGGTGATATCCAGAGTTACAACAAATATAGGGGTATCAAGCTGATAAACCACACTATGAAAGTTTGGGAAAGAGTCATGGAGATGAGGGTGAGAAAATGTGTGTCTATCTCCAAGAATTAGTTTGAATTCATGTCGGGGCGGTCGACTACAGAAGTCATTCATCTTAATAGGAGGTTGATGGAGCAGTATAGAGAGAGGAAGAGAAACTTACATATGATTTTCATCGACCTCGAGAAGGCATACGACAAAGTCTCTAGGGAATGTTCTATGGAGATGTTTGGAGGTTAGAGTTGTACATGTTGCATACACTAGGGCAATCAAAGATATGTATGATGGAGCCAAGACCAGGGTACGGACAATAGGAGGACACTCGAAGCACTTCCCGGTGATGGGGCTGCACCAGGAATCAGCTCTTAGCCCATTCCTATTTTCCTTGGTGATGGATGGACTGACGCGACAAATTCAAGGGGAGGTGTCATGGTGTATGTTATTCGCAGACAACATAGTCCTAATTGATGAGACTCGTTGCAGAGTGAAAGCTGGAGGTTTGGAGACAGATTCTGGAGTCTAAATGGTTCAAACTGAGTAGGACCAAGACAGAATACTTGGAGTGCAAGTTCAGTGACGGGAGCGACCTTGAGACATTTATAGATCTTTCACTGTGGATTCGGTGGAATGCAATTAAGGTGAGTAAAATCCTGGGAGTAACAACAAAAGGGGTAGAAGATTTGATTATTGATTTCTCGCTAAAAATCGAAGGAAGCCAAAATTCACAAATGAGTTAACAATTGAGGACAGTAACTCCTAACTCTCAGAAAAGCCATGAGAGGGCATTACTTCTTATTATCGGAGATGCTTTCAAACTCTTAACATAATATGCTTTTAGGCGCGCCATGAGAGGGTATTATTTCTCTTTTCCATCCTGTAAGAGAGGACATCAGGCAGTACGTTTCCTGATCACTTGATTTAATAAAGAACAATGATACCACAACAGCATCAGCACCTAGATGCACCATCAACTTATGTGCAATTTCATTTTTGTTTATGTGAAATTTGCCTAAAATATTGAATTAACTTCTCTTGTTGAATGTCCTACTTTGCCCTTACCAAGATTCAACATCATTTTTCCGTAGTGCCAATTAAGTTACATGATACATGCAACATCCCTTACATCTTTCTCATGAGAAAAGATTTATACTAATTTAACTTCATTTCAACTCGCGCTCATAAACATCCTACCCGACTAAAATATAAGAAGAAGAAAACAATTATCAGAAACCTCTTGTAATCAGTTCCAGAACTATATGCCAAGAATTAGATAATCCTTTAAAACTTTAAAATCAAAAGAATGGTTTTTAACTAAACTTGAAATTCAGCACAGAAAAACATTCAGTGTAGTTATGGCAGCATGAGACAGACACATAAGTATACTTCTTTGAACTATATAGGCATGTTAGTATACCATAGCCTCTATCAACAAAGTATGGTATACCTGCGCTCACGCTCTGCTAGTGTATGATCCAAAATAACACCATAAGCCAAGTCAGTTGTTGGATATGCTGCCAGATATTCCTGTAAGAACATAAGCTGATAGCATGAGCGCAATTTCTCATCTCATTTTGTAATTTTAGAAACATAACGAGATGGTTCAGAGGATTTCAATGAATCTATACTACGTGATTATCATTTTGTAGGACACATGCCAAACAAGTGTCATCTTTGTTTAAGGTTTCTGGCAAGAGTAACAGCATATGTGATCATTCAACTATTATTCATTCTACCACTAAAATTCATAATGTAAAGTTTACTTGTAAAAATGTAGCACTTCCTTTTAACTAGTTTGAGTCCCATTCATTCAGTTACTAAATGAAAGCACCACTACAGAAACATATATAGCATGTCAGAACTTGGATGAGACACATATATAAGGAGGGATTATCCTCAATTTAGAAAAAAAAAAACCTTTCACCATATAAGCTCATAGGAATGTCAAAACATGACAGTGTCTTAAGTTTTAGGGTAATCACAAAGTCTTCAATTGAGGATGAAACAAAACAGATGCATTTCAATTTTGAAGAAGCCAGTATTTTAGGAACCATTTAGAAACTTTCTCCTGGGATCTTTGCATCTTTCTATTGTTTGACTCCTTTTCAAATACCCAGAAAGACTACAGCTGAATCCCATAAACATGCTACTATATTACACTTTTTTATGGCAAGTGAACCCGCAGCCGCTAACCAAACCTTCGGGTGCTAACCAAACCTTCGGGTGCACACAGGGTAAACCCTGCTCCTTTGTAATAGCCTGCAAACCACACAGAAGAGATAAATCGCACTAGGCAAGCCCGTGTGACAAGCTCGACCTAGAAGGCAAATCCCCTGTTGTTGTAGGCGGGGGTTTCGAACCTGAGATCTCCATCATATGGAAATCTCATGCTCAACCAACTGAGCCACCATTGCGGGTCATATTGCACTTAAAAACATCATAAATCCAAAAACCCTACCCAATTCAGGGCAATGTACATGAGCAAATGTAAATAAAAATGTAGTAAACCCTAGATTGAATAGAGATAGAAGTGATACCCTGAGAGTTCGAGAAGCTTCGGAGGCAGTAGCAGAGGGGATTCCATGATGAGCAGGAGCAGAAGAAGAAGAAGAAGAAGAAGAAGAAGAAGAAGAAGATAGACAATCAGCGACAGCTCTACGAAGTGGCTCAGGTGGCTTCTTAAGCGAAGAGGATCTCAATCTGGATACGCCACTGACACCTCCTCCTAAAGGCAACCTGGAGCTAGCTTGGCTCCGAGATGGACTGTAGATCTGTGACATCGATGCTTCCAACTCGATGCTATCGATACATAAAGTTTTATGATGATTAATTATTAGCTTGCAAGCGCTTAGTTAATTGCGGACTGCTGCCAGTGCCAGGTTTTCCTTTTTTCCTTTCAATTCTTATCATAAAAAGCCACAAAATAACTTAAATTTCGATTTTTCTATTTCTTTGGTGGGTTCACAATTTATATTTTTACTAGTTAATACCTCAAAGTTCTCTTAAATTATCTATATTTTATTACATTTTCAATTTTATCTTATTTTTAAATTTTCTTTTTTATTTATTTCTTTTTCTTCAAACATCTACATCTTTTGCTAATAAAAATAGATTTTATTGGGAGTAAAGGTTATCTATTTTATTAATTATCTACAAATAGAAACCTTAAAAAAGAACAAGAATGTGAAAAATATGAATTAGAATCTATTAAATATTGTATAACAAAGTTCATGCTTAAAATCATCATAATGACCTTGTTCTTGTGCATGTTGTGATCTATTCTGAAAAAATGTCTTTTCCTGACTATCTGAACTTCTTATGTTAAATCTCTTCTCTTGTGTATTTTCTTCTTAACATTTTTTTTTTTGGTTTTTTTAGTAACTTTGTTGCGCTGAATTTCTTTTTCTTCAGCCATTGCATGATGAACTTTCCGAAGTACCTCTATGTTTCCACTCTTGTTGTATTGATTTATTTCTGATTCTATGGTCGTTCTTGTTTTGTTCTTTTTGTGGTATCATCTTCTCGTAATTTGCATCCTAGAATTCTTTGAAATTATTCTGTATTCTTCACATTATTATTCGTCCATCTGTCTTGTCATTTATTTTTAGTATATCTAAACTGTTATTTGTCTAATAGATTAAGAATTCAAGAATATTAATACCACACGTTGAACAGTAACACTAAAATCAACATGGGTATGATACCTGCAAAACAGAAAACTATGTTAGTGAAAATCAGATCTTCATTCTCTCGTTCCAAGAAATTTATAATATTGATCTCTTATTTTCTTCAGGCTCCATTTCCTCTTCCCGTATATCCTCTCCTCCTACTTACTTTTTCATCTATTGCATTTATCATCTCTTACAATTTCTTATTCTTAGATATGGTGTGTTGATCTCTTATTTGCTTCAAGCTCCATTTCTTCTTCCCATATGTCCTCTCTATTGCATTTATCATCTCTTGCAATTTCTTATTTTCAAATATGGTGTGTTACTCTTATCTTTCTTGATCAATTTTTGTCAAGCCCCAAATATGGGAGACGTGGCTGGCACCTGGTGCCTTACTGGCCCAAGCATACCATTCTGTAACTCTCGACATACTCAACAAGTAAACTAGGTCGGCAAGGCCAATCTGTAGAACACTCTGGTATCTAGGTTGACAAGGTCGTACTCTATATGTTCTGTAAATAACTACTGAGTCGTCTAAACTGGGGATAATTGTCACACTCCCAACCTTGGGGGGTGTGGCTGGCACTCAGTGCCTAACAGCCCGAGCGTATCCTTGATTAGGCATCTTTAGCTGCCCACCACTATCCATCTTGCCTTCAAACCACTCACATCCTGGTGGTACCAATTCGAATGCATTCTTAATTACTTGTATAGTTGTATCCCTTTTTTTCTAGGCATTCGTCGTTTTTAACTTGATTCACTTGACCCTAGCCCTTTTGTCATTATTTTCCATCCGAATTATTTATGAGAATTGTAATAACTCTACTGGTGAAGTTAAAACTTCAGGTTCCAAAACTATTCCATACTGTAAAATTTTGTGTCAATTGACGGCTCTTCCGGCCGCTTAAATCATCTTCCATCTTGACCTAATTTACCCCTCTCATTCATTAATTATGAATACCTTTTTCGGGCTAACATGCATTTGTCTTCACTTACGGGTTATGTTCTTCCCTTTTTAGCCTCATATGTTTAACGACTCTTACCATTGCTTAATTCTTTTAATCAGGAGATCGCTACCAATCCTTTCTTAGCATTAATACTTACATCTCATTTCATCATCATAACGTGTTCACCAAATCTGAATGCCACAATATGGTTCGTCTAGAAATTCTTTGCCGTAACCTTATCGTCTTAAACCATCGGGTGAGTCTTGTGTCATCCTCCGTCATATTATCTCCCCCATAAGAGGAAAACCACTCTCTGTACTCAGAGATTTCTATCCTAAAAGGTCATGTTGTTGTCTCAACTCCTTCCATACCTCAGTGATCTTTTAACAACTTAGAATTTGCTCTAACACAATTCCCTCGTACTCGGGATTACTAAACCATATATATGAATAGAACATCATATGTTCGTAACTAGCATGCTTAGTCTCAGTAAACTTTTCATCTTATAGTTAAGACATTTAATCTTAAAGGCTTATTTCTAGGCAACCTTTAAGGATTACCCTTTCCCTTTGCAGTCTGTTCTCTTATCGTTTGATTTCTTAATATCTTTTCTTATAACTATCTCTCAAGGTTCCAACCCTTATTACGTTTAACCAAGGAAATTTTCCAATATCGATACTCCATGACTCAAAGAGTTAAACCACCTTATCAGTATGCGCTGTTGACATTTGGTTGTTCAAATCTCACAATGGATATTCTAATAACACATTCATCCTCATAACTTAACACCTACTTCTTCTCGTCTTTTGGGTTTACTTGACTACCAACTCGTCGTATTACCATGTATTTTTCTTTGTATGACTCTCTGTTATTTCTCATAGTGCTCATACGTCTCACATATACTGGTTTCATCCTTTTACTATCTATCTCACTTCTCTTCGTATTTTGAATACTTGTAACAAAACATCCTCTCGCTTTTTAACTTCCCCTTCCTTAATTGGCCTTACCTTCTAGGCACTTACTAAACCCACTTTACATTGGACAGAATAACATTTACCTTACATACACAAAGAGTCCAACACTTGGCCCCTAAATCTTCAAGATATTCAAAGGTGATATCCAGTTAACGAATTCCCGGGTACATCATGTATATATCTCCTAGAGGGGTGCCTTTGACATAATTGTACTATATTTCCGTACTGCCCATGCTAAGGTTAAATTGTTAACTATAAAAAAATCAAATTGTTCTTCAGTCGTTAATTTGATAACCCGATATTAATAAATTAATAAATCTATTTGATGGTTGAGTTATCGTCTATGGTCCAGTTTTGAAGAACCCTAACCATTCTTGCCCAACAATTCTAAACTTAAACTAGTCGAATCAAGGTTTGCTTGGTCCGAAATAAGTTAAATAATAAGTCATAATTCAAAGTTCCATCATTTGCATTTCTAATTTAGTTTTTGAAACCACACCAACTAGTATAAATTGTTTTTTATGCGGCTAAACTAAAAACATTATAAACTTTGGATATTTCTTAAATAGGAGTCCTCCCAGCGATATATCTGCACTTGCCCCTTCAAGAACTCATTGAATGGTATCACGATATTCTCATAATGAAATAAGATTTAAATTGGTGGTTGTATTAAAGGACATAAAAAATAATATATACAACTGAGCTGAATGAGGAGCTTTATAAGAGGAAGGATATGAGCGGGTTCTACAACATCAGAATGAAAAATGTACAAGAAAAAGTGAAGAAGTTACATATATGATGATTTATTTTCGTGGTTGATTAAGAAGTTGAGCAAAGGAAATACTAGTTACAACAACACCAAGAACAAGTATGAAGATATATTACTGTAGTAAAATACAAGCTTATGATCACTGACTACCGAAAAAGGATCAAATATACCCCTCATTATACTTTAGATCCAAATATACCCCTACCGTTATACTATTGGCTCAACTATAACCCTCTAGTCCACCCTTAAAGTTGTCCAAGTTGGAATCCAATTCCACAAAATACTAATATTTTAATGAGGTGGACACTATGTGGCATGCCACCTCACTAACAAAAACCAATTTTACCCATCTCCCTCTCCTTCCATATCATCTTTCACCATTAGCATCTCCCTCTCCACCATTGTTACACCCTTTCACTAATATTTTTTTCTACATTAACATTGTCCCAGAAACAGAAGAATGAGCTTAGAAATTACATGAACTAAAGAAAACTAACAATAGGGTATCACAATTGTACAAGTAAGTAACGTACACACAGACACCATATTTCACCTTCTGAACATTCCAGAGCAAATATATAAAATTAAAACATTACGCATCCAAAACCCAAGACGCACAGGAGCTGGGATTACTGGTGGGCCCATATTCAGATTTGGATCCATCGTCAAAATGGGTGTCCAAAACGGGTCTTTGGGTAGTTGGCATAATGGTGTAGCAATGGTGGAGAGGGAGGTGCTAATGATGAAAGATGATATGAAAGGAGGGGGAGGTGGGGTAAAATTGGATTTAATTAGTGGTGTCCACCTCATTAAAATATTAGTGTCATGTGAGATTGGGTTCCACCTTGGACAACTTAAACGGTGGAGGGGTATATTTGAGTCAATAGTATATCGATAGGGGTATATTTGGACCCAAAGTATAACGGTAGGGGTATATTTAGTCCTTTTTCGATAGTACCGAGGTATATTTGGCCCTTTTCCGTTTTTTTTAAAACTGGTTACTACTTTATATCCCTCAGCATTAAGGGACTTGCTGGCCACCTCCAAAAAGAGAGCTACTTAGTGGTGATAATTACAAAAGTCCTATGAAATGAACTATCTGTAATGCATCATCTATACTATTTTCTTTACACCAAAACCATAAAGAATTAATACAATTTCATTTGATCTTCTGAATGGAACTGGATCTTCCTTAAAAAATTATGTCATTTCTCTTCTTCCATATGTTCCACCATATACAAGCTGGAATTGTTCTCCACCATACCTTCTGACTTTTATTACCCCCCTTCTGATCCAGCAGCTTAAAAGATCTGTTGTATGTTCTGGCATGATCCAACTTTCGTTGGATAAACTGATAAAGAAGGACCATACTTGAGTTGTAACTTCACAGTGAAGGAATAAATGGTTGTTTGTTTCTGCTGCCTCTCGACACAGAGAGCATCTAGATGCTATTTGGATTTTTCTTTTCTGTAAAACTTCATGTGTGAGACAAGCTCTCTTTGCCACTAACCAGGAAAAACATTTCACCTTGGTTGGTGCCATGTTCTTCCACGCGAACTTCCAGGGGCCAGTTGGAGCTTCTACCAATTCAAAAACTCCCCTTTTGTAAGCCCTGCTCACTGAAAAAACTCCATCATTATGATGCTTCCATCTGATTGTATCTGCTTCAGCATTTGTGCCCAATAATTCCCTACTTGATTCAGTAGTTCAGCCACACTGGTCACTTCCCAGTCATTTAGCAGCCTTCTGAATGTTAGATCCCATCCCTGAGGTGACCAAGCTTCTTCAATTGATCACTCCGGATTGCTGCAAATAGAGAACACAGGGAACAACTCCTTCGGTGTTCCATTGCCAAGCCAATTATCTATCCAGAATAAAATCCTACTGCCATTTCCCACCTTGTAACAAGAGTTTCTCTTAAGATCGGCCCATAGAGATCTGATAGATCTCCACAATGTGACAGGATTTGTACACCAGTGTCCTTCTTGGTCAATTTTTTGCTGGATAACTTCCTTCCAAAGAGCTTGTTGCTCCTCATTATACCTTCGTAGTCATTTCATAAGTACGTTATTGTTTTGCATTCAAATTCTTGACCCTCATACCTCCTTGGTCTCTATTCTTCTGAACTATCTCCCACTTCATCAAATGATCCTTATTACCATTTCATAAGAAGTCTCTCCTCAATCTATCTAAAATGTCAATTACCTTACTTGGTATAGGAAACAAAGATATTACATATGTTGGTAGAGCATCCAACACTGAATTTATCAAGATAAGTCTCCCTCCTAGAGAAAGATATTGAGACTTCCACAAAGCTAACTTCTATGTTTTTTCATTGATTCCATCTCATATCTCCAAAGCTTTGTGTTTCGATCCTAATGGCATACCAAGATAGACAGTAGGTAAATTTTCCACTCTACAACCCAGAATATTTGCTAAGACATGTATTCTCATTCAAAAATAATAATAATTACCAAGACATGTATTTGCAATACTTCCTTGACCGGAAAAATGTAGCTTTTTCTCTACAATTTTTACTCGCATATAAATCTCTAACATGACGAAATCCTAGAAAATATAGGACCAAAAGTAAACATACTAACAGGGCTCGGGTCAGGCGGGTCGGGGGCGGGGCGGGTGAAGGGGGCAGGATCGGGGCTGGCGGGGTCAGGCGGGATCGAATTTGGCGGGATTTGCCGAAGTCCCGTCCCGATCGGGTCGGGGGCGGATCGGTATCGGGTTCCGGTGGGTTTTCCTTTTTTTTTTTAATAACATATGTATAAAAAAAACTCAATAATTAAACAAGACAAGATAGTGTAATAAAAAATCTCAAGACTGTTTTTGTGCCTCTTATATTATTTAATAGACATGATTTTTTTGTAATACAAATATAATTGTCGAAATTGCAACTTTGTGGTGTTGTCCAAAAGTTACAAATTACATAATAAAATTGCAATTAAAAAAAATTACATTCTGAAAAAAACCTGTTCTAATTTCTTGATAATTTCATGTGGTTCTTCGGTTGAAATTGGTATTTGTTGGTCAAATTGATCCACGTCGCTTCCACCACCTTTGGATAAGATTTCGTTGTAGTTTTCGTCTTCTTCTTCGTTGATCTCCGGTTGACCGCACCTTCTCCGTTCCGCTCGTATCCAATCTCTGAATAATACTGTAATTTCCAAGCTGTCTCCGGCTAATGAGTGTCTGTGGTTTCCTATTTGATATCTCCGTAAAAACGCCAGACGCAGCTTAATGACGCTTGAATGTTCAAAACATCTCGGTCATCATTGAAAGCGTCGAAAGGTCTTCTCATTCCCCTCCGATTTCAAATAAGTCTTCACGCCCATCTTCATTGAGAACTTCTTGGTACTGCATGTAACCCTCGCAAAACAAAAATATCAAACTCGCTAATTTGGTTAGTAGCGGTACGACCGCACATTCTATTTCTGAGGCTTTCAATACTAGCCACAGAAACAACATGTATTTTGTGAGGTTGTGTTGAAGAAGAAAAAGATGGTATGGAAGCCGGTATGTTACTAGCACTTTCTTATTGGTAAAACCTATATACTTTTTTGCATTCGTCTTCTACGCCAGACAACACTTCTTCTTTAGTTTGTTCAATAGGTGGTGGTGATTTGAATTTTTGGGACTTGGAGGTGATAATACTTCTATACAATCGTAAATAGTTTCAATAAGTGATTTAGTACCATCTATTTTAATAGTCGGATTTAATACAGCACAAATAATATAAATAGTGAGAATAGGAATAAAATATTTTTTTATTTTGATAAATATTTTTTTAATAGCTGCAATATAAGCTGATTTTTTCATATATTCACTAAGTAATAAAAATATTAGAGTTAAATAAAACAACATAGTTGAAATAGTAGGATAATATATACCGAAAAATTCTTTTGTTGCTTGAAAAAATTTCTCTAAAAATATAACAAGTTCGGAAATTTTTACTCAATCACTATCTACAACCATATCAGCTGAATTTTGATTATGAGAGTTAAAAAATAAAGTTATAGGTTTTCTATAATCATAAGCAACAAGTAGTTGCTCGTATAAAGAATTCCACCTAGTGGATAATTTTTCTGAATTTTTTCTATAAGGTAGTCCACAATCGTGACAAGTTTTTTTATATTCTTTTCTTCGTTGTACTCTATTACTTTTAAAAATAAAGTTTATAGCAAATTATATTTTACTAAGAATGTCTTCAAAAAGTGATAGATCATCCTTCACAATTAAGTTATATATATGACACGCGCATTTTATATGAAAATGATCTGAAAAATATGGAGTTAAACTATTTTTTAAAATTGTAATAGTATAATTGTTAGAAGAAGCACTATCTAATGTAATAGTCATAATTTTATCAGTTATTCCGTAATAATGACACACTTGATAAATATTTTCTGCAATAAAAGTACCAGTGTGCCTATCATCTATATATCTATACGCTAAGATACATTTTTGCATAGACCATTTATAATCTATCCAATGACAAGTTACCGTTAAATAATCATGGTCGTTAGTACTACGACCTATATCAGACGTGATAGATACTTTGCCATTAAAATGATATAATGAATAACGTAAATATTGTTGATATTCATGTGCGAATTTAAATACATCTCTCTTAACAATTGATCTAGAAAAACCGTTAAAAACAGGATTATATATATCTCTAATGTAATGAATAAAATCGGGAGATGAAGGAAATAAAAAAGGCAAATCCTCCACAACAACTAATTTTGATATTGCTTCACTATCTCTATGTTTATTGTATTTAGGGCCTACAATTCCCCCCGTCATAGGGTTAATTTGACCATGTACTTGATCCGGAACAATATCAGTATGTGAACCTTGTTCCGATGGAGCGGGCGTTTGCGCACCCGATTTTGAAGCCTGGTATTGGGCATACCTAGCTGGATGAGCCTTTACTATGCCGTGACCTTTTCCAGTTTTAAATTTTAAAACATCTTTACAAATTTTACATCTAGCTACTTGATTCTCTACGTCCCTATCAAAAAATATCCATGCATCTGATTTTAATGATCGTTTTGCTGAACCTCGTCTCATACTACGGGGAATAGGAGACATTTCAGTTGAAGGTGCACTAGTGGATGTGTTGTCATCAACATTAGTAGGTGTATCATCTAGATCATCGTCTAAATTAAAGTCTTCTTGAGTTTCAGAAAATAACTCATCGTCTAAATCTAATAGTATTGTAGGAAAATGTTCAGTATCAACAAAAGCATCCTGTGTAGGAATAGGATGACTAGAAGAAGTATCCTTGCCCTTGTTGCCCCTACTAGAAGAAGCACCCTTACCCTTAAACATACATCTTAATCCTTCCATTTTAATTATGATAATAAATAATTAAAGATAATAAAATTAAGTGCGCTAAATAAAATAAACATACAATAATAATTTAATGAACGAATGTACCAAACGTCGACGTAACGTCGACGTGTAATCGAGAGGTTGAAAATTGAAACTTTGCTCGATGGAAAATCCTCAAGCTAGTTGCCAACTTCACTCCCAATTCCCAAATGAATAAATAAAATTGAATATTTAGTAAACAATGTAGACTTGTAGAGACATAGATTGAGAGCTTACAGAGATTGTAGGAAGATTTGTGAGAAAGATGAAGAGAAAATGAGTTATTTATAGTTGGAAAATTGGGTTAAAGTGTAAATATAATAACTTATGGGTTAAAAATAAATATTAAGGGGTGAGGGGGTTGGGGGAGGCCAAAAATGACCGTTGCACAACGGCCAAAATGTAAAATGGTCGTTGGTGCAACGGTTATTTTTGCAAATGGGGGGTTACGTTTGGGCTCGGGATCGGGTCGGGATTAGCGGAACTGGGCCGGGATTAGCGGGACTGGGGCGGGGCGGGTCGGAACGAGACATTGTCCCGTCCCGGTTCGAGTCCCGATACCGATTTTTTTTTACTACTCGGGTTCGGGGCAGTGTTGGGGCGGGACCGGGCCGTCCCGGCCCACTGGCCAGCTTTAGGTTAAACGAGTTTCGCGAAACAGGAGGCTCTCGGAGCTGCAGTTGTTTTCCAAATTGTTCTCCATGGTAAGTCCTTTTGAATGCCCCTCACTTTCCCCAAAAGACTCTATAACATACTTTGACAGTAAACTTGGTGTCTTTTTGAAACTTCCACCACGGTAAGTCAGCAAGGTGATCACTGAGAGAGATAGCCTCCAATTTCAGCATCAATTCATTTACATCTTCAAATTCCCAATCAAATAGGTCCTTCGCAGGAACAATGAACTTTTATTTGACAATATTACTGATCTATGAAAATGTCAATTTAACAGCAGGTACCAGTACTCTTGGATCATATATAAACTTCCAAAAAGTATATTCTTAAATAATTTGAATGTGATGTTCACCCGTCCATCTACGGTATATCCTACCAGGTTTGAACAAGTTTTATTTCAATTTCAGGAGAAGCAAAATAATTCATACTATATGGTTTAGGACAGAAGGATGGGGTTGATCTTGTCAGCTCCAGTGTTCCATTTATGGATGATGTAACTACGACTTTAGAAACCACCAAAAAGATTGTTCTGGTAGAAACTTGTAAGTTAGAGGCAGTTGTTATCGATTCTAAACAAAATAGAAGATGATAATACCTGAAGATAACTAAATAGCACTAAAGTTTTATATTACTGGACTGATAATGTGTACAGATAAGGGACCTCACCATTATTACTTTTTCTAAAAAAAAATGGTATAATCATCATTTTTCCTCATATTAAGAGTGCAATAACATCTGATTTCTAAGAAAAATAAGACTGGAAAAAAACTCAAAATATCAATTGATGTACCTCCTCAGTAGGCCTGCCTAGAAAGCTCAAGCAACGTGCTAATTGACATCGGCTTCTGCAATTGCCTTGGATGCTTCTTTTGCAGGGATAAAAAGGAAATTGTCACAGCGATAATGTAGCCGAATAAACCAAGCGAAAGAAATATTCACTTCTTATTTTTCAAGTGAAGCTCTGGTATCATGTCAAGGACAGAAGGATTCTCTCTGACAACGTTTACCAAAAACCCAGATGTAGTTGCATCAAATGAGAAGCCACTTCCGGCCATTTCCTTCATGAAAGTTGTCATTTCACTAATTTTTCCGCACCTGAGAAATCCTTGCACAATAATGTTGTAAGTGACATTGTCTGGCAAATACCCGTTGTCCTCCATTTTTCTAAGCATATCTTTAGCTTCATCTAATAACCCTTCTAGACAAAATCCATTTATCATAGTATTGTATGTTCTTGCATTCGGAAGCAATCCCATTAAAGTAAGCTTCTCAAAAATAGCATGAGCTTTATCGAGTTTACCGTTTTTGCACAATCCATTAATGATAATATTGTAAGATATAATACCAATATTTTCTTTCTTTTTTTCCAACTCATTAAAGAGTGACATAGCTTCTTCAACAAGTCCGTACTTAAAATAACCATTGAGCAAAATCCCATGAGTGTAAAAGTTAGGTATGGACCCCGTAGACAGCATCTCAGTAAAGAATTTTCCTGCATCGCCTATTCTTCCAACTTCAAAAAGACCTTGCAAGATAGTATTGTAGGTAACAATATCAGGCTTTGATCTCTTTTGAGAAAGTTCATGAAACAATTGCATGGCCTCAACCATTTTCTTTTCCTTACAGTATCCATTTATCAGGATATTATAGCTAAAAATGTTAGGTTGAATGTTCTTATCTATAATGAAATCAAAAATTCTCCTCGCTCTATCCAGTTGACCACGTAAACAATATCCATCCATTATCGCACTGTAGGTGAATACATTAGGCTCTACACCTTTTTCAATCATGTGTTCCATTACTTCTTCGGCATCTTCTACTTTCCCTTCTTTGCATAGTCCATCAATCACCATGGTGAAGGTGTGTACATTTGGAAAAATATTGAGGTTCACCATCTCAGAGAAAAAAGTCTTAACCTTTTCCCACTGACCAAGCTTACAGAAACCATCAATTAATGAACTATATGTGACTATGTTTGGAGGAATGCCTTTCAGCTTCGTCTCGTTCAAAAGGTTGATAGCAGCATCTAAGTTTCCATCTTTGCAAAAAGCGTCTATAACAATATTGTAGATATATATGTCAGGCTTAGTGTTCCCTTGTTTCATTAACCGGAGCAAACTTAAAGTCTTCTGAGTATGACCCCTTTTGCTGAGCCCATTCATGACGATTGCATACGTGACTTCATTAGGCTCACAAATTTTCACTCTCACCAATTTTTTGAACAACTCAACTGCATCTTTAACCTTATTTTCAGCAAAAAGTCCCCTTAATAGGGTGTTAAAGGTGACAACATCAAATGGAATGCCATTCTTCAAGTAAATGGGTAACACCGAATATGCACAATCAGCATGATGCATCAGAAAATAATTGTTAGTCACGATATTCAAGATGAAATCATTAATTGGGATGCCCAGTTTCCGCATTTCTCGAAAGAGAGAAATAACATCAGAGTAATGCTTCATATATAGGATAGTCTTTAATAATTTACAGTAGACGAGAACTGAAGGAGGAGGCTGTCTACTAACAATATGATGGAAGAGAGTAACAGCATCATCTAAACACTTGATGTTCTCAAAATTGATGTTTAACCCAGATTTACACTTCACTGAAATGGATGTACTTGAAGAATAAGGTCTAATAATTGTAGTTGCGGAACCAGAATTACAAGTAGCAAAGAAAGAGATACCATAGAGAGGGTGTATTCTAGTCATCTTCAATCTCTTCTCTATCTGCGTCTGCCCTAATTTTGCAACAATGACTGATGACTATGAGCGCCTCGCACAATTTTGTTACTACGTGGGTTTAGGATTTAAGAAGAAATTGATTTTATTTTATTTATATAATTAAAAATTATTAAATAGCTTTTTTTAGGTATTAATTAGAAGTAAGTTGTAAAAATATTTATAATTTTTAGAAGTGAATAATTTCTTATGGATATGTATAAACTAAAAACATAATTTATTATGGAAAGAAGTAAGTACTTACTAGTATAATATAATTAATAAATCTATGAGATTTTGGATCTTCCAAATCGTTCCTGTAGGATATCCGGACCCATTTTTTTCTAATCATTCGAGAAAAAGATTCATTCTCTTCATAAAAAATAGGAGATAGAACCAATAAAGATTTCTTTTTCGATTCATCTCTGGCCTCATTCAAGAATTGTTTTTGAATTTTAAAATTAAACCCTTTCGATGTTTATATATTGAAAATTCTACAAAATTATAATCAGTAGAATTTTTTTTTGCTTCCTTTCAAAATCATAACACTACCCATTTGTGGGATTAACTGAGTATGTTGTTTCAAAATTATAATAGTGTAATCTCTTTAAAACTTTTGTATAACTAATAAGTTTAAAATTATTGAAGTAGAAGAATGAAAAAGCAAACTAAATTCAAAATACAACAAAGTTATTACTTGTAATTTCTAGAAAGATAAAGGTACGTGTTTTTAGAAACATCCATATTAAAGGTAGAAATTTAAAAAAATCAACTGAAAAAGGTTTGTTCTCTTTCTTAAAATTCAATACATGAAAATATCAGTTTTCTATTTTAATTTATCATTTTGTTATAAGTAACGCTTCTCAAAGTTCAAATCTACCACATCATAACTTCCCATGCCTTTGTTATGTATCCCAATTTTACTACAACAACATATACATTGTAATTTCAGACTGTGGAGTCTGAGGAAGTAAGATGTACGCAGACCTTACATCTATCTTTGTAGGGTAGAGAATTTGTTTTCGATAGACTCTCGGCTCAAAAGAACATAGTCAATGCAGAAATTTAAAGAAAATAAAATAGCAAGATAACAACAAAAAACAAATAAAGTAATACAGAGGAATACTCACATAAGAGTATGGATCTACACAAAACCTAAATAATACTACAAAGAAGGGAGAAGAGGAGAAGGAGAGGCTAACCCCCTACCCCTCTCACACACGTTGCGACAAAACTCAACTAACTACTAATCTTCTATCATAATCTTCGACCTCCAAATCTTCATATCTATGGTCATGTCCTCAGTCAGCTGAAGTTGTGTCATGTCTTATCTAATCACCTCTCCCCAGTTCTTCTTCGGCCTACCTCTACCTCTCATAACTTTTACTATTGTCAGTCTCTCACGCCTCCTAACTGACGCATCCTCACACCTACTCTTCACATGCCCGAACCACCTCAGTCTCGCCTCTCTCATCTTGTCTGCCACAGAGGCCACTCCGACCTTGACCCGTATAACTTCGTTTCTAATCATGTCTCTTCTAGTATGATCATACATCCATCTAAGCATCATCATCTCAACTACCTTCATCTTCTGAACGTAGACCTTCTTAACTGACCAATATTTTGCCCTATACAACAACGCTGGTCTAAACACCACTCTGTAGAACTTGCCTTTCAGCCTAGGCGACAACTTCTTATCACAAAGAACCCCAGAGGCGAGCCTTTATTTCATCCACCCCACTTCAATACGGTGTGTGACGTCATCGTCAATCTCCCGGTCTCCTTGTATTATAAACCCAAGATACTTGAAGCTTCTTTTTTTGGGTATAACTTGTGCCTCAATCTTCAATTCCACATCTATCTCTTGTATCACGTCACTAAACTTACACTCCATATACTCCGTCTTAGTCATGCTTAACTTGAATCCTTTATTCTAAGGTCGTTCTCCAAACTTCTAACGTATCATTAACCCCGCTACGCGTCTCGTCAATCTGAACTATGTCATCTACAAATAACATACACCACGATACCTTCTCTTGAATATGTCGAGTCAATTCATTCATCACTAATGCAAATATAAACGGGCTAAGGACTGATTCTGATGGAACCCCATCACGACAGGAAAGTGTTTATAGTCACTCAATTTTACTATGATAAGAAAATTAACCATTTGACTATAAGGTGCCATTTCTAAAATTCATGATTACTAGCATAAAAGAACACAATCAAGTACGATACTAAATGAAAACTAAATTTCAATTAATGACCACATTCTTTCGTACAACAATCCTCCATGGATTATTTTTTTCAAACGCTCCATAAATGATTGGAACTTTTTTTAAATATTGGTGGTGTCCGGACTACCAAACATACCTCGACTATTCCACTAGATAGATGCTACCCGGTAAAAATTAAATAACGCAGTTATTCAAATACCTCAAAAATCTAGAGTTTAATCGGAGATGAAAAAAAGGTTGTTGTTGTTCTCTCTGTCTTAAAAAAAGTCAACTCTACAATTCTAAACTATCTAAAGATTGTCTCAAATTGCAAAATCAACTCTTACAACTCCCAATGTTGTATCTGAAATCGTGGGTTCCTTTCAAATAGGTAAAGATCTCGTCTAGATTTTGTATAAATTTTGGCTGGGTTGGTGAATTTCATTTTACCTTCTATTTCTCAATTTTAAGTAGGAAATTCCAGACACTGAGTTTGTGCGCTAATGACGGCTGGATGCACTCCTAAGATGGTTACTGGAGGTATACCCTCTACCCCCCATTAATTTGATTTGTGCATTTTCACTCAAGAAAATGACAATGCAGGGTATATTTCTGCCATGGAAGCTGAAAGGAGAACCAATTTCCGCAATAACTCTATAAAATTTCAGTCATTGGACGAAGATGAAGTTTCTCTATTTCCTATGGATTATTTGAATTTTCATTGTCTAGGAAAAGAACTACTTCAACAGTATTATCAAGTGTGCAACCTTAGTTACATACATTTGTTCCCTTTTAAGGAACTTGTCTGTTTTCGATAATCGTTTTTAGGTTTCGCCGGTATGCTCTCTTGATACAAAAGTCTATGAGACGTAGCCTAAAAGTTCCCCCTCCCCCCTCCCCCAAGAAAATAATATTTTTTCATCTTTTACATATAAGGTTTCACAGAGATCGAGTAGAATTTTATGAATTTACATATTTTAATCAGGGGCGGATCTAGGGTATCAGGTGTGGTTCCTAGTCCGAACCCTATATTTTCATTGAGTGTCCGTTAATTATACAAGAAATTGCTAGTTGGAAATCCATTGCAAAAAGGACTTTTTGGCTCAACGGCAACAAATGAACCTTATTTCAGCACTACGGGATCAATTCCCCATAGTCCTTTTGTCTAATTATTATTGTATATTAGTTTATTTTACTCCCCATAGTCCTTTTATCTAATTATTATTGTATATTAGTTTATTTTACTGAGAACCTACAAGCTTATAATCCTGAATTTGTCTTTGTGCCACATAATACCAAATAGACGTTGTTCTGATACTTTTCTGGACATCTCTTGGTGCCTCTGTGGAATGCAATGATAAGAGAACCGTGCGAAGATGACTTGCTGTGCAAGTCGGTTATCACTTTATACCATTTAGTGCACCCGAAATTACTATATATTATTGCGTATTTTTTGTTTTTAAGTTCTAAATTTTACGATTGGACGTTTTTTCACTGTTTCACGAGCTACACTTCCCTTTTTCCATTTACAGAGGAAAGATACTAAATTGAATGATTTCATTGTCATGGTGTGAAGAAGTTTGTAAAAAAGTCGAGCGCATAATTTCCGAGTTTGATTTGGACAGAGAAAACAATGCTCTTTTACTAGTCTTTCACACGAGAAACATGCAGGGGTTTGTTGGGTTGTTGTACGCAGCGGATATTGAAAACTTGTTTCAAACCCAACAAACGTAGAACTGTTTGACTATAGGGTAATTTAAAACCGTAAACATAAGACTTGAATGATACTTACATGTTTACAATATCTGAATTTTTTATCAACTGTAGGTGCGCACGTGAATGCCCTTTCGATTGCAAGCTCCAAGCTTTAATCTATTTCTCCTTTGGAAAGCTAGGAAATCCGACAGAGGTTTGAGAGAGTGTTTTGATTCTGAGTCTCTAAGAGTTACAATAATGATATGAAATCAAGTGTAATGATTAATGAAGTGTAGGTCTGTATTTATAGATGAAAAATTAGGTCAAACCAGATGAGTTATAGTACTAATTATTGTATTTTCTTTGCTCGTACTAGGTTCATTTTCTTCTACTTGTTTAGCTTTTCCTTTATTTGTTTCTTCTACTAATATGTTAAGTTTTTCTAATATTATTTTAAATGTTGGTACTTCAGATACATGCCATAATTTTGTTAATTCTTCTCTTATTACTTCTTGCATATGTGTTTGGTTTTCTTTTATTTCATCCATTATTATTAATGTATTTTTCATCTTTTCTCTTACTATTATTTCTTCCCATAAAACATTAATTTTTTCGTTAGAGTTAGTCAGGATTATTATTTTTTCCATCCCTTTCCCATATATATTCATTTTTTGTCAAATTTATCACATCGTTGTTCTAACTGTTTTATCTTTTCTTCTAGTTTTATTTCTTTTGCATTGTATTTTAAGTATTTGAGTTGTGAAAATATTTCTTCTGATAAAGCTGTTTTTATTATTTTTAGTTTCTGTTTTTTCTCTATTATTTCTCTTTGTATATTCATACTTTATTTACAAATCTTGTTTTCCCTTGGTCACTTATTTCAATTCCGTTATTATTTATCTTATAATTTATCATGGTTAAAAATTCACTTCCTAAAATCAGTTCAAAATTCAACGCAAATGAGAATATATTACTTGTTATATTACTGAAAATGCTCTTAAAGAATGCAACTCATTTTTTTTTTAAAACGAAAAAGGGTCATATTTACCCCCTCTAATTTTAAAAACCGTTAAAAGAGTATTCAAATGTATGTATGTTATACTTTTGGATAAGACACTGGAGAGCAAATACTCGACTCATTTGCCAAAACCCATTACCCAACTCGTCATAAAATTCCTACTCTTTCAAAATAAACCACGAGAGAAGACCTACATCCAATTTTTTGAACTTTCGAGATAACAACTATATCTCATATTTAATCACTATTTTACTTGATGTGATTAGTGATTTCAAATAAAGAAATCTCCAATCAAGGTCGGAGCTAGGAAAGGCCCTGGGGTTCATCCAAACCCCTTCGGCGAAAAATTACATTGTTTATACATGGTTAATTTTTTTTTTTTATGTATATATAGTAAAATTGAATCCCCTTTGGCTTCTTTTTCTGTTTACTTTTTTATATTTTGAACCCCTTAATGAAAATACTGACTCTGCCACTATCGCCAATAGCATAAATCGTGCCAGAATATCACGGGGTTTGCTTTGTTTCGTTCAAAGTCATAAATAAAGAGGAGACAACAATGGAGAAACAAAATTTCCAAGATGTCAAACACTTTAAAACCATGCATAGCCTCTGATACATGTGATGAAAACTAGATTTTAAACGTTAAAATAATTTGAAATGGATTCATTACAATTGTATGTCTCCTCCCATGCTTCAAAACATTGTATGATTTTCCAAAGGGCAAGCCATGTGACAGTTCATCAAGATAACATATATCAAAAAGTAACAAATTGATTACTGATAGCTGTTGGAAAAATATTAGAGATGGACACATTAAGAAGAACAAATAACACACAAATAAGAATATAGTACTCCATCTGTCCCAATTTAAGTATCTTAGTTTGATTTGACACGAATTTTAAGAAATAAATGGTTTGACTTGACACGGATTTAAATCTTGTGATCTTAAATTAAAGATGTGGTGGTTCTTTTAAATCTTGTGGTCTTAAATTTGCCTTGAAATTTGAAAACTTACCAAGTATAGAAAGAGACACTCTTATAAGGACAAACCAAAAAGGAAAGTAAGACACTTAAATTGAGACGGAGGGACTAATTAATAACAATAAAGATAAGACAAAGTTGAAGTTGGAAAATCCGGTTCACGGCACGCTATGGATGGTGCTGGCTTAAGAGTAGATTTTCATCGCTACCTCAGTACAAATAACAAAGTGATTATCTACTCCCAAGATACAATGAATCAGCAAAGTGATTATCTACTCCCAATATACAATGAATCACTCACAAATCTTTTAATGTGCACTCAAATAGAAGTTCCGGAAAACTCTCTCGACTGCTTTCGTAGGAATTCGGAATACAAAATAAAATACTCTTGAAGAATATGAAATGGTGAAGAGCCTAAAGATCTAAATCTTCAATTATCAATTATATGCATCAATGGAATGGGTATATAGAAAGTGAAACATACATTTTCAGGAATGGATAAACCCCTTAAGATTGAAGGACACATTTTCACAATGAATAGGTGTATCCTTTAAAGAATGGGTAACACACCTCTTCAGAATATATTGTGTCTTCTCAGAAAGCATTTGTTAAATTTTGAATCACTTCTAAACTAAACTAAATTCCAACAATAACTTCGGCCAGCAATCAGAATTTTCTTCTTTTCTGTTGTATCAATAATCAATTTCTTAGTTAGAGAACTTAAAGAGGATTTTAGGATGGGTCGGGTAATGGTAAATGAAGTACAGATCGTGATGCTCTCATACTCACCTCGATCGATGGAGAAGCCGAATGGTAAACCATTTGGGTCCAGAACAGATTCAAGAGGAAACGCAAGAAACTTGACATTGCTGAAAGGACTTAATCATCCACTGGTCAGACAACCATTAAGAAACATTCCTTATATGATGAGGATTTTGATTTTTTTCTGCAAAAAGTTCACTCATATACTCCTACTTGAGCTCAGAGTAGCTCAAATGGATGGAGGTGCCAACAAGTACTGTCTGAGAAACATCAAACACGGTATATGTGATGTTTCTCATGTTGGTGGCTTCACTAGGATTCCCTACGTCCAGCAATTTCTTCTATGATAAGGAGCTCTGCTAGAGTATTTACTCTAATGAGCTGTTGCTTACATTATATATATGGTGCTGCACCCTGTACAAGCTACTGCAACTTTTGAGTGGAGAGGGCTACAAAAAAGTTCATGATGTATTTTTAACAACTGTCTTCACATTGATGCAGATGTATTTTGAACGTCTCTGAATGCCGAGGATATGACCATCGATAACATAACAAGATTACCATTACAAAATGACAAGACTTGAGGGAGAAATTGAGATAAAAGAGCAGTTTTGATATCTACTCTAGTTTCAAGAGCTTTAGCGCTTCTAGATTGCTAGTCTTTGTCGACTTGCAAATATGAATGACCTCCTAAACTCATATGAACCGGATTTAGTGCTGTACATATCTATGTTGGGATAGCCCAAGCATCGGAAGCATCAGTGAATTAAAGACACCAACCTCCAAGTTGAAAATTTTCTTCTGGTAAGTCATGGCAAACTCTAACTTGCAAGTAGCTATCCAGTCTTGCAACAGAGTCATGTGTGTTTAGTAGGGGCTTTATACTGTCACTGATAATTCAATCCCAGCAAATAATAATATTACTATTCTCTATTAATTTTAATGAAACACGTTCCCTTAATTATAGGTGAGGGTATGCAGCTCGCACCAACAGTTTACATCACAATGAATAACGTCCCTCAAAACTAATGTTCTTAACATTTTATGATCTAGGTTACAAGAACAGATATGAACACAGCCAAAATCAGAAGATCACCTTTCTGCAATATAATACAGTTCATCTTTCTATTCTTAGCCAGGGCCCTCTATCAGTGTCAAAAGTGACCCATGTTGCAGTTGTTCCTGGTGGGGGCTGTCCATCAGAGTTTCTCCTTGCTTTCTCTTCAAACCTGTCGGTGTGGTGCGGATTCTACCCTATTTATATACCACTAAAGTTGGAGATACTCTTGAGTGCTTCTTCCTCCATATCGACAAGCTGATGGCAGAATGTTTCAACAGTGTGTGCCTCTTCTCTGAATGCAACTCTCAACTCCCTCCACTCATATTCACGAGAACCATCGCTCCTTATTGGACCTAAAACTTTTCCCAGCACATCAAGTCCTTTCCGATCTATAGAAAGCAGATATGCGTCCTTCACGTAAAACCAGGGATCAGTTCTCTTCTGCATATCAGCTACTAGTTTAAATAATGACGGAATGACAATGCAAATCGGTAGGCCGAGCGGTTGATGTTCAGTATTGGTTTATGGCTTATGTGTGTCACGATATAACTAACATGATCATATCAATGATATGCTGTGACAATTATAAGTTAGACGTAAATTCCAAGGACCCCGCCTTGAAAAATGAAAATAATGGCAGTAAACATGTGTAAGAATTTACCAGGCTATATACAGTCGCAATGGCCTAAATCTAGTGCAGTGGCTTAATTAATCTTGGAACTTCCAAATGAAAGTAGAAGTAAATCACCTAATAGATATTTAGCATGGGAACTCAGAGAAGACAAATACACTATACGCAAGCTTTCAGTGACTACCAGAAATTACCTTTGCGTTCTTATTCAAATGCGTGATGCAGAAGAGAATTAGAGCTCTACGCCTCGCCTCACTTTGATTAATTCCATCAACCAGGCTCATGGTATATGATGCTACAAAATACATACATTTAGAGAATAATGCTCATCAATAATGAGAACGCATTGGTCCTAAAAAATAATCAGATATGCAAACATCAACAGTTCAGTTCTAAAACTCTTACACAACGGATCAGGTTTTGTTGCTTGGACTTCCTCTAGATCTACTTCATGAGTTCCCCCATTGCTATCAATATACATGCATGAACTGTGGAGTAGATAAATTTTCATATGTCAAGACATTTCTAGCCAGTTTTTCAGATTTATTTAATCATCCCATCCATCTGAATTCATGTAATACATTTTTCAGACTGCAATTTTCCAAAAAATGTTTGGATAAGCAAGGATAGACTACTGAGGACCCTCCACCTCCAACCATAAGGTTGTGGTTTTGAGTCACCAAGCTGAAAAGGCGATTGTTGGGCTCCTCACATAAGGGGAGGGTTTGGTGGGTGAGGTTTAACATATAAAAAAGTTCTAAAAGTTGTTCGCACACTTGTACAGAATAAAATGTAATCAGTGGTTTTCAAGAGTTTAAAGCAAAGAGTAATTCAAGGAGATCCATTCATACTTATCTACCATTACAAAAATAACGTGTTAACTCACTCCATAATTGTCAAACACAGTTAAATTACATCATATGCACGGGTAACCAGGGAGTAAATGAAAGAGAAGCTACCACCTACAATGGTACTACTGGAGATCCATTTTACTTATCCTAAGGTCACCAACTTTTTAAATATAGGTATTATAGAAGGTTCAAAATATTGTGAAAATAGCTAGTACCTAGAAGGATAAGAATATATACAAACATTCACAATAATAATCAATCAAACATGGTACTAGAGCCAGTTGTACCAATAGTAGCTCCAAGAAAGAAGTGAAAACGTAAGAATCTCATCTCAAACTTCTCTTTCCTTCCATGTTGGATAAGTACTCATGCCAAAAACTTGAAGAGCTCAGAGTCATTTCTATGTTGACTCAGTTCAATATTGCAGACGACCAGAAAGTTGGGAGGAACAAAAATCAGACATGAGAATAGTACATGACAATCTTTTTCATGAAGACGAGTACATGATAATCTCGCTGAATAGAGAACAATTATTGATAAGAGCTGAATCAAAAACTATTCACCTTGGATTGAACTTGAGGACAACATAACTTTTGTCTGAATCAAGTAATTCCTGGAGATTGTCACCTCGGCATGTAACACCAAGGCTAGATGAACTCAGTATACCCAAAACGGAGTAAGAGAACTTCTCTATCATGCTCCTTTCAGATGATATGACTTCCTTAAGGCTCTCTCCAGCCAATCTAGCCTGTCATGGAGCAAGAAAAAACATTTGGGAAATCACTTCTTCATGTTTAGCATGAAAAGGTCCACTAGTGAAACGAACAACTCTCATTCCAGAAAGAGGTCTTTTAGCTAGACAATTTAGTTGTATGATCATTAATGGGCATTACCAAGCGACAACTATATCAACTCGGCTCCTCAGTTAGTCTAACCCAACAAGTAAACAAAAAGCAGAAATATAACTAGGAAAAGGCATAAATCACTTGCAATCCATCAATGTATGCAGAGGCCCAGCAAAAGTTAGCAATGATTCACAGCTTTCCTTGGAATATGCCAAGCCTTCCTCCTTTTTAATTCAATGCCCTACTTCTGAATTTTTTTGAGACCAAAAAGTAAACCAAAAGATTGAACTATGGACAGGCATGAAAACTTGGGCTGCCATCATTGTATGTGGAGTAAGCTAAAGTTAGCACTGGTTCACAACTTCCATTTTGATCTGCCTAATTTTCCTCAGTATGGGATGGTCCAATTTCAACCTACCTGGTTTTCTCTATCCAAATAAGCTGAAGAATGTCTCCATTTCTCCTCTATTTACATTCTGTTATTACTCATGGATTTTATCTTTATTTGTACCTTTTGATGAACTCAACTTTCAAGTATTGGGTATATCTCATTGTTTCATAATTTTGATATCTTCTCAGTTCATGCAGAGGGATGATAGTTGTTTCCTGGGAGAATACCTACAGGGATGAGTAATACAAACTTATGCAGGTCCAAGCAGCCTCAAGTTCACATTAAAGTTTAGCCAGAATTGCATTTGGTGAACGTCTTCCAAACCAACCCCCTCCCCAAAATCCCTGCTCCCACACATAGTTTCACTGCTATGAATAGTTGGGAGCCTATCTATCCAGCACAACATAGATATGTTGACTCAAAGTTACCCATAAAAGCAGAAGATAGAATAAATTGAATAGTCAGACAAGCAATATTAGAGGTTAAAATAAAGTTCCATTTGAGTGGTAAGGAGTAGCACCCTATAAAACACACCTTTTCATCTTTAAGAAGCAGAACTTCACCCATCAAAGCAACCCGAGCTGGTAACTGCATAATGCTTTGTCAGTTTGTACACATAGCTAAACATTCACCAGACAGAAGGATGCACTGTGTATGGAGAGTTACTCCAGAAACAAACTTAAATGGAAACAAGAAAGTGATATACAACGTGACAACCACTTCAGACTGACAGTTTTACTGATAGCCACCTAAGGAAAAAATGTATTGAATGCTAAAGGTTAAAGTTATCACGAAGAGAACAAGATGTAGGAAAATAAACGGTTCTATACCCACTTTCTTGATAGACTTGAGAAAATTTGGCAGTGGACCTGGGAAGGGACTGGTCACGGCAAAAGAACCGCGCTCATCTATCATTGTGTTCTACACAGAGGAGAAACAGCATGTCAGAAATGCTATACATCCTCCAAATGAACTAATTCAAACAAGCATGCATCACAAAATAGATTTCGTATTGAAATAGATTTCGTATTGCTCAATAGCCAAGCAATTTTATTTCCCTTTAGGGTATCAGAAACTAATGTGGATCTCTGAAACCCAAACCAGGAAATCATGAGTTAAAGGCAATGCTTTATGGAGTCCTACAGCAATATATATTCAAGAAAAATATAATATTATCCTTAAAATGCTGTCCCGAATTCATATGCCGTCTTATGTTGCCTCTGATAGCTATAGTTTTAAGAGAACGGTTTTGAGAGAACAAGAATCTCATTGACTAGAAAAGAGGGGCATAAGCTCTATAAGTAAAACTAAAGAAAATGAAATAAATCTGACACAGTAGGAATATATACAAATCAAGAAGGAAAGTAAATGTCAGAAAGAGCGATCACAGAAGTAACTCAAATCTTCACAAAAAAGGACATAAGAAATCAGAAACAACAATCCCAAAATCTTTTTGCTACATTATCTCTTATTCCTATTTCAGCCTTTTTCCCATCTTATTTTCGCGTTCCCAAAAAGAAAGCTTTCCCTGTTTAAAGTAAGGATCTTAAGAAAAAGGCTGCGTTCATTCTCCACATCACATCCTATAGCAATATATATTCAAGAAAAATATAATATTATGTTGCTCGGACTCTCTAAAAATGTTGTCATACCAGTGTTAGATGCTCCATCAATGCACTAAATTTGGAGGATCCGACACGCACCCGTTTGTATTTTAAGAGTCCGAGCAACATATTTATCCTTACAATGCCGTCCCGAATTCATATGCCATCATAATCACTTCATCTTATGTTTCTTTGATAGCTATAGTGACGTCCCGAATTCATATGCCATCATAATCACTTCATCTTATGTTTCTTTGATAGCTATAGTTTTAAGGGAAAGGTTTTGAGAGAATAAGAATACTCATTGAGTAGAAAGGAGGGGCTTAAAGCTCTATAAGTTAAAATAAAGGCAACAAAATAAGTCTGACTCTGTAGGAATATATACAAATCAAGAAGAAAACAAATCTCAGAATGAGTGATCACAGAAGTAACTTAAATCTTCACAAAAAGCAAGGACATAAGAACTCAGAGACAACAATCCCAAAATCTTTTTGCTACATTATCTTTTATTCCTATTTCAGCCTCTTTCCCGTCTTATTTTCGCGTTCCCAAAAAGCAAGCTTTCCCGGTTTAAAGTAAGGTTCTTAAGACGGAACTACATGAAAGTCTGACGGTACTCCATGGAATCTAAGTCACTACACCTATAAACAGGCAGTGTTCATTCTCCACATCACATTCTTCTTGGACCAATGAAATTCTTTATCTATACCAAATAGCCCCAACACCTTTGAATTACTCCTACAACCTCTCCTCAGTTTTGATCACTTCTAAATGTCATAACCCAACTTCACCCCTCTTGTAGAATCTGACTTGCAAATCACAAGCCCGAATTTGTAAATTGAGAGAAGAAAACAATTCTACTGAAAAAAATGGTATGCATTTATTTTCCTAATCCTTAAGGATATCCACTTTTGATTAAAGGGTGACAACTGTAGGTCACTATCAAATTAATATACCTCCAAAAGTTCATCTTACTTTTTTTTTGCAAGTTCCCAAATTTTGTTTTAATCTAGGTTTCGCTACTCGACGTTTATAGTATAGTGAATTAGTTATTATCAAATTATTGATCATATGTTGAGTGTGCCACCATGCCTATTCATAGGTTAAAGCCTTTTCTTATCTGGAGAAAACAAAATAAACCAAAAAATAATGGCAAATGCAGATTTGAAATATTATTAGAATCCAATATCAAAGTGCTTAAAATGTGAACAGGATTTCTATCTAAATCAGCTGACGAAATATGAGTAGTAATACTCTCCGGATTCTTCAAGGTAGAATGCCAGCAAGAGAAGAAGTTCAAAAAGCACATTGTCTAGAGCACTGAGCACCCACAGATTTCTTAAGATAAATACTTGTGACAATCAATAGTTGGCTAGAATCCAGTGCCACAAAGATCATCCTATTTAGACTGAAAACAAGATGCTAGCATTTTAACATCAAAGGCAACTAGAATCAAAGAAAGTATACATAATGCCAAAATAAGTAACATGTTAAAGAAGGAGGCATACCACATTGTGAATATCATTTTGGGGTAACCAGATGTAGGGTTTGCCTCTCTTGACGAAATATCGGACTTTTGAAGTGTATATTTCCCCTTTGCTGAAAGAAATGACATTAATAAACATATGAATCCAATGAATGAGTTGAGGGAAGCAAATAATAATAATATGATACCTTCCCTTAGCATCAGCCTTGACAGTGTTAAGGTAACCTTGCCAATTTGATGCCAATATATTCTTGCATTTTTCAGCAAATGTTAGGACGGATGCTTTGCCTCCTTTAAACATCTCTCAATGCTAGGGTTTCGTCGAGGTTTAGCCAAGATTAGCGCTCAAGGGTTCGGGAGTTCAATTTATGAACAAAACATTTACATCGCTACAACCATACAAGTATTAAAAAGAAAACACTCACTTGTCCTGTTAATTTTTAGTGACATTCTGTATAAACTATTTGGAGTTGAACTATTATCAGGGCCGTCTTTTGGGGGGGGGGGGGTTGCGAGCTGTGCTACCGCATATGGCCCTCAAAAATGAAAATTTTTAAAGTAATTTTTTTTATTTTTTATTAAGTAATATTTGTCAGAATTTACTATAATGACTCATAATTCGCAGGTTTTAACTCAATCAATGTAAAGTAAGGATCCACTTTTACGAATTAGAACAAGGACCCCAAAATATTTGAGACGACCTTGACTATTATCAACCCGCTTTCTAAAAATATATCAGTGAAGTAATTTTTTTATAAATTAATCCACATAGAAGAAGAAAAATGACAAGAACTAATTTTCATCTATAAAATTATGTCTATAAACTCTTAACTTATCAAATCTCTTTTAAAGTAAAACCTAAAAGTATTATAAAATAATAACGCCTTCTCCTAAAATTAAGTAAGTCACAACAAAATACACTTATATATTAGCCCAATGAATGAATTAGTCCAACAAAATTGAACCTTTTAATAAATTCGCTCATATATTTGTGTGGAGGTTAGGGACGTATTGTGAGATGTAATGGTTGAAAGAATGAAGTGGTTTGGTCAAGTAATGAACATGTGATGCTAGGTGCAAATCCGAGTACAAACTAAGCGTTGGACGGTCGATATAACAAGGATAGAGACACGAGGGCTTTAATGCTCGAATCGACACCAAGATGAGTTTGGCCAATTGGACAAGGACTAGATCGAGGTTGCTAAATACAAGCTCGAGTACTAACCAAGTGAGGGTGTCCGGTAACCTTATGATAGACCCTAGGCTTGGGTTTGGTTGGATTACACAAGTTCCAACGTCCACTCGCACCAAGGGGGTTCCTTAAGCTTGGGTTTGATTAGATCACACAAGTTCTAACCAAGACTTACGCCGAAGAGACCTTAGATTGGGTTTAACTAGGTCACACAAGTCCTAGCTTCAACTTACACTAAAGGGTTGGTTCACACAAGAACCGAAGGCCCGCACAAGGACCAACTAAGGTAGACAACACACAAGTTGAATACTTTAGCGTTTGAGTAAAACTCAAGTTTTTCTATTCATCCACGCTGAATATTTACAATGTCCTAAGGGTCCTATTTATAGTAGTAAATGGACCATTCTAGAAGACAAATTAAAAGACACAAACTACATGTAAACTTTCGGCCAAGTGTGGATAAATGGGAACGGGTTTGGGTTTACTTGGTGACCAAGGGTGTTTCGACCAAACCAAGACAATGTGAAAGGTCTTGGCTTTTCTTGGGAACAAAGGATGAATCTTTCACACTCCCTTTGTGGATTCCATGAAGAATAATGCATGGACTTGGGCTCTTCATAAATGTCATCTTCTTGGAATAAGTTTGGAAGCTTCCATTCCTTGAACATGTTCTTTGGCCGAATGGAAGTGAGCATTTCGACCAACCTTTCATCTTCTTGGTGTCTTCCATGTGATCAAATACATGAACTTGTTAGTTCATAAGTTCTCCCCTTGGAAGCCTCAACTTCTAGATGCTTCTTGTCCTTTTCCTCTCGGCTTGATCACTTCACACGGCCTAGTCACCTTATTACAAGGCTTGGTCATTCCTTCCTATTACATGACTCATTAAATGTGTCCTAAGAAGAACTAAAAGCTAAGCTAAGAAATAAAAAGAAGCTAAAAGACAAACATGGTCTCGGCCAAGACCAACAAGAAGGCCGAATAAAAAACATGTTTCTTAGATCTTCACGTGATAACTCCAACCCCACTACATTTTCCATGCCATTTTAAGCATATTATCATCGTATGATCAACCATCTTTGGAACTCCGAGCTTATCACCTTGAGGGTCATTTAGGATAGTCTGGTTCCTTTACATCAACAACAACCAAGAAATATATTCAAACAGTAAAGGAACCAGACTATCCTAAATGGCAGTAGGAATTCAAGTGTAGAAACATGAAAGGTGTGACTAAGAATTGATATCTTTAATCAAACTCAAACCAAGGAAACTTTTAGATAAACAAAACAGCTCTACTAATTGAAGGATATTATTTAGCAAATTAAGAACTTCAAACCAGAATGAAAATCCAGTAAGTCTCAAATGATATCAGACTTTTAGCTTTATAAAGAACTTCATGCTATGTGTTTCAACCAAATAGAGGCATTTGAAATAATCTAAAACAAGTTTCTGAAGAGAGATATTTCTAGACCCGCTCCGAAACTTAAAACACTTATTTAACAACATATAATAGTAAAAGAGGGTTCAACTTTCAGCTTCCTAGCCTGTGTGTTTTCAACTAAAGAGTGGCAATTCAAAATGTCCACAACAAATTACAAAATAACTTTCCATAATTAAACACTTCACTACAGTTGGAGAAGAAGCTGATGTTATCTTACATGTGAACAAAGGAACAGAAGCTTGTTTCAGATTTTACACATGGAAACATGATCATTTTTTAGTTAGTAAGGAAAATCCTCAAATGATAGGGAAAAGGAAAATGCAGACTCTAAGTTAACAGAGAATCTGAACCAAAGCTAAGAGACTCAGAGTTTAAGCTACAAGAGAAAGCAATCAAGCAATATTTTTTCACACAAATCCAATACACTACTAAATCTAGTTTCTCTAAGCTCTGGAAAACAAATTGTTGATCCTCAAGGCAATGCAAAAAAGTATACACGATGAATGCAAAAAAAGTATATATGCATTACCAACAAGAAAGTGTTAGCAACCAACTAGCTTCTATACCATCTTCTTCTTCTTTAATACAACCTTATAAAAGAAATGTTGTTTCTCCGGCTAGTATTGAAAGCCTTAGAAATAGAATGTTTAGTGGTTCCACTGCTAATAAAGTTAGTGAGTTTGATGTTTTTGTTTTGCAGGGTGTTATACCGTACCAAACAGTTCTCAATGAAGAAGGACGTGATGACTTGCTTAAATACTGGAGGTAAAATGAGAAGACATTTCCGATACTAGAAAAGATGGCCCGAGATGTGTTGAACATTCAAGCGTCATCAACAGTGTCTAAAAGCGTTTTTTCTGGTGGAAGATTTCAAATAGGAGAACACAGACCCTCATTAGCGGGAGACAACTTGGAGATTATAGTTCTATAGAGAGATTGGATATGAGCGAAGCGTAGAAGGTGCGGTCAACCGAAGATCAACGAAGAAGACGACGACAAATACAATGAAATCTTGTCCGAGGGAACTGGAAGCGACGTCGACCAATTTCACCAACAACTTCCAATTCCAACCGAAGAACTACAAGACATTGTGAAGAAATTAGAAAATGTGTTTTTAACTATGTAATTTTTTTAATTGCAATTTTACTATGTGATTTGCAACTTTTGAACAATACCATAAAATTGCAATTTTAAAATTGTATTACAAAAAAATTATATTTCTATTAAATAATATAAGAGGCACAAAAATAACCTTGAGATATTTTTATTACACTATCTTGTTCAATTATTTAAGTGTTTATATTCACAGCTTTTTTGAAATTAAGTGTCTAAAGAAAACCTGGAATCCCGGACCCGGCCCAACCCCGCCCCGCCAACACCGGTCCCCTTTCTCGGCGGGATGTGGGATGGGACGGGACATCGGCCCATCCCGGCCCGCCGGAGGACCGGTCCCGACCCTTTCCCCAGCCCCGCCGGGACCTGCCCCGCTCCTCCCCGAACCCGTCCCCTTGGACAACCCTACTTAGAACTAACAATAAATGCATATCTAATTAAAATACTTATTTTTATGCAAATTGATTTTCGAATTCATATATATAATGGTATTTTTATAATGGTATTTTTCCAAAAAAAAGGCAAAATATCACCAAAGCTGTTTTAGAAAATATTTTTGATTTTTTGAATATTTTTTTTTACTCCGTATTTGATTCAAGAAGCTTAATTAGTTAATTTGAATTTTTAGCAGGAAAAATTGGGTGTCAACAACCGGAATAATAGAAAATTGACATCCGACTATGCTTTCTTACTTAATGGTGTTGCTATATCATGGAGAAATAAGAAACAAACCTTGCACGACCCTTTCGACTATGTAAGCTGAATTTGTGGCTTGTGCATCTGCCATACAAGAAGTTGTTTGATTGAAAAGATTCTTTGAGCATTTGAGTGTTGCAAATAATTCTCAAGGATCAATGATTTTTTATTGTGATAGTCAAGCAGTTATTGCATACACATAGGATCCTAAGTATCACAACAAAACAAACACATTGACATCAAGTATAACTTTGTGACAGACACAGTAGCAAGTGGAGAAGTAACATTACAATACATACATACGTAAGAAATGGTAGTTGATCATTTTACAAAGGAGATATCTAGAGACTTGTTTGATAAACATGTTACGGCTCTAGGCTTGCATAGAATATGATTATATTTATGTATTGTAAAATGACTTGATCGTACAATATTATCATCAATATTTGACTCTTAAATTTATGTTCATGTCTTATATGGATGTGATGATGTATTTTTATTGATAAAGTGTGTCCAACAAGTCTTGATATTAGATCTCTCACACGAGCAATTGCCTTTTATATTGAGGAAAACAAGTTCTCATTGAGCAACGTGAAGAGATAAGTTTCACCACCATGTTATGACTTATTTTGAAATTCACTATGAGTTTCTCTAAGAAGATGAATTTGGGGATCATTGAAGAGAGAAGCTAGAATTAGACATCTAGAGGTGTCTAGATCGTGCTTTGTACGGTGTCGAATGAGAAGAATGATAGACACGTGCACATGTACTTAGCGACCAATGGATTAATGAAAAAATAGATCTCTGCTTCTTCATTATGTGAGACCCAGAAAGTAATATTGACTTTCCACTATAATACCCTTTGACTTTTTACTGTTTCTTGAAGTACAGATCTATGTTGGTACTTTAGCATGTCACTAATACCTATGGCCTATGAGTGATTCGACAATGCAATGTATATCTAGGAAAGCAATTGATCTAGATGGATAGTTTCGAGTAGAAAGGGAAGACGATTAACATTACTAATTTAACTTGTATGCACAGGTCGGCCATTACACTTACCATAAGGGGTCAGGTATAATTGTGGATATGAAGTTAAACATGAACTCGAGATCACCTCTTTAGAGGATAAGGGATGAGATAATTAGCTATTGGAGTATCGAATGATGTATGGGGTATTGCGAGTAATAAGATCCTCATGTTAGTAGTGAATCATATTCATATGTAATCGGGTTTTACATAAGAGCTCTAGTACAATCTTAATTGATTTTGAAATGTTATAGCTCTTGATGCTCGCAGGTCGCACCAACTATTTGCATGTATGGATTTTCGTTTGTTATAGATCTAGCAAACTATGGGAGAAGTGGAAGATGTTGGATTATGGGTCGCGGATCGCTTTAAGTGGGCTTATCCAACCCGGTTAGGAAAGATACGAAATTGTGATTAAGAGGAGTTTTCACATTCCCAATACTTCCTCATAAGTGAACATACAAAAAAAGTGGGGGAGTTACTTCCTTTTAACCGCTTTCATTCTGCTAAAAATAAAAGGAAAATGGGTCAAATTTCCCCCTGTGTTAGAGTTACGATTCATATTTGCCCCTCCCGTTAATAAATTGGTTAAAAATACTCTTATTACTAACGGAATGGACATGTGGAGCAATGATGTGGCAAGTGACCAGTTAAATGAAAACACATGGCATTTAACTAATTTGTTAATTAAAAAGAAACTTTTAGCAAAAACAAAAAAGAAAAAAGAAAAAAGAAAAATCCTAATTTCTAAACCCACTAAACCTGCCCTCTCTCTCTCACTTCCTTCACCGTCAGAGAACAACCCTCCCCCCTCCCGTCCATACTAATTACCTGCAATTGAAGCATAGCAACAAAGTCCACGCGAAGTGAGAGCTTCTTGCCGCTGATGAAGGGAAAAAAAGAAGCTCCCGGTAATTAACTATTACATAATCTTTCATTGAAACCGTAGTCTCAAGTGTTCCTTTATATGTTGATTTTAATTTTGTATGTCAAAGATATGGTTTTCATTTAGTTTTGAGCTGAGAATATTTAATCTTTAAGAAAAATTCAAAATTTTCCCACTTTGTTAGTGCATTTGCTTACTGTAGCTAAAGTTTCCATGGTTGCCTGGTTGATTTCTTTTCGTGGTAGATGTGTTCCTGTGATTGAACATTATTGTCGCACCCCAACCTTGGGGTGCGGTCGGCACCCGGTGCCCTAAGGTCCGATCGTACCGATTCTGATATCTGAGAGATATACAACAACTTCTGGGCCAACGAAGCCTCTGACACATACTCAACTGAATAAGGACATAACCACCTGCACTTAGAAAAGGCCCAAACCATACATATATACATATAACAAGACCGACATAAGCATAAGAAATCTACTGGAGAGGCCGACAAGGCCACACACGACCATCACACATAACACAACTGTCTACAAGCCTCTAAAGAGTATACTGACAATAACTGGTCGGGACAGGGCCCCGCCATACCCAACTATATATATATATATGCATATTTGTCATACCTATTAGATCACTACACATCTCCTAAAGAAAGGAGCGTCACAACCTTCAACTAGTCGAGTCCTACTATGAGGAAACCATTTGCTGCTCTATTTGTACCTGCGGACATGAACGCAGTGTCCCTGGAAAGGGACATCAGTACGAAAGATATACTGAATATGTAAGGCTGAAACTGTAAATAAGTACAATGCTATAAATAAAGCATGAGCTGAAACTGTAACTGAAATACATAACTGTAAAATGGAGCAATAGAAAGACAACCTGTACTCTGTGGGCCAGAATATGCATGAATGAAATATAATCGCGTATATAACGCCATAGGCCTCTATGGGCAGTACTATTAATGTCATATCTGTATAAACTGCACAATAGCGCCATAGGACTCTAGGGCAATATCATTAATCTCATATTTGTATAATCGCATATAAACGCCATAGGCCTCTGAGGGCAATATAAATATATAATGCATGCATATGATGACCTCTTTTAAGGACTCCAAATAATTTTTGAACTCAGCGGAGTGACATAAGGTCGTTGCACCTCAGACTCCCTTATGAGGATTAACATTTCATTTGTTATTCTTTCATTGACTCTATAGGAATTATGAATCACATTGTAAGCTTAACTTTTAAGAAACAATAAGGAGTCGACTTTTATAGATGTCAAAAGAATGCTTTGGGTACAAGAATGTAATTTTGACAAAGAATGATAACACGCAACAATACACTGATAGGGAAATCACTAGTGCCTTCGCAAGGACCTATAGAAGAGTTCTTATCAAATTTCATTTTGTAATAATCGTTTCAATATGATCATGCCAAAAAGAAAGAAGTGAGCCTCACATACCTTATCGAAGAAGCTAGCTACATCCCATGAAGCCTCACACGCGTTATGGATGATTATCTTTACGTATCGAAATCTCCTCAAAACAGCAAGCAATCTGATTCTCAAGGGTTTTCCAAAACCAACTTGATACGGAAAAGATGAATTCTATGATAATTACGGGATTTATGGCGTAAATCTTGTGTAATTGAACTTGATTTGGTCTTGAGGTGTTAACATATCATGGAAGGGGCTTGGAGAGAGTTTTAGAACTGGTTTGGGGTGGAATAAGGGCCCCAATGTCGAAATACCCAATATAAACCCGTCAAAAAATCTGCACCGCCGTAAATTGATGGTTCATTTGACGGACCGTCAATCTTCCCGTCAAACAGCCATGAAAATTGACGACTCAGGATGGGCAATTTGACGGTCCGTCAACCTTCCTGTCAAGTTGCCCAGTTTCCTATTTTCGTCGAAACATACTTTCTTCGATCCATTTAACTTTCAAACACTCCGGTACCTTTATAAACAAGTTGTACACCTTCATTATCCTCCCGAAAGGTCGTACCTGTTCTCGGAACTTCAGTATCTATTGACGACACGTCGAAACGCGAAACTACGGGGTATAACAATAATAAAGGAAACCTTTAAAAAAACTACATTTTTCTTTCGAGAACTGAGATCGAAAAAAATGAAAGAGGTTAAATCCTCTGAAAATTGAAGAAGAAAGGGAGGGAGGGTTGGGGGAAGAAGAGGGATTAAATATTTCATTGCCATGGCATGAAGAAGTAGGAGACGGGTGGGGTGGGGTTTAGGAGTAGGTTTTTTCTTTTATTTATTTTTTGAGATATTCTGTTAAATAATAAAGTAATTTTATATATATACATGGAGCCTACATGGAAGAGCTTCCTAGTCAGCCGTTAGCGATGAAGGTATTTTTAACAAGTTTATAAACTGAAGGAGCAAAATTGAACCAAAATTCTAACAGAGGGTAAATTCAAATTATAAAGAATAGTTTATGTGCAAATTTAACCCTTTTCCCAAAAATAAAAAGATTGTTCTCTTCGCATGAATATGAATCATCTCTCAAGACTCATTCTCTTCATAAAGAAAAGACACATAAATTAGGGCATTTAGTTGGTGATATCAACTTTGTTTCCTAGTGATTCAAAGTGAACTTAGGACAAATTTCGTTGGTGGTAAGATCAACAACTTTCGCTGCAATTGAAAGGTACAAAATTCTTTATTCTTGCCCCGTTAATTATTCTAGCACAAACACTGAAAAATCTTATCCAAAAAGGTATTTCCACAAATACTTTTCCAAAAAATTTATGTCAAAGACGAATATAATTCGTAAGAAGAATATGAAAATAAAAGGCTTATTGGGCGCTCCGGTCATTTGAATTGAAACTATGACAATTTGAAATGTGGGCTCAACCATTAGACTATCCCTTGTAATGCACTTTTGCACCACGTTTTCAATGCTTCTGAAAATATTGCTTTAGCACCATTTTCAGTGTTGTAATTTATCGTCTACACTTTGAAGAACTGCATCTTGTCTTCTAGATCTTTCATAAATTTATCCGCCTTATTACCATTAGTTTGCGTATGTAAAAAGTGCAGTTTCTACTCTCCTTTCACGGATACTAACAATTCAGCAGTAGCAAAAAGATATCTATTTCTGTGAAGTAGAAAAAGACTTGTGCTAAGAGCAAGAAGAATGTAAGTTTTCGGACTAAAGGAAATTGCTGCTTGTAAGGCTTTTAACGTAGAAAAGTGAATGGAATATTTAAGAGACTATCCCATCTAGGGGTGTGGCGTTTGGTACTTCATTTCGGTCTTTGGTTTTTCGATTGTATATACCGAATACCCAGGGGCGGAACCAGGTAGAGGCAAGGGGTTCGTCCGAAGCCCCTACAACAAATTCTTTTTGCTGTATATTAAGGTTGGAATTATTTGATTATGTATATATAATATATGTTGAATCCCTTGATTTATTCCTGTTTTCATATTTTTTACCTATTAGTGAAAATTCTGGATGCGCGCCTCCGCCACTGCGAATACTGGACCGTAATTTATTTGGTTTGGTTCGATTTTTCTTGTCCGCTACATATTGCCTGGTAAGGTCAGAACAATGGTTAAACTGTTGCTAAACTCTTGTATTGACCAAGAATTTCCAGAATATTAACGACAATAGCTAAACTGTTACTGGTATATTCAATTGAGTTTCTTCCTTAAAACTGTAGGGATGGCAACGGGACAGGTTACGGCGTTTGTGGGGCGGGGAGGTTTGACTTTCTGCGGGGGTGGACGGGTTCAATTTTTTTTTTTTTTTTAAAAACACGGGGCGGGTTAGCGTGTTTGACATTGTTTATGCACGATCTTTTAATAATGTCAAGGATTCTGCATATTTGGCAAATGTTGAGGCCTTAAAGTTTTTATGTTAATAATGACGGCATTTAGTTTCTTGATGTCTATTCAGTTGCCATTTAAGATAAACTTTGATGTGAAAAATTCATATTCGTCCCCAAGCAAATATACCTCTGGTTTGTCCTATTAATTTACCAGATGAAGGAATGTCCTATTAATTTACCAGATGAAGGAATGTCCTATTAAATAGAATTTTCATCTAGTTTCGAAGCTCTAATTTGTCTATTAAATTAATACTACTTAGCATGAAAATAAAAATGAATTTTATAAATTTAATTTTTTGTATTAGACTCAGTTTTAAAAAATAATTATTGGGGGCGGGGCGTGCGGGTTTAATTTTTTTTTCTACGTGGCCAAGTTTATGCGGATTTGCTCCGCAACCGCGCCCACCCTGTTTGCCATCCCTACTTTAATTTAACCCCTTCCTCATGAGCTTTCTTGGTGACTCGAATTCACAACCTTCGGGTTGAAAATAAAGGACGCTTACTATCTGAGCAACACCCTCCTGTCTGCCATCATACTTAAAAGCTTGGCATCAGTTACAAATGTAGCATTCATCTTTCAAGTGCGTCCAAGCACATTCTTTATCTGTAAGTGTCGATGAGCTCAACCAAGTCTTGAGGTCATCAAGTTTGTGTTTTGAAAGCAATTTTTAGCCTTGGTTCACGTTAACGGATGAAACAAAGTCATTAAGCTTATCGGTTGCATCATCAATATAATCTCTTCGACCAATTCTGTGGTGGGAAAGACACCGAAAACCTTAACTTTTTAAAAATCAAAACTGAAGACGGACCAAAGAACCCAAAAACCAAAATCGAAGAATCAAACTAACTCAGATCAGTGCGGTTTTTCATTCCTCCTTTTCCCCCTCCTCCTGATTGAGACCAATACCCAACAACAGCCACATACTTTAAGCTGACATCTAAATTACGTGATTACTTTGTACTCAGGGATGGGGAAATCTGTTACCAAATTAGAAGATGCCCAGAATTACTAGATAATAAGACTGGAAATATATAGGTAACATTATCGTACTAATGCTCTCCTAGAGCCAATCTCTGCTGCAGTCCAAACAAGAACCTGCCTGGCAATAAACAAATAAGTTAATGACAAAAACATGTCTTGAGAATGTATTTAGGCACCATTTTTTCGTTTATTGCTTCATGTAACGTTATATTGTTACAAAAACAAAACATGCCTTCAAGAAAACCACCAGCACAGAATGGTAAAGGGAGGTCTTAGACAAAGATAGTATGTTTACATGAACACCATATCCCTTGGTCTTCATACTTCATACTTTCTGTTTGCAACAAAAAAATTCAGTGACCCTAAAACCGAAGTTTTAGAAAAAATAAACCAAGACCGGACTGAAGAACTGAATTAATCCAGTTTGTCGGTTTTCGGTATTTATACCCACCCTTAGCCTGAACAAAGCTATATATCAAGACAGTGCATTCAGTCAGTACCATTAAAATAAGTTTAGGAAGATGACAATGTATTATCTTTCAAGTGGACTACCTTCTTCTGTTATTATCTACTATACTGTGGGCTTAACAAGAAATTGAAGACATAAAGTCAGACTGACCATCCCTTTCCAGCAAATAAACTACAAGATATATTTGATGTAATAAGTTGCAGAAATACTGAAACATCAGTTGAAACAAAAGGAGATTTACTTAAATTTGATAAGAGTGCTATCTGGTGCACACTTGACGTTCAAGCTACAAGTAGCAAGCATAATAGCATAGATGCAACTAATTAAACTCCAAAGTACTTGAAAACTAGCAAGTAAACAATAGCACAGCTGACTAGATGGATCTGTTAGGCCAGTCTTGTATGCACTTGCTAAGTACTACTTTCTACTACTATTAAGAGGCCCATAATCTCAGAGAGCCCATTCTAGTATCCAAATTTACCCAGACAACAAACGGCAAAATACAAATGGAAAGTGAAATTCTATCTTCTCCTTCAAGCAGCAGCTCCCTCTTGCAGCAGCATCTGGTCGAAGTGCCAGACACCTAAATCACAACCAAAGAGGTACATATTAAAATAACAGTTTGGTTGGAGGACTATAAAATAGGATATGAAGGTATTTCACAATGAACAAATATAATGAGTGCAACTCTACCATGTCCTTGGCCAACTCTTCTCAGCTGAGCAACATATTCTGAGATCTTCTTGATAGCTTCCACCTAAAATTAGTTAAGCAACATCTTAAATTTGTATAGCTACAAACGTATTTAGGATTTAATCTCAAAATCTATAAACATGCAGTAGTATTTTTGCATAGTAGTAAACCATCACCTGTTCTCCCAAGAACTCGCTTTCAACAAAATCAGCCAATTGCACATCATTGTTACGTGATGCTACCTGTTTTTCGAGTTTAGCTATGTCAATAAAAAGCCTAAAAGTGGCAGATTCTAAAACTAGGCATGTAGAGCTGTCACACTTCAAAGTTGTCATTTTAATCACAAAAGACCTACACAAATTAATCGAATTGTACATTAATACAACCAACAAGCATGGCAGAGGAACTCACAGCGTGCGCGTTTAGAAGTTTTTCGTTTGTCAACTTCTCCAGGGAGAGCGCGAGCTCCATCGCTACAGAGCAAATTAAAAAAGAAAAAAGGGGCAAGTAAATTTGAATCAGTGTCTGCACTAAATAAATGCAACAAATGTAGTGTTGACTACTTTTCAAATTCACGAGAAGGGCAACAGAAATAAACAGAGTAGTTAATAGGGATCTGAGAGTACAAAAGCATCACAATAAATATGCACCTAGCTCCATTTAATTTTCCAAGACAAGTATCACTCAATTACACAAAAGGGTGAAACAGTGGCCATTGCCACAAATAATCCATGTCCAATTTTTTTACAACCAATATTGACAGAGACAACCACTTATACTTAGCAGCAAGCAAGGTAGATTTAAGTCTATATAACTCTCAAATTACAATTTAAAGCCAAACTTACCATACAATGCATCCCCTTTCTCAGCATGATCAAACTCAGTCAATGGCATCAAGATAGACTGCAGCTTCACCTTCCCACCGCGCTTGTTCTACAAAAAACAAACACTGAATATTACAAACCAAACCCCAGCCTTAAAAAGGCAAAAAAAAAAATGGAAAAACATGAGTGGGAAACAGATTCATTATAGCAGGCAAATTGTGAAGCACCTGGTATTCCATGAATTTCTCAGCATGCTCTCTCTCCTCTTCACTAGATTCCTTGAAAAACCTACGGTCAAGAAAGCAATAAACCCATAATAAAAAAACATCTAACAAACCCACACTGAATAAAATCAAAATTTGAAGAGATTTTCTGGAAAATTACTTGGCGAGACCCTTGAGAGCAACGTTGTCTCGATCGAAATAGGCAAACATAGCATGATAAACATAGGAAACATTGTATTCCACACTGAAATTGCAAAATAACTGATGAATAATCACAGATTTGACCATAAAATAAAATATTAAAGGGGGTAAGGTAAGAGTATAAAAACCCACTTGATCTGTTCATTAATAGCAGCTTCACAGTCATCGGAGTACTTGTAGCGGGCAAGAGAGGTATGAGGAACAGTGGGTACAAGCATCAGTTCTTTCTTCAACTCCTCAAAGGGCTCAAAAACGACACCAGTCAAAGGTTTGTAGTTTGTGGCCTTTGAAGCACAAACCATGAACCCATTTCCACTTTTGGCAGAAGATAACAACAAGGGGCTCAGATTTTCACCATGGTTATGGGTGGTTATGTTCAACAAAGAAAAAGATGGTGCCACCTTGAGAATCATGGTACAAATTAGGGTTATGCAGATAGAGGATGCAAAAACTGGGGAAATGGGAAATTCAGTGTGGTGGTGGTGGTGGTGGTGGTGGATGAGTGATGATTGGAATGGCAAAAATGAGGCCTATACATATACACAAAGCTGAGTGGAGTGGAGAAGATCAGGATCGTTGGATGGATTGACAAGTGGATGGACATGATTGATTGGAGGACAGAAGCGCGTGGTTGGCTTGTGGCATATCTGAAGATGCCTTTGCTCCACATCGTTCATTTCCCACAAGACAAGGAAGAGTTGGTGCAACTTTTGAAGCAAGATTTTTTAATTAAATTCTTTGTAAAATTAAATTGTTGTGCTTTTTTTTAAGACGAAGACAAAGTTAGTAAATTTAATTTTGAGAGTCAAATAATTTTTTAAAATTATAATTTATTTATAAATATTTATAATATTTTAAATTATTAATTATTAGTAGAAATTATAATATTATTTACATAGAAAAAAAATTAAGAATTCTATATTTGAATTCATGGTTAGAACTAATAATATTGACTTTTGAAATTTAAGTAATGACATATAAATTGGGATAGAAAGAGTAATTCTTTGAAAAAATTCAAAAACTATTTGATTTTTTATTTATACTGTAAACATGTTTTTTTTGAATTCTTTTATTCCCTAAACAATTTACACAACCTAAAGTGAATTTTGCTTAATTAGTAGTAATTTTCCACGTTGTGTTCTATGGACCAAAATTTCGAAATGTGGAGAAAAGTTGGGAAATCTTCCCCACGAATTGTGCCCTTTCCTCCTATTTTTATTTATTTTATTTATGTGTTGTCTTCTTGATCGAATATTATTGTTTTATAATCTACTGTAGTTTGATTTATATTGTTATGTGTTTTTAGGATATTTTGTGTAGCTTATTTAGTTGTGTTAGCTACTGCTCCCTTTTGTTTGAAAGCACTTTATACTGCTTTAATACATTATCTGAGTACCGTTTCTCTTGCTTTACTCTTTACTCTTGCTTTGTTTTGATTGCATTGCTTGTGATTATGCTTTGTCTTGAGCCGAGGGTCTCCCGGAAACAACCGCTTTACCTACCAAGGTGGAGGTAAGGTATGTGTACACTCTACCCTCCCCAGACCATACGGTGCGGGTTTTCACTAGGTATGTTATTATTGGTTCAAACTTCAAGATGAATTTATTTGGAAAATAAGGTTAGGTGTGAACGCCTTGGATGCTTCACTCTGAATTTGTATTTTGTATTAGTATAATCGAATATCCTACTGTGTACTTTGAAAGTCCATTTTATCATTGAGTTACCGTGCACTTTGATATTTATAGCATGTTTAGTTAAGTTTATTTTTCTCAAAAAGTGTTTATCTTAAAAAAATTGAGGCGTGAGCTTAGTATTGTAGTACTTTAGACAGTGAATGTAGAAGAAGAAGCTGTAGCATTCATACGTAAAGGCGAAGGCAAAAATTAAGAAGAGAAGAAGAATACACAATAATAACCATTCTTTATTGTCTACAATTCATTTACAATGAGGTATATATAGCATAGATTAAGATCACAACTAACATCTAACTAACTATAACAACTTAACTAACTAAAGTGCTAACTAATGAAACTAGAAATATGAATTTATAGGAAATGTCAGTTTTGTCCTTATTCTTTAATCTTATTATTATACACTCCCCCTCAAACTAGGTGGAGGAAAAATATTTAAAACACCTAGCTTGGACAAGATATACTCATGTTGAACTCTACTTAGCCCTTTAGTGAGTATGTCAGCTGGCTGACCCTTTGTAGGAATGTAGTTTGTAGTGATTAGCCCTTGTTGAAGTTTTTCTCTAACAAAATAACAATCAATTTCTATATGTTTTGTTCTTTCATGATAGACATGGTTTCCAGCAATTTGAATTGCTGCTTTACTGTCAGAGAATATGTTAATAGGTAAGGTTTCTTCTGCATCAATTTCTTTAAGTTATCCAAGTAACCATATAATCTCAGAAACTGTTGTTGTTAAGCTTCTATACTCAGCTTCAGCTGAGCTTCTTGAAACAATTGTCTGTTTCTTTACTTTCCAAGACATAAGAGAGTCACCAATCTTCACAATGAAACATGTTACTGATCTTTTGGTTAGAGGGCATGCTGCCCAGTCAGCATCACAACATGTTGTTACTCTAGTGTCTGATTTACTTGACAATAGAATCTCTTAACCAGGTTGATTCTTTATGTGTCTCACAATTCTAAGAGCTGCTTCCAAGTGTGAAGCTTTAGGTGGTTGTAAAAACTGACTCAAGGTTTGAACTCCAAAAGCTATATCAGGTCTTGTCATAGTTAAATATATTAACTTGCTTATAAGTCTCTGATATTGAGTCTGATCAACTAAAGGATCAAATGTTTTGTCTGGATCAGTTAGTATAAGATCATCATATTATTTTGAAGTTAGTTTTACATTTATGTCAATAGGTGTTCCAGCTGGCTTATCTGTTGAAAGACCAGCTTCAGAAATCAACTCAATTGCATATTTTCTTTGACGCATAGTTATTTCATGAATGGATCTAGCAAATTCTATTCCTAATAAGTACTTTAGTTCTCCCAAGTCTTTCATTTTGAAGGTTTTCTGCAAATCTAACTTAGTCTCTTCAATTAACTTGAGTGAGCTTCCAATTACTAGCATATCATCAACATATACTAGAACAACAGTTATCCATTGCTCAGTTTTTCTAACAAACAAGGAGTAGTCATATTGACTGTCTAAATTTTAGTTTGATCAGAGCTTATAAGAGTTTTGCATTTCACTCTCTGGGAGCCTGTTTTAACCCATAGAGGAACTTGACTAGTCTACACACCTTCTCCCCCTAACTATCAAATTCTTGAGGCATGGTCATATAAATTTCATCATGTAAATCTCCATTTAGGAAGGCGTTATATACATCAATTTATTGTATATGCCACTGTTTATACGATTGCTAAGATAGACTTACAATGATCATTTTTACTAAAGGAGAAAAAGTTTCATCGTAATGTGTTCCCTCTTTTTTACTATAGCATTTTGCCACAAGTCTAGATTTAATCTTTCAATTTCCCATGATGCTTTGTACTTTATTCTGTATATCCATTTATAACCTATAGGTATTTTTTCATAAGGTAATGGAACTATATCCCATGTATGATTACTTTCTAGGGTCTGAATTTCAGTTTTCATTGCCTCAATCCATCTAGGATCTTTACTAGCCTCAACATAAGTTTTTGGTTTAGTTAGAGATGAAGTTGCAGCAATATATGCTTGATACTGAGGGGACATGTGATCATAACTGATGTAGTTGCACATAGGATGCATAACATCTTGGTGAATATTAAGAGATACAAAGTCTTTTAACCATACAGATGAATGTTTACTTCTGCTATATTTTCTTGTCTCTACAACATATGAAACTATAGGATTGATATGTTGTTCTTGTACATCATTCTCCACTTCTTCTATAATTTGATCTTCAATTTGAACTGTTTCTAGAACACTAGACTGTGACTGATGAGTGTGATCCACTAATTGCAGTATCAACATCAGTTGTGTGGTGAAGTGGAGGGTGAGTACTGTGACCGTCATTAGACACTTGACCTTGGTGATGCACTACTTGTTTTATACTTGGATTAGTCAAGGTGTCCAAAAACACAAGAGACTTTTAGTACTGAGCTTAGAAAATGAGAAGATATGCTCTTTGAAAATCACATCTCTACATATAAAGAATGACTTCTGAGTGACATCATAAAGGATATAGCCTTTATGAGTTTCAGAGTATCCCATTAAAACAACCATTTTTGCTCTTGGCTTTAACTTATCTGTTTCTGTTAGAATATTTGCAAAACACAAACAACCTATAACTTTTAAATGAGTCAACATAGGTTTTTTCTTTTATAATATTTCATATGGTGTCTGATTATTCAACACAGAACTAGGCATTCTGTTAATCATATACACAATAGATAAAACACAATGTCCCCAAAATTTAGTGGGAATTTTAGCTTGAAATCTAATAGCTCTTGTAACTTTTAATATATGTCTATGTTTTTTTTATGCAACACCATTTTGTTGTGGTTTATATGAGAATGATTTTTGATGTAAAATACCAAGATTTTTAAATAATGTATCACACACAGAGTTCACAAACTCCGTGCCATTATCTGACCGCACTATTTTCACATTCTTGTTAAACTGAGTTTTTGCAAATGTAAGAAAATGTTGTAAAGAAATACATACATCAGACTTATGTTTTAATAAGAAAATTCAACACATTCTACTAAAATCATCAATCACAATGAAAGAGTATTTATTACCATCAGTAGTGGGTGTCTTATAAGGACCCCAGAGGTCTATATGAATCAAGTCAAAGCAGTCTGAACCTTTTATACTACTAGAAGGAAATTTCAACCTAGTTTGTTTAGCATAGGGACATACTGTACACTTATCTATATGTGAAGCAATGTTTTGTAAGCTATTAGAAAGTAACCTCTTTAGCACAACTGATGAAACATGGCCTAATCTTTGATGCCATAATTCTACACTTATTGTGCCTATAGAATTGTCTTGAACTATTGTGTTATGAGCATTAAGAGAAATGTTTTTTTCCAACTCTTGAGTGAGATTGTTAAGTAGCAAATACAGTCCACCTTGTTCTTTACCAATCTCTCTCACCTTGCTAGTGTAAAGCTCCTGGAAAACACAAAAGTGAGGGAAGAAGTAATTGAGCATCCTAGCTCTTTTGTTATCTTACTCACAGACATCAAATTATATTTAAACTGTGGAATATGAAACACATTTGTGATTATGATTCTAGCTGAAATAACACATGATCCTGTATGTGTTACTATTGAGACATCCCCATTAGGCAAATAAACTTGTTTAGGCTTATCAATTTTAATTATAGACCCTGATTTAACATATCTAGATTAGACACCATGTGATTTGTAGCACCTGTGTGTATGATCCATACTTTATTTTTATCAGTTACCAATAGAGCTTTACCTTCAGTGTTGAATGCATTGGCTGACCCTGCTTCATTTGATGTTGAACCTTGTCCCAGTATGGTTAAGATTTCTTTATACTGATCCTTGGTAAAAGTGCAGTTCCTTAGCTGTGCACTCATAGTCTCATTGCTCAGATCATTCCTTATTGGATTCCAAGTTCCTGAACTTCTACTAGGCACATTGGGGTGGAGTCCAAAGTTGAATTTTTGGCCTTGAGAATTGTGACCTTGAGATATTGTTGATCCTACCTCTAAGACATTGTAAGCACCACCACCATTGTGACTATTGTTACCACTATTCTGATGCACAAACTACTTCTCCTTAGACTTAAAATAGGGTGGATAGCCTACCAACTTGTAGCAATTCTCCTTAGTATGACCCTTATACTTACAAAACTCACAGATAACATCATAGTTAGGATTATAAGTCCTCTTAGTACCTCTTGATCCATTCCCAAAACTATTATTATATCCAGTTTTTTAGCACAAAGCTACAGAATCCAAACTGTTTGCAGACTGACTAATATTCATACAAAGAATTTCAGTGTTAGAGGTAGAAGCTTTTTGTCCCTCATCACCAACAATCATTGCATACACTTGATTAACACTAGGAAGGGGATTCATTAACAAAATCTGACTCCTAGCTTGAAGATAAGAATCATTTATACCTATAAGAAGCTGAAACAACCTGAGTCTTTGCAAAAAAAGCTACAAATCCCCTTGATGTTTCACAATTACACCTTGGGGAAGGAGCTAGCAACTCGAACTCATCCCACAAATTCTTGAGCCTTGTATAATAAGCAGAGACACTAGATGTTCCTTGACTCAACCTAACAATTTATTTATGCAAGTTAAAGGTTCTAGAACCATCTATCTAGTTAAACCTTTCTTTAAGATCTGACCAAACTTCAGATGCATATGATGCAAACACAATACCACCCAACAAATTCTTATCAACTGAGTTCATTAACCAAGAAAGCACTATTGCATTTATCCTCTCTCGTTGTTAACCTAAGACTTTTGGGAACTTATCGTTCTTGCAAGTACCATCTATCATCCCCATTTTGTTTCGACCTAACAATGCCAACCACATGGATCTACTCCATACAATATAGTTTTCAGACCTGACTAATTGAAATAAAATTAGACTAATTCCACTAATGTCGGCAGGACTCAAGAAAAGAGGATAGTTATAATCGATACATTTTCCAGAAGTTTGCCCTAGATTTCCAATCACACTGTCAATTTGAGTGGGAATTGAGCGATTTCCTCCATTGTTAGTGAGTGGAGAATTTCTTCCATTACAGATGCCTTGATTCATCTCAATATTTGTATTATCTCCATTTACCACCATTTCTCAGAATTTGAGGTGAAGAAACTTTCAAGAACTGAAAAGATTTGAATTAATCTCAAGAAAAAATGTGGAACTTTAAAATCAAAATGTAATCGATGCAACTGATGATCGTTGCTCTGATACCATGAACTTAGTATTGTAGTACTTTAGACAGTGAATGTAGAATAAGAAGATGTAGCATTCATATGTAATGGTGAAGGCAAAAAGTAAGGAGAGAAGAAGAAGAATACACAATGATAACAATTCTTATTGATATGCACTTGTTATTGTCTACAATAAATTTACAATGAGGTATATTTAGCTAAGATTAAGATCCCAACTAACATCTAACTAACTACAACAACTTAACTAACTAAAGTGGTCAACTACCTAATTTAACTAGAAATTTGAATTTATAGGAAATGTCAGTTTTGCCCTTATTCTTTAATCTCATTATTCTACAAGGCATTTGGTCAAGCTTTTCGAAGAAAATAAGTGCTTTTGGAGAGTAGTAGAAGCTTTTTTTTCAGAAGTTAAAAAATAGTTTCCCCCACCCCCCTAAACACTCTTTTGAAAAATATACTTTTGAAAAACATACACTTATAAGCACTTTTAAAGCGCTTGACCAAATATTAATTGCTGCTCAAAAGTGATTTTTAAAATTAATTGGTCAAACACAAACTGCTTCTCACCAATAATTTTTTTGAAAAAAACTTTTTAAAATAAGCTGATTTTAGAAGCTTGGTCAAACATGCTATTAATCTTATAACATGTTGTAGTCTGATGTAAAAAAGAAAATTGTCACACCCTAACCTTGGGGGGTATGGCCGGCACCCGATGCCTTATTGGCCCGAGCGAACCACATCTGAAGCCATAACTTGAGCGTACAGAAAGTCTGGACTGATAAGGCCATGGCATATCCAATCCATAGCTAGGACGATAATAACTATATAGGGCCAACGAGGCCATAAAATGACCGTCATAAGGCCATCTGAACACACAACATGAAAGGGGTGAACAACCCAAAACATAAATACATACATAAGACCAACAAGCCCACAATATGGATCAACCAACTAACAGAAGGCCGACAAGGCCATAAATGATAACTATACATACAACTAAAGTCTACAAGCCTCTAAGAGTATCATATTGACAGAAAGGTCGGGACAAGGCCCCGCCGTACTCATAATACAAATATATATAGATATCATAGCATGCGAATTGCACTACAACAACTCCAGGAAGAATGGAGTGTGTCATACCACCGTTGAGCTGGATATCCTATGAGAAGGTCTGTCAATATGTCTACCTAGACCTGTGGGCATGAAACACAGCGCCCCAGACAAGGGAGCATCAGTACAAAAGAATACACTGGTATGTAAGGCAAATAAGAACATATGTAAATGCATCAATGTAAAGAGAGACCAAAAGGATCAACCTGTAATTCGAAAGTTCCGATGTGGGCCATGATATGCATAAATACAATATATTCATGTATATAACTCCATAGAGATACATAATGCGTATATAACGCCATAGGCCTTTATGAAAAACTTCATCTATATAATACTGTTGAGATACATAATGTGTATATAATGTCATAGGCCTCTGTGGTCATCATTATAATCATAACCAACTGATCAGTGGTAATATATATATATATATATATATATATATATGCATTAGGATCATAAGAAACATTCTGAGCTCGTCGGAGTGACATAATGTTGTTACAACTCCGACTATAACTATGAGTTAACATGTCATCAGACGTTTCAAATAAACATGAGAAATCAAATATAAAGAAGGATAACTCTTATGACATAAAAAGTACTCCCAACAAGGGACAAACAAGATTCATGAAACATTTCCATAGAATTGAAGAACATATGCATCTCTAACCTAACAAGAATAGAGTTATATTGGCGAGAGGTTTGTTTAGGTTTTGTTTCTGTTGGATTCATGCCAAAAGAAGGAAAGGAAAAGCCTTAACATACCTTTTGTCGATCTACACATCGACACAATGTACATAGGTTGTGTCACATCCCAACCTTGGAGAGGGGGCACCCAACGCCTGGATAGCCTGAGTGAACTACCTGGATACTATCGCATAAACATACAATCGTCTGGGCCAACAAGGCCTAAGAATAGTAATTGTTACATACCTGACATAAAATCCTGCAACATAAGATACTAGCCTAACAAATATATACAAACTAAGGCCGATAAGGCCATACCGAACAAACTGTACAACATAAGACCTGTCTACAAAGCCTCTAGGAGTTTGTTAATACCAAACATAAGTCAAGACAGGGCTCCTGACATACCCAAGGTACCAAAAGAACTATAACCTAAACCGACTCAGTAATGCTCCTGAAAGAAATGAAGATCACCAACAAAAGCTAATATCTACACTGATCTACGAGGGCGGGTCCTCTCATCGCCTACCTAAACCTACGCGGCATGAAATACAGCTTCCCCAATCAAAGGGATATCAGTACAAATAATATACTGAATATGTAAGGTAGAAACAAAACACAATAATAAGTAATCGTACAAGACAGAAAGATATATACGAATCAACCTGAACATCTGAACTACCACTGAAGGATATAACGCATACATGGATCACGTCTATCTTACAACCTTATTTTTACTTTTACATTGATATGACCAATCTATCTATTCGTCTGCCCAACTGATTCATGGTGAATAACATGTCTGCCTAGCCAGTGGTAACCAACGATACATAACTGCCCAATTAGTGGTAACTATATAACTGCCCATCCGGCTATGGCCCAGTGGTGGATACATATCTGCCCAAACATGGTCAATATCATATCGTTCCCTGTCCTAAAGAGGGACTCAGTGTTGTCATGCCTAACTGCAATGGTAGTACTCGTCTGCCTAACCGGTTGTAGCCTGGTGGTAAGCTACACTACTGTGTCCATGCCCCTATAGGCATTTCAAACGTATAAACATTCATGTAAAGCTATACTATCCTTCTCAAAGCTTATTGAGATACATAAGATTATTACCTTCTTAACTAGAATATGGGGACTATCATTATGACGACACATACCCTTCTTCTTTCACCCCTTTTACAATAGCTAACAAGACAACATACATCGTTTATATCCTTAAATGAACTAACCAAAGACTATCAAGGCCATGGAATTCTCTCAAGAATCAAGAACGAGCATATTCTTTTAACAAATATTTCATCATACATCGATACTTCAATAAACATGCGAAGAAAGAAGGAGTGAGCCTTAACATACCTTTAACGTCCTTATTTGCAGGCTTCTGGATACAGTAGATAGCTCACATCAATCTATAGTAACAATTAGAAATCGTTGCTTAGTCTATGAAAACTATTTCCAATATAAAAAGAGTAGCAAGCTCCTTTTAGGCTAACTTGGACAACACATCCCCTATGCCCTTTACCTTTCTCATACTTCAAATAATAAGATATATACATCCAACATATAACTAGGAACCTATACCACCATATCCACCATTATATCTACCATAGCAACCTTAACAAGTAGCTCTACAAGTCACAACAAAAATCACAACTCCTTCAAGTGTTATTCTTGTATAATCTCCTCATATAACTTAGAAAAGACTTATACATGCTCAAATCCATGGAAAGAAAGGAGAACTTACCTTGTTTTAGCAAAACCAATCTCTACAACAACCTCCTTTTAGCTAGGAAAAAGATGCATTTCCATCAACAACAACTAGATGATCTCCATATATTTTACTTCACTTTTTATGAAGAATGCAAGTGATGAAGTTTGGAATTAACTAAGGAACCTTTATGGATGTTCTTGGGAGACTTTAGGACTTGAGGGGGTCGAATAATGAATATCCAAAGTGAAGCACTGCTTAAATAACCAAGGAAAGTCGGCCACCACCTCACATATGGTTATATGAGGCCGTATATGCTTCCAGATATTTATTCAATTTTGGCTTCCCATCTGCAGCTCCATCTGCGAGGCGGATCCCATCCGCGATGCAAAACACGTACCGTATCCTCTGATCTTTGTCTTACTTCATCGAGGTATGGTTCCTTCAATTCTGATGTCTTCCAACCGTCCATACATTCTCTTAATGTCCCTCTAAGTCGTAAGCGACCCTCGAAAAGAATCTCGAGTTGTCGGGGCTCAAGTCAGCTAACTACGCTCTCATTCGCATGTGAAACTTCAGAGTGTAATGTTGAAATATCATAGCCTGAAGACTTTAAATTCTGGTTCCTTTCGAAAATTTTAACAAAACTTCCTCTGTACACAAGACTATCTCAACCTATCGCTCAATATGAGAATACATTTATTGCCTCATAGACTATATAACATCACTCGTAATATGACGTTGGCCTCCCATGATGTAACACCCCATCCTTTCGGGTAACGGTTTGAACACATAATCGTAGGCAGGTAGACCTGGACCCCGGGAAGTTTAAGAATATTTGTGTATGCTAATAAGAAAATTAGTATATGAAAGGATGTGATCCCGAAACAATTTTGGATTTAACAAGTGCGACGACGGAGATTAATAATAATAATTGTATATCCCCAAAAAGGTTATGGACTAGTGTCATATTACAAGAATTATGACATCGAGTATAAGAGGATTTTTATAAGTCGTCAGGATTTAAGTGAATTGGGATAAAAAATTTAATTATGTGTATAATTAATTAATCATGGGATTAATTAATTATATAAAGGGGACAACACTTAGTGGGTTATGACGTGTAGCACTATAACTTACCACCGCACTGACTAAGCTTAAGTAAACGATCGGTGGCAACACTAGGAGCTTTATAGGTCTCCAGACCTTCAACTTTCTCTACTATTAAAGAGCTTCATCTCCTTAAGTTTTGTAGAAATCTCTTCTTAGAGAAAGAATTGCTACACTTCGAGCAAAGAAAGTAAATTCTCAACTGGTAACCTTCTGCAATTCCCAACCAAATTGGGGGAATTTCCGTATGCTTTCGCACAACCAAAAAGGGGGAAATTCATTGCGTTTTGGACCTTGATTCCAGCAAAAAAAATCGAATCCTTAAACAAGCATGCACACTCCGAAGTCAAGCGAGAGACCCAGAGTTTTTGGAGGAGTTCTGAAAGTCAATTTTTGGGGTTATGTTCTGCTTGTCGGAGCCGGGTTTGGGTGAAAGGTCGTACGACAATTCTCGTCGCAGCTTCTAACAGAGGTAATCCTTATTATTCCTAAGTTTATACGAATTTTAGAACCTGATTCTTACTAGTTCTAAGATGGATACTGAAAATACTAAGTTGACTAGGTATTGTTGGGGTTGTTGGTGTGAAATTGGAAGTTGCATGTGAAATTGTTGAATTGTTTGGGTATTGTAGCAGTAAGGAAAAAAGGTTATGAGGGCTGATTATGTGGTTATATGCATAGGTTTCGACATAGAAGAAGTACAGATTCTACGCGTACAAAATATTCACTAGAATGTCTCAATGAAGTCATTTCTAGTATATTGATTCGATTATGATGTAAATCATTCATATAGTGTAGATAATCACTTATAAAGCTTACAAGGATCCGCGGAACTTAGATAATTTTGACAACAAGGTATGCAAGGCTCTTTCTTTTGGTATAATTCTATATGCGAAACATAACTATCGTGTTGCTACATAAATTATTCTACTCTTAGTAGTTAGGAATGATCAAGTCATTGACCTCTATGTTGAAAGAATGTCCAAGTATGTTTCTAAGACCTTAATAAGGCACACCGAAAAAGATGTTGATGTTCCCAATGTTAACCAAAGGTGTAAAGGATATTATGTCACTCCAGGTGTTTTATTATTATTCATGCATTTCATTTGCATTGCATTCATATGTTACCCTGGACCATTTGTGCTATGCACATTACTATATGGTAAATATTATATATATATATATGTGTATGGGAGTTAGGGAAAGGGAAAAAGGTGTTATATACGCACACCACCTGCAACTGGTACATATTATCATAAAAGAGTCCGAAGAGGCCAATATGATGTGATGCCCTTGTGTGGCGATATAACATGATGCCCACAAAGGAGGTTATGGGAGGATTCATGTGTGAACATTAGTATACCACATTTGCATTATGCATACATTCATTAATCATTATATGGTATGATGCCCACATAGGCTGTTATGGTAAGGAAGATGCCCGAAAAGGCTGATGTATATGTATACTGCATTGTGCATAACATTTAGGCATGTGTATTAGGGCCTTCAGAGGCATTTACTGATGTTCAGTTGTTTCTGTTTCAGACTATGATATATCTCTTCTATGTTATTTCTTATGCATGACATACTAGTACATCAGTCGTACTGACGTCCCTTTTGTCGGGGGACACTGCGTTTTATGCCTACATGTTCATATTGAGAAAGTGACGGTTCACATTAGTAGGTTGCTGGCTCAACTGGTATTTGGAGCACTCTATTTTGTTTCGGAGTTGCGGTCTGGTCGTGGTATGTTTTACTCTTTAGAGGCTTGTAGATAGGTGTCATGTGGTTAGTTGTCATGTATGGCCTTGTCGGCCTTGGTATATAAATGTGTAAGTTGGGGCTTTTGGGTTGAAACTTTATATTATCTATCACGGCTCGATCCGTGTTTAAATATGATTTAGGGTAGAGTGTATATGTGGTGCCCAACGGATAGTGTCCGGGTGCCCGTAACGGCCCTCCAGTTTGGGTCGTGACACATGACCACACTATTATCCATAATATCATAAGGCATATCATAATTTTACCCGAGGTCCATTGGTCCATATCAACCCGTAATGGAATATTTCTATCTTAACACTCGGTCTTTCGACTATCATAACACACCTACGGGTGAGGTTACATTCTAAGGCATATTTTACAACTTAGGATTCACACTCTACGTATACACCGAATAACATACATAAAAATATAATCTAAAGCGGTCAATACCTATTTTATATAAGGAAAGAATGGAACATCATTGGGATACCTTCAACAACATTAGGTATCTCCTGATTCGATCGTCCTATTAATGCATGATTGCAGTGTTGACCACTGCCGGGGACAAATACCCCACCTCTGCCTCGGTCTCTACCAACTAATATATGAGGCCCACGCTCTAGGGGATACACTGAGGACGATGAAGCCGCTACTGATCCGGTTGGCTGAGCCATACTACTTTTGTTCCTCATTGGACAGTTTCGCATGAAGTGACTGGGATCCCCACAAGTGTAACAGACATTAGAGTCTTGACGACGTCAGTCTAAATGGGCCCTACCACACTGATCACATAGTGGATGAGTTGGTCTCATCTATGCTGATCTTCTTCGCTGTCGAAAGCTCGAAGCTCGGGAACTCTGATCTGATCCTAAATAAGCAGGTCTATCATACTGTGGCCCCTGGGCCTGAGAAAGAGTACTAACTATACGACTGGCTAAAGGCCTAGGATTATTCCAATTATGCTTAGCTTGGCTGACCAATCTAGTCCTCTTATGTTGACTCCCGTCGCCCGCCTCCTGTTGCTGTCGTTTTCGGTCTTCCCGATTTTGAGTGTATTTCTAGATGCAGGAGATATCCATACGCACATTCAAGGAGGCTGTATTACATTCAATAATCAGATCTGGCCCCAAATCGTTCATAAATGGGTGAAACATATCACTCATTTTGGCCACGATCGTAGGGGCATACCTAGCCAACTAATTAAACTGGGGTATATACTCCAAACACTCATGTCACCTTGCTGTAAAAGTAGAAAGCTATCTTGCCTGGCCCTTCGAAGTTCTACCGGTAGGTAATGTTGTAGAAAGGCTTCAGAAAATTCCTTCCATACTGCGGATAGCGCATTCGATCCTCTGGACTATACCCATATCTCATACCATACAACCACGACATACATCAACCTATATGAAGCCAATTATACTGCCTCGATATTTGTAGCATGAATCACTTGTAATGTCTGGTACATATAGTCCAAGAAGTTTTGCAGATGTTCATTCGGGTCTGACCCCGTAAACACCAGAGGATCCAAATCAATAAAATCTCGGACACTCGCATTGACTACCCTATTATATGATCCAATACTTACACCCTAGTGTTGGGCTTGAGTGGCCACTAAGCGAGTCAGAATTGTACTGCGTACAACATATCTATGTCCTCATCGTAAGTCTTAAATGAAGGGGCTGGAGGCATTGGTTCCCTCATCTGTTCTTCCGAGGCTAGTGGGTTCAACGGATCCTGTAGAGGTATCACATCTATGCTCTAGGTCTCACTCTGTCCCTCATTAATAGGTGATATTATACTTGCACCCTCATCAGCTACCGCCTTCCCCTTTTGGCCAGCTGAGTGATATTATATCCGCCACCCGCCAATACCCGCCTATACCGGCCTGGCATATCAACTTTAGAGAGGGAAAAATAACGGAAAGTGTTAGAGAAACAAAAACCAAAACTTAGCAAATTTGTGGGTGAAGAAAATGGGTACATTGAGAATACCAGATATTGTTCCTTCTCCAACTGAAGACTGTCAAACTCTCATCAGATCATTTAAAGGTCTCTAGACATTAACATAAATGGTGCAAGTGAAATAACTCCAAGTGCAACACCAACATAACCAATAATAGTTAAACCAATATAGTTAACAAATGAAAAAAACAAAGTTGATCCAAGAATTGCCAACTTCTTGGAACACCATCAGCAAGAACTGAAAATATCTTTTCTAAGTAACTAATACATAAAACAGGGATTTAAATACAACATCAGTTAGCAGCGGCCAACATGTCCATATCTTTAGCTATCTTTAGCAGCAAGCCAGCAACATCAGTTAGCAGCATGTCCATATCTAAGTAACTAATCACCAGCACGACCTACTCTCTAATTGAGATATTTCAGGTAATTCAATAGAGGCCTTGAGTATCATATTCCTCAAGATCACATATTTCCATCTCCTTGACATCACCACCATCTGCATGATGTATAAACAAAGTAATTAGAGTCTAACTTCAATTTAATACAACATAAATAATTTAATCAAATTAATATTACCTTTAATATTCGCCCAAATCTAGTTTTGAGCACACATTAATGCCTCCACCATTTCCGGAAGAAGTCGACTACGATAAGGATCAAGTACACGTCCACTAGTGTTAAATGCGGATTTCGATGGGACGGTAGAAACTGGAATGCTCAATATATCCCTTGCTATTTGTTGGAGAATGGGATAATTATTTCCATTTGTTTTCCACCAATTAACAATATCGAAATCATCCACAAGTGGTACAGTTTCAGCTTCCAAGTACTTCTCCAAATCAGATTTTAGTCCAACTTTACTATTGTCTTGTGACACAAATTGTGCAAACTCTTGCATGTACCCCATTCCCATACTACTAATAACATCAGTTGAAGACACGTGGCTACTACTAGCTGGATTATTACCATTTTTGTGCCCATACTCATCCACCAATTCCTTTAGAAAATCATAAATCATTTTTACCTCAACATCAACAACAAGCGTATCATAAATTTTAGCAAAGTAAAACCGAATGAGAGCCATTTTGAACATAGGATCAAGTATAGTTGCCACGCCCATAAGACCATTAACATCTAACCAATACTTATTGTATTTATCTAGCATTACCTCGACCATTTTTCCTATATAAATGGTAGGTGAGGACAACCAGTTGGTTAATATAATAAGATTCTAATCTCACAAATTTTAGGGAAATAAATATTGACAGTCAGATACATCGAGGCAGAAAATTGATGTGTAATATCATTAAACACTTTCAATAGTTCATATATTTTCACAACCTTATCCTAATCTTCACTAAGTGGTGGATTTGTGTACAAATTATCTCGCGCACTTAAAACAACAAACATTTCCTTAAACTTCATAGCAACTAGAAGCATGTCATACATCGAATTTCATCGAGTTTTACAATCAAGTATAAGTGATTTTGAATAATCAGGAACAACTTGCTTAACTACTTGTTCAAATTTTTGAGCTCTCTTATGTGATGAAGTCCAAAAGACAACACTTTCCCTAATTCTTTCAATACCCTCTTTGAAAATGGCGCATAAGCCATCTTGAACAATCAAATTAAGTATGTGTGCACAACAACGCATATGAAGAAAATGCCCATGCAACATCAATGAACCATAAGGAAACTCCTCACGCAATAAATTCATCATCGCATCATTTGTAGTGCAATTATCAACAATTATAGAAGACAATCTAAGATCAAGATTCCAAGATTGAATGCATTCTTTTAAAGACTCGGCAAGCACCTCAGTTGTATGCGGTGCCGAGACATAGAAGAACCTATTAGATTGATATGAACATAATACTACTATTAAGAAATTTGAAATAAAAACTTGCATAATCACATAAGACCACACCTATCAAATAATCATAACCAGTTACCACATTAAAACTTGCATAATCAAACAAGAAAGAGTACATGCTGATTCAGCTTTGGAGTTTCCATGAATTATCAACGAAGTGTGCGGTAACAACCATGTATCCTTTTTTTTGATAGTTTACAGTCCACATGTCGGTAGTCAAAGCAACCCTTTCTTTGACTTTCCTTAACAAAGCACTTATACTCTCTTTTTTGACATTGTGTCGTTGGAGAATGTCTTTTTTTTTTGTTGCGGCAGGAAACCTTGAAACCTTGTTGAAAAGTATTAGAGTACTTTCTAAAGCCATAATGCTCAACCATGCTTAGTGGATATTCATGAAGAATAATCATTTCTGCTAAGTCTTGTCTCACATTATCTTGGCGAAACTCATACGGGGACAATGTCAGCGTCTCATTCGTATCACAAGGGTTAGCAAGTGTACCAAACATCCTTGTTTGTTGGAGATCCATGCATTTTGTTTTTGGACATTTACTTGCATGCTCTTTCAAGTGACTTGTTCCAGCTCTCGGTCCTCCAACAAGTTGCTTCAAACAATGGTTGCACTCCGCTTTTATTTCTTCCCCTACTCATTTTCTTGTAAAATTATCCCAAGCTTTTGATGTGTGTCTACTGGTTCGGGGCAAAACAGAAGGATCTGCAGAATTAGTTTGCTTTTGGCTCTCTTCAATTTCTTTACCATTTTCCACTGTATTCGGAGTACAACTTGTCGTAGAAGGATGTGATGGTTTTGAGGAAGACATAGTAGTGGCATTACCCTTGCTTGTCATTCTTACCTATGCAATTACATATATACAGATTAGGACAATATTGAAAAATGTTAAATTTGTTTGAGGCAGAACAATAATCAATAATCAGTATTCAATCCTATTTCCTAGAAAAGCCTTAATCCCACAGTTGGTATCTGTACATTTGCAGTTATCTTTGGGCTAATTAGGATGAAATCGAAGGCTTCTTTGTTTAGCTTGTACTTGAAAATTTCACGGTTGTCCTTGGAGCTACACAAAAAAATTAACAATAGAAGTTAGTACTATAGATCTACAGCTAATCCTAATAACAAATTAAATAACAAAAGAAGGAACTTAATTAGATTAATTACCTAATCCAATGGCCTTCGAGCTCTTCATCAACCTGATTCTCTTACACATATCAATAAATATTCTGGATAGATTGATAAAAAAGGGATCGATCAGCAAAATTTAAAATCTATTTCCATGAGAAACTACAGAAAGAATTAAAATTCAATTAAAACATACTTCGAAGGAACATCGCCAACAAGCATCCAGTCACAACCAAAACCTGGATAACAACCAAAACATCAAATTGAAATATAATAAGTGTGAGCTAAGAAGTACTACATTTTACTAGGTTGAAGACGAGAAATTACCTTAGCGGATTGAGTAGGACCTCTAAGAGAAGATAAGATAAAGTAGAGAAGTTGTTCGCCTAATTTAGGGTTTGAATGGCGAAACAAACCGACCCGAGGTGTACCGTTACCCGCTCCGATTCCAACGATCGATGGATGTGAAGGGCTGAAGGCAGTAAGGAGTGAAAGGCTGGTCGATGGTCGAGAAGAGAGTGAAGGGCTTATCGATGGAGTCGATGGTGAGAACTGAGTGTAGTGTTGAGAAGAGAGAGAGACATAGTGCTGAATACTAAAGTGAAGGAGTAAGAGTAGAAGAGTAAACCCTAGTACTTACTTATTAATTAAGGATATTGGGCTTATGAATGAGCTTATGGACTACTAGTCTACTACAAGATTATATAATATTACTGGGCTTATGGGCGGGTAGGCGGGCGGATATAACTGCAAATCCACTATCTACCCGCCTACCTGTGGCGGGTACATTTTTAATACACATACCCGTCCCAATTGGGACGAATATGATGCAAAATTCGCAAAATTATACTCACATGCCATCCCTAATAAAATGGTCCGGTTATGTAAGGGAATTTTCATGGAAAAAGAATCATCCCATAAGGGTGGAATAAAGGCAATTTTCATCAAAAAGAATAAAGGTGATTTTCCACTTTGCCATCTCCCTCCCTCGGACGTAAGCATTTTTAAAAAGAAAATGATTATGTAAGATTTCTTACCTTTATAACTAACTTTTGTATAATAGTCTTTTTAAATATTTTTAAACAATAGCGATGTAACATACGTGGACGTCGTATGTTTAATTCATAGAGATTATTTTAAGCTTTAAATAAAGGTACTTTTGTCACAAAAATGCAATCTCATTTTTAATGGGGCCATCTGACAATTAATGCATAATCCCCTCAATCAATAGTAATTCTTCTACCATAATCAAGTGGTATTAAAAATCTCTCAATTTAGAAACTGGTGATAGCGATTCCTAGTTTCTACTTGTGGTAAATTCAAGTTTTCAAAAATTTAGTTCGTTTTTGCTTTTAAGGTTAAGAGTGTGTTGGATAGGGAAGAAAATATTTTTCAATTTTCTAACGTGATTGATCAAATTTTTGAAAAATATTTTTTCTAAAAAATTAAAATTTTAATAAATAAGGAAAATGACTTCCCTAATAAAAGTAGGAAAATCAAATTCCATATGTAATATTCCACATTGACTATCTCCTTCACCTCGAACGCACCTCATCCAACCCCAACCTCACCCATGATATTTGTCTAGATTTTATATAAATACTTTTTGAATAATATTTTTTACTTACGTACTAAATATAAAAAAATAAATAAAAAATTCACTTATTTTCCTAAAACATATTTTCTATGAAAAACATTTTCCTTCGTACCATACACAACCTAATTTAACAATGTTTCTATCTGAATTAGTAATAGACAATTCACTTCATAAAAAGTATATTATAGATATCAATTAGACGTATATCACTTTTTATAAATAAATTTTGATACTAAAATGAAGAGAAAATATAGAAGTTCCCCGCTAAACTCAGTTCCATGCTATAACTTGATGGACGTTTATTTACTCCCATCCCCTCCCATCCCCTCCCCTCCCCTCCCCTTCTTATTTGAAGTGAAATATGTATCACCCTAAGATTATAATATAAAATTATAATATCAGTCTCACAATACGAGGTGCATTACACACGCGCCACGTTAGCACCATGTCATTAGTGTGAGAGCCACATCTAAAATTATCCAAATTTTAATTTTAATTTTCTTTTTTGTTTATTAATTTTTCTTTTCCTGCTTATATTTTTATACGCTAATTAATCCCTAAAATCATAATAATTTAATTGTAATTGTTCCTTATCTAAAATAGAGAACGAATTAGAGAAATTGAAAACACAATTTAGCACAGGCCACCCACACGTTTTCTTATCCGACCTTGTATGTCGGCTAGGGCTATTGAAAATGATAAACATAAACGCCGTCCCTTAGAAGAAGAAGAAAGCGCTAGGGGCATCTTTGTTTTTTACTTATTATTTTTAATTGTATAATACAGATATTAGTGGATCCGTCCCATTTTTTCTTTAATTTACACGTTTTTTTTGTCACATCATCATTTGAGGTGGCAGTTTAAATAAAAATATGAGTAAATAAACGCCGGTAAAGTTATATTGTGAATGGGGTGGGTGGGGGGTTAGAAGAAGGAGAAAGCCCTAGGGCCATCTTTGTTTTTTACTTAGTATTTTTATTGTATAATACATATATTAGTGTACCATCCCTTTTTTTTCTTTAATTTACACGCTTTTATTTATATTTTTTGTCATGTCATTATTTGAGGTGGCAGTTCAAACAATAATAGGGGTAAATAAACGCCGATAAAGTTATATTGTGAAACTAAATTTTTCGGACAAGTTTAGAGGAAAACTTATGTATTTTCTCTAAAACGAATAAAAATCATTTACATCTTTCTATTTTGCTTTAAAAAATCAAATTTCCCATCTAACCTTGCCCCTCTTATCTCATTTGATTTTTTTCAAATGCCTAATTTACTCTATATCATGATATATATTTTTTTAATCTTTATCTACTAGTGTATGGACATGTGTATTGCACTTGTCTTCCATGCTAATAAGTAGGGACGTTTTGAAATGATATAAATAATTAGAATACATGTGCAATGAATTATACAAAAATTCAAGGGGAATATAAGTTCAATCTGACGAACGGTAAATCTATTGAAAATTATCGTTACAAAGCTTTCAAATTCAAATAAATATGAAAGGTCTCAATAGTCATTTCAATGATTACTAAGGAGGAAATGTCAATCAACTCATAATGAAAGTTTAGTGAGCTAAAAATCACTTGAATTTTTATCTTTGGTTAAGCTCTAACGATCTCATTTTAGAAAACATACATTTGATGTTCTCTCAACCATTCATGAAACCATGCACATAACAAACTTCAAAGACTTCTTCACTATACTCCCATTCTTTAATAGAATTTGCCCTCAAATTTCATCATCTATGTATGGTGATAAGTCTCCAACATTAAACGTTGAACTAATACCTCCATATTCGTCCGGAAATTCTACCTTGTAGGTGCTTTCCCTGAACATAGCCAATATCTTGAAAGGACCATCCGCCCTCGACATTAGCTTGTTCTTTCTCATGTTGGGAAATCTTTCATTCTTTAGGTGTAGCCAAATCAAATGATCTGAATACAAGACAAAAGGTTTCGGTCTCAAATAATGTTCCCATTGGACCAATGATCTCACAATATAAAATTCCTTGTCATAAATAGAATAATTGAGCCGGGCACCACCCAAATTTTCACTAAAGAAGACAATGGGTCGTTTGTCTTGAATCAAGACGATACCAACACCAATTCCTCTTGCATCACATTCAATTTCAAATAGCTTCTCAAGGTTTTGAATAGCTACAGTCGGTGCTTCACATAACCTTTCCTTCAAGATTTCCAAAGCTCTTTGTGCTTATTGGGACCATTTAAACTCACTCTTACTTTGTTTATGACTTGCTTGTGATAATATTTTTTCTTGAGCCGAGGGTCTCCCGGAAACAACCGCTCTACCTACCAAGTTGGAGGTAAGGTATGTGTACACTCTATCCTCCCTAGACCCCACGGTGTAGGATTTCACTCGGTATGTTGTTGTTGTTGTTGTTGTTGTTGGGACCATTTAAACTCACCATTTTTCACTAGTTCAGTGATATGGGCAGCAATGGTACATAAATCATACAACTTTGGACCTAACGACCAGCCTAGGAACCTTTCGGAACTTTACTCTATCAAGCATTGGAACTTACCGCGGATATTGGCTTATCAAATTCTCTATCGAGTGATTCAACAAACGAAATAGAATCCCCATAAAAATACCAGTAGATCGAGCACTAGTGATTTCGTATCCGGTCAAAATCTTGGCTAATTAATCAAAATGGGTAGCTCCGGTAGACCCATAGATAATGGTAGAGCTAGCTACTGATTAGTCGAATTGGCAGCAAAGAGGCATGGGAAGAAGGAGAAAAGAAAGTAGTTGCTTCTAATCCTCAAAACAGCCGCCTCAATGGTCGTTGAACCTCGTGCTCCACTAGTACTAGGGATAGACTCTACACATAAAAAGGTGCAACAAGTGTAGAGTGAGTATGGAAAATTAATGTGTACTCAGCAACATTAACATCGACCAATCCTAAATTAAAATAGTAACAAGGATTGGTCTTTCGAATGCTTACTTTCACACTTATCCGCTATTCATTCATAAAGGCATATTTGTAATCCAACTAGTAAAGATAGGAAAATCACTCAGTTCAACAAGTAGTCAAGTAATCAGTCAAGTGAGATAAATGCATTTTAATCAATCCTTCAAGTAAGTCACAGTAAAGAATCAATGAAATGATATGATATGAAGTCCACCTATCACCGGTATACACACGCTCCATAATATGAAATACATGACCTATGTGGGACTTGAGTGGTCCATACACCACCCGAAATCATTTTTCATCAGGTTTTCAATCTCAATACTTAGCCAATTCGATTCTCGATCTAGCCCTTATTTGCTTATCATCTGCATCATTCTGTTCGGAATCATTTCCCATAGGACAACACATATGTATCCTCAAGTGTAATATGCATGAGATACCATATGAAAGCATTAATATGACATGCACACAAGATAAGCAACAATGCTATAAATCAAAGCTCAGCTTAGTCCCTTTTTTATCCTTAAACGAGCATTTCAGAGTGATAAGAACACAAAATCAACAAGTAAGAGATCGACATATCACATAAGTAATCAAGTAAAGGAATCGTATCTCAAATAATCAATAAATTAGTCATTATCAACTACAAGCTAATGCACACATTCTTTGGCATTCTGACCACATACATGAATGACTCGAATACGATATAAATTTCCAAAACATGGCACTGGTATCGATACAAGTGCTCGTCACCTCACAAGTATGGGACCTCCTTATTCCCAATTACTCCCTATTTATTAGCTAATCACACACTTTAAAATAGAGTGAAGAGTATGTCTCTATTTGAAGTCTACAAGCTCACGAACAGACATGCTCCTCCTCAACGCCTCTAAACGACCCCCATCTTGATCCAAGCAAATATTAAGTCTTATGAAAGAACTACCGCATTCAAATTCACCAAATGAGTTCAATCTAGTCAAAATAGTACTCTACAGGGTTAACTGAGTCCAATGATACCCATATTGCTATACATTAATTAGAAACCCATAAAGGTAAACTTGTGCCCCCAAGGTTAAAACTAGACTTTTATTTGAAAATTAGTTTACCCATAACTTATATAGCCTAGATCCATAAAATCACCGAATTTAATACATGAATCGGGCCCCAAATCAAGATTTCTCATTCTCTTATCCGTAGAGATTTAAAACCTCAATTTCCCCAACCAAATCATGAAATAAATGCTAATAAACTGAAGTAGTCACGGGGAATCATAAAAATAAAGATTATAATCTTAGCCTCTTTTAAATGAGAAAAACGCCACGAAAATCAGCAAAATCGGATATCTATACTCAAGATATGATTAAAATACCAAATGGACGAAATCTAAATTTTTAACTGAGCGATATCCGATTCCGCGGTCAAAAGCCCGCACCTGCAAAATGCCACATGTCATTTCTGCTTCTGAGGAACTTTACTCACACCAACAGGGTCGCAAGTACGAACTCCACTTCGCACTTGCGACGCACCAGCACCAACAATCTATTTCGGCACTAAAATAACCATAACTTTCTCATACAACCTCGAAATTTGACGATTCTTTTTGTTATGGTTTTGTAATCACGATATGGATATAATGGTTCAAATAAAATACAATTTAGAGCTCATTTGCTTAATGTGGTACCATTTATGTTCAAGAAAACGACATCGAAATATCATATAAGAGAGCGACACAACCCAAACATCTGAAACTCGTCGGAATCTAACTAAAACTTGTGGGAAAATCCAAAATTATCATACGAACATGCTCGAACGACGCTCAAAACACCGATCCGAGATCGTGTAGTCTAGTTTTTAATAGAGATCATTTTGGCATTTTGAAAGTGAGTTTTAATATTCGTTGATCTTGAGATGGATGTAATAAGCTAGTCAAATTATGTTTTCTTAACACCAATTGCGCCGGGTATCGCTATAAAGGGTGATGTTTAATTTTTATCTCCATTTAAAAAAGTTATGCAAACGCTGATATTATATTTTGAATTTATAATTTCAAAAATATTATAAGTTCAGTAATAAAAACATAAAGATCGAACTAGTTTAGTTCTAATTGTGTATATTTCTTAAATTCGATCGGTTCCAAGTTTTGTTATTCAATTTTTTGTGCGTAAGGTTAGCGGGGAAACCTATCATCTTTCTCTTTTGTTACTTTATGTTCATTTTTCCTTCTTAAGCCAAAACAAGAGTGGAAAAATCTTGTACTCTTTTTCTCTTTCGGTCCTTATTACTTTTTGGGATAAAGCATTATTAACATCTTGGACTTTGACTAAAGTTACTACGACACATTTTATCTTTTTAGGGATTCTATTATCCCCTGAACTTTTTTAAAACGGAATAATTACCACCCTAAGCGCTGATGTGACAAGAAGAATGTATTTCACTCTCTTCGGGAGAGTGAGAAACATAAAATCTGACACGTATCATTTTTAAATTAGATACTTCACATTTAGTTACACCTCATTAATTAGCATTAAAGCGTAAAGTATTTTTCTAAACTGTTTTTTTTTTTAAATAGAAAACCCGTATTTTCTTAAAATATGGAAAACTGGATTTTCTTTTAGAATGTGGAAAATCGATTTTTTTTAGAAAATAAATCTGGAAAACTGAGTTTTCTAATTAAAAATATGGACTTTTTTTTAAATCTAGAAAATTAATTTTTTTTCAAAAATGTGGAAAACTGATTATTTTTCTATATATGAAAAACAAATCTAGTTTTCAAGATTAGTTTTAAAAAATGGGTTTTCCACATTTTAAAAAAAATAATTAGTTCTTCCAAGTTTTTATAAAAATCCAGTTTTTTCACATTTTGAAAAGAAAAAACACTTTTTCCAGATTTTATTTGAAAAAACAAAAGTGTCCTAAAAATGAAATCATGAAAATCTAGATTTTTAGGACATTTTAAAATAAATTTCAGTTTCTGATATTTTAAAAATAATCCATTTTTCATATTTAAAAAAAATCATTTTTTCAGATTTGTTTTTAAAAAAATCAAATTTTCAGATTTTTTTAATAAAATTCAGTTTTTCAATTTAAAAAAAAATTGTCATGTAAGCAAAAATAATTAAAAAAGAAAAAGAATAAATATACATGTAGCAAGGAGTCACTCTCCTATAAGAGAGTAGATATCCAGTTTGAATGTGGTAACTATTCCATTTAAAAAAAAAACTGGATGGTAATAAAACCCCTAAAAAATAAGATGTGTGATAGCAATTTTAGCTAAAGTTGAGAAGGATAACAATGACTTATGCCTTACTTTTTCAATAAAGCATAAGAATGGTTACATATGCACGATCCAATTTGCAAATCAGAAGCTATAAGGGAATTCATAATTAATAAGAGAGTTTACTTTTATGCATTGCCTATATAATAAATATTGATACAATTAGATTATAGCGGAGCTAGAGATAAATTCTTTTATAAATATTATTTGGTAATATGATAAAATATTAATTAACTTTGCTTTCACATATTAAATTTTATTTGTGGTATAAAAAATTGCACTGAACCTAATGGATCAAAAACTCATATACTATATATGGTCGTTTAAATCATATCTCGATTTCGATACAACGAAAAGGGGTTTACTATGATCACTGCAGTGAAAGTACTTCTAAATCACTAGGCCGGTGTATATAATATATTCTTAATAAAAAGGTGATAAATTTCTTGGAAATTCATAAACACGTTAATACAAAACCGATTTTATTCAATTTGGTTAACAAGATAAGGGGAACAAACTATTGTATATAATACAATCATTATTATGTAATTAACAATTAAAATTGATGTTAACTGTTCATTACTGATTGTCCTTCCTTACCTACTATGAAATCCTTGTAAGATATTCGATACTCTTCTGTTCGTTTTAACAATAGAATGTTTTATATGATTATATCAGTACCCTTGCCATCATCTCATTTCCATAAAGCTAACAAATTATGATAGACGATGATCTCTCTCACCCCCCCCCCCCCTCAATGCAACAGGTTTGACTTTTTATAGGTAAATAGTTAATTGGTGATGACTTTTCAGAAGTACTATAGTTAAATATTAAAAATGTAATAATAATTGAATAAAGATTAATTAAATTCCACTTTTATATATTTTGAACTAATTTACATTTAACAAAATTTGTAATTTTGATGTTTCAGAGCCAGTTTGAAGGCCGATAAAAAGTAGTTGATAAGCATTAGGTGTTGAAAAGTATTTTTAAGTGATGAAATTAATTTTATAAAAAAAACAGTTACATGTTTGTATAAAGTGTTGATAATAAACAATTAGTATGGTTGATAAAAATATGATGATAAGCACTTTTTTATTTAAATGACTAAAATGTCTTTAAAGTTATTTACCCAAAAATGTAAAATTAAAAGTATTTTTACATAAAAATGAATGAATGTCGAAAATAGAATGGAGAGATACGTAAAAATTATGATTTAGGAAGAGCATTTCAAAGTTTACAAAAGATATCAGTGATAAAAAATTTAAAAAGTTTGGTCAAACCAAAATATGCTTATAATTATACTAAAATCATAAGTTAAGTGGTGACCAACTTTTGACTTTTGACTTTTGACTAATTATAGCTTACAATCATTTTTAGTGTTTATTAAATGCGTAGATAAATTAAAAATTGCTCATAAAGTTAGCCAAAAAAGTACCCTCTAATGTCTATTTGGTCAAGCAGTCAAAAACCGGTTATTTAAAGCAGCGATTTAATTTTGTCCATATATTTCTTGTAAAAGTACTTTTAAAGAATAATAATGTGTGTTTAACCTTTAACGTATAAAGTTTTGTTTGACAAATATAAATGATTGTGATTGAATACATTTGATGAACATGTAAAATAATAAAACAAACAGTTACATTGCCAAGAGAAGGAGAATGACACGTGCAAATAAAAAATAAAAGGGGAAGGAGAAGAATTGTGGGAAAAGATTAAATTTATGAGAAATATTTAATGATATTATTGCCTTGGAAAAGTTAATCTGTTGTTAAGCTAGAATTTGTAGCTTCTTCTCAAAAGCAGCAAAATTGCTTCTGCTCTGATTTTAAAAGGTAATTTTTTGAAGGAAAAAAGATACTCTTAACTCTCCAAAAGTTTTACCAACAAAGATATGTTAGGTCATTTTGAGCTTTTAGACTTTTAAAAAAAATATATATTTTCCATAGCTTTAAAATGACATTCGTGACTTGTGGAGATAGATGACGCAGTTTATGAGTCAATCGGATGAATATAAAAGATAAATTAGTAAAATTAGCAAAATTTGAAATTCTTAAGTTGAAATAAGGAAAGGGTTGACCAAAGTCAAGATCCATGGCTAACGAGATTGAAACTGAGACTTGAAAGTTCTCGTAGATCCCGAAGGTGATATATGACTTAGTTGGATGATTGGGATGAATCCTGAGGGGTTCGGAAATAATTTGGATAATTGAAGGAGAAACTAGTGAAGTTTGTAATTTTTACTATTGCCACCCTTGCACCATGTCTCTCACTTCCATTTTCCAACTCTGACACCACCTCCTCTTTTCACTGTAGGGGCGACTCAATTCTATTGAGGGCCTAAAGTCAAACTTGAATCAGGGGCATTAACCTTTTTTGTTACAAAAATAAGAAAAGAAAAAAAAAATCATATATATTTCTCTTTTGAAGTCTACTTTTTCAGGATTTGTGTCAGATATCTTACTAACTTCCTCAAGAGTTTCTTTAATTTTTTAGTTTTTGAACAACTAGATTTATATATTCTAATTGATATATTTTATATTATAATAAGTAATTAAAACATAATATATATTACATAGTAAAATAACAAAACATGGGGCAGAATGTTGGTCAGTCAAGAATGTCCACGTTCAGAAAGTGAAGGTAGTGGAGATAATGATGCTCAGATGGATGTGTGGTCATACTAGGAGATATATGATTAGGAATGCGGTTACACAAGAGAAAGCCGGAGTGGCCTCCGTGGAGGATAAGATGAGGGAGGCAAAGCTGAGATGGTGCGGACACGTGAAGATGAGGTGTGAGAGATTGACAGTAGCAGGTGTTAGGAGAGGTAGAGGTAGGCCGAAAAAAACTGGGTGTAGGTAATTAGACAGGAGATGACACTAGATAGGAAGATTTGGAGGTCGAGATTTAAGATAGAAGGTTAGTGTATAGTTGAGTTTTTGTCGCATTATGTGGGAGAGGTAGGGGCTAGCCTCTTCATCTCATCTTATCCTTTTCTTAGTAGTAATATTTAGGCATCACGTAGATCCCTACTCTTTAGATGTGTTGCTTCATTTGCTTTGCATCTTGATATTTTTGATGTCTTATTTGTCTTGCAATCCTGCATCATTTCGAGACGAGGGTCTATCAGAAACAACATCTCTACCCCACAAAGGTAAAGGTTAGGTCCGTACATCCTAGCCTTACCAAACTCTACTTTATGGGATTAAACTGGGTATTTTGTTGTTGTTGTTATAGTAAAATAACAAAACAAACAAGTTTTAGATGAAAACAATACTAAAAATGAAATAATAGAACCTGATTCTAAAAGTTAATAACTTGATTTGAGAATATTGTTTGGTACTTCAATATACTCATTACAATATTTGGTGCTCGAGAAAAACAAAAATAGCAAATTTACATTGTAGCTCTTGTCTTTCAGAGTAATTTAGTCAAAGACTCTCTTGAACAAAAAAAGAAGAATATAAAAACGTAGAAGTATACTTAAAATTTAAATAAAAAAGTTAAAAGTAGATTGAGTAAATCAATTAGGAGCCTTTTTTTGTCAATATATTAAAAATAGATTGAGTATTTGCACTATACATTATTTACTCATTTTGAGGCTTCTTTTATATTAGTTAGTTAGCTACTTTTTTTTTTAATGATAAAGTAACTTTATAATTTTCTAAAAAAAATATAACCTATATTGATCAAAAGTGAGCCCCAAAATGAGGATCTAAAGCTTTGACTTTAATGTCTTCACCCAAAAGTCGCTCCTGCCACTTACCTCCTACCCAAAATGACCATCAACAACAACAAGACCTCATCAAAATTCAATTTTTTCTCATTGCCAAGAAAGAATACATTCTTCTGATCCCACTGATCTTGTTCTTTTAGCTATATCGCAGTTTTGCATCATTTTTATATTCAATCATGGATCAATTCTCCTTGGTTGTTGCCCGTGCCTCCATGTGTGTTGCCATTTCAAATGGCAGTTCCCTTCTATGGCACTGCCCTAGATACTAAATTGAGTTATCTGAACTGTATCTTAAAACATAATTACTGTTGAAAATTTATTAATGTGGAATTAAGTTTATCCCATTATTTATGACTCGAACAATTGGGCCCGGAAATATCGTTTTCACACACGTGCAATTTTAGTGTCAAGTATTGTAAATTTTGTTAATGAAAGAAATATTGGTACGTAAGTGAAATATTTGAGACATAGAATGATGGATGATTATTGGATAAATAACAAGTGTTCCACGTTGGTAAACGAAGGAAGGATTGTGCGAGATGTAAGATGGAACGGGTCGGAAAGGGCCGCGGAGCCGAGAAGGGCCGCGGCGCCCCCTTGTAGCGCCTCCAGCGTTGTGCCCCCTTGTAGCGCCGCAACGATAATTCCAATTGTTGGCCACTGGAGCCGCGTCGCCGCGACTCTAATGTTGCAGCGTCGCGGCGCTTCCCAGGTAGTGAGTGCTCGACGGAAGTCCAAAAGTTTGGCTGATTATGGAGAGGTTTTGGCTCATTAACTTGGCAGTTTTTCCTCCATAACTCAGCCATTATTTGGCTGCATTAGTTGGTGGTTTAAAGGGCCATTACATGGTATTTAAATGACAATTACTTGAGCACTTGAAGAGGCCATCTTGCACATCTATAAATTGAGGCCTTTGGCTCAATTCTATAGAAGAACATATATGAACATATGAACAGAAAAACAAGTTCACAACACTACAAAGAGATCAGATTTTCCTGATATTAATCTTTCTCTTAGCAATCTTCATTGTTTGTGTTATTCGTTGAGATCAGTTGTGTAGGCTTTACATACTTGATAGTTTGCTGTTTTATATTGAGAGACTATTGTCCACACTTCCGTAAAGCCTATATACGGGGATAATCTTGTCTTAAAGACAGAGAGCCATCTCTCGACTCAGCCGGTGGTGTTGTGATTATCTAATTGGTTGCTAAGTGTTTCAGGTATGAACTAGAATATCAAAGGACTCTTAACCGTTCGGATTCTCAGCGGATCTACAAGCCACAAGTGTAGCAGTTCATGCTCTTGTATTTCTAAATACAAGATCCATATTTGAAGTTCCAATTTCAAGATCAATATATTGACAACTTATAGTTGTAATCTTTGTTGTTTATCCTTTCGATCACTGTAATAGTTATTTACTATTCACGTACGTGCTTTACATATCCAATAATTTTAAGACAAGATTTGTATTAGTGATTTGAAAGATGTTGGTCGACAAGTGTGTGACCAAATCTGGCTGTGGTTTTCTTCTTGAAAACAGTTCTGTTGACAGTTTTGCTAACAGTTCAAACAACAACCGTGCTTTCAAGATTGGTCGTAGTTATGGTTCTCTCTTTGACGACAGTTACAAGTCTGTTTTCGTCAAAGGTGAGATCTCTAGACCTGATGCTGAGCTTCAAGATACTGCTGATAGTCATGCTAGTACGGCTAAAGATCAAGGATGAGTTGGTGTCACCGCTCCCGAGGGTGGTGGAAACACGCGCCTATGAGAGACTAAGGATGTCAACTGGGACAAGAGGAGAAGGCTGAAGATGATGTTCTATCATATAGTAAAAGTCCTATATCTGTCCCAGACAGAGGATTCGAATTATGGTAAGGAGGATTTGGACACTCAGTCTAACTGAAGTGGGCAAGAATCCAAAAGGTCTAAGTTAATCCTTCCTTATCAATAAAATGTTTAGTTAATATCTGAATAAAAGTGTGTAAAGCAAGACTGGGAATATGAAAGTATCTTTCATTAATAACTTATATTCCCTATACTCTAAAATCAGATATTGAATCTCTTTCCTTCCCAGTTAAAGATTGGACTATTGTAAACAAAACTTACTCGTGGAACTGGTGGTGGTGGTGATTGAATAATGCTCTCCCCTACTATTACATCTCATTACATGTATCTCCGTCTTAAAACCCTTCACAGAAAATACAAAAGGGTCAAAATTAACTGACACTCAATTATCAGTTGTGAATTTTTGGATAGATACCAAATTTTTAATTAAGTGAGGGGCATGAAGAATATTTTTTAAGACTAGAGATGGATGTGGGGGAGACAAATTTGTGTGACCATAACCACGAATTGAAATGAATGACCATTACCAATAGTTATACCACAATTATTGCTCAAATTGAAATAAGATGAGAGATTACCTGGTGTAGATGTCATGTGAGAAGTGACACCGGTGTCCATATATCAATTTACGTCTGGGGGATTTAATCTAAGTGTATGCATTGTGGCCTCGATATCCTTGGGCGTCCGAACTGTCGCTGGGCCAGTAGCATCGAAGGCCTGCTGAGGCCGAGGCCCAACCAGGCCAGGCTGCTGCCAAGGCCTAGTAAGTAGTTTGGCGTGATTATTTGGGAAACTGGGCCTGGACCAATTATGGAAATTGCCCAGTTCGCTGGATACGCCGAGAAGGGGGAATTGGGCCACCGACCATCGGTCCAGCCCCACGGCCTATTGGCCCAAGGTTGTGCCAGTGGTGTTGCGGCCCAGCTGGCCCACTGCCACCACATCCGCCACAACTCCGACTACTTCCACCACCACTGCCGCCACAGTTTTTGCCTTCATTTTTCTGATTTTGACCCTTTTTGCCGCCACAGTTGTTACGGTTTTGGCTAGAATTATCCATGAATGAGTGAGAGTCGTCTGACGTGGCCATCATCATGACAAAATTTGCTCCAATAACCGCCTTTTTGCCAAGCCGACCTCTTCTAATGTGAGCATGGAACATGCCTAGTAGAACGGTGGGAGTGATTACTTTGATGAAGAAGCGTCCCAACGCCATTATAGGCCTCGGATATGCCTGCAACCATATGAATAACAAGACAATCATTGGTGACGGGCGCACCAACGTTCTTGAGTTGATTCGCCAATTCCTTCAGCCTTTTACAATAGGCCGAGACATTTGAAAAATCTTCCATGTTGACATGGGAAAATTCCTGCTCAAGAGTGATCTCACGCGAATTTTTGTTATCCTGAAATATATCACGCACCCTATTCCAAGTTTCCATCGTTGTGGCATCAGGTTCAATAATCGTCTGTAAGAGATCTGTAGAGATAGTGGAATAAATCTACTAGAGTACCGTAGCATCTAGAGTTGCCTATTACTCTATTTCATCATCGGTGGTAGGCTCATTCTCCTTGCATGTGTTTTGAGAGGATGATGTGATGAAAGACTCGATGAGAGCGTGCGTGAAATTTAAATAATTATGCCCACGTCGCGTATTGGACGTTTTCCATCTCAAGAACGATAGGGATGTTGTTCTTGATGTTTGAGATTGTAAGGGCAGGATGAAACGTGTTCTTTGTGGTAGACATGATGAAAGAACAAGAAGAGAAGTAGGGATTCGTAAGAGAAAAAAAAACAAAAGTTGAAGGGAGGAGGAGGTTGGCCGACGGCCAATGGCAAGTAGGGCAGCGGAATGAGGGATTTTGGAGAAGGAAAAATTTGTCCTAGACTGTTGATACCATGAAAAAAATAATATCTTGATTATTTTCATTAATGAAGAGGTATATATACATGATATACAATATCTAAATATAGAAATAAATCTAATATAAGACTAATACCTAGTCCTAATATAATACTAATATCATAATTACACTTATACAAGAATTCTATAAATATGATAATTTATATAATTAATTTTCGGTCCATGACCGTGTATACCATTCTATCAGTTGTTGTTGTGATGGTTCTTGATCTAATATGTGGTACTGAATTCTTGTCCACGTAGTAAGATTCTGATCAACGATATATCAAGATACAACTAGGGATCATTTGGTTACTGGTCAGGAGGTGATTTATTCACGTATTAAATTCTGCATAATTTGTACCATTCATGGTAGCATTATTTTTTGCTATGTATAAATTTTAATAAAATATGGTGTTTGATTATCAATTTAAAATCTCACATAACTAATGCATGCATTATGACTTATGGGAAAATTTATGCATTATTTTATACAAAATAAAATATGAAATAACTAAACCCTACCTAACTAATCTTTATATAATTAAAATCTTCATTATTAATAATCATCAAACAAACTACTCCTAGCGGGAAAAATTGAGAATCGGTAAGAAAGTAAAAGGAAGGGGTGAGCAGGCTGAGGGCTTAAAGATGCTGGTTTCACTCTTATTACCCTAACATGTATACAAGTGTACAACGTGGTAACGACTAATTTCTTACCTACATGGAGAAATCCATGTTTTACCGAGGGGAGCCCACATAGAATAGAACAGCTACCTTATACTTGTCAAAGTTGGTAAGATATCTTTGGTTTCCTTGTGCTGCCGTTAGCTTCAGTTTTACAGCAGACAAACAAAAGTGAAAGAAAAGCAGAAAGTCATCACTCTCTCTTTCTCTACATGCAAAAGCAAAAGCAAAACCCAACTGAGTATTCCCACTTTTGACCCTCTTTCCCTGAATTCACTCCATTCCCATGAACCTCTTTCTTCTTAATTAGTCTTCTTCTATGGCTGTTTGTGACATTAAACAAGTACTGGAATTCTTGAAGAATAATGGCTTCTCACAATCTGAATCAGCTCTTATGGAGGACATCATGGAGAAATCCGAATTGGATTATGAAAGATTCTTATTCCCTATGATTCCACCACCTCCTCCTCTCAAGATTCCTTCCAGTCTCTGCCTTGATCAGCTAATTTCCAACTCTGTTTCTTCTGAAGATGAATTTGTCAGCTTGGCTTCTTCCACTACCGATTTCTGCTCCTCTGGTAAACTTCCTTTTTTTAATATGTAGGAATTTGAACAACCATTTTATGTATTTCAGAATCGTTCCTTTAATTTTACTTCTCTTTCTGGAAATTTCTTGTTACTGTTTTGTGGACTGTGCAAACGTTAAAGTAAAACTTTCCCAATTCAGAGTTTACTAGTACTAGTAATTTGGAATGACTGTTCCTGAAGATTACAACTGGCTGATATGGAATATTGCCATTTATTCTATAATTTCTTTGTTCCATCTTGGCAAACGATTTATAGATTCTTGAGTATCGAAAAGTTACTGAAAATTTTCAATTAATGTGACTCAAGAACTGATCATCTTGTGTAATGCAACACTTTGTGATTCTTCCCTTTTGTTTTTGTCTCTTCTGCATATTGTTTAGGTTTATCCTGTTGTCTCTGGTGCAGAATTTACAAATCCATATGGAATTCGTACTACGGCCGCTCCCACTTCTCAATCATCATCTGATAGATTATCTCAATTTGGTACTGCAAGAGATTGCCATGATTTTGATATGCAAAATGACCTCTTCTGGTACCGGGAGAAAGATGAAGATTTCCCCATGCCACCTTACTTTGGAAGCTCGGATGGTGTGGGGGCACCTAGTGAGGACAAGTTTGTGATGATTGAAGCGTCCAATTGGGAGTATAAATCACAAGGATGTCCGATAGCCCCAGTGCACAATGGGCAATTAGATGAAGGCTTGAAAGATTACTATCATTTGGATAAACAAAAGCACCTTGAAGGAAAAGGTGAATTTACCTGTTCATCCCCACTTTGTGCTTGCTGCAAGGGGCCAAATGTGATTTACGGTGGTGATCCTGGCGACATGGATATTAACTTAACTGAGGCTAACTATTTTCAGTATGAACCAACTGGAGAGAGGAAAACTGAATATGGCAACAACTATTCCATTGATACAAGTTGCAGTACTAACTGGGTTGGAGATCTCAAAGGTACCCCTGACCTTCAACCTAAGGCTATTGACAAAGATTACTACTCATATGTACATAGAGACTATGAACCAAAAGATGATAGATTGGAGGCTCTGGAACCCTATGAGTCAGCAGATGAAGAGGGTGGTGCTACTTCAGATGAGCTTTTGATGTTTGAAGGCGAAAATGAGTTTGAAGTATTTAATCTGAGAATTATACACAGGAAAAACAGGTTTGTTTTCATATCAATACCTCCAAAGCGTAAGTCCAATATGGATGAGTGAGTGAAAAGAATGTGTGTTATAATAGGGCTTGAACAATGTTTGATTAATAATATATGTTCCACTTGCATATTACATCAAGATCTCATTCCATCTTTTCCTCTAAGCACTTAAGTTGTTCATTTGTGGCAAACAGTTGTACTCATTTGTTCTGCCATCCACAGGACTGGGTTTGAGGAGAGCAAGGACCTGCCTATTGTTCTAAATAGTATTATCGCTGGTAGATACTATGTAACAGAATACCTTGGTTCAGCTGCATTCAGCAAAGTCATTCAGGCTCATGATATGCACACTGGAGTAGATGTTTGCTTGAAGATAATAAAGAATGACAAGGACTTCTTTGATCAGAGTTTAGATGAGATTAAGCTTCTCAAGTTTGTGAACAAGAATGATCCTTGTGATGAGCACCATATACTGCGACTATATGATTACTTCTACCATCAGGTATGCTTGAGAAAATGTTTTTTCTTCTGAGTGCTTTGCTTTGAATCACGGCTTATAAAGAACTAAAGATCAATCCTTCAACCTCTAATTGAACCAGATAATCAGCATTCGAAGGTACCATTTTTCTGTTTTTGATTAAGGGAGATGTGCGTAGAAAGGACAACTATAAAGTTATCGGCCAATCCAAACGTACAATGGAGGTTTTAGTGGAAAATTTACAGGCATACTTTTCTTGAGAGATCTCTTGCTATCAAGGAATTTATGTTGTTAGCCCTAATAACCATCTCAAAATTTCAACTCAAACTTGCTGGCTACAAAATGATAGTCAAAGATTGTCCTTAATGTTTGTTTGGTGTTTAGCTTGGACTTCCCATCTGTCTATTTGGTACGTAAAGTATCCTCTGGAACTCAAGGCCATGTCATCTTCTCATGCTATCCCCTAAATTTAGGATCTTCATTAATCTTTTAATATCATATAATCTAGAAAGGTTTGTAACGGAGATGTTTCCGTTGGTCTCTTAAAATAATTAACTTATTTGTAAAATCAACTAAGAGTTATTTTCTATGATTATGTTGATGGGTTAACATTGTAAACTATATACTCCCTGTGTTCCAGTTTTGTGACTCTATTTCCTTTTTAGTTTGTTCCAAAAAGAATGACCTCTTTTTTTTTGGTAACTAACTTTTTGCAGTAACACCAGTAAAGAGTTACAAAGCTATAGCAAGTTTATACTCACTTGCTATTTTCTCATCAGAACTACTTCAACTATAAAAAGGAAAAACAGCTACAACTTAAAATAAAAACTGCTTGATAGCAGCTGCAGCTCCCTTGCCGGCTCGAACACCACACATATAGGCAACCTCTCTAGCAATTAGTTCCCATCCTCTACTTGTCTGTTCAAAGATACTCTGGTTTCTCTCCAACCAAATAGCATAGACAAACTCAGCATATGACATTTCTTTGAGACTTCCCTTTCCCACTCTGAATGATCTGTTCAATATGATGATCCCAGTCTCTACTAGCATGAAACTGGTTGTGTGACCAAAGTAAGAGTTTCTTCCAAATTACTAAGGAGAAGGCACAGCTAGAAAACAAGTGATCTCTAGTCTCCTGATGATTTTGACAAAGTACACAATCCACCTGAACATCCATACCCCAACTATGCAACATATCTTTAGTTAACAGTCTATCTTGTAGCTGGAACCACATGGTGAATATAGCTTTTGGCCTGGCAGTGTTACTGAACATCAGGCACTTCCAAGGAGGCTTTTGTTGAGATCCAATCAACTGGAGATAGATAGTTCTAATGAGGGACTTTCCAGTGAAGTGGTTGTGCTGAAGCTGCTCAGTCAATACTCTTGCTTCCAGAATTTTCCTTACCATCCAGCAGGCTTGCTCTGGTGGTTTGACCTCTTTCTAAATTTGGAAATGATTTAACTAAAGCTTCTCATTTTGTCCTTTATAACAAACTTCTAAAGACACACAATTGTTATGGCATGTTTAAAACCAAGTTTCAAAAGTCTTATAGGGACACATGTTATAGCAAGACCATATGTTTCAAAAATCTTCTTCACTTCCTTAAAGTTTGTTTCCTGTCAAACATGTCAAACAAGGTCACGGAAACGGAGGGAGTAGCTAAAAGCTCATAAATTACACTTGTTGTTCTTATGTGTTACTCAAGGTTGATGTTTCGACCTTTTTTTTTCTTTTTTTGACACAGAGAGCTTATTGTCTCCCTCAATATTAATAACCCTACAATAACTTCTCAGTTAACTTTTAGCAGGATTGCTTTACAAATTGCACTCCGTATTAAAATGAACAGTATGAAGGGGAGCCTTGGAGTAACTAGTAAAGTTGCTCCTATGTGACCAGGAGGTCATGGGTTCAAGCCGTGGAAACAGCCTCTGGCAGAAATGCAAGGTAAGGCTGCGTACAACAGACTGATGCAAGAAAGACCCCAGACTTGGTTCCTCAACTCGAGTTGTTAAGTGAAGTCCCAAAGGTGTCAATAGCTAACCATCAACCTACGACTAAGGGCCTAGAATGGTATGGGATTTGGAGCGGATTAGGGGACATCACTTGATTATTATTAAAAGGGACAACTTTTTTGGCCTTTGTGTTGGTCCTGGCCGAGACCATACTTTTCCTTTAGCTTGCTTTTTAATTCCTAGATTAGTTACTAGTTCCTTAGGACACAATGAATCATGTAATAACTCCTAGTTTCCCTTAGGACACCATCAATGCACCATGTAATAGAGGAGGATGACTAGGCCGAGAGTTATTACCAAACGGGTGACTTGGGCGAGAATGGATAAGGTGACAAGGATTAGGAATCTAGAAAGTGTGGCCTCCAAAGGGGATAAATCGTTCATGAACTTGACTACTTGGGAGACATCAAGATTGGCTTAGGAAAGGTAAAGAGTTGGCCATGCAACTCACATAACCATTCGGTCAAGATTACACACTCAAGAAAGAAGCTTCTCATCGGATTCCAAGAATATGGATCATGAATATCTTAAGTACATGCCAAGAGGGGATGATTCTCAACATTATCCAAGAAAGACCATTTATGGACTAACTAGTTCATGTGTGAAGAATACTAAGGTATGATCTAGAAGGCAAGGAAGATTGGGATTCATTCCCTCTTCCCACTCGATCAAGAACCCCTCTCCTTCCCGTTCCCACCTTGGCCGAAATGGCTCCATTTAGTAGTATAAATAGGACCCTTATGTAATGTAAAGAGGCAGAGTCAATGAATAGAAAAACTTGAGTTTTACTCAAAACACTAAAGTATTCAACTTGTGTGCTGTCTACCTTAGTAGGTCCTTGTGTGGGCCTTCAGTTCTTGTGTGAACCAACCCCTTAGTGTAAGTTGAAGCTAGGACTTGTGTGACCTAGTTAAACCCAAGCTAAGGTCCCTTCGGTGTAAGTTTGGTTAGGACTTGTGTGACCTAGCTAAGCCCAAGCTTAAGGAACCCCCTTGGTGTAAGTGGACGTTGGAACTTGTGTGATCCAACCAAACCCAAGCCTAGGGTCTATCATAAGGTTACCGGCGACCCTCACTTGGTTAGTACTCGAGCTTGTACTTAGCAACCTCGGTCTAGTCCTTGTCCAACTGGCCAAACTCATCTTGGTGTCGACTCGAGCATTAAAACCCTCGTGTCTCTATCCTTGTTATATCGACTGTCCGTCGCTTGGTTTGTACTCGGGTTTGCACCTAGCATCCTGTGTTCATTCCTTGACCAAACCACTTCATTCTTTCCACCACCACATCTCACAATACGTCCCAAACATCCCCACTAAATGACACTGACCGAAACCACCCACAACTATCCGTCCAAACTCGAAAACCACAAACAGTCCACAAGACAACCCAATCGAGAACCTCATTGTTTCAGTAAACTTCCGACATCCTCCAACACTAAACTAACAAAGCCCGATCACCAAAACAACCCTCAACGTGTCTACAATAACCCCATAAAACGCCTAAACCCAACACTCCCTAAAACTACCCGAAACAGCCACCAAACTCCACACTGCCAGCAGAATCCGGTAAACCCGAGAACCCCATTTCCGTCCCATTTTTGGGTCGACCCGTACACAACCAAACTCCGACCCACTTACACCCCTCCTTATATACATCAGATTGGTATCAGAGTCGAGCGTTCTCGTCCCACGCACTAACGGAATGGCACACTTGAATGAGGATCTTAGGAGGGCTTTGACCGAAATAGTTGCGGAATAAGTGCAACTATTGAGAAGGGAATTTGTGGATCGAGTCATGATCGATGACGTTGAGTCCGGGGAAGAGGTTGCTCAAAACAACGCCATACATGTCGAAGGAGATGCACAAGAGGAGCCAAGACAAGAAAAGGAGGATGACCGAACCTTAAGGTTTGATCTCCCGACGTTTGAAGGTATCTTAGATCCAGAAGAGTTTGTTGAATGGCTGAGAGCCATTGAGAGACTATTTGAGTTTAAACAACATGACGACCATAAGTGCTTCAAGGTTGCCACATTACAGTTAAAATCATTTGCTTCCGTGTGGTATGAGAATCTAAAGTCAAGCCGGAGAAGACATGGTAAGACCAAGATCCATTCTTGGGAGAAGTTGAAAAAGCACTTGAAGAGAAAATTCTTGCCGAGAGAATATGAACAAGACCTTTACCTTAAACTCACTAAGCTTCGACAAGGTGATCTTAAGGTCGAGGAGTACGTCCGAGAGTTTGAAAGTCAACATGCTATGTGACTTGGAGGAAAAAGAATCACAACGTATTGCACGGTTCATTGGGGGATTGAACGCGGCAATACAAGAAAAAGTGGAAGTGTCCACCTACCACACCTTTGAAGATGTGTGCCACTTGGCACTCAAATTTGAACGACAACAAAATAAGGGTGGTACAAGACCCTATACCAAACTCGCAAGTGTTAAGGAGAAAAGTAGTACTTCCTATTCCAACCCGTTGTACAACCAAGAAGATGCGGGAAAAGATAAGAGAAAGAAAGTGGAAGTTGCCAAGGGAGTTGATAGAGGCGGGAAAAGGTGCTTCAAATGTCAAGGACTTGGACACTTTGCCAAAGAATGTCCTAATCCGAGAGTCATGACACTTGAGGGGTATAAAGAATGTGGAGACGCCTTTGCCGTGGAAGAAACCGAAGTTGAAGAAAACCAAGAGGAAGATGAGGCCCTTGCGGAAGATGGTGTGAGTTTGGTTCTTCAACATGTGCTAAGTGCACAACTAGAAGAACTTGAGGAAACACAAAGAGAACAAATCTTCTACACCCGATGCAAGGTGAACGAGAGGGTGTGTAACATGATCATCGACGGAGGAAGTTGTGCCAACATGGCTTCCGTTGAAATGTTGGGTAAGCTACAATTTCCTACCCGCGAGCATCCGAGGTCCTATAATCTCCGGTGGGTGAACAAGGCACACAGACTAAGGGTAACAAATCAAGCTCTTGTTAACTTCCGGATTGGAGGATATGTAGATGAGATTTGGTGCGACGTCCTTTCTATGGATGCGTGCCACATCTTGTTGGGGCAACCTTGGCAATATGATCGAAAGATGACACATGATGGTAAAAAGAACACCTACTCTTTCCACCAAGATGGCAAGGATTTCCGGTTGATGCCATTATCATCAAGTAAGGTGAGAGAAATGAAGATCCAAAACGCCCAAAAGTGCAAGGCTGGATCCGAAGCTCTCTTTCTTGAGGAGCGGAAAGGAGAAGAAGAGTCCAAGAAGGGGAGTGCCGTAAATATCTTAGTGTGTAGAAAGAAAAGGACCCTTGAAGATGCCGGCTCGAAGGAAACCTTAGAGGTTTTAGAAAGTGCATTATCGAATGGTCCCACAAATTGACTACCATCAACAAACAATATTGATCATGCTCTTGAAGTAGTTCCCGGAGGATCACCCCCTACCTATGATGATAATCCGAAGGAGACATCCGAGTCGCTTGTCCACAAGGATCTTTGTTCATGTCCGGTACCTATTATGGAGCATATGTATCAATGGCCAAACGGTTCACAACTTTACCTTGAGGTACAAATCCCTAATACCGAGAATGGATGGCTATTTGGATCACTTGGATGGAGCTAGATTACTTCTCAAGGTGGCTTTGAAAGGCTTCTCCCAACTATTGACTATCCGAGAGGGAATTGAACGAAAAACGGATCTCAAAATCCAACATGGTGTGTGCGAGTGGCTTGTGGAGTCATTCGGAGAATGTAACACCCTAAGCTCTCCCATAATTCTCATGCACAAGGATTGCTTAATCAGGGAATACAAGGTATATTCCGAGAAACTTTGCATTAAGCCAACCGAAGTAAACCGAAGATGGCTCAAGAATACAAGTGTCCTCCGAGAATGTGGTTTGTCTTCTCCCTATCCCCATATGTTCCAGAACTATGGTCCCTTTGCTGCCCCTATCACGGTCATGAAGATGCAATTTGAAGTTGAACATGAGTTTTGGAAAGTTGGTGCCGACCTAATCAAAGAACAAACAACCATGACTCCCTATGGCGAGAAGTTGAGAGGTGCGCACCGCAATCCTTCGACGTATGACTCCTTGATCAAATGGGAAGATTACTTAAGGTATGGCCTTTTCAAGTTGTTGAATAAGCTCTGTGATATCTCATACAAAGAAAAACTTCCGGACAAGGATGAAGGTTCAACGTGTTATGAAGTGTCCTCATACTTAAACCGCGAGAATTTGAGGACAAATTCTTACATACATCAATATTAATGACCCTGCAATAACTTCTCAGTTAACTTTTAGCAGGATTGCTTTACAAATTGCACTCCGTATTAAAATGAACTGTATGAAGGGGAGCCTTGGAGTAACTGGTAAAGTTGCTGCTATGTGACCAGGAGGTCATGGGTTCAAGCCGTGGAAACAACCTCTGACAGAAATGCAAGGTAAGGCTGCGTACAACAGACTCTTGTCTCCCTCAATATTAATGACCCTGCAATAACTTCTCAGTTAACTTTTAGCAGGATTGCTTTACAAATTGCACTCCGTATTAAAATGAATTGTATGAAGGGGAGCCTTAGAGTAACTGGTAAAGTTGCTGCTATGTGACCAGGAGGTCATGGGTTAAAGCCGTGGAAATAGTCTCTGGCAGAAATGCAAGGTAAGACTGTGTACAACAGACTCTTGTGGTCCGGCCCTTCCCCGGACCCCGCGCATAGCGGGAGCTTAGTGCACCGGGCTGCCCTTTTTTTTATTTTTAAAATGAACTGTATAGGAAAGAAGAAAGGGAGTAATTTGGTTTTCTTCAATAAATGATGATGAAGGAAAAGGATGTCAGTTGAAAAACAATGAGATAAACCAAAAAGTTTCCTAAGAGTGGCTGCTTTCTACCACCTGTTTGCTGCTCTATTTAGGTCTTGTTCATTCTAATACTACATGTTTTGCCTTGTAAGACAAATTAGGCGTTCTCTTATCTCATACCTATCCTTAACCAGTTTAGTCCAAACTAGTTACGTTTGTCTCATGTTTATGAATCCTCTGCTTCCGCTAATAATTTTTTTTAGCTAAATGTACATTGGTTCCAGAGATCTTAGGTCTTTTGAATTAAATTCCCTTCACGTGATTTTAGGCCAATCTCGTCTATTTTAATACCTTCAATCATCATATTGTCACACCTTCTACTGTTGCAACATCTGAAGGTCTACTTTGTCGTGGGATATGGCCAGACCATTCACACAACCTTTTTTCTTTTTATTCTTTGTGTGCTATTGCACTCTCTATTAGAAATGGATCATTTCTAGTCTTGTCCAATTCTGTATGACCACATATCCATCTCTCTCATTCACATTTTTACTGCAGTCATCTTGTGTGGTATGTTGGGACTTAGAAGCGCAACATTCTCAGTCATATAGCATTGTTCTTTTATTTATAACCTTAAGACAAAAATGTTGAAACACCAAAGAGAGTTTCTTGAATGACATCTATCTTATACGTCATTGGTACTTATTAATTATTACTGTAATTTCTTGTTGTGTTTTTGGTTTTGGAACTTCTGTTGTTGCTTAAGTCTGACTGTTAAAAGATATTGATTGGGATCTGCGTTCAATATCTATTAACTGTACTCTTTGTTTTGCTTTTATAACATGCAGGAACATCTCTTTATTGTTTGTGAACTTCTCCGTGCAAATTTATATGAATTTCAGAAATACAACCGAGAATCTGATGTAGAGCCTTATTTTACAATGAGCAGGCTGCAGGTCTGTTTGTTCTAGTAAATTAAAATTTGGCAGCGAAACCACAAAATATATCTAAGTAAAAGGAAAGGAGTGAAATGTAATTGTGTTGGTTATTTGTTCCTTAACAGACCATAACTCGACAGTGCTTGGAGGCACTAGCGTTTTTGCATAATTTGGGGATCATCCACTGTGATCTGAAGCCTGAAAATGTTCTCATCAAAAGTTATCGAAGATGTGAGATAAAAGTTATTGATCTTGGAAGCAGTTGCTTTCAGTCAGACAGCTTGTCCTTATATGTACAGTCTCGTTCCTATAGAGCTCCCGAAGTCATCTTAGGCCTCCCTTATGACGCAAAAATTGATCTTTGGTCTCTTGGCTGCATCTTGGGAGAGTTGTGCTCTGGGGAGGTATGCTCCTACTTTTCCTTGATTTATGTTGTATGGTTCTTCTTTTTTTTTTTCCCATTTTTTCTGTTGACTTTCCTTTTACTATTATTTACTTTATTGCTTGGTAAAATTCAAATTGCCAATAGTATTCTTCCTCTTCCTGATTTTCCCTCCTTTTTTTGTGGGGGGTGGGTGGTGCTTAAAACAAGTTAAAAGGATTCATTGGCATATGTTTCAGAGGCAAACACTCTAAACATTTGTATTGTTTGGTAGGTGCTTTTTCCAAATGAAGCAGTTGTTATGTTGCTTGCACATGTGATCGGAATGCTTGGTCCTATAGACATGGACATGTTAGAAAAGGGACAGGAGACGCACAAATATTTCACAAAGGATTATGACCTTTATCATATAAATGAGGTTTGCCTCTTAGTTCATCCTTTTCATTCTTTCAAGACTGTATTATTAACAAATTTAGCAATTTTTTGTGCTGGTATTCACGTGATTGTTTAGTCTTGGCATGTTTTCATCTCTGTCCCATTTTCTTTCTCTTATTTTTGTTTTATACCATGGTATTCCCCATTTTTCACCAAGTAAAACTTCTTGTTCATTATTTGCAAACTTTGAAGCTTTATTTCCTTGAGTTATACTGAAGCGACTCTTCATCCTTTACCTTACTAGAAAGTAACCTTGAAGTCTTTTAACTTAATTCTTGTAAATCATCAAAGTCATTTTCAACTAAGAGCAGTTAAAACTGAGATAACAAATGTGGTAGAAAGCTGTGTTATTTAAGAGCGCATGGATCATCCAGCTACCTTTTGATGAACTGCGAGAACTGGTTTACCCATTTAAATAAAAAAGAAAACTTTTCTGCTTGCATGTGTTTCCTTTTTTTCTGGGCTTTTCTTTGTCTGAACCTGCTCTTGAATCTTTTTGCTTGGCAAGGAGCTCTTTATTTGACATGTCTGTATGTAAATTCTGTCTAAATAGCAAGTACCTCATAGTCATGTCTCAGAAGATTAAGATTATTGATAGAAAATATGCTATATTTCTGGTGTGATTCCTTGGAAGACCTTTAAACCCTCAGTTAAGCTAGATATATCTCTGAGCATTGAAAAAAAAAACTAGATATATGTATACACTAGCTAGCTAGATTTTACCTTGAGCAATGCTCTTACAAAATGATTTAATTAATTCAGAAAGTGAATCTGAGTCCAATTTCAATTTACTTTTCCGCTATTCATCTTCATTTATTTGCAGTTGCAATATTTAAATCTTCAAGAACTGCTACAAGCTAATCATCTAATTGAATACACTTGGTCCATTAGCTACCTCCGTAGTCACCCAACCTAGTAATAATGCACCATCATATGTGAAGCCTTTTGAAGGTATATGCTTTCTGCCCGTATTTTTTAAATAAAGATTTCTTCACTTCCTTTTCCATGAGTTGCTCGCATAGCGTGGCTAGAGTTTGCAACTTACTATATAACTGGATAAACTGTAGAATGATACAGTTGTCCAATTTCTGATTTATGTTTGGAATTCTGTAATAGGATACTAGTCTACTAGAATACATAATCCCCGAGGAAACGTCATTGGAGCATCAGCTGTCAGTTTCTGATCCATTGTTCCTCGACTTTGTCATAAAGTTGCTTGAGATAAGTCCTCAAAAACGCCCTACGGCCAAAGAGGCCCTAGATCACCCTTGGCTTTGCCATTCGTACGAGTAGAATCCAAGTTGACTTGTTTTTGGTAATGTTTGTTCACGTTTCATGGTATATTAATATCACCAGCTCGAAGCTGTTCTCAAGGCACACAGGTTTCCTGACAGAGCAAAGGTTTGTTCTTTGTTGCGGATATTGATTCAATGGGTACATAGTTGTCAAATTCTCTGTTGCGTATACCAATTGCTGATTTTCATTATTGATGCTTTGTTGTATATTATTATAGGGAAAAACTGTTTTGTTTTGCCTTTGGGATATAAACCAGTCTCCCAATGCAGTTTTGAGTCTTGAGACATATGAATACACTCTTGACGTGTATTCATGATTTTATTTTTTTGTAAATTATGAAAAGAATTCTCTTGGTTATAGTGTTGATAAAAGCTGCTTCTGAGAGTTTGCAGTTGACCAGTTTTTTATGTCTTCAGATGGCAGGTCATCTTTGAACTTGGCCTTTTTCTTTTTCTAACTTATGAGATGGACAAGATCCCATATCAAATCGATCTCTATAAACCACTAATGTGGTGGATGGACAGGATTCCTCCAGCCGTTCCCCTTAATAGAGGTATAAATTCGAGTCCACCGAATGAAAAATTGCTGATAGAAGTGTGTTTTTTTAATAAGTCTTAAGCAACGCGAATTTGAACTAGTTGCACAATGTGTTCTCAATGCTAAATGGTTAGACTAAAAATAGTCCGTCTCTATTTGTTAAAGGGTACTTAAATCAGAAGTATAAGGTTGAAAGAAAGATGGAATATGCAGCAGTAGTACTAGTGGCTATGTGCCCATGCTGAGCACGGGTCTAAGTACAGTTGCATACCTTATGTATAACTGGAAAAATCATTCAATAATTAAATCAATGAATAATGTATGATAAAAAACTATTACCTGAAATTATTACTGTTAATACTCATCATAGTCATAAGATTTCTAATAAAGCTCCATAAAGGAAAATGAGACTGAAAATAAAAGAAAGTTAAGGAGAATATATAGGAGGCATATGGAATTTAATTTATAAGATATAATATATTGTGTAAAATCTTCTTACATATGGTCAACCTAATATGTAGTATGCCACAGTAAATATACAATATGACATTAGGAATGTTATTTTTTATCTTCTCTTCCCATATAGGGTAGTTCTGATATACATATAAGAGCTTATTTTTATCTTTTTATCGTAAGATTGTAAGAATTTTCAATATAAATCCATCTGTACGTACCTAAAGGCGACGCAAGCTAGGACCTCAATGTTTTCCCTTTTATTTTATATTTATTATTTTAGTTGTGTTTCCTCTTTCTATATATATTTTTTATTTTGGTTCAATATTTTTTCCGCTGTTCTTTTGAGAGTAACTTGTGGCATGCCTTGTGAATTGCGCTTATTGTTCTTCCAGCATAGTGGAGAAGGATGATGTATGCTAATTGTGTGAAGGGATAATAACTGCTAGTTGTGTGAGTCAAAAATAGCAAACTACAGTAAACGGATTTCGCCAGTAATGAAATTGCTCTATTTCAACGTAATTACATGAACCTTTAAATAAAGGGATAAACAAGGTGTTCTAAAGAATGAGTGCTGGATTTTTTGTCCACAATTTTAGGAACAGTCTAAGGAATTTGTACATAACTAGTGTCAGTAAATAGTCTGGAGGGCTTCTCTCGGATGATATACACTTGATTTTAGTAAGTTGAATCAAGCAATTTGTCCCCAACAACATAACACAGTAACTAGATTTGTGATACACTTGGTCATAACCAAGAGAAGAGAAAATAATGAACAAACATTCTAAAACTCTTAAATAAGGGGGTTTTCTATGAGTCCAGCGTGCACATGTTTTAAGCCAAAATTCCAAAAAAGATTGTGAACTACACGATAAACTAAAAGGGGTTTATCGTGTAGTGGTCCACGAGTTATTAAAACTTTTAATGGACCTTTTACCGTCCGTTTGAGGGTCTCCACGATTTTTTAAGAAAATGATTCTTTTGCAAATCGTGAAGCCTTACACGATTTGCAAATATATATATTTTTTTTAAAATGTAGCAAATCGTGTAGGGATATACAATTTGCAAGAGAATTTTTTTTGTTTTGTAAGTCGTGTAACTCTACACGATTTGCCAACCCAAAAAAAAAAGTCTTCTTCTGATAACAACTCCTTGGCCCATATAATCTGGGTTCACTGCCTTCTTGAAAATGCATTCTAAAGACTTTGCCACTAAAATTCTTGGTCCTACATTTTTTGCCAACACTCTGTGATTAACGCTTTTGAACTTATCATTTGTGATTAACTACAAAACAAAATGGACACTAGTCAATTAATTGATCAAGTTTGCGACATTTTTTTAGGGTTAGCAAAATTGTGTAGCCCTACACGATTTGCTATTCGTTTTGTTTTTTTAAAAAATATCTTTGCAAATAGTGATAGCAAATCCTGTTGGGCTCCATGATTTGCAAAAGATTTTGTTTTTAAAACAAATCGCGGAGACACTCAGACGGGTGGTAAGGGAAGTTTTAACAATTCGTGGACCACTACACGATAAACCCCTTTTGGTTTATCGTGTAGTTCATAATCCCTTTTGAAATTTTAGCTTAAAAATGTGCCCTTTAGGCACCGGACTTGGTTTTCTTTATCCTTATTAACATGGACGTTGTTTGCAACAAAATTTCAAGTTCTGAAATTGCAACCACAAAATAATGATTTTATATATCAAGATTGTGAGTACAAATTTGTGTATTTCCTTGATTCTTCTCTCCTATTTTTCTCCGTAATTCGAGGGTCGTTAGTAGCGTATTTCTCGAACTAGGATGATATATGCCTCCTTGAGATTTATCTCCATGAAAGAATTTTGTGGATCTTCTTGAAATATTTGACTATCAAGAAGAGTCTAGCCATACATCTTGATCTCTTTGTGAATATCTCATAATTTGTGGGGTTTTCGAGATGCATTTTCAGGGGAATATGTGTCATTTTATATAGGCATGAGTTAGGGTTTAGGGTAAAGTAACATCCAAGAAAACCTAACAGACTTAGAGTTTGAAGATGAAATAGAATCATACAGTAGAGTTCTACAAATTTTCTATGTCTACAAATTCCCCCTACTTTAAGGCTTGTCGAAGTGTAGACTTGCCTAAACTCAAAGACGAGACTTGAAGTATCCATAAAAAATGGAGGTTCCACCTTTCAGTGCGGATTTGATTTGTGAGAGAAGAGATGAAGGGCAAACTTGGTCCCACTGGGAGTGCCAAATTATTTGCAGCGAATTTTCAAATACAGAAAATAAACTGCAATCACAAAATAATGATTTTATATATCAAGATGTGAGTACAAATCTGTTTATTCCCTTGGTTCTTCTCTCATTTTTTCTTCTCCGCAATTCGAGGGCCGTTAGTGGCGTATTTCTCGAATGTAGGATAATTTGGATGTGGGCTTTCTTGGAGTGTATTTGATCTCCAAGAATGTCAGGGGCGACACTTCGAGTTGATCTTTGCGGCTTTGAGAAAGACGGTATTTGATGCATATCATGTCTTGATCTCTTTATAAATATCCCATGAATTTGTGAGATTTTTGAGATGTCTGTTCAGGGAAATATGTGTTCTTTTATATATGGGTGAGTTAGGTTTAGGGTAGAGTAGCCTCCAAGAAACCCTAACAGACTTAGTTTAAAGATGGAATGGACTCGTCTTCTAGAGTATTACAAAATTTTGATATCTAGATATGTCATGTTTTTCTTTCAATCGTTGCTATACAATTACTCCTTTTTTTTTCTCCCTCTTATGCACCTTTTTCTCTCTTAATGCTATTGTTTCCTGAGTGTCAATTGCCAATGATGTATTGCAACTATTTCAATGAAGTTTTCTGTTAATTATAATAGATCAAGGAGAGGTGCTAGACGAAGAGCTTTGAGAATCGAATATTATCACAGTATATGTTGAAATTCTGCGCCTTCTAATGTAAAGTAGATAATGTCTTTTTTTTTTAATCAAATATGTGCTATGTAAGATATTTACATCCTTTTATTACTACTCTAGAGTATTCCTTTAGTAGATGATATCATATTTTTTGTGATAATTTATGTGGTCTTTACTAGCAAATTTCCAATGAGGCAAGCTAGGCCCCGTCTGGTCATAAGTAATATTTCAGTTTTTACAACTTACAAGTATTGAAGTTCATATTTTGAAAATACTAATTTAGTTATCACTTTTTGCAGATACTAACATTTAAAAATGCAAGTGAAATTGAAAAAATAAATGTTAGAATAGTATTTCAAGTGAAATCATTATATTGACTCACAAATGGCCAACACTTTTTTCAAGTGATACATGTGCAAATACAACTAAAGAGTACTTTTTTCATTTTTAATTTCAAATATTTATTATTCAACTTTAACCAAATTTATGGAAACACCTACAAGATGGTCGCAAAGGCAAAAGCAAAGAAAGTGGAATGTTGGGATCCAAAATCAATGTTAGCCGTTAGGCATATAAATTTCAAGAAAAGCATATTTATATAAAATGTTCAAAAGTAAAATAAAATTATCATCAAAAGTAAAAGTGATGCAACAAAAAATTTAGAATTGCATATACATAAAAGGAGTAGCAATAAATTTCATAATTTAATGTGCAAATGTGACAAGTTGGACCAGTTAAGAAAGGGCTTTGGACGTTGTGGTTGTCCAAGGGTGAACTACTTTTATCCACGGCATAAAGCTTGCTGCCCCCCATTTATAGACAACATTATATTATTTTTTTGTTCTTTAAGTTATGGATAAATTTTATTTTGATACTTTTAATATATGATTTAGCACATTTATTTTTAAATTAATTAATTTTTTTTTGCTCTTTTATATAAAATATATGTTATGTTTTGTACTATTTTAAAAAGTACATAACTTCAAATATGAAGTAGCAATACAAGTTTAACATAAAAATATGCTATATATTATTTCTCCATTTAAAATTATGTTAATAATATGTGCTTAATCAGACATCATGAGCACTAAAATCAAATTTTATTCATAATTGGAGGACTAAAAACTTTGAGAAGTAATTTTTCTGTTTCAATTTACGTGGCACAATTTTTTTTTAGTTTGTCCCAAAAAAATATCACATTTCTATAATTAGAAATAATTTAACTTTAAATTTTCGCTTTTACCCTTAATAGTAAGTTCAAATTTTTTTAACTTGACACCCGAGGGGAGACAACTCAACTCAATAGGTAGATACTGATTTATAGCCGCACAAATGTCTTATATTTGTTTAAGAGCACACATTTCAAAAGTCAACACTTCTTTCTTAAACTTTATGTTAAGTCAAATGGTGTTATATAAATTTAGACGGAGGGAGTAATAAATTTCTACATACCTTAATTCGTTTTCTGAATCTAACCTTAACAATCCAATTGTCACCAACGCTTCACAATATATACCAATAAAATTAAATTTTATCAAGAAATGATGTGGCGATGATGAATGGGCAGGAACAGGCTACAAAGACCTTGCCTGACCCTATAGGTACACGACAACAAGTTGACAAACAAGCTACATGAGAGGGAGATAAAACGTGGGATGATATCGTTAATGGTGGTAATATGACAACAATAGGGATTGACTGAAATATGTTTTCCCAATGAAGAGTGGGAAGCTAATTCTTCAACTTAGGCAACAGAAAGTTGAAATTGATAACAAGAGGTGGAAGCTGACAATTATACTGTAGGTGGTTGGAAACACACCATTAATTGAAATTGTAGAGAGATTTATTGCTCATCAATGAAACATTTTGATAAAATTAAAGCTATATCTTGGTAATGATGACTACTTTTATTGTATAATTTAAAAGGAATCAAGTGCTTCATCCATGCATAGACAATAAATAATAAATCAATTATAACAAAAGAATGGACTGCCTCTTTTGATAAAGAGGAGCTACTAAAGACACTGCCCTTTGGGTGAATTTTTCTAGTTTGCCTTTGAATTGACGGGAAATGGAATCGTTGAACAAGATTGCTAGTGGCAATGGAAACCCTTTGTATCAGATGAGTGCTCAACTGATTTTGATAGAATCTCTTATGCAAAGAGTTTTGATTAAGATGGACATTACTTGACCTCTACCATCAACGGTCAAAGTTCAGGACCCTGGTGGTAAGATGTTTGATCAAGTATTCTAACCTATAATTATAATCAAATATAAGAATATACGAAATAAATAATTGAATGATATGATTAAAGATAAGAAAAAAAAATCTGATAAATAATTTACAATCTGAAAGTGCTACTCCCTCTGTAGCAATTTATATGACATACTTGTCTTTTTAATCATAAAGGACCGTATGTATCATGGTCCGATTTGGACTCAGTAAAATGTAATTCATGTATAATTGTAATTATGGTATTAGTCTTGTACTAGGAAAATGTATTAGAATTAAAATAGGAAAATGTAGAATTATTTTCCTATATTGTCCATATTTAGCAATTGTATATTTGTATATATACCTCTCATTATCAATGAAAATAATCAAGAGATTATTTCTTTCATGGTATCAGAAGTGTAAGGCGAAAATACCTTCTCTCCAACACTCCAGCTGCCCCTTCTTTTCTCGATTTTCGTGCCTCATCTCGGATTCCGTGCATATACTTTCTCCTCATCTATTCCCAAATTTTCTTCCAAATCCCTCATTCACCTATTGTTCTTTCATTATGTCTACGTCAAAGAACATGTTTCATCCCGCCCTTACAGTTTCCAACATCAAGAACCACATCCCTATTGTTCTTGAAATGGAAAACGTCCAATACGTGACATGGGCAGAATTATTCAAAGTTCACGCACGCTCACATCAAGTCCTCCATTACATAATCCCCTCGGTACCTGACGTGGAGAAAGTGTCTGTCACGACCAGACCCGACGAGCCGCGACTAACCCCCCTAATGACGTCATTATACTAACCTCACACATAATTCAACTAACCCTTAATGAGTCTGAAATCCGGCAGCATAACATTGCAATAACAACATATGCCAGGGTAGGCAAGCCGACAAGGCTGCCCTTACCTAAGAATGTACATGTCTCCTGAGGAGTCACAACTAGCAATATAACATAACAAGCAAGCTGACAAGGCTGCCACCAGATAGTAACGTATATACATGGGAACACCCCAGCAGAGAATACAATAACATGACTGACCAAAACAGAGTTATAACCCTTATATACGTACAACACACCACTGTCTACAGACCTCTATAAGAAGAACAACGACATATGACGGAACAGGGCCCCGTCGTGCCCCTAAATACAAACATAAGTCTAAAAGAGGTTCGGTACCAAAATGACAAAGCTCTGGATCAAAGGAGCTTTCCAACCTGCTGAGTAGGAACCTAGGCCTGAGGTTCACCAAACTGAAAACATGTACCTGCGGGCATGAAATGCAGCCCTCCCCCCCCCCCCCGAGAAAAGGGGGTCAGTACGAAATAATGTACTGAGTATGTAAAATATGAAGCTGTAAAAGAGATCATAAGTAGCCAACAGAAAACATGAGATCAGTATAAAAATTAGGATCCAAATCCAACTGTGCCATAAACCATAAAAGTCAGTTGTGCCTTATAAAAATGAGAGTCAAGTCAAGAAAATATGAATGCCTGCCCATATACATATATATACCTGTAACGTAACCCGACCCACTAATGCGGGACTCGGTGGAATCATATCATAACCCGGCCCATGATGGGACTCGGTAAGTCATATCTCATCTATGGATCATCCTACGTAACCCGGCCCTCTAGTGAGGGTCTCGGTGAAAAATGCAAGGTTGTGCACGAACGTAACCCGGCCCGGGACTCGGTGAGGTGATGTAGTAACACTTAGCACGAGTAGATATCATGAGTAACCATATGCAAGTAAAAATTATCATTTGACTCTCAATAAAATCATTATAATAATATCATAATAAACTCTTTGCTGAAAAATCATAGGCATTTCTCATAACAATCCTCTTTAGGAATTAAACTGTATAAGAATTAAGTACGTCCGCCGTACTTTCATTAAATCATGCCAAAAAGAAATAAGTAAGGGTTTCACATACCTCTTAGACGAACTAATCAACTCAATATTAGAGTACGTCTCATTTTAGAACTTCAACCTTGTTGTTGAATTTATCTAAGTTCCACGGGTCCTTTTAAGCTCTATGAATGATTATCTATATCATACGGACGAATTGCATCACAATCGAATCAACACATTAAAAACAGATTCTTAGGGACATTCTAACGAACACCTTGAACGCGTAGAACCTATATTCTTTCTATATCAAAATCTATGTAAGTAGTGAAACATCCAACTCTCTTAATCCTCCTTCTTATACTACTACAATCTCCAAAACAGTACCACAATTTCACATGCAATCCCAGTAACTCCCAATTACAGCAGTCCTAACGATACCCAACCCAAATTCGCATTTTCGACAATCGTCTTTAGAACTAATAGCAAGAATCAAGTCCAGAACTTGTACAAACTTAGAGAATAAGGAAGATTACCTCTCTTAAATACAGCGACGAGTATCGTTGGAAAATCGCTTGCTCGAATCAGCTTCTGACCAACAGAAACAGAACCCAAAATCAATTCGCGCCAGAATCCTTTCGTACTCAAGGTTCTTGTAAAGCTTCTGAGTTTCTAGGCTTGTTCTTGGCTTCGATTCTACTGGAATCAATGCCCAGAACACCTTGTATTTCTCCTTCGCTTGATTATATGAAAGCTCACGGAAATCCCCAATTTTTGGTCGAAAATTTCAGAAAACCCACCAACTGAGCTTACTCTTGTTGCTAGAAATGAATTTGGTGGAGGAATTTGGTAGAGATGAAGAGAGCACACTGAAGGATCGATGGTTGAAGAGATGGAGTTGAAGAAATGGGAAAAAAATGGAGAAAGAAGGCCTTATGGGCTGATATCGGTCGATCGGTTTGGGGCTTAGCCACCCCCAAATTGATTATAAGAACACACGTACCAAATCCCACTATAAATTGTCCCCTCCCTAATTAATTAATCCTACAATTTATTTAATTATACACACAATTAAATTTCCGATCTCCAATTATTTAAATCCCGACGATTACTAAAATCCTCTTATGTCAATATCATACTTCCCGTAATAAAATACCAGCCTATACTCTCTTCGGGGATACACAATTATTATTAAACTCCGTCGTCACACTTACTAAATCCCAAAATTATTTCGGGATCACGCCCTTTTATATAACGATCTACTTATTAATATACACAAGTACAACAAAAAATTTCCCGGGTCCGGGTCTACTCACCTACGTTATGAGTTCAATCGCTACCCGAAAATACGGGGCGTTACAGTGTCTACCCCAAGGATAATCCTACGTTATGGACAACCCTTGATGCTACCGTTCTCCAGTGGATTTATTCCACTATCTCTACAGACCTATTACATACGATTATTGAACCCGACGCTACGATGATGGACACTTGGAATAGGGTGCGTGATATATTCCAAGATAACAAGAATTCTCGTGTTGTCACCCTTGAGCAGGAATTTTCTCATATTAACATGGAAGATTTACCTAACGTCTTCGCTTATTGTAATAGGCTGAAAGAATTGGCGGACTAACTCCGCAACGTTGGTGCGCCCGTTACCAATGATCGTCTTGTTCTTCAAATTGTTGCAGGCCTAACTGAGGCCTATAATGGCGTTGGAACACTACTTCGTCAAAGTAATCCTTTACCACCATTTGATCAGGCCCGTTCCATGCTCACATTGGAAGAGGCCTGCTTGGCTAAAAAGGCGGCTACCAGAGCAAATTCCATCATGATGATGGCCATGTTAGACAATCCTTACTCATTCTCCAAATATTCTGGTCAAAACTGTAATAATGGTGGCGCCAAAAAGGGTCAAAATCGTAAAAATCATTGCAAGAACCACAGTGGCAGTCGCGGCGGTACCGGAAATCGAAACAGTGGCGGCAAAAACAATGGTTGTCGAGCGATGAGCCCGCAGACTAATCGGGCGGCGACCATGGGCCTATTCGTCGTAGGTCGGGCGATGGCTTGGCCCAACTACCCTTACCCATCGTCACTAATTCTCGAGAACTGGGCCCAATTCCAAAATGCTTCCAGGCCCAGTTTCCCAGTCCAGCATTCCAATTCAAGTTCTCGCCCTGCTGGGCCATGACAGCAGGCTGGCCTGCTAAGGCCTTTGCCTCCGCAGGCCTTCACTACTACGGGCCCAACTTCAGTCCCAACACCTACGGATATTGAGCCCGCAATGCATACACTCGGATTAAATCCCCCGGACGTAAATTGGTATATGGACACCGGTTCCACTTCTCACATGACATCCGCACCATGTACTCTTTCGTCTTATTTCAATTTGAGCAACAATCGTGGTATAATTGTTGGTAATGGTCATTCAATTCCAATTCCTGGTTATGGTCACACAAATTTATCTCCCCCACATCCACCTCTTGTCTTAAAAATGTTCTTCATGCCCCTCACTTAATTAAAAAATTGGTGTCCGTTAATTTTGACCCATTTGGATTCTCTGTGAAGGATTTCAAGACAGGGATACCTATAATGAGATGCAATAGTAAGGGAGAACTTTATCCACTCACCATCGCAACCATTTCCACAAGTCAAGCCACACCTTCCACGTTTGCCGCTCTTACTCCTTTCTTGTGGCATGCACGTTTGGATCATCCGGGGTCATTTATTATTTCTTCTCTACATAAAAATAATTTTATTGATTGCAAGGGTACGCATAGTACTTCACTTTGCTCTTCTTGTCCATTAGGAAAACATGTTCGATTACCGTTTGTAGTATCTACTTCTCGTACATTTATGTCGTTTGACATTATTCATAGTGATTTGTGGACATCTCCCATTTTAAGTTCTTTGGGTCATCGTTATTATGTCTTATTCTTGGATGATTATTCTAACTTTTTGTGGACCTTTCCTTTATCCAAAAAATCTCAAACTTTCTTAAACTTTAGAGCATTCATCCGTACCCAATTCGAACGGAAAATTTAAAACATTCAATGTGATAATGGCAGGGAAAATGATAATGGGCCGTTTCAGGATTTTTGTGACACTCATGACATGTCTTTTCGGTTTTCTTGTCCACATATGTCCTCTCAAAATGGGAAGGCCGAAAGAAAAATTCATATCATTAATAATATTGTCCGAACCTTGCTAGCTCATGCTTCATTACCTCATTCTTTTTGACATAATGCTTTACAAATGGCTACATATCTACTTAACATCCTCCATAACCAAGGCTTATCATATCAATCCCCACTTAAAATTCTTTACAATAAAGATCATTCGTATTCTCATGTTAGGGTGTTTGAGTGTTTATGCTATCCACTTTTCCCGTCTACTACAATTAATAAACTTCAAGCTCGTTTAACCGCTTGTGTGTTTTTGGGTTATCCATCTAATTATCGCAGTTATAAATGTTTTAATTTATCCTCTAACAAAATCATAATTAGTCGCCATGTTATTTTTTATGAAACCCAATTTCTGTTTGCTAAATTGCGTAGTTCGGTGTCTAGTTCATATAATTTTTTGGATGATCGAATCTCACCGTGTATTCTCCACCATTTATCCGAGATGTTCCGTGACCCAAATCCGCCATCAGGCCCACAAAATCATGTTCCAGGGTCAACTCGGCCAGCAGGTCTACTGCCTGCTGGCTCAACTCATCTCGACCTTGGTCCCGGATCTCAACCCAATCCTTTTTTCGGTGATGATCCATGATCATGGCCACTTTCAGAATTGTTCCATCTTCAGTTTCTCGGTCAGTTATTGGGCCTGCTGGCCAGTCTACTGCCACCCCGGTAATTCTCCCAATCCCGTCCAATTCCACATCGAGTCAAGGGCCAGTTACTCGTAGCCAATGGGGTATTTTAAAACCAAAAATGCATTTTAATCTTAATTCTAATATCACTAAATCTCCCTTACCACGTAACCCCGTGTCTGCCTTTCATGACCCGAATTGGAAATTAGCCATGGATGACAAATATAATGCTCTTATTGAAAATAAGACGTGGGAGTTGGTGCCTCGTCCACCTGGTGTTAATACTATTCGGTCTATATGGATTTTACTCACAAAGAAAATTCTGACGGTTCTTTTGAGAGACATAAGGCCCGTCTTGTAGGTGATGGTAAAACACAACAGATTGGCATGGATTGTGGAGAGACATTTAGTTCGGTGGTCAAACCGGCTACCATTCGCATTATGCTTAGTATAACTCTCTCGAAGGCATGACCTATTCACCAGCTGGATGTGAAAAATGCTTTCTTACACGATGATCTTAAGGAGACAGTATACATGCATCAGCCCTTGGGTTTTAGGGACCCTAATTATCCTCATCATGTCTGTTTGCTGAAAAAGTCCTTGTATGGGCTTAAGCAGTCCCCAATGTCTTGATATAAAAGGTTTGCAGATTATGTGTCTACTATTGAGTTTTCTCATAGCATGTCTGATCATTCTCTGTTCATTTATCGGCGTGGTACTTCTCTGGCATACATTATGTTATATGTTGATGATATTATATTTACTGCCTTATCGGAAATTCTACGCAAGTCTATCATGTCTCTTCTTAGTTCCGAATTTCCTATGAAAGACTTGGGGCCCTTGAGCTATTTTTTGGGCATAGCAGTCACTGGTCATGCAGGTGGTCTATTTTTATCACAGAAAAAGTATGCGACAGAGATTATTGAGAAAGATGACATGTCATCTTGTAAGTCTACTTCTACCCCGGTTGATACAAAACAAAAGCTGAGTGCTACGTCTAGCACATCATATGAGGATCCCACCCATTATCGTAGTCTTGTTGGGGCTCTTCAGTATCTGACTTTCACGAGACCAAATATTATTTATGTAGTACAACAAGTGTGTTTATTTAAGCATAATCCGCGAATTGAGCACATACATACGCTCAAACGCATTATACGATACATACATGACACACTTGATTTTGGATTGCATTAATATCCGTCCTCCGTCTCTACTCTTGTGTCATATACAGATGTTGATTGGGGTGGTTCTCCAGATACCATACGTTTGACATCTGGTTATTGTATGTTCCTTGGGGATAACTTGTTCTCTTGGTCGGCAAAACGACAGGCTACTTTATCACGATCCAATGCGGAGCCCGATTATCGAGGGGTAGCCAATGTGGTATATGAGTCATGTTGGCTACGTAATCTTCTACTAGAGCTACATTATCCTATTCAGAAAGCTACCTTGGTCTACTGTGATGTGATAATGTGAGTGCAGTCTATCTTTATGGAAATCCGGTCCAACATCAGCGCACTAAACATATCGAGATGGGCATACACTTTGTTTGAGAAAATGTAGCTCGTGGACAAGTACGCGTCCTCCATTTCCCTTCGCGATACCAGATTGCAAACATATTTACTAAGGCTCTTCCCTTGGTTCTATTTGAAGATTTTAGGAACAGTTTCAGCATACGTCAACCGTCCGCTATAACTGCGAGGATGTAAAGGACCGTGTGTATCATGGTCCGATTTGGACTCAACAAAATGTAATTCATGTATAATTGTAATTATGGTATTAGTCTTGCAATAGGAAAATGTATTAGAATTAGAATAGGAAAAGGTAGAATTATTTTCCTATATTGTCCATATTTAGGAATTGTATATTTGTATATATACCTCTCATTATCAATGAAAATAATCAAGAGATTATTTCTTTCAAATCAGTCCAAAAAAGAATGACACATTTTCTTATTTGACAACAATTTAACTTTAAACTTTATGTTTACGCTTAGCGAGATGATCTATAACCACACAAATATTTTTGGTTTATTTTACACCACAAGATTCAAAAGTCTTCTTTTATTTATTAAACTTCGTCCCAGTCAAACTACGTCATACAAATTGGAACCCACAATTTACTCCAAAGTAAACCCAATATAAAGATCTACATGAACTACTAGGAAATTGAAGAACTAAATTACTCTAAAGAGATAAAAGAGGTAAAGTCATGTTACTACTCTATTCTACTATCTCCCAAGCCTCTCTACTTGTGCTCTTTTAAAAAATATGTATTATATATTAAAAGAAGAATAGTCTAGCATAAGGTTAAGCCAAGTGACGAACCTCAAGTGACGTGATATGATCAAGTCATGTGGCAACAAATTCTGTTTGTATTAGTTTAATAAATAAACTATTAATTGAAGTTCAAACGTTACCATATAAACAATAATAATAATAATAATAATAATAATAATAATAATAATAATAATAATAATAATAATATGGTATAAAATGAGTTGGAAATTGATTAATTAGCAAGCAATCACCATTTATGGAAAAAAGGTTAATCAATTAGCAATTTATCAATTTTATATCATCTAAATATGCAAGACAATCACATTATTGAAAAATTTTGAACAAATAACTTATTGAAATTTTCAAAGATATCTTATTAATATTTAATCAATTATCACATTTAATTCAAAGTAAAAATTAAATTATTAATATTTAACCAAAAGAGAAGTAAGATAAAATGTTTTACACTCATTAATGGGATGATAATTAGTTTTCAAAATATCATGTTAAAAGTCAATTTGAATTTAACTTTGAATTGAAAGATAAAAGTACCTTCTATTTTGATGGATTTGATTGGATAAATAAACAAAATCCCACATTCAAAGGGAGTGATTAAAATAACTAAATTTACTATAAATATACTAGATCTTTCAAATGTTACCGTATAAGGAATAATAATAACAATAATATTAAGAGATATGCACAAATTACTGCATTACATATATTAATTATTACCGGTAATATTCTTACAATTTTGGACACGTAGAATATGCTCATTATTCTATATCATATTTAATAAAATTTCTTTACGTAGGAGTTTTTAGTTTGTTAATAAGTATGATATTCTTTAAAGATTAAAATATTTACAATTCAAATATAATTTATAAGAATCTATAGTATATGACAAAGAATATTCATGAATTCACTCAACTAATTAAAAAAGTATTGAAAAGTGAATATTATGAAAATACCCATATTTGGAAATTAAAATAAGTATTGCTACATAAGGAAATTAAAATTATGCGTGCCTTAGATCTAAAGTTTATTGAATCTACATATTATTTACTCCATTTATTATTTTTAATTTGTTTAGATTTTGAAGATAAATATTAATCTAAAAAGTTAATACTTTAAGTTCCATGTTTATTACATGGAAGTAAATAATTGATTAATAATAAAATGACATATATGGTAAAATAATATTGTGATCAAGATCCATTCAAAATATATATTCCTACATAAAATAATCAGGTTACTCTTTTTTTTTTACTCTGAATAATTTCTGTAAATAATAAAGTTTATGTCTTTGTAGTTTTGTGCTAGCAAGTAGTACAAATAATATTTATTTGTCAAGTCATGCATTCTGCAATGACCTTATGTGGCCTGCCTGCCACGGCTAACAGATGATACGAGACAACTCCGTTCTTTTGTTTTTGGTGTATCCTTTGTTCAATCTATTGGAATAAGTTGTTAATCTCCTAGAAATTTCACTACAAAAATAAAATAAAAAGCTTTATTTTTCATTTTTCAGTTCTTTAGGAGAAATCCTCTTTCTTATGAGTTGTGATCAGCACAACTTTCCAAAGTATCCTCCAAGCAAGGAATATGAGGTAAGGTTCGAGATCACGAAACAAGAGTATACTTTATATATATATATATATATATTTTTATATATATGCTCGGTAATATGATACTTACTCATAAGTTACATTAATATATTTAGATGAAACTTACTCATAAGTTACATTAATATATTTAGATGAACTCATTTCATCTTATTCTACTTGTATTAATTTTAATTTAAAGTAGTCACTTAGTTTTTTCTCATTTTTTTGTTTTATTGTGGTTTACTATTAACATTATATTTGTTTTTTGTTACAGATGTAACTAAGGAATCTAAAATTTTCATAGATATGATGTATACAAATATTTTATAAATGTGAAATGAACATTTGAAAAATGAACAAGTACGATGGAGAACTAAAATATATAAAGGAGTGTTACCAAATTATCCAGGTATGTTTTTATACTTGAATTAACTTATTATTATTGTTTTTAAGTAACATTACATTTATGTTTTGTCACAAATATAACTAATGGATCTGAAATTCCATAGATATTATTGTATGAGCCAAATTTTGTATGAGACAGTTGTACGAATACTGATGTAACGCGTCGCAGTTAATGCTGAGTCAGGCCCAGGTCAACTTGAGGCGCCACAGGTAGCATCCAAACAAGGCCGGGAGCATCATGCACCTATTGTACCGGTAACTTAGAAGGTCAAAGGAACTGTTTTGAGTTGCAATGGGCGTCTGTTACTAGATCGGTTGTACGTCTTCCAGCAGATCATAAAGGCATTTATGGCTATAATAATTACATGATTATTACAACATTCATTCTCATGTATTAATGAGAGCATATTTCGTGGAGTATGTACCCGTGTAGCTCATGTATAAATAGGACACATTGTTCCATTAGAAGGACATCATATTCAAGTTATTACTATACACTTACTCATATTCTCTCGATTATTGTGCTTGCATATGAGTTGTCGTAACTTTGCCCAGAAGGTGTCACAAGGCTCAAATTAATTACTACTTTCTTAATCTTATTTTTGTCTATTTATAGTGTATTATATCTAGAATTATTATCAAATATGTCATTTGGGATCCATGTGTTCTTGACCACATATAAATTCAAATGTACCATTTTACGGGTAAATAGTTTGACGACCACCGTGGGACCTGGACAATTGTGGTGTCATAAGTGACCCCTCTATCAACCTATTTTTCTCTTTAAGTCTTGTTTTTTGTTCAGAACAAACAGATGACAGGAGTAGGAGAACACGAAAGCAGTCGCAATACCAGGGACAACACAAGCAACGTCCCACTTTAACCAAATGGTTTGCCAATAGGAACCATGATACCAGAGGACCCGTTGTTTGCAGACGGCGCTACGTCCGGAGGCAGACAAACTCGGTATGAGGATGTTCCCAGCGATGAAACACCGGAAAAAGCTACACAGAATGTAAGGGCGCAGAATACTACTATGAGTGAGCAATTGGAGCATCTGATGCAATTTCAAGCGGAGTATATGTCTAAGAATGTTGTCAGTACTCCAACATACGAATCAGCGCCTCCACCAAATGCTAATGGAGAAACTGGTAATGACCAGGGTAGATCAAGAAATGATGGTTTAGAAAACGAAGCCATCGCTGAAAATTTATTTCAGGAACATGTATTGAAATTCATGAAAGATATGACAAACAAAGTCGACACTAATGCAGAGAAGACAAAAAAACTGCCAAGGAGTTCCGGCACAAGTTCAGTCAAATAACGGGGGGCCCTCCTATGGTTAACGGTCCAGACGTAAGGAGATACATCTAGTTGGCGTATAAGCCAGAGGCTGCGCCCGAACTGATTTCCCCAAAAAGTTCAAAATGCTTTTGTGGCCAAATATGATGGGACTAGTGATCCACATGAGCGTATAACGGCCTATACTACGGCCGTAAAAGAAAATGATCTAAGAGAACAAAAAATAGAATTGGTTCTGATTAAGAAGTTTGTTGAATACTTGCTAAGGGAGCTTTGACATGGTATTCATTTCTCCATGAGTACTTAATCATATCGTTTAGCCAGATCACCGACATGTTCATAAAAGCTCATGTGGGGGCTCGGAAGGTAAAGACGCGCAAAACGAATATCTTTTGCATTGAGCAAAGAGAAATAAAACTCCTTAGGGACTTCATTTCATGGTTTTAGAAGGAGCATATTCTACTACATGCAGTCCCAAATGAATGGGTTGTAGAGGCTTTCACAAAGGGTTTGAATCCTTCAAGTTCAGACGTTTCCCGGAAGCTTAAAGAAAATCTCTTGGAATTCCAGGCTACAACTTGGGAAGATATGCACAACTAGTATGAGTTCAAGATCTGAATTGAAGATGACCTGCTTGGATCTAAGGTCGGAAGCATCTTTGGGAAGTCTGACAAAGGAGCCGAAGCTGACCGAAACTCCTCGAAGAATTTCTTCCAACCTTATCCTACCTCCGAAAAGCAAGGAGGAGGATAAGGTTTTCACTCATTTGGAAAGTCAAATAACAAAGGAGGTCCTGGATGAAACCATTACAATATTATCTTAGCAAAAGAGATCAGTCCGTCTGGTGCGATTTCCATAACACTCACGGACATAAAATTATTGATTGCATACATCTACGAGAAGAGATGGCATGAATGCTAAGCAGGGGTCACCTTCAAGAATACTTGAGCGAGAGAGCTCATAATAATTATGAGCAGGGACCACCTGTTGAAAGTAAATCAAATCTGGCTGCACCACCTCACGTTATAAACATGATCTATGGTGGATCAATAATTGCCGCTACATCGTTTACCGTGGTCAAAAAGACAAAAATCTTGGTAACACAGGAGAAGAGATTTCGGGATATACCTGACAAACATACTATCACGTTCACCGAAGAAGACGATGCCGGTGTAATCTTCTCTCATAACAATGCACTGGTGGTCACGATACCTATCTACTGCTTCCAGATGAAGAGAGTTCTTATCTATCCCAGAAGATCGTCTAACATAATCTAGCTGAAGGTGGTAGAGGAAATGAATATGGCAGATAAGATAGCTTCAGCTACCAGAACCCTCTCAGGGTTCAATATGTCAAGCGAGACCATAAAGGGGAAAGTGGATCTACCGGTGGATGTGATGGGAATTATTAAGATAAAAATTATATGTCATCGATAGTGATATGAGGTATAATTCAATATTCGAAAGGTCGTGGATACATGATATGAAGGCGGTTCGATCGACACTACATTTGTTGGTAAAATTCCCTAGACTAGAAGGGATTCATCAAATCCGGGGCGAACAACCCGCTGCCAGGGAAATGTTCTCCATATAGGAACCATAGTGTGCGACAAGATGCTAAATAGAAATTACAAGAAGCAGAGCCTGCACCAGTAGATGTCAATCAGGTTCCGCCGCCAGAATTAGAATCGACCTATCCAGATGAGTTTTTAGACCGGTACCAGGGGCCAAGATATTTTCAGGTACTGGACGAGTCAGATGCTACCAAGTCCACCATATATGAACTTGAGTAGATTGCGCTACATTGTGAAACTCCCAATAAGAAGGTATACCTGGGCACCGGGTTAACTCCGGGGTTTAATTCTTGAATATCTTATATCTAACGTTGATTGCTTTGCATGATCTCATGAAGATATGATAGGCATCCCTCCAAAAGTCACAACTTATAAGTTGGACCTGGATCTCAGTTTCCCTCCCGTGCGACTGAAAAATAGCTAATTGCCAAACTCCACAATATGTTTGTTAAAGAGGAGGTAACTATATTTCTTAATATAAGATCAATATGGGAAGTAAAGTACCCGGACTGGATAGCAAACGTAGTCGTAGTACCAAAAAAAGAGAAATAAATTTAGAATGTGCATTAATTATAAAGATTTGAACAAAGCATGTCCGAAAGACTCATTTCCATTGCCAAACATAGATCAAATGATCAATGCTACGACCGGGCACGAGATAATGATTTTCCTCGATGCGTATTCTGGGTATAACCAAATAAGGATGCACCCGGAAGACTAAGAGAAAACATTTTAAAACTACTTTCGGTACTTATTATTATAACGTTATGCCTTTTGGACGGAAAAATGCATGAGCTACATATCAAAGGTTAGTAAATAAATGTTTGAAAAACAAATAGGAAAACAATGGAAGTGTATATATATATATATATATATATATATATATATATATATATATATATATGATATGCTTGTTAAGAGTCTTCGTGCAGAGGACCATTTAAGTCATTTGTAGGAAATCTTTGAGGTGCTGAGGAAGTATAATATGAAGCTAAACCCCAAGAAATGTGCTTTCGAGGTCAGCTTCATAACATTTCTGGGTTTCTTAATTTCCTAGAGAGGAATCGAGATAAACCTTGATAAAATAAAGGTTATTGAAGACATACCAGACACGTTTAAAGATGTGAAAGCAGTGCAACGGTTGATTGGGCGAGTGGAAGTCCTGAGCAAGTTTATTTCCCGATCATCAGAAAAATGTCACAGGTTCTTTTCACTTCTAAAAAATAAAAATAATTTTGTTTGGATGCCTGAATGCCAACAGGCCCTACAGGACCTGCGAGCTTACTTATCCAATCCTCCGCTCATGTCAAAGCAAAAGGATATAAAACAAGTACTTATATATTTGGCAATATCGGAGGTTACGGTAAGTGTAGTTATGGTACAAGAGGAAAACGATACACAATTTCTCATCTATTACGTAAGTAGAGTAATGTCAGGGACCTAGACCCGGTACTCGTTACTGAAAAGACTAGATTTTGCCTTAGTCATGTCATTGCAAAAGCTTCGACCATATTTTCAATGCCACCCAATTGTTGTAGTAACCATATTCCCTCTTGTTGCATAAGCCCGAGCTTTCAGGGCGCTTGACTAAATGGGCGGTAGATTTAAGTGCATTTGATATTGAATATAGGCCCCGGACTGTGATAAATTCGGAAGTTCTTGTGGATTTTGTGTCCAATTTAAATCCAGGAGTAACAACCTCACAGGCGGAAAATAGGTTATACTAGTCTCAGGGATTGCCTCCGAGATCTGGACACTCTACACAGATGGTGCCTCTAACGTCAAGGGGACCGGTCTTAGAATTGTATTGCGTACTCCCATCGGTGAAATTTTATGACAAGTAATACATAACACTCCGTTGACTAATAATGAAGCTGAGTATGAGGCTTTGATTGCTGGTTTGGAACTAGCTTGGGGCTTAGGTTCTCAAATTATTGAAGTCAAGTGTGACTCGCTGCTAGTAGTGAACCAAATCCATGGGGTGTTTGAGGCCAAAGAAGAGGCATGTCAAGATACCTCGAGAAGGATATAAATCTTTTTTCTCATTTTTACGAATGGACGGTGGTACATATACCCCGGGAAGAGAACATAGAGGGAGATGCACTAACAAACTTAGGCTCCAGCATGGAAGCCGATAGTTTCAAAACTGAGTCGGTTGTTCAGTTGCTGCATTTGGCACTAGACCCTATTGGTATGACGAGGTGAATTCAACCAGCCTAACTTGTGACTGGAGTAATGAATTTTTGGACTATCTCGTGAATGGAAAGCTCCCGGAGGACCCAAAAGCATCCAGAGCTTTGAGGACCAAAGCTTCCTAGTATTGTGTCATAGATGGAAAACTTTATTGAAGGTGCTTTTATGGTCCCTTAGCTCAGTGAAAAGGCCCCGACGAAGCTGATTACGTAATGAGAAAAGTCCATAAAGGCATCTGTGGAAACCATTCGGGTGCAGAATCCTTAATGAGGAAGCTCATTAGGGCCGGTTATTATTAGCCCCAGATCGAAGAAGATACAAAAATGTTTGTAAAGAAATGCGATGAGTGTCAATGGCATGCACAGTTTTTACATCGACCAGGAGAAGAACTGCATTCGATAGTGTCCTTATGAATGTTCATGAAGTGGGGGATGGACATAGTCATACCCTTTCCAGCGACACTATAATAGGTATGTCAAATTATATTTATGACTGACTATTTCTCTAAATGGGTTGAAGCTGCAACTTACACACAGATCCGGGAGAAAGGGGTGAAGGACTTCATTTGGCAACATATCATTTGTGGTTTTTGCATCTCAAAGGAGATAGTTTGTGACAACAGTTGGAATTTTATTGGGGCCAAAGTCACGAAGTTCCTAAACGACTTGAATATCAAGCGAATCACCTCCACTCCCTATCATCCAATGTGAATGGTCTGGAAAAGTCAACAAACAAGACTATAATCCAGAACTTGAAGAAGAAACTAGAAGCTGCAAAAGGAAATTGGCCGTCTATGCTACCAAAAATATTATGGGCATATAAAACTACGGTAAAAACATGTACCAAAGAAACTATTTTTCCTTGGTCTATGGTGCAGAGGCCTTGATCCCAGTTGAAGTGGGAACTCCCAGTTTGAGATATCTCCGGGCTGAGGACAAATTAAATGCAAAATCAATGTCTGTGTACCTGGATTTGCTCGAAGGACGTCAGGACATATCATATGGATGGATGGTAGCTCAGAAATAAAGAATGGAACATTACTATAACTGGTGTACAAATCTCTGACACTTCAAACTCGGGGACTTGGTCTCTAAAGGGTAACCCAAAGTACCCGGGAGCATAATACAGGGAAATTATGAGAAAATTGGGAAGGGCCATATACAGTCACCGATATTGCTGGTAAAGAAACTTATCAGTTGATAGACTGACAAGGAAACAAACTTCCTAGTAATTGGAATGTAATCCATTTAAAGAAGTACTATGTGTAGTAAGATAGAGCACGCGCTGCACTATTTTTCCCTTCGTCTGGCTTTTGTCCCAATTGAGTTTTTCCGATAGGGTTTTTAATAAGGCAGCACCACAAAATAAGCATGTTAATTGTCTAACTACCGAAGAGAGATATCTGGCGTCCGAGTCTTCTTAGCATGAACTCCTAGATACTAGGGAGCTATATACACCAGGAGCGGAGTAAAGAAAAATTTAAGAAAATTTTAGCGCTTAAAGGAAAAGCACCCGATACTAGGGACTTCCCAGATACTGGGGACTGCTCAGATGTTTAAAATGTATGTAACCGACTAATCACAGTAGATGGCAGCCGGATTATTCTTGCACTTGTCTTCACATTTGTAAGTCAAAGGAATTAATAAAAATTTCCTTTTATGATTAATAAGTTTTTTCCATCATGAGCATAAAAACGTATGTTATGTTAAACATATCAAAAATTCCATGAGATAATGAACATGAGACGTCCTCTTCTACATCACCATTAAAAATAAGGGCCCTATCTTATTAAAAATCTTAACAAAAAAAATGTTAAGGCTTCAGATATAAAAAGTATCGGGGTTGCATGTTGACCATAACCAAGGTAAGTCTGGAACCAACTATAAAGTCCATGAGAAGCCCCGATTAAGATGAGAAAATACATCTTTTGGAATAAAATTAAGTTTGATGGGAAGTTTTCAAACTCCCAAGGCTTAACATTTACTAGTAGTAAAGTAAGCTTGGAAATAAGGCTCTAATTCATGAAGCAGTGAAATTATAACCTACAAATAAATTTTTCTTCTAAAAATAAACGAAGGATGAAAACTTTAAGCAAGATTGCGGAAAAGTAAATTCATTCATAGTCTTTCGAACTGAAATCCGATTACAAAAGGTACTGATCGGGCCTAAAAGTGACCCGGCAACATTCAAGAACAAGACAAAAATAAAACCCGCGCAAAAGGTTATGGCCTGCCCGCTTTATGGTTCGTTAGGGGTGTTTTGAATGTTACTAACAAAACTAAAAATATCAAAATATCAAGAATAAGGGGGTTCATCATCATTATCACTAGCTTTCATGTCAGAATCCTCTCTATCTCTGCGTAGAGCTTCCAATGATAGCTCAACATCGTGGATGTACAATTTATGTGTCTAGTTTCTCAGAATCAATGTCAAAACTTGGTTTGCTGGCTTCCTCAAGAGTATCCGCGCGACTCTTCAGAATGGTCAAGTCTCTACGAAGCTTCCATCTTTGGCATTTGGGCTGAAGCTCTGTGATGGTGTGTTCAGAGGCATGAAGCTGGCCTTGGCCCCAGCCAAATCAGCTGCCAGTCCAACTATTCTCCCTTGAAGAGTCACATAAGTAGTGGCTAATATTTGTGGGGGGTTCCCCCAATCCTTCAGAGAATCAACAGCATCATGCAGGCGTAACTGGAGGGAGGCTTGAAGAGAGCCCGAATCCCTGCGGTAAGTTCTGAGGTCCTCAACTTTGCCCGGAGGTGTTGGATTTCCTTAGTCAACTTCTTCCCCTCTTTAGAAGGACCCATCTCCCTACCTAAATATGTAGTGTAATGGAAAATGACATGTCCCTGAGTGAAGAGAAAAGTATTAGCGAGAAAATAGAGGAGGTCAAAAGGCTGATCAACAAAGGGGAGTACTTTACCTGTAAGATTTGCAAGGAAAGCCTGTGGTGTAGCATTAGGGGATTTTTTTGGGGGGGTAGGGGGGGAGAAGTAGATGTCCCGGCTTCAGTGCCGGAGGTAGGAATTGAGTTGTCCTTAGAAGGATCAGTCAAAAAAATGGGAGTTTTAGCCCCCGGAATGTTTTGGAGGAGACTTATGGAGGCATTGCCTTCGTCGTATACATTTTTCTCATATTTGATTTGGATGATGCCCGCTTATGCTTCTGCTTGAACCTCTTTCTAATATTCAGTAAACCGACAACGATTCCTGACCCTGGAACTAATTCCCACCGGGGTCGTGGGATCTTCCTCTTGAGTTTTATGCTTTCGATTACTGGAAGCAAATTGTAGGATGTTTGACAATGCAGCTATGCGGGGGGGGGGGTACCTTTTAGGCTGCTAATTTTCTTGCCGGGAGTCCTACAGATGGAATAAATAGAATAAAAAGGAATTCCAAAAAATCCAGAGTCGAATCTATGTAAAAGGTAGAGTTAGGAATAAGGCTTGTCGTGGTATTTTCCCTTCCACCACTTGGAGGTGATGCTCATCCATGCTTGGGTGATATCTGGGTAAGCATGGAGAAGAATAACAACCCACTCAAAAATCCATTCAATCAGTTGGGGCTCAACTAAAACGACTATGAAAAATGCAGTATTTGCATGAGGAAAGGTAGTTCACTTAATCAAAAAAGCAAAACAAACAAGTTTGTGGTTAAAAGATACTAACGAGAAAAGTTTCACTCCTATGAGAAAGGGTATGCAGAAGGACGATGGATTTGGTCGGTTTTAATCAAAATATATCGGATTAACCAACCTTAGTCAAAATCATCTTTGGCATTAACGAGAATTTGAATTCCACGAGGGTATAAATGGATAATACCACCCCAATAAACCCGAGGATAATAGAGAAGGAAAAGGTGGTCAATGGTGAACGGGGCGTTGGCATTATCTGCTGACATTTGTATATAGTAAACTAATCTCCAAATTTGTGGAGCGACTTGCCCCAATCAGACTCTATACCGTCAACCAATGTCTTCGATAATTTATGGGATAGGAATCTTAAAGCCAATAGTAAAAGGGTATGTATATGTCATGGAAAATACTTCAACATGGTGATGTACTCGATCAACTGGATCAACTATTCTAATGATGTATTAGAAGAGAAGTTACAATCTTTCACGACATTAGGGAGAATTTTGGCAGTAATCGCAAATTCGATTTCTTCAACATGTTCAAAATTTCCCTAAACATGAAGGTCTCCAGAGAAGTCGAAGCCAGAGGGAAGAATCTTTACGGCAATGGAGTATAAGTCGATCTCTTGACTCTTAGGGAAATATTCTCTTTCCCTTGACACGGGTTGGGGTATCATCGTTGTTGCTTGGAGAACGAGAATGAGAAGATTTAGTAGACGACATTATGACAGAAAATTTTAAGGAAGAAGGAAAGTTTTTGAAGACTGAAGATTTGAGGAATATTGTAGTTACCTTTTATGCCCTCTATTTAAGATAAGAAAATATAATGTTTGAAAATGAAAAGATGTGTATCATCATTGCTGTGCTTCACGTCGATCAGAGCAATTGTTTAGTGTCGCTGTTTCAGAAGTACTGAATGGATGTGATGTTTGACAAGCCTTATAATTATTACGTTTCAAATTTCTCGCCGAAGTGTAGGGTTCATTCGGCCTGAAGTTCAAATCCACTTCTCGGGTGCACAAGAGTTACGCCCGAAAAGTGCGGGGACTATCTGTATGGGTCAAAATTCATACGAGATAGCTCTACGAATTATGATGCGACGCATGACAGTTAATGCCGAGTCAGGTCCAGATAAGCTTTAGGCATCACGGTAGCATCCAAATAAGGCCGGGAGCATCATGCGCATATGCGGTACCGGTAACTTAGAAGGTCAAAGAAACTATTTTGAGTTGCAACGGGAGGATGTTAGTAGATCGGTCGTACGTCTTCCAGCAGAGTTATAAAGGCATTTATTGCTATAATAATTGCCTAATTATTACTGCATTCATTCTCCTGTATTAATGAGACCATATTTCGTGGGGTGTGTGCCCGTATAGCTCATGTATAAATAGGACACATTGTTCCATTGGAAAGACATAATATTCTCTCGATTATTGTTCTTGCACACGAGTTGTCGTAACTTTGCCAGAAGCTGTTACAAGGCTCAAGCTAATTACTACTTTCTTAATTTTATTATTGTCTATTTTACTGTGTATTTTATCTAGAATTATTATCAAATATGTCACTTGAGATCCACGTGTCTTTAACCACATATACAAATTCAATTGTACCATTTTACGGGTAAACAATGATGTATACTATCTCACGAATGCGGAATGAATATTTAACGAAGAACCGAACTATATAAAGGAGATTTACCAAATCACCCATTCAAGGAATGGCTAGATATATTATGAATGTACACGATTTCTTCTTTTGACATTATTTACTATCTCAAGAGCACCGCACACATTAAAATTGATTTTGTCTTATGTAAGGTTGTTAATTTTAGTTCGATCATTTGAGGGGTCTTAGCACTCAAATACAACATGAAATTAGAACAAGAATATACGTAGTTAAATGCTCTAAGAGGGATCTTAGATGTAGATATTGGATAGAGCAAATTTATAAATAGTCAAGATAGTTGGTATATGCTAAATTGTTGAACTCTAGATGTTAACAACAACCTTCCTAGAAAGGTAGTAGTTAATCGTAAGATACTCCCTAAAGAGTAATTATTTTGGCAGTAATGATAATAATTCACAGTTGTTTACCAAAAAAAAAATTATTTCGATCAATTGAGGAGAAATTTACATTTGTAAGTTTATTAATTTGATTCCAATCATTATAGAAAACTTCTGCTACTTATGAAGTCCGAGAAATTACATTTATTTGATGCAAATTTGATAAGAAATTTGATATACTCCCTATATGGCATATTGGTTTAGGAGAGAATTCTCAGGCTCATACTGATTCCCATTAATCCTGTTTTAATGATTTTCCTATATCAACTGTTAGAATGAATGTTTTTAAATTTGCAAGTTAATATCAATAATATTTACGTTATGCATTGTATCATTTTAATGGCAAAATGACTATCACTTCTTACATAGGCCGCAGTACTAACGATAATGATTATTTAACAGTAACATGTCATTGGATATATCAAAATTGGTCTATGCAAAAATGTATTTTAGCATATAGATATATTGATGATAGGCACACTGGAAGTTTTATTGCACAAAATATTAATAATTTTTTTTATTATTATGGAATAAATTATAAAATTATGACTATTACATTAGATAATGCTACTTCTAATGATTATGCTATAAGACTTTTAAAAGTTTGATTAACTCCATATTTTCCTGATCATTTTCATATAAGATGTGCGTGCCATATTTATAACTTAGTTGTAAAGGATGACCTAACACTTTTTGAAAGCATTCTTGATAAACTATAATTTTCTATAAAATTTATATTTAAAGGTAATAAAATACAAAGACGCAAAGAATATAAAAAAAATTGTCATGATTGTGGATTACCTTATAGAAAAATTCCAAAAGAAGTTTCGACTAGGTGAAATTCTCTGTATGAGCAACTACTTGTTGCTTACGATTATAGACAACCTATAACTTTATTATTTAAGGCCCATAATAAAAATCCAAGAGATATGCTTGTAGATAATTATTGGAAATTTTTTTTAGAACTTAATGGATTTCTAGAGAATTTTTTTCAAGTTACTAAAAAATTTTCCGGTATTTATTATCCTACTATTTCAAATATGTTATTTTATATAGATCTAATATTTTTGTTACTTAATGAATATATGCAAAAACCAACTTATAAGGCATCTATTGAAAAAAATGTTTTAAAAAAAAATCCTATTCCCACTATTTATATTATTGGTGCGGTATTAAATTCCAGTTGTTGTTGACTCAATGAGCATGAGCTTAACATTGAAGTTTTGATGATTTGACAAACAATATACCTAATGACAATCAATGGAGATATAAGGAGGAATTCAATTAAGGAACCAGGCATCCAAGCAGTTCTCCAAAGGTTTTAGAGAAGCAGTCATATCAACAAAGGAATTGCTCAAAAGAACTGATCCTTACACAACTGGAGACTAGAAGTTGTTTCATGCCGACATTGAAGAAAAAAGAATATTGACTGATTCCTATTCGATGAAAAGTTGTATTTCAAGTTATGGTAATATTCTCATAAATACCATAAGTTGATCAGCATGGAAATTAACATTGAAGTAGGACAAGCAAGTCGACGCACATACAAGGAAAGAAGGAAGATCCAAGTCAAGCAAATTTTAGTTTTCGGGTATAATTAATAAAACCAAAATCTGCTTGGATTCAACAATTAGAGGTGGCAATTACTTCTATATAAAGACAACACAAACAAGCTATGAAGCTTGAACCATAATCACAAATCACAATATTTCAACGAGAGACTTAAGTGAGCACAATCAACACTTAGTGTTAGAAGAGCCAATTGCACGACAACAAAGACCCGGGCTTATCAAGAATTTATCAATCTAGTTCTTTGGTTTGTCTAGGTTAGGTTCTATTGTGATTTCCATCTATTTACCTTTCGAATATTATGTAATAGATGTTCGTTGATTAAACTTTTGTTTAGATTGTGATTTAGGCGGGCTGTTCGGGAAACATGTCCTTTGGTTATTGTAACTTGTTAAAGGGCTCCTGTTTTAGTGAAGAACTTTAGGAAATCCTATAGGAAGATAGATCGTGGTTATTGACTCCCTTGAGCAAGTAGTTTTCCACGTGAAATTTCTTATGTTGATTTTTGTATTCCGCTACATTACTTTTTTATGCAAACTGTTCTAAGAATTAGATTCTTGGAACGCATAGAATTAGCCCGATCCTAACAGTTTATGAGTCTATGACATTTGGATAAAACTTCAACTTCAATTTAAAATTTTGATTTCAAATCCAAAATACCCTAAAAGGTAGGATTTCAATTCCAAGTTTGTGTTTTTTTTTTTTTTAAAAAACTAACTCATAAGTGTATATTTTGCAACAAAAAACTCATAATATTAAATTTTGCAGAAAAATACTCATGCTAGACGTGAAGTGATTCTCTATACAATATGAGAGGATTATGTTATAGAATAGTTGGTTACTACTATTGTTGATTTATTGGATCAATGAATCTTTGTAAAAATGTGTATATTTAAAAGTTTGTAATAACATGCAATCACACACATTTATTTATCAAAGGAACATAGAGATACACGATTTATTAATGCGATTCCGTAGGATATTCTGATACCTTATTTATGAATTATGATTTTGAGACTCATTGGATATGTTTCTTTTCTCTTCAAAGCAATTAGAAGGAAGACGGTAACTTCTCTTGCATACGAGTAGGGAGATGAACTAATTAAAGTATGATTTCATTTTCCTTTGATGACAAAGAAAGTTGTAGTAACTTATTCCAATTGAAAGGTTTTTTATTTAAGATAACTTTTCATGTCCTTACTTTTTAGTGTATCAACTGCAACAAGGGCTGCGGGAACAAGTGCTCTGCGCCGAGAAGAAAGCAATTGACTTTTATTATTTTCAGTGCTAATCTAATCATAAATATTTCTATTCTTCTAATAGGCAAAAAAATAATTCTACCATCGAAAGCATAATCACAAGGGAAAACAAGACTGAATGAATACGTTTATACCCAATGATTTTAAAGAGCCTAACCAGATTTGATCCTAAGGCGCTCTAGGCCTTAACCCGGCTAACTGTACTAAGTCTACTGATGTTTTTTCAAACACCTTCTCTCAACACGATTATTTGGTAAAATTATAAGAATTAATTTTTTTTAATAATTTTCACAAATTATGAATTTTTTATATTTATAAGAAATATAGCTTTTGAAATCCAAATCAATATCCAAATAAAATTCCAACTTCAAAGCTCTCTTGGCTCTTTGAAAATTCTTCTTGCGAAAAATGTAAATTAGCATGTACGTTGAGCTAAGAATATGAAAATGATGGAATATATCAAACATTGCATAAAGGAACCCGCTGGATTTTTTTTGTAGCGGTATTTATGCTTGCTTAGTTGATTACACCAAAATTAATTGCTCTTGAGACGAAAAGCATAACTTAATTATAATTCCCACTTTATGTAAGGCCAAGGCCCACTCTCTCCAGTGGCGCGTGAGAATTCCCCTCAATCGTCTCTTTTTCTCTATCTATATATCTAGTCTTGATTTCAATGACTATGACTTTGGAGTCAACTCCATTATGCAAAGAATTTTCATATTAATATCACAAAGCAGCTACTGAAAGAGAGAATTTGCAGGAATTGGTGAACTCGTTAGAATCCTGCGCATCTCCTTTCCATATGGCGGAGCTGGCTCAAGCCGCCGACGTTTACTCTCCGAGGAGTGTACCAGCTTGGAGGTCGCTAATTAACTGGCTTGCTTTCTTCTTTCAGATCTTTGTTCAGATCGTTAGAGGAACGCCTTCTCTCAGTCAGGTACTTTCTTATATCGGCTTGCGTAATAGCTCTTTCCTCTCTTCCACGTCGCAGTTCAAGCCCCTACCTATTGTTGAGGCGCCATCTGTCGCTGTTTCCTCCGCCGCAAGAGTTTCAGATGCTAACGCCCAACAACATCTACCAAGACTCACGGTAAGCTTAGCTTCTTATATAAAGCTTATTGAATATGAATCTCGACCTTAGGTTTATTTTTTAGTAGAATAACTAGGTCATTACGTTTGACTTTTGATACCTTATTAAGAACTGAGTTATAGTTATTACTACTACTCATTTATGGGTTAGCCTACTTATCATTGAAGAAGAAATGAAAGAAAGAGTTGATCAGATTGTCAAACATAGGGATGGCAATAGGGCAGGTTAGGGGGGTCAAGTTTTGACCGGCTAACGATTCGACCCTCCCTGCCCTGCTCGTTTAGCAATTTAAAGAGAAAATATGCCTTGCCTCGCCCGCTGAGTTCTGCCCCGTCCCGCCCCGTTTATGTTATCTTTCGTTTCTCTAATTTATTTTTTACTTTAAAGCATGAATTTTTTCACAAAAACTTGCAATTGTTTTTCTTTAATGTAGATGTCTTTACGTTATTATTTATTCTTAACTCAAACTTCACCGGTAGTAAAATATTATTATGCAGATTGTTATGTGATGTGCAGTAAAATATTTGGTTCTTTTTCTTATAACAACAAGAAAGACAAAATCAACAAAAGGATAAACTTAGATGCAATAATGTATCAAACCGAGGCTTATATTAATGCATTTCACCTAAAGCATATACCAGAGTACCCTGTAACTTTAACATGGCCTTATATGTTCATTTTAAAGTACAAAGTTGTTTTATACGGAGGAAAGGATTAAAATTCCCCCCCCCCCCCCTTTTTTTGCTAATACAAATGATTAAATTATCAAGTAAATTTCATCATATGATTTATTTATTTTAAACAATGATTTAATTAATAATTAATAGTTTAAATCTCGAATTCTTATTTTTGTAAATAAATTATACTTTTTTCGTTTAAATTTTAAATTTCCATTTGTAAATAAATTATATTGTTTTAGTCACAAAATGTTTAAACTCGCCGGTAACCGCATTTGCGAATTTCTTGGGGTGCTTAACACATTCCCCGAGGAATCATCAGAACCCTTACCTGAACTCTGGTTTTCAAAATAAAGGTTTATTCGTAAATAAAATACCTTTTTCAAAATGGTTTCCTAATTCTGTAAAAATTAGGCGGTGACTCTATTTTCACACAAATAGCCAAGTTATTGGTACGTTATTGCCGCAGGGTTAAAAACGAATCGAAATACCCAACAACACCAACCTAAGAACTAGTAAACTTAGGCACAACCTTAATCCCTTCACTCACTGCATGTTTAGCCAACTCACCAGGAAACACATGCCTAACAACAGTTTGAAAAAGCAGAGAAAACACCAACTTATAAACATCCAAGTCCAATATGTTAGATCAAAACATATAAAATTAACGTTGAGTAGACAACATCAAAAAACTTAAAGACATGGCAAAATGATTATGACTATGACGTAAAGAAAACAACTCCAGTTCATGGCTCTTCTTTTTCATCAAGCAACGTTCGACATAAAACTTGGCTCCGACTCTTCCTCTTCATCAATCAACGTTGGACATGAAACTTTATCGATTGTTGAAGTCAAACCTAAAAAGAAAAGCATAATAGTTCATGAATTGATATACTATTTAAAAATTAAACAACTATTACCATAACAATGAGAAAATTACATACCATTTATTTCATTTCATAACCACGTACGAGCACACATTAAAGCTTCCAAAGTTGTAGGATGTAGTCTACTGCGATGTGGACTAATCAACCTTTCACTAGTGCTAAATGCCGATTCAGAAGCAACGGTAGACACAAGAATGACTAAGAGGCCACGAGCCATCTTTTGCAAAATAGGAAATTTCAATCCATTTGTCTTCCACCAACTCAAATTGTCGAATGATGGAGTCTGAGGTAGCAAGCTTTTTTCTCAATATAAATCCAACTCGGATTTTGTCTCCATGGTAGCTCTACTCAAAGCAACAAATAGATCAAGGTTTGATAGACGACCACCTTCAATAAGATAAGCGACTTCACTAGAACTAGATACTTCAAGTGACCCCCGTGGAGAAGATAATCTACCCTTATAAATCTCGAAAGAGATCATAACAATGAGATCGAATTACTTGAATTTTAGTTGAAGCTTCTTCACCATAAATTTGTGGAAGAAAGTAATCTACCAACTTCATCTTATATCTTGGATCAAAGATTGCAGCTACACCCATCAAAATATGCACATCATCCCAATATTTTTTAAATTTCAACATCGCAGATGCCATAGAGTTAAAAAAAGGATTAAAGCTCTTCACCCAATCTTCCAAGTCTATCTTAATTTCACATACTTTTTCGAAGTATTGACTGAAAGTTGGATATTGAGTTCCAGAAAATCGTTCTATATGATATGTAAAAGACTTTGAGCTTATCATAGACATCTTCTGCATCAGTCCATTACTCTTCAGTTGGATACCACTTATAATTTATTTCAGTTAGACTCAACTTCTTAAACACTTCTTTGTATTCCAAAGCCGTTCTCAACATTTGATATGTGGAGTTCCAACGGGTAGGACAATCATATTCCAACTTCTTGTTACAAGAACAGTGTAGCAGACGTATGGCTTCTTCAAATCTCTCAATTCTTCCGGCTGATCCACCCCAATACAAGACACTTTGCCAATACCATCTCCTATAACCTTTAACCCTTCTTGCACTATCAAATTTAAGATGTGTGCGGCACAACGCACATGAAACACTCGGCCAGACAATAACAAATCTCTTTTATTAAGTTTCTCATCCAATAAGATTTTCATCATCGCATTATTGGTACTAGAATTATCAATTGTGATAGTTGATATTCTCCGTTCACGATTCCAGTCAAACAAATAATTAACCAAAGCACCACACAAAGCATCTTTTTCATACGGATCGGGAACATAAACAAACCTCAAAATGTGACTTTGAAGCCTCCATGAATCATCAATAAAATGCCCAGTAATAGCCATGAATCTTTTTTATTGCTATTTGAAGTCCACATATCAGTTGTTATTGCAATTCTACTCGTGACTTTCTCCAACAAGATAGATGTTTTTGATTTCAAATTGTCAAAATTTTCATTATGTCATTTTTTATCGTATTTCTTGAAACCATCTTAAACATAGGTTGGAGACTCGCAACAAAATTCCTAAATCCCACATGATCAACTATGGAGAGTGGATACTCATGTAAAATAATGGCATGTACAAGTTGTTTACGTGAAACATCTTAATCAAAATAGTGTTGTCCATCATCACCCTTCGTGTCACCCTCATTTCTTGGCATCTTAGGACACTTAGGTATGTGAACCAACATAGTTTTCGTCCCACAATTTTTAACATTTTTATATCGAGCCTTGCAATACTTACATTGACCATACTTAACACCTTTAATAGACACCAACTTGAAATGATTCCATGCTTTAGAATATCTCTTCCTTTTTCCCAATTCAACAACATCATCTTGTGAAAGCCTCAGACTCTCAGCCTGTAAGTAAATAGCGTTAGATGATGAAACGGGTAGATTCTCAACATTTTGAGATGCACAATGTGGGACACATAGCAGAGGAAAAAGGTTTGCTGGAAAGTGGAAACAGCTAAATCCCAAGAATACACAATACACAATCTTTGTACATAAAGGCTATATCTTTGTACATAGAAGAGAAGATGGACTAAAACCCCAATCATATAAGCAAATATTTTCACACTAACTGCAGTTAAGTATATCATTCTTAGCAACACTCAGAAGAAGAAAATTATCACATTTCAACAACAACATACCCAGTGAAATCCACAATGTGGGGGTCTGGGGAGAGTAAAGTGTACGCGGACCTTACCTCTACCTTGGTAGGTAGAGCGATTGTTTTCGAGAGACTCTCAGCTCAAGACAGAGCATAAACACAAGCAAAGCAACAACAAAAGCAAAACAAGAGAAACAGTCAGACCCGGTCAGAAAAAAATTTAAAGCAGTATGAAAATGCTGGTATCAAAAGTGAATAAGCCATGATAGCATATTTCGAAAAAGTAAGCAGTAACTAGCGCATGTAAATAAGCTAAACAAAGTACACTAAAGGACACATAGCAGCAAAAATCAAACTACATGGGACTATAAAGCAATACTGCATCTATTAGTATGATATGCTAAGCAGACCTATAATACTAACACTATAACTACCAGTTTGCAGGCGTAAGTAGGACTACATTCGACTACCTACTATCCTTCTACCCTAATCCATGTCCTCCACAACCCCCTATCTAAGGTCATGTCCTCGGTAAGATGCACATGCGTTATAATCCGTCTAATCACTTCTCCCCAATACTTCTTCGGGCTACCTCTACCCCTCCTGAATCTGTTCATAGCCAACCTCTCACACTTCTGCACTGATGCATTTGTGTCTCTCCTCTGCACATGCCCAAACTATCTCAACCTCGCTTCCCGCATTTTATCCTCCACCGAGGCCACTCCCACTCTGTCTCGGATATCATCATTTCTAATCTTATCCCTCCTTGCATGCCTGCATATCCATCTCAGTATCCTCATCTCCGCAATCATCTTTTGGATGTGCGAAATTTTGACTGACAACACTCCGCCCCATATAACATAGTCAGTCTAACCACCGCCCTATAGAACTTGCATTTATGTTTTGGTGGCACCTTTTTGTCACATAAGACTCCAGATGCGAGCCTCTATTTCATCCACCCTGCCACAATACGATGTGTGACATCGTCATCAATCTCTCCATCCCATTAGATAATAGACCCGAATTACTTGAAGCTTTTTTTCTTTGGAATGACCTGAGTACCAAGCCTCACCTCCACGCCTATCTCAAGGTCGCTCCTGTTATTGAACTTGCACTCTAAGTATTCTGTCTTGGTCCTACTCAGCCTGAACTCTTTAGACTCGAGAGTCTGTCTCCAAACATCCAACTTAGCGTTCACTCCGCTGCGAGTCTCATCAATCAGGACTATATCGTCTGCGAATAACATACACCATGACACCTCCCCTTGATTTGTCGCGTCAGTCCATCTATCACCAAGACAAATACGAATGAGCTAAGAGTTGATCCCTGATGCAGCCCCATCATTACTGTAATGTGCTCCGAGTCTCCTCCCATCTGTACCCTTGTCTTGGCTCCTTCACACATATCCTTGATCTCCCTAGTGTACGCCATATGTACACCTCTAACCTCCAAACATCTCCATAGAACCTCCCTAAGAACTTTGTCGTATGCCTTCTCGAGGTCGATGAAAACCATATGTAAGTCTCTCTTCCTCTCCCTATACTGCTCTACCAAACTCCTAATAAGATGAATGACTTCTGTGGTCGAATACCTCGGTATGAATCCAAACTGGTTCTTGGAAATAGACACACCTCTTCTCACCCTCATCTCCATGACCTTTTCTCAAACTTTCATAGTGTGGCGTAGCAGCTTGATACCCCTATAGTTGTTGCAACTCTGGATATCACATTTGTTCTTGTACAAAGGGATCATTGTACTTCATCTCTATTCTTCGGACATTCTCGCCGTTTTAAAAATGACATTAAACAACTCAGTCAGCCATTCCAAACCTGCCCTACCTGCGCTCTTCCAAAATTCAACTGGGATCTCATCAGGCTTGATCGCTCGTCTCCTGCACATCCTGCGAACAACATCCTTAACCTCCTCAACCTTAATGCTTCTACAATACCCAAAATTCCGGTACCTACCAGATTACTGCAGATCTCCCTGCACAATGTCTATATCTTCTTTTTTGTTCAAGAGTTTATGGAAGTAAGACTGCCACATCCGCATAATATGCGCATCCTCCACCGGTACTTTGCCGTCCTCGTCCTTGATGCACCTCACGTGATCCAAGTCATGGGCCCTCCTCTCCCTCGCCTTGGCTAGTTTGTACAACTTCCTATCCCTGCTTTTTTCCTCTAATTCCACACACAGGCGTTCAAAAGACGCCGTTTTTTCCGCCGTAACCGCAAGCTTTGCCTCCTTCCTCTTTATCTTATACAGTTCTCTATTTGTCCACTTCTCCACCTCATCCTTGTTTTCTACCAATTTCACATACGCCGCTTTCTTCGCTTCCACTTTCTCTTGAACTTTATCATTCCACCACTAGTCCCCTCGATTCCCACCACGGCTACCCCTCGAGACCCCAAGCACTTCTCTAGCTACCTCTCGAATGCAATTAGTCGTCATGTCCCACATACCGGTCGCATCCCCACTACTCCCCCAAGCCCCGTTGGCCATCAACCTCTTCCCATTTCCATTGCACTAGTCATGGTCAAATTCCTCCATTTGATTCTGAACCTGTCATCCACAACCCTCCTCTTCTTCTCTATCTTGATTTCCAAATCCATCACCAAAAGTTTATGTCGGGTTGTAAGATACTCCCTCGGAATAACCTTGCAGTCTTTACAAAGATTGTTGTCAACCTTCCTAAGGAGCAAAAAGTGTATCTGAGTCTTAACCACCGAACTACGGGAAGTCACCAAGGGCCCCTCCTTCTTCAGGAACCTCGAATTGACTATCAACATCCCAAAAGCTCTAGCGAACTCCAAAAGTAAGACGCCTCCCCCATTCCTGTCCCCGAGGCCAAAGCTTCCATGGACGTCGTCATAACCCCCGGAAGAAAATTACCACACTAAAAATAGAATTCTAGTAATGGCAATCAACAAAACAAAGCAAGAAGTTAAAACCCAAGAAAATATATCAATGTTACAGAAGAAAAAGAGGTATAAAGCACAATATCTTCAACTAATACTCCAAAAAATACAATAACATCCAAAAATAGGAGAAACCCATTTAGAGAAAGAGAAGAAAAGAGTATTACCAGATGTTAGAGGTTGAATTTTGCCAAGGAGGGTTCCATGGGAGACGAGCAGCGTTGCAGAGTCGCTGCTTTGGAAGTTCTGAAATTTCAAAATAATGTCATCAAAGTGGGAATTGGGAGAAAATATACGCGGGTCACTTATTTTTACCCGACCCATTTATAAATCCGGACCTTGCCCTACCCTGCCCTAACCCATTAAATAATTTCAAAAATATTATTTTACCCTGCCCTACCCTGCCCTACCCCAGTTGCCACCCCTAGTCAAACAGTCAATTCACCCATATTATTTTGCTGGTGTTTGTTTGTGCCGATAAAGTTTGGTTTCTTCAGTAAAGATAGGACAATTTAATGTTAACTAGATTTGGTTGCAATGCAAAACCACTATTTTAAGAGGGAGGAAACTCATGACAAGTACAATTATTATGGGTGCCAGATTTATACAGGAGTAATAATTACTACTTACTTAGTTACTCGGATTCTTTTTGATGAGGTAGTTATCCAGAACTTGCTAGTTTGCTTCAAGTCTTATCATTGATATATTAAATTAGTGTTGAGGAATTCTAGGACTCATCACATACCTAAATATTCTGGCACTGTTATTTTAGAGCTGCAAACTCTTTTTCAGTTTGCACATCTACCTAATCGGTTCTTGGGTGCATGAATAGCTTATTGTTGCTTCAGTCTTTTGTAGTTTTTTCTCGCTTAATTAGTGTTGCAATAACCATAAGTAGCAGAGGAAGCAGTAGATGAAGAAACAAAAAAGGGAAGTCGCTTAATGATTCAATGTGAAAGAGGAATGCATGGACATAAACAGTTAAAATTTAATTCCCAAAATGCATGGGCATGCTTTTCTCCAATTATTTCCTAGGAGGTGATGTTTAATTTTTTTTCCATTTCGGGTATTGTAGAGGATCTCTAATTCTGCTTCAAAATATTACCATTACTTCCATGTATGCATGTCAAAGCCACATATAGGATGTGGTAATCCATCTCCATCAGTAGATGAGCCATATGAGTCCGAAGCAAGCTAAGCGACAATAGCGAAGGTGGTTCAGTAAAGTGATTGTTACAGACAAGCTGGGAAGGGAATATCACACGCCATTGCTTTAAGTGTTGATGTGCATATAACATGCAATTAGATTCCAACACAGTTAAATGGAGGCATACAATGCAAATTACAACTAAATAATCGGGAAAGAAGTTCAAGAAGCAGGCAGTTGTGATGTATGGAAATGACAGGAAGAGTATGAAATATGAAATTGATGAAATACAGGCTGAGCGCACTGTGTACAAGAAGTACCGATATGTCAGAATATGTATGGAAGGACAGGGGAAAATGTTCTGGTTTACAAGAAATAGGAGTGGGCTGATTTTCCTTGTCGCTTGCAGTCATCATTTTGTTTCTTTTGTTTTCTTTTTTATTCTTTTTTTATATATTTTTTTTCTTTCTCCATTGGAAGTTGGCATACTCAGAAAGATTTACTGCTGTTAGTGCAACTATAACATGCGAATCAGAGAGAAAATATATATTATCAACAATGAAACTGTTAAAAAAGTTTTAGTTATGCAGTTCGACAGCTCTGTGGTTGAGCTTTGCTACAGGCTCGGATATTGCAGGATCTGTTATGTCCAATACTTTAATTAATGTATGTATGTACGTATGCTTGTTGAAGAGGCCTCATATGGGATGGAAGAACCACTTCATTCCCCAGAGGCACCATATGAGGTGGAAGCATGCTAATCTACAATGACTTAGGTAGTTCAATAGTGTGCTTAAACATAGACAAACTGCGAATAGAAGATCAGACGTCAAACTGGCTTATGTCAGGATATGCACATAATGAACAATTAAACTCCTATGTATTAAGATTGAGGTATTTAATGGAAACTACAACTTGATAATGGGAAGGAAGGCACTTATCACAGAAGATGATACCCGATAAGAAGGAAGTTATAGAGGGAAGTTGTGATGAATGGTAGGACAGAAAGAGTGAAAGATGAGATTGATTAAAAAAGGGAACAAATAAAATGTGTAATAAATCTTAATATGTCAGAATATACATGTGAAATGGAAGAGGCAATTGCTATGGTGTCCAAGAAATAGGCATACACTGATTCTTAGTTATTGCTGGCAGTTTTTATGTTGTTTCTTTTGGTTTATTTTTTATTTTTAAATATGTATGGTTTCTTTTGATTTCTTGTTTTTATTCTTGTATCCTTTTTGTAATTTTTTTTTATGACAAGGGAACCTGCAACCGCTAACCTTCGGGTGTACATAGGGTAAACCCCGCTCCCGTGTAGTAGCCCATAAACCACATAGGCAAATCCCTTGTTGTCGTAGGCAGGGGGTTTCGAACCTGATACCTGCTTTATCGAAGCCCCATGCTCAACCAACTGAGCCACCCTTGCGGGTTGTAATTATTTTCTTTTGTCTATTGGCAAGATGGCATGCTGGGCGAGGTTTATGCTGTTAGTGCAACTGTAGCTTGGGAATGAGATAGATAGGATGACTGGAACCTGTGAATGACTTATCAAGAGAGTTTGGATAGGTTTTAGTTACTACCACCTCTGTATTTGCCCTGTGATGCAGTCTCTGGTGTGGAAAAGTTGCATCTTCTCTATTTTGGACTCAGTTGGGTCATGCCTCGGAGTATTAAGAGAGCCATTGAAAGCTGGAGCACATGGAAAGTTGATAAAGCCATCAGGAAAATCTGAAGAATGATCCCTGCCAGTATTGTTTGGTGTTTGGGGATAGAAAGGAACAGAAAATGTTTTGGTGGTTTATCAACTCTGAATCATTCTATTAAGGCTAGGTGCTTATTGTATCTTTTAGTTGGCACAATTTGTCCCCTGTAGATTCCCCTGACAATTTTTTGAATTTTGTTACCTCCTTGGTCTTTGAATGTCTCATGTAATGGGGCTAACTCAATATTTTTTGTTATCCTCTTTCATACTACTTTTGCATCTTCTTGATGCCATCAATGAAGCTACTTACTTCATCAGAAAAACCAAGAACAAGTCCTAAGGTGACTATTTGTGTCCTCTATTTCTTTGATGTTGCCCATGTGTACAAGAGTAGCCCTAAACCAAGAAAAGACCCACGAGAATTGATGGAAGAGGTCTGAACTATAGGAGATTATTGGAGCTGAATAGTACTTGTCTATATGCTTTATCTGCGACTTGTAAGATGCTTAAATTCTGACTGATGCTACTTATCCAAAAGGAAAAATCACGTGACTGATGTCAATTCCATGACTTGCTATACCATCAGAATATTTATGATGTGACGTTTCTCTTGTGTGCTGTACTGTTATAGAGGACACATATAGCCAACTCCGATTAGTTTGTTGCTAAGGCGTAGTTGATTGATTGGTGTTTCTTTTGTGTCTTATAGCTGATAAGAATCGGGTTACTTGAAAAAAAATAAGAAAATAATGCAGAAGCAAAAATACGTAGAGTAAAGATGAAATGTAAAGATATGCAAAATTCGAGAATAAAATTCCCAAATTTCAAGATTAAGTGCTAAGAACCTAATTCATATTAGTATTCAAAATTAATGGATTAAAGCTAATAATGATACTAATAGAGTCAATTCAAGAACTTAGGAAGTTCTGGGAGGACAGGTGGATTGGAAATGAAGCTTTAAAGGATTGCTATCCTGGTTTGTACCAAATTGCTAGCAATCAGAAGGCTACTATTGCAGAATACAGGGAAAATAATAACTGGAGGCCTTTACTTAGAAGGAATCTCAATGATTGGGAGGTAAATGACCTGATTGCTCTTCTAGCATCACTTGAGGAATTTACAATGGATGATCAAACACCATACAGGATTTTATGGGGAAATTCTAATCAAAGGAGATTCACAGTCAAAGAAAGCTATAATTTATTGTGCTCTCAGAATGGTCTATTAGAGGAATGGTCATGGAAACATGTTTGGAAGACCAAGATGCCTCTCAAAGTCTCCTGCTTCACATGGTGTGCACTCAAGGAAGCTATTCTTACACAGGACAACCTCAACAGAAGGAAAATAACTGTTGCTTGTAGATGTTATTTTTGCCACAAAAGCTTGGAGACTGTAAGATCTGTGTACACTCTACCCTCCCCAGACCCCACGTTGTGGGATTTCACTGGGTACGTTGTTGTTGTTGTTAAAAGCTTGGAGACTGTCAACCACCTACTGCTGCATTGTCCAGTCACTGCTGAGATCTGGAGTTTCTTTTTTGCTATTTTTGGTTTAGTATGGACCATGCCACAGTCCATAAAGGAAGCATTTATCAGTTGGAATTTTTGGAGAGTTGACAAAGCCATCAAAAAGGTCTGGAAGCTGGTTCCTGCAGTCATTTTTTGGATTACTTGGAATGAGAGAAACCGTAGGTGTTTTGATGGGATTTCAACTCCTCTTCATACTCTAAAAGCTAGATGTTTAGTTGTTTTGTTTAGTTGGAGTCTTCACTCCCCTGTTAATGCATTGACAACTACCTGGACTTTGTTAGCTCCATGGTTCTTGCGTAGTCTAACTTAGTTTCCACTCAAAGCTTACTAGCTTTTGTTTTTTGCTCCAAAAAACTTTGCTTTTGTAAAACGGTACGGTTGCCTTTGTTAATGGAAAATTCTTCATAAAAAAAAAAGAAGGTGATCTAGACCCCCGTTTCGAAGAAATTAGAGACAATAATTAGTATAAGACTAATTACCTTCTTTAATTTACGAATAAGAACCAAATATCAAGTACTTTTCGACGTTTCTCTAGTACTTAACTATTGCTTGTAGGTGGTTCTTGACTTGGATGAAACTTTAGTTTGTGCGTATGAGACATCAAGTTTGCCCAATATCGTACGCACCCAGGCTACAGAGGCTGGATTGAAGTGGTTTGAGCTTGAGTGCATATCTTCAGACAAGGTTATAATTCCATTTCTGTTTACGATTGAGTGATTATCTGGCAAGTTTCTTGAAGAATTTTATCTCATATATTCTGGATGGTTTTAGGAATGCGAAGGCAAACCTAAGATCAATTATGTCACAGTTTTTGAACGTCCTGGATTACACGAGTTTCTAAAAGAACTCAGTGAATTTGCCGATCTTGTTTTGTTTACTGCTGGGCTTGAAGGTTTGCCTGTCAATTGTGATTTATTTTGTCATCTTCCTTACTCACTGGTAGATATAAATGGTTAACTCTCATTGTTATCTGTGTGCAGGCTATGCAAGACCGCTTGTTGACAAAATTGATGTTGGAAATCGGTTTAGCTTGAGACTTTATCGGCCTTTGACAATTAGCACGTCAGTATTGCTTCTATTCTTTTGTTTTATCCTTTCCTTTTTAAGTCCTATGTTAGAGATTCTGACCTAGCATTATTCCATGTATTGAATGTGACGTTAATACATTTCAGTTTTATGTTATAAAGTGCTAGTACATGTGCTACTCTATCCAAAAGAAAAGTGCTAGTACATGTGTAAAAATGGAAGGGAAAAATAGAAAGCAGAAGAATCTTACACTACCAGAGGAACTGAGTTACATCTCAAGTTTAGCTCACCTTTTTTGGGGCAAACTTACTCCCAGATGGAGAACTGAGCGAGCATCTCAAGTTAACTGTCTTCTCTAGGGCAAATATTACCTTATAGCATATTAGCCTCTGAAGTGAAGATTTATCTAATGCACATGGGGGTGCTAATTAGTATCAAGGCCATTTGTTCTGACAGTTTCCATGATTATTCTTGAAGAGAAATGTGCAGAGTCTTCTCTTAGTGCATATGTTTGACCACTGGCCTTGATATGAGTGTGTATGTGTGTGTGAGAGAGAGAGAGAAATATATAAATGGAGGTCATGCTGCTTCATCTGCCATATGCTGCATTTGAAGCCATTAACCTTCCATAGATTGCCAATAGCTGGTGACGTGTCAATTTTTGAGAATTGGGTTCCTCCTAACTAAGTTTTTGTCCTGATCCCCATTGATATCACTATATAAGTATGGTTCGCTGTGTAGCAGACAAATTCAAATGTGGGTAAAATAAAAAAGTCACGATAAGAAAAACTGAGAATTTGTGTAAACCTGTCAATCTGACTTTATGAATATATCTTGATGGCCCTTGTAAAAAATGAATTTACCTTGATGGCCCTAGCCGGAAGGTTTTCTTTTCGGCATATACCAAAATGTTTGGAGAGTCAGAAGATCATTTATGCAACTCTTAAATAGCTAATATCTGAACATTTTGAAGCAATAGCCAGGTGAAGCCTCTTGTCTGATTGACATGCAATTCAAAGTGATCTACTTTCTTTGCCTTTGTAATCCTGTCTGTCTCCTTTCACAGGGCATATGATGCATCCTCTGTCTGAAATATAACTCTGAATGACTATATTTCTTCACTCATTCTTTTTCTGAAAATTCAGCAGAAACTACTAAAATTGCTATTTGGATTGTCAGTAACTTTACTAAACTTCTTTCATAATATGAAGCAAAGCTTATTGTGGAAGTTCCCATACATTGCAGGTCTGCATGTACACTATGAATCTCTATATCTAGCAGTAACTTTATGCAATTAATCTGTCATATAGTACCTTCAGGATCATGCTTTCCAGCTCATATTGTCACCTATTAGGTGTTTGGGCTGTACATGATGTGCAGATTAAATCCTTAATGTGTTGAAAAGCAGGGTGGATTGATGCCAATGTCTCTTTCTAAAAGTTTTCCAAGCCTTGTAGCTCATCTCTTATGTTGAACAGTTGCCTGATTGAGTGATTATTATTGGATCCACTTATATTTCTGTGTCAAAACTGGTGAAACTCAATGTAGTCTAACCTTAGTACTGGCTCTTGACTATGTACTGAATGTACTAAATTGAGAGAGTAGGAACTGTGTGGTGGGCGTCTGGTTTGCTAAGACATGTTGGATACAGATTTTCTCTGTTATGAGATACTTCTATGCTTAATGCTTGTTACATGCTTAGACGACTTAGTTTCTATCGCTGTAAGGTAGAAAAGGAGTGGATTCCTTCCTTTTTGCCATTTTTTCGTGTGGGAATTGTTAATGAACCCATTCTTACACTATGCATTCTGATGAGGATCTAGCGTCACGTCATTTCTATCAATATCACCTCTATGATACTTCAATCCTGTTGGATTGTCTTGTGATAGGATCTGATTTCTTTACGATGTTTACGTTCCCCCAATGACAACTTGTCAGGAATAAAAGAAAGTTACGTAATTGATACTAATAACAGGTGTACACTGATAGTAATTGTATTTTAAGCTTCTCCCTCTCAGGAAAATGATGAACGGAGTTCTTTCATGTCCCAAATATAAAGAAATATTGTTATGACTTTAGAAATTGATTTTTGACATTAGATAATGAATTTGCGGTACCCAATGGTTCAAATCAAATATTATGAAATTTTCCAGGTCCATAAATTTGTGGCATCTGTGTCCTTGTAAACTCAGCTTCTTGTTGATGCGACAACTCTTCAACTTAATCAGAACACTTCTCTTTCAATAAAAAATTGTATTAAGCTTATTATTGTGAATTTGATGTTTTAGTTGCATATCAGGGAATACCGGGAACATGTGAAGGATTTAACGTGCATTTCAAAGGATCTAAGCCGAATTGTCATTGTTGATAACAATCCATTCAGTTTCTTGTTGCAACCTCTAAATGGAATTCCATGCATTCCGTTTTCTGCTGGACAACCACATGATATACAGGTCTAATAAATAAGAAAAACATACAGGAAAGCTATTCCTCAAATTTAGCTACTATACTCCCTTGAATTTAACTAGGGTTTTCTTATTCTGTATCAGCTTTTGGAGGTAATCCTTCCACTTCTCAAGCATCTCTCCAAGCAAAAAGATGTGCGGCCTGTGCTTTACGATAGATTTCATATGCCGGAATGGTTTCAAAAGAAAGGAATCCCTGCTTCTGCATCGATGAGTGTGGGATGAAAATCTTGCTGGTGAAATTGTTACTAATTCCTTGAGACACCAATCCTGTAATTTGTTCTGCGAGGGCAGTACCTCTCTTCACCGGAAGAACAATTTTTGTATAGCTAACTTTGTGTAGAAGAGCAGCCATCGGGGAAGTCTCAAGTCTGATCACAACGTTCTCCTCCCTACATCTCACAACATTCTCATTGGGGAAATTAAGATTATTGTGTAACTTGTTCATAGCCTCCAATCTCGGACGATGTTAGTGTTTGTGCAATTGTTGTAAGCAGTCATCACCAATAATTATTCCCTTCTCTCTCACACAAATTCTAATGTAAAGGTTTGATCATTGGATGCTCTCTTCAGGAATGGTAATGTTCGTTTCTTAAACATTCTGATCGACACCTACAACCTTTCTCATGGGGTATTCTTGACTTGGTGCATCTCTTCAAATATCATCTCGGACTTTTTAACTTAGAATTTTCCACAATGTTTTTCGTGTATTTAAAATGAAAGGAAAATTGCCTAATCTTGTAAAAATATGATGTAAATCCGAGATCAATTTGCAGAAAAGAAAAGGAATTAAGCTAGAATTAGGTAAATTGAAATTATTCTTCATAAACGATAGTCATGCTCAATGAGAAATGAGCTACATATAGCATGTTTAGCTACAGGAAGGAACTAAAACGAAATAGAACTACAGGAACTAAATTGCAAATACTAAAAAGTTGTAACTAACTTAACAACCTAGAATGTACTACCGTGGAAGCACATAGTACTTCCCTTTATTGCAGCGACTAAAGCAGAATTAAACAGGTCATATCAGTACTCCCCTCTTAAAACATTCCTTGACATCTTCCCAGGTGGCGTGATCCTCTGTAAGCTGCTCCCATAAAATGAGAAACTGAACTCCGACTTTGTTACCCTTCTGAGGGTGGTTGATCTTGGCAGGAATTTCATAACAAAACGTGAGCAATGAGATATGGAATAACTAGATTTCATATTGTCTTTAAGGTACAGGCACAAAAAAAAAGTAAAGTAAGGTTTTTACAAACATTAGTGCCAGCTTTTACCCTTGACGATGTTTGTTTGGTTTTTTATCCAAGATGCTTGTTTGGCTTTTAATTAGTGTTACACAATCAGATGTTGTTTTACCACTTTATTCTCTCCCTCCCTCGGCCTCCTCACTAAAAAAAGATGGGAGGAAATTTATTTCGATGTTGAGTATTTATTTAAACGAACGGAATTCTTTTGTTTTTATAATGTATAGAGAAACGAAAAATAAGAAAGAATAAAGATAGAATTGACAACCATTTAAGCATCTTTTATGTATTTCATGCTTCTCTACAAGAAAATTAACCTACCTCCTTCAATTGTGGAAAGACATATTAACATAAAAATTAGTGTTTTAAAAGGCAGTTTTGAGAACATTGTGAAAGTGAATAATGCATTACAGAAGCACAATTTCGATTTCTGCCTCACTGGCGTCGTGGCTCTAATGATTAGCGCCGCGGCCCCATCGGTCCAAAAAAAAATGTTCAGAATGTTTAACCCATGATTATTATTATACAGTATATTTGATAAGTATATTGTTTATGTGCTAAATGATTGTCATTTAGATTGCTAGAATAGTCCGCAAATAATTGTCTGGGTAAGCGACGCTCAGTATTTGTTAAGCCGCTTAATATCATGCTTGGGCAGGCGGTACCCAATAAGTGCTTAATAGACTTTGCATTAAGATGTTATATTTGATATAGCATACTAGAGTTGATCTTGGTTAAAACCCTGAATTAAAATGTTCCCTAAAATTTTAATACAAGTCTCATTTAAAATGAACGCGTCGTCCGTTATAATTGATTGTAGTGCAAATTCCTTTTCGGCGAGATGAGTATTTATGCCACAGCATTTGCTCTAAGTCTACGAGGACTCAGACTCTTTCATAGATGCATGTTAAATGTAGAAGTGAGTGATAAACCTTCATGAGTATTTACACCACAATGTTTGCCCTATAAGACAAAACTCACTTAGATACATAATTGTAGTTGCATAACGGGGTTGACTTGCTAGGCTGTCTTGGCGCCACAGTGTCGGACAAGCCGAGGGACGCAAATCGATTGTTTAGAACATTCGGTCAAACATGAGTTACAAACTGTTTGAAATTGGTTTAGAGACCTACCAGGTTGTGCTGTTGAAGTTATCAGCCACAGCAAACGCGGAGATAGCATGAACCTGGATCATGACCCATTATGACCATATTTGATATGAGTCTGTATTCTTCCATGGGGTCGAAGAGTATGTTAAAATAGTGGGAGCTAATTAAATTAAAGGCCATGTTAATTAGTTTACGAATGTGTTCAATAGAAATTATATTAGAGTTTAATTTCAAGTCTATCTATTTCTTCATACTATATATAGAATGTCGAATCTATCACTGAAAATGTTGGTCAAAACAAACAAGTTAACTGGATCAAATTACCCTGACTGGTTAAGAAATCTGCGATTGGTGTTAAGACTAGAAAGAATTGAGTATGTGTTAGACACAGTGTTCCCCACAGTCCCTGCTGAAGATTCTGTTGAGTATGCCCTGTTTGAAAATGTGGCTTATCAGAAACATCTAGACGATGCTACCTCGGCACAATGTGTAATGTTGTCCTCCATGACCTTGGAGTTACAGAGGCAACATGAAAACATGGGCCCCAACGAAATGCTAGAACACTTGAAGAGTCTCTATGACTCACAGTCTCAGACAATGGAGTATGAACTGTTGAGGGACCTTTTCAAGTGTAAGCTGAACGATGGGAGTCAAGTGCCAACACATGTTGCTTGCAGTCGAAGGGACAGTCGCGTGTAATCCCTAAGTAAAGACTCCAGATTTATTAACCTGTAAGTGTTCATGTTTTATGTTACAGGTTTTTGATTGTCATATAATCATACCAGAAGAAATTATTGGGGTAAGTAAGAACAAAATTTTAAACTTCCGATGTGCCTTACTTATGTGTTTTGAACCCAACAATATATACCTACATACACAGAGAGAGAAAGCAAGAGAAACGTAAATGATATAATGAATTGGAAAAACAACAAATTTCAAATGAAAGTTCGTTCTAAATGACCACCATACCTAAAGCTCATTCCAGACAAATACCAAACTTTGCAAACAGATAATTAACTTAAGCCAAAATAAAATAACTTCTCAACATGGTGCAATCCCTAAACATGCAAAGCATAATTGCATTGCTAATGTCTTCAAAAAAATAAATGTAATGGAACAAAAACAACCATGTAGAAAAATAAAGATATATAATTGTGTATTTGTACGAAAATGTTATCCACTTTGAATATTTTTTTGTGAAAGTTCAATAAACATATGTATTCATGTACATGTTCATATTAGTCTCATGCGGTGCACATAAATTGAAAGAATATATATTATCAAACATGCTATATAAGTTAGCCATTAACATATCTTTAGCGAATTTGAACATGAGATCAGTTAGTTCCAACACCTCTACCTTGTCAAATTAACCATTAAGCCCCATTTTACTCCTTTTTCCAAGTAATTCTTACCTCTGAATTTATATCTAATAAGTTACACACTAAGCCATGAGTACAACAGAAGAAAAAATCATTTATTGTAAAAATATAATTGTAACGCACAGTCATTCCTTAGAACTAATGCAAAAAGTAATATATTCTGAAAAAAAAGGAATATGAAAAAAAGAAACACTAAGCAATTTGGAGGAAGAATCTTGGTGAATTTGAACAATTCATGTTGCCACCTGCCACTAACATTGGATAATATGTTGGTAAAAAAAATTGTTTGAAGACTTCTAAAGATAGCCTTTTATAGTGAAGGTGTTCTCATTTTAAAAGCTAGCCAACAGTGTGTATGTCTTAATTGAAAAGGCACAACGGTTGAAACAAAAATAAAATAGTAATCGTTTGTTAATTCTGATTAGTTATTAATTTGAAGGATTACACCCATTCAAATAAATATAGTGTTTTCATTTATTTTTAAAGGATGTCATTTAAATTATTTAGAAGGGTGTTTTAACAATTTAACTTTTAGCTTAAGGGCTTCCCACTTTTAATGTAATATAGATATAAGCATAAGCATGCATGTTATATGCTCTCAGTGGCAATTCAGAGTCTCAGGTTGACCCTTATTGTCTTTCCCTTGCATTTACGTTTCTCATTATGGTTTATCTGCCTTACATATTCAGTACATTATTCGTACTAAACGCTCCTTTCCTGTGGGGGCTGCGTTTCATGCCCGCGGGTTCAAGTAGATGTAATGACGACCCCCCTTAGTAGGTTTCTCATCTCAATTGTGGTTGGTGCACTCCATTTGTTCCGGAATCACTATTTTGAGTTGGTATGATATTATGTACATGTTATGGGTATGGCGAGGTCATGTCCCGTCCCGACCTTATGACGATGATGATACTCTTAGAGGCTTGTAGACATGTGTCATATGTATAGATATCATGTATGGCCTTGTCAGCGTACATTTTGATGTACAGACTTTCATGGCGTCCTTGTCAGCCCTTATCAATGTATATATGCATATCATGTTGGTATCGTCAGCTATTATAGATTTTTGATTTCATTCAGTATATCATATCGGCCTTGACAACCCATTTGTTTGTTAAGACGTATGGTTGAGTCATGTATGTTGGTGCTCAGTGAGTAAGGCTCGGGTGCCGGTCGTGGTTTAGGGTATGACAACCTACTACACGACAACAAGTTCATCTAATGTTGGAGTTAGTTATGCAAGTGAATAGATTTGGTTAAGTAGTGAATTTATTGTTATAATTCAACCAAAATAATGTGGTTGTACATGTTATAATATGTAATAACTTGTTATGTAGTTTTACCAACCCAAAAAGTTATTATTATAGTCTAAATTCTCTATTTTCATCTAATTCCTATAGTTAACTTAGCTGACCATCAGATGACTGCTTTAAGCGAATAAATAAGTAGAAGATAAAAAAAATAAGTGAGGCCGGCTTGATTCGAACCCGCGAAACGGTGGTCGCATAGTTTGAATGGTCGCCGCTGGCTAGAATAGCTTTATCCGTCAACTCCTTTTAATCCATTCTATTTGAATAGGTATAGAGGGCCGACTAAATAAATTAACATATAAAAATAGTTTAAATCAACCCATAATTCACAACACAAAGGACATTGGATGTTATATACAATGGTATGTGAAAAATTAGTGACTTGGTTAAATGTATTGCAACTATATTATCGCACGAGACACTAGCTACTACACGGTAACAAGATCGTCCAATGTAGGAGTTAGCTATGTAATGTGTAAATGTGTTTAAGTAGTGAATTTTTTATATTTATCATTTGGTTCGGGTTCGGGATGCAAACGTAGAGCCTCCGACCCTTCAGTCTGTTCCCGTAGCTAATGAGTTTCCCGATGTGTTTCCGGATGAACTTCAGGGCATCCCTCCAGAAAGGGAAATTGAGTTTACCATTGATGTGTTTCCAGACACACAACCAATATTTATCCCTCCTTACTGAATGGCTCCTGCTGAGCTGAGGGAATTGAAGGATTAGTTGAGGGATTTATTGGAAAAAGGTTTTATCAGGCCTAGAACTTCGTCGTGGGGCGCACCAGTATTGTTCGTTCAAAAGAAGGATGGTTCCCTGAGAATGTGTATTGATTACATGTAATTGAATAAAATCACTATCAAGAATAAATATCTACTTTCGAGGATCGTTGTTTTATTCAATCAGTTGCAGGGTGCTAAGTACTTCTCGAAGATTGATTTGAGAACGGGAAACTACCAGTTAAGGGTAAAAGAGAAAGATATCATGAAGACAGCCTTTCGAACCAGGTATGGTCATTTTGAGTTTCGGTTGATGTCTTTCAGACTCACTGATGCACCAGTGGCCTTCATGGATCTGATGAATTGGGTCTTCAAACAATTTTTAGATATCTTCGTGATCGTATTTATTGATGATATTTTAGTCTACTCGAGGACTGAGGTGGATTATGTAGATCATCTCTGAGCGGTGTTACAGATGCTCCAAAATCGTAAGTTGTACGCCAAGTTTACTAAATGTGAGTTATGGTTGGACTCTGTTGCTTTTCTGGGCCATATAGTCTCTTTAGATGGTATCAAGGTAGATAATCAAAAGATTGAGGCCGTAAAGAATTGGTCGAGGCCCACGACCCTTACCGAAGTACATAGTTTTTGGGCTTGACAGGATATTACCGGATATTTATGGAAGGTGTTTCTTCTATATCCACACCTATGACAAAGCTTACTCAAGGGGCAACCAAGTTTCAATGGTTAGACGCGTGTGAGCGCAATTTTCAAGAATTGAATAATAGGTTGACGTCCGCACCTGTTTGGCTCTTCCCGAGGGTACCGATGGGTACGTGGTTTATTGTGATGCCTCCAGAGTTGGCCTAGGTTGTGTTCTAATGCAACACATGAAGGTTATAACATACGCTTTTAGGCAGTTGAGAAAACACGAATTGAACTACCCGACTCATGATCTTGAGTTGGCGGCGGTGATATTTGCTCTAAAGATATGACGTCATTATATATATGGAGTTCATGTTGATCTATTTACAGACCATAAAAACTTACAATATATATTTCGACAAAAGGAGTTGAATTTGAGGCAAAAGAGGTGGCTTGAACTGTTAAAGGACTACAATGTTGATATTTTATACCACCCCGGCAAGCCGAATGTTGTAGTTGATGCCTTAAGCCGTAATTTTATAGGGAGTTTGAATCATATTGAAGTCAACAAGTTAGAGATAACCAAGGAATTATGTCGCCTAACTAGCTTGAATATGCGACTATTAGATACGGATGACAGAGGTGTGGTTATCTAGAATACCGCCGAATCATCTCTAGTAGCAGAGGTGAAAGTGAGGCAGTTTGATGACCCCGAGTTAGTCCAAATAAAAGAGGGAATTTCCCTACAGAAGAAGTCGATGATGAATCTTGAAGGAGATGGAGTTCTTAGATACCAGGGTCGGCTATGTGTGCCAGACATAGGAGGGCTCTGAGAGTGAATTATGGTCGAGATCCACCAGTCCAGGTATTCCATTCATCCTGGCCCGATGAAGATCTACCATGATCTCCGACAGGTTTACTGGCAGAATGATATAAAGAGGGATATCGCAATATTCATAGCTCAATGCTCGAATTGTCAACAAGTTAAGATCGAGCACCAGAAGCCCGGAGGCTTGATTAAGATTTTTGAAGTCCCGACTTGGAAGTGGAAAGTGATAAATATGGATTTCATCACAGGTTTTCCACGTTTCTATCGGAAGTTTGATTCCATTTGGGTTATCGTCGACAAGCTTATGAAATCAGTCCATTTTCTACTTGTCGCACCATTTTTTCAGCGAAAGATTATCCCAAGCTATATATTAAAGAAATAGTATGATTACATGGTGTTCTAGTCTCCATTATATCTGATATGGGTGATCAGTTTACGGCTCACTTTTGGAGGTCGTTTCAGAAAGATTTAGGTACCCAAGTAAACCTTAGCACAACCTTCCATCCACAGACCAACGGTCAAGCCAAACATACCATCCAGAAACTCGAGGATATGCTACGAGCGTGTGTATTAGATTTTAAAGGTAGATGGGATGATCATATGCCCCTTATTGAGTTTTCTTACAATAACATCAAGATGGCCCCGTATGAGGCATTGTATGGACGAAAATATAGGTCCCAATTGGCTGATTCGAAATGGGCGAAGCCAGATTACTAGGTCCCGATTTGGTCCAGCAAGTGATGGAAAAAGTAAAGCTAATCCAAGATCGCTTATTAACTATCCAGAGTCGACATAAATCTTATTCAAATGTTGGATGTTGAGATTTGGAATTCGCAGTTGGAGATTGGGTATTCCTAAAGGTTTTGCCAATGAAAGGCGTTATGAGATTCAGCAAGAAAGGAAAACTCAGTCCCAGACACATCGGGCCATATAAAATCATTTGCAGGATAGGTCGAGTAGCTTATGATCTTAAACTACTCTCAGAATTAGAAGCAGTTCACTCGGTATTCCATGTATCAATGTTGCGCAAGTGTATAGGAGATCGCTCCCGTATTATCCTCGTGGAGGATATGAAGGTCACCGAGGATTTATCTTATGAAGAAACTCCTATAGCTATCCTAGATCGCCAAGTCCCGAAGTTGAGGAGTAAGGAGGTTACCTCCATTAAGGTGCTATGGAGAAATAACAATATAGAAGAAATAACTTGGGAGGCCGAAGAAGTTATGAAATCTAAGTATCCCTACCTCTTCCAAACTACAGGTTCATATTGACGTTGTATGATATGATTTCCCTACTCTTACGATATAGTAGCCTTACTTGGTATTCTATGTATCTTGTTCAGGTGATGACAACAACCAAAGCGGAACCAAAGCAGTCAGACGTCAGATGAAGATGTATAAGGTGAATTATGGCTAACTTTTACATTTATGGACGTATCAATGGTCGTGTGAGGCCAATGATATATTATGTAGCCCTATATGTCACTTGTGTTGGTTCTGGCTGCTTTGCAGGTTTCGGAATAGTCCTATTTATAGAGGAAACTCTGCCAAAATTTTATTAAAATCTAAGAGTTAAGGACTTTCAGTTACGTTCCTCAACATTCGAGGATGAATGTTCTTTAGGTGGGAATGATGTTACACCCTGCGATTTGTTTCATGCAATCAGAAGTATAGTTAGTCAATTCGAGCTCCGGCAGCCCGAGACCCTTTCTGAGGGTCACGTATGACTTATATGAATGTCAAAGAGGTATGCGAAAGGTTGGAAGTCAATTGGATTAAATGAAACACATCTCGACAAAGTTTGACGAAAATCAGACGACACACTAAACATTCTGCCCACAGAAGCCAATATGCTTTGCGGATCAGGCAACAGACCAAGACCCTCATTTTCTCACCTCACTGCCCCCTTATGAGTTGGGTTCTATGCCTACATACGGTGTTCTAGGGCGGAGAACCAACCACATATCAGAAGCGGTGGGGAGTGCTATATATAGCCAAAGATCAGTGGCTTCTCATTTCCATTTCCATTTCGACCGCAACTCTTCCTAAACTCTCTCAAACACTTACCTAGGGTTTTATATCATCAAGGACCCATTCTATACTAATGTAAGGAAAAATCTTACATAGATGATCATTAAGAAGCTTGGAAATCTTCTTGGTAGCAAGATGGAGTGAATGATCTTCTTGAGCTTGGAGAAGAGTTTATGCTATGAGTCTTCTTGGTTGATTTAAGGTAAGACATTGATGCTATTAATGATATCTTTCTTCTCATAGCTTTGTTGGAGTTATTAATGAAGGTAACTTGTGGTAGTTAAGCTAGAACTCCATGAAAGGATTGTTATGAGTCTTGGATAGTTCTTGGGTAAACTTTGATATGATCATAGCTTGAAGTTGAAGGATGTGGTGTTAGAGATCATGGAGTATGTGTTGTGTTATTGTTTTTGTTGTTGTTGCTATTATGGCTATTGATGTTGTGTTGCAAGGGAGTTGATGGCATGTTTGGTAGCCATGAACACCATAAATAGAGGAGTATGCTCTCTAGATGTTCATCAAATTGTTCTAGTGAATCGATTTCTAGTTTTGATCCAAACCCTCTATATTGTGTAGATAATCACTTGTAAAGCATTTGGGGGTTCGTGAGGCATTATTAACTAAGCAACGTAGGTATGTAAGGCCATCCCCTTCTTTCACAGTATGATATCCGAAGTGCTTATTGTTTTCGAAAAGAAACGTCAAAGGAACTATTCTATTCATATGTCGTTTGTCCCTGTCGAGAGTAGTTCTCTTGTTATTATTATATTTCATACTTCTGGTTTGTTGTTTGCTCATCCAAACTGCCATAAACCTTCTAAAAGGAGTGTTCCAAAGAGTTAGTCGTCAAGTCGACCAAGAGTCGTTCCATAGTAAAGTCGAAGAGTTCTGAGTTTCAAAGAGATCACAAGTGCCATAATCGGAGGGCATACACTTATATGTGCACCCATACACACCTCAAAGTATTGCCGGAGGGCAGTACCATATTACACACCTTGGGATATAAGCCGAGGGAAGATTATATAACAAAGCATATAGACAAAGGTTTCAGTATCGTTTCAGAGTTTCATTATTCGCCCTAAGTGGCATATATGTTATCAGAGTATCAGGTTGCTTTTATGCCCTACTTTACAACTTATACTTTCATATTGTTGTTCATGCTTTACATAACAGTACATTTATTTCATACCGACGTCCCTTTTGCCAAGGGCGTTGTGTTTCATACTGCAGGTTCTGATAGGGGCCTTGATAAACCACCTCAGTAGGAGCTATCGAGTTCCAGCCAGCAGTGGGTAAGCTTTGTCCCTTACGGAGCTCCCTTAGTCAGGTGTCGAGTATGTCAGATATAGATATGTATATAATGGGTAGGTCGGGGCCCTATCCCGATCATATGACAGTATATGTACTCGTAGAGGCTCATAGACTTGTCTAGTATGTACAACTGTGATGTATGGCCTTGTAGGCCAGATTGTCTTTTGTTGACTTGTGTTGCGGCCTTGTCGTCCTTGTTTATATACGTATGTTGGGTTGATACCTCTTTGCTCACCCTCAGAGATTGTATTACATCTTGTCTTACAAATTATGGCCTTGTCGACCCTCCCATAGTGTTGTTTGATTTATATCCTAGTACGGCCTTGTCGGCCGGAAGTTCTATTCATACATGAGCATGTTTATCAGAGTGGTACGCTTGAGCCAGTATGACACCGGGTGCCGGCCACACCCCCTAGTTTTGGGTGTGAAAAAAATTGTGACTTGGTTAAATGTATTGTAACTACATTATCGCACGAGACACGAGCTACTACACGACAACAAGTTCGTCCAATGTAGGAATTAGCTACGCAAGTGAATAAATATGGTTAAGTAGTGAATTTGTTGTTATAATTCAACTAAAACAATGTGGTTGTACATGTTATCATATGTAGTATCTTATTATGTAGTTTTACCACCCAAAAAAGTTATTATTAGCATTTGACAGATCAATTAAGTAGAAAATAAAAAAAACAAAAAAAAGTGAGGGCGACTCGATTCGAACCCGCGAATTGATGATCGCATTGTTTGACTGATCGCGGCTGGGCTGAAATAGCTTCATCTATCGATTCCTATTAATCCAATCCTATTTGCATAGGTAGAGAGGGCAGACTAAATGCATACATCAAGAATCAAAAGTAAAATAAATCAAAATAACACAATTTAACATGGAGAATAGAAAATTTACCTTAATGCATCTTCAATACCCTCAACACCTTGACTATCTCTAGGACTTATCGGCACGAAACATGTGGAATACATAATTTAACAAAGACGGGCAAAATACTGCAGAAGTCAATAGCCGCATAATTTGATTTTTTTTTTTGGAATATTGAGCAAATCTTAAAATTAATATACTATTGAACGAATTGGACTGCACTGAATGGGATTTATATGTCAAATTGCAGTAAAATAGGGACTTTGACCAGCAATTTAGTTTACACAGGACTTGGACTCTAAATAGTAATACATTTTTGGACATTAGAAAATTGTTTGCCAAAAATAACAGCAGGTTTTTATTGCAATTTTCATTTTAAAGAAATATATATTATTTTTGTTTATGTATATTAATTTGAGAAAAATAGTAAATGACAATTTGTCTATTGTAGAGTCTTTTAATGAAGAAAAAAAAATTTAATCAACATTTCTAAGCCCTTTGTGCTTTTAATATATATATATATATATATATATATACACACACATATATATAGAGATATGAAGAGAAAAAAATTCCAACATATATAACGAGTCAATGAATATAACAAAATCGAAATCCTTTCATGCTCCTTTGTGTCAACTATATTTTTCAAATAACATTTTCTTATAATAAATTATATTTAATATTATTCGCGTATATTAGTTTCATAATAATAAGTGGGAAATGAACGATAGATTCACGTATTATGCCATGTATGTGGTTCGTTCGATCATGTTTAGGCACATGGTGCTGGTCCGTCCAGGTTCGGGGCTTGTCACACACCCAGCTACACCTCATTAGTGTGTTTCCTTTTAAACCCGTTTTTTTTCTTAAACATATTTTATTTGTTTTTTAATATTTTTAAAGAACCATAAAGTACGTGAAAATTGTAAATGATGTAAAATAAAATTAGATTCATAATCAAATAAGTAAGTATAGTTTTTCATATAAAATAATAATGTTATTAGCATAAGAGACAAACTTGTCCTTTGTTACATAAAATTATAACTTCATTAAATAAATTAGAAAAGATGGAAGTTTATATATGAATATGGATTCTAAAAGGTTGAATGTCATGCAGTAATGATAAACAGAAAAATAACATAAATTAATATTATTATGAATTAAGAAAAGGTTCAAATATGTCACTAACTTAACGAAATGACTCATATATGTCACTTGTGAAAATGGTGAGAGGGATGAAGACGGTAACTAATGAAGAGTTTAGATAATATTGATCAGTAATTAGTGATACAAATGAACCAAATATGTGGCTACGGTGACATTCTTATACTTAACTATTAAGCAAAGAGTAGAAAAGAAAAGAGGAAGAGAAAATGTGGAGGGGGAAGTTAGGCAGTTGAGGAAATTCTCTTCGTCGAAAAAAAGAAAAGAAATGGCTGGCAGGTCTGTGTGGCGCGCCACAAGCAAGCTGTTAGTGGCGACCACCGCTCTTGGTGGTGGAGCTGCGGGGGCCACAATTGCCAGCTCAGACGACCCAGCCACGGCCCTCAAGCTTTGCACAATTGTCCCTCTCCGCCTCTTTCGCGATTCCGTCACCGCTGCCACCATTGTCTTCGGTACGCTTCTCATTCAATCTCTCCCTTTTTTCCCGTCCTATGACCCTACCTAGAAACCTCCAACTTTATTTATATTAAAATTGATGTTGGATCTGTATATTCTGAATTTGCAAGTTTTGAGGTCTTTTGAAACTGTGTAGACTTATGGATTGAGCTTCATCCTAACGTTTAAGAACACGTGACTCTTAATTTCAGTTTTGTCCAATTTTGGTATGATCTTATTAAAGTTGAGCTAATTTATATTTGTGGGTCTATCCGCTGCCAAATTGGCCTAGTCCTGAACAATAATTGATTGAAATCTTTAGCTTTGCTACTTCTGAGCCATTTGCCAATATATAAGCTTTCACAATAAGCTCATCATCTGTTGAATTTCTGTGAAGCGAATAACTTGACATTTCTTCAGTCGGTCCTGTTTATATGTGTAAGCTTGGCTATGCTTCATATGGCGTGCCTTTCATTTGGTTAAATGGTGTTTCTCTTAGGTGTGGATTCAAACCCTTTCAGAATCATGGAACCAGGATGTTAGGTCACTTGAACTCAAGTTTTCTGTATTGTGCTGCGATAAGAGGAATCAGGAATATAAGAATTCACCGAGATTGCACTTTTGAGGTCCATTTCATGCTAAAGGTTATAAAAGGTGTGAAATATTATATTATATACTTAAACATGCAGAATAAGTTTCAAATAAAGGAGAGCCCAGAAAGTTAGCTCAAATAGTTAAGCGGAGAACTATAAATTTGGACTGTCATTCGATCCTCCTTGTAAGCAAAGACCGTTTGATTGGCCATGTAGTGTTTCACTGAAGCTCAATGCTTTATCTATTATTCTTCTTCTCGTAACAGATATAACATATTTTGGCATCTAAATCTGTTTACACGTGGTATTCTTGACGCAGATAAATTATTTGCAGTTTATCTTGTGTCTTCTATTCAACTGCCTTCATGAAAATTACAATGACATAACTTGATTCTAGCAGTCATCATTAACCGGTTAATGCACATATCCGCTAGGCACATAGGTGGGATTTACTAAGTTTTACGTTATACTTCTGATATTGAACTCTTTCCCGTTTACCTCTTGGAGACCAAGTAATTATTTCCCTAAGTGGGGGGAAAAATAGCTAATAATACACATCACCCTCCCCAGACCTCACTTGTGGGATTACACGGGATATGTTGTTGTTGCATGAAGCCCCGAAGGACTTTAGAGCTTTTTTGCGCTTTTCGTTTTTGATAATATTGGACTCAGTTGGAATACATGGGACAAGTCCTAACATGGTTCCAAGTGTCACACCGCAGCTTCGGGGTTGTGGCCGGCATTCGGCGCCTGAACGTCTCGAGCGTACCACCTGTATATCATAGTCTGAACAATCTGAACATATAACTGTCTGGCCAACAAGGCCTCAGAATGACAATCGCAAGAGAAACTGGAAATAACAACCTGAACAAGTGACAGCAAAATCAAAATGTGTACATATATCGTAAGGCCGACAAGGCCACAACAACCCTCAGAAGGTCGGCCAGGCCATACAAAATGACAATACATAATCCACTAGTCTACAAGTCTCTAAGAGTCATATAACAAACAATCAGGTGGGGACAGGGGCCTACCATACCCATGATATGTACATGAATGCATACCCAAACTTAGACAGCAACTCCGGAAGAAGAGGAGTGCTTCAACTCAAGCTGACCCTACCAAAGAGGCTTGTTGAATCGTTTATCCGCACTTGCGGGCGCGAAACATATCGTCACCAGCAAAGGGACGTCAGTACAAAAAATGTATTGAATATGTAAGGCAGGTAAACATGTATAAGAATGTAATACAAAAGAAGGGCATAGGAATCAACCTGTAACTCTTAAAAAGGCCGCTGAGGGCATACAACTTATATAACCATGCATATATGCGTGAAAGTAAAATCAAGCCTATCTATGGGGCCATATAATATAATATCAAGTCCCTCTGGGGGAAAATCATATCATAACGTATCCGGCTTCGAAAGGACTCGGTAATATTGTACCCGACCTTAATAGGACTCGGTAATGTTAAAACCAACTTCAGTGGTGTGCACATATATGTGTCGTACCCGGCCGATTATAACGCGACTCGGTAAGAAAATAGATACATATATATAAGTGCAATGCAGGACAAACCTCAAGGGACATCATGAATAGTCGAAGTGACCTATGGTCATTATTCTCCGACTATCATTATGGAATTATATACCGTGAACGTTACAATTCAACCATAGTGCTCTGAATCAATCGTATAGTAAGGAATATCATAAGACGTGAAGGAGAGTTCTGACAAGGAACATACTAGAATCATAAGCAATAATGGAAAGGAAACATAAAGTAACCAAACTACTAGGAAGGGAATCGTTTGACAATATTTTCTTTTACTTTTGGGCTAAAACAAGATCACGCCATAGAAAGGAAAAGCCTTACATACCTTGTTGTCGAAGTTATTTAAATTCCACGGGTCCTTGTAAGCTTTACAAACGATTATCTACATCATACGAATGATTTAAATCACAATCGGATCAATAAACTATCAATCGATTCATTGAGACATTTTATCGAACATCTTGTATGCGTAGAATTTATGTTTTCTTCTATATGGAAACCTATACATGTAGCAACACAACCAACCTTCCTAATCCTCTTCCTTAACCTCCATAACAATCCAACAACTTCATATCCAACCTACAACTCCATCTAGGCAGCCCCAACAATACACAACAAGACTTAGAGTTTCCGACAATCACTTTAGCAAACTAGTAGCAAGAATCATGCTCTATAACTTGTATAATCTCAAGAACAAGAAGGAGGAGATGGAGCTTACCTTATAGCACAAGATTCACTCCAAATTTCGAGATTACTTCACTTCCAAGGAGCCTCTAAGTTCAGCACACGAAGAGGAGGATAATCTAATGATAACCACGGGCTTCCTTATGTCGGATTCACTTGTGTTGCCTTAAAACCTGTCCTTGAATCATATGGAAGCCTCTAGGGAGAGTTCTAAGGTGTAGAGAGTCTATTTTGGTCGAGCAAGGAATGGAAAATGAGGCAAAAATCTAGTTTAAGACATTTAAAGTCGCCCACTACCTAGGATGTACGTCTGGAAGTACATACCGTACATTTTTGTACGAACCGTATTTTCCACAATACTTCTCAGATTGATGAACTGTCTGTTGGAAGATTGATGAACTGTCTGTTGGATTGGAAAGTAGACTCTCTGAACTTGAATTTAGATAGGTTATGCACTCCATAATTCTGCCCGTCTTTCCGCGAGTTTCGACAAACTTAATATCTTTCATCCGTTTAGCCCCAAATTCTTACGAAACATACGTAACACTTGTTTAAACTTATTTCCATCCAAAAATAGGATGTTAGCCTCACCGGGTTTTACGTGACTTTACTTGCGACGCATACGAGCGTGAAAATACGGAGTGTAACACCAGGTGGTGTTAGGCCTTAAAATTAATCTTAGAAAGTGTGAGATTATACTTGTTCGTGAGGTGGATAATAGTGTCACTCTTGCTCAGGTTTTGAATTGTATGGTAGGAGCCCTTCTCACTAACTATCTTGGCCTACTATTAGGTGCTTCTATCAAGAATCATAGTGTTTTGAATCTGGTCTTTCGGAGGAGGGTTGAGAAGAGGATTGCAGGATGGTAGAAAAGATACTTATCCAAATGTGGGAAAGAAGTGCTTATTAAGAACACTTTATCGAGTATTCCCACATATTTTATGTCTTTATTTCATGCTCTAGCTAGTGTCACAACAAAGTTGGAAAGGCTTCAAAGAAACATTTTATGGGATTCGTCGGATGGGGCAAGGAAGTTCCACATAGTTCGTTGGGAGACTGTGACATCTCCTAAGTGTTGTGAAGGGCTTGGAGTTAAAAATCTAAGGGTTTTCAACAAAGCAGTGTTTGGAAAATGGTTATGGAGATTCGGGGCGGAGGAACAAGCATTTTGGAGCTTTTTGAAAAATCTCATGACTAAGTATCTGTATGCATTATTTGTAGGACACTCATTTTTCTGTTTCAGGTAGGTAGGCTTTAAGTCTATTCTGTCAATCATGGAGAATAAATATCACACCGTAAATCTGAGTAGGGCGGACCATACTACTATGAACCTAACAGATTTCAAAACGTAATTTGATAGATAAATGAGAAATGTAGATGACCTCTGTATACAAATGTGACCACTGGCCAAAGGCATGTAACTGATGTACAATAGAATACAAATAAGCCCACCAATACTATTTATGAAGCCTCTACGAATATCTATAACTAAACAACTGATATAAGTGTTGGGACAGGGCCTCGAGCTATCCATAATGTCACTGTACAAACAAAAGAAGTACTAGACTCACTTACTCCAGATAGTTGAACATCAACAAGTGCCTAATATGAGAGTTTGCCAACCTGTATACTTGAGCTTGCAATGTGGAATATAACAAATACAGCGCCCCCGACAAAAGGGATGTCATTACAGATAGATTGTACCGAGTACGTAAGGCACACATAATAACATATACAAATACTGAAGCTTATATAAGAGACAAATGAAATGTAATCAACCAAATACATCAAAAGGCTTTGAAACATCCTACAATAACATGCATTAAGTCTTATTGTACTTAAGTCGTGTTGAACATTCTTCTGAGTCTTTATGAGGATATCTTTGGGTCGCTATTTGGAACGACATTCTGTGATCGTTCACTATAACATTTGGGATCACATACTTTGATTACTGTACCTTAGATTCATTCTTTACCTCTCTTTAGAACACATAAACCATATGAACGCATAATAAATAGTCTGCTTAGCCACAACGGGTCTCGTTTACATGTGATATCTGCCGAGCCACAATAGGTGTCGTATACATATGATATATGCCAGAATAGTAAGCCTGTAACTGCTAGACTAATGAGCCTATATCTGCCTGACTAATGAGCCTGTATCGCCAAACTGATGAGCTATACGGGCCATCAACTATAATAGATTACTTATACACATATGATTAATACTTTAGACATCTCTTCATTAACTTATTGGAGACATTACATATGATTCTTATAAGGTCGCTCATGTGTGGAACCGGTTCATTCAATACACATATAACATATGGATTGCTCATGTGACAGAATCAGACATTCTTACTAGACAGGGAGAGTTCTTTACAACCATAAGAAGGCTTGAATCAATAAAACTGATATAACATGGAGGAAACAACCATATATGAATAGGAGACTCGCAATACTTCGTTCTTGGGAACTCATATAGACAATGAACATATGACAAGACTTCATGTCGCTGAATACGATAGGGACATATGCACTTACTGTTTTACGATCCTTTTATGACACCTACAGAACCCATACTCTAATCCTCTGGACCATATTACTTCGGAAAGACTGATCGTCTATGTCAACGTGATTCATCTTAAAGGAAGCTCTATAACCCAATAATGGTAATCTGGATACCCACGACATAATTCACCTTACGTTATGCTCTATAACCCCTTAACAATTGCCTGGATACTAACCATATGATTCATCCTAAGTATCCTTCTATCATTCCTTAATGCTCTTTAGGAGCTATCAACATAGTTTACCTTAAGTGATCCTCTATATCCCTGATTACGACCACATAAAAGCTATCGACATCATTTATCTTAGATAATGATCGATAATCCTTTTGACTATACTTTGAAGGTCATCAACATCATTCCACCTGTGAAGAAACTCTAATCCCATAAGGATAAGTTTGAAAATCCACCTTAAGAGTAGTACGCTTGAATGACGAACCGATTCATGAACATGTAATGTTCTCTTAACTTACAGAACTTATGACATGAAACTAATATATTTCCATAAACTCGAGACTTTATAACCCATTCAAAGGAACAAATAAACACATGTCGTGCCATAACGCGAATGAAAAAAATGGCCTTACGTACCTTGATAACTACAACGAGTCAATCCTTTCGGTAGACGTCTAACTTGTTAAAATGGGCTAGTATCACACAACCAATAGCCCAAAGACAACCAACAACTATACCAACAATTCCACAATATACTACAACTATACCAACAATATCGTCAAGCAATCAAAGAGCGACGAGCTCCCGAGTCTATATACAATGGTGTACTCCAGACTCGACCTCCTTGTGGCCAGAAACAAGCCCTATATGAGCTACCAAACCCCCTCCGATCTCCATTTCATAAGAAAACAATACATAAACGACTTATACAACTATTACAACTTGAGCTCACGGCTTCTGATCACTGTCCCGTGAGTTCTTAACAATTTCATACCTTAGACGTTCATATGAGCTTGTAGGAGGATGTAGACAATGGACTGAACTTGGGTTTCCTTCTTTAAAGCTTCCCGACACCTTACTTCACTATGAAGTAATCTCTGACTTGCTTGAGAGAAGTTAAAAGAAATTTGTAAAATGAAACCGGTTGCTGCACTTTTTTCATTCTTTAAAAAAAAATAAAGAGAGCCCACCCCCAAGCGTTGGTTGCTGCTCATGGAACGTTTATGAAGGAACAATATATAGCCTTCTCTCATCATAAAGGAACAATACAATATTCATGACAAGTACTACCTCGCAGGTTTTGTTAACAAATATTAAAAATTCTAAATCTCATGGATGACTAATCATACAACATAGCACAAATGGGCCACCTAGCCTTATGAAAATATAATCTCTATTCTTATAATAAAATAAAATCTCATTTATAAACTTCCTCATGTCATAAGTATAATTTAAAGCATAACTGAAAAATAGTAATAATAATAACTACCTGAAATCATACTTATCAAATTTTACTAAAAGGTTTCACTTAAAAGAAAATATATACCGTATCAGAACAATATATATACAAATCTTGTAAAACTTACGGGGTTTTACAATAAACCCTTAGTTCTTGTAGCAGGGACAGTATATTGGGAACGAGGGGTACGTTCTATAGATGATGGCTCTAGTATAAGTAATTACATACAAATTGTTCGTGTATATTGGTGATGATCAAAATCGTTGCTTGTAATGAGTTATACATCTTTGGAGCAAATTGTCTGTTTGATATGTAACAGCTTAACATGCATGATTTAGTGGGCTGATGAAGCCTTACTGAAGGCTTGCTTGTCATGTATGTGGTACCTTCATATGCTTTTCCTTGCATATAGTAGTGAAGGGTTGGTTTTGAATATTTGAGAAAGCTTATGAAATAACATTTTGGTTCTCGTGAGGGATGTAAATACTAAAATGTACCTTGAAGAAACTTGATTGGGATAGTGGCTTTTGTTAACCATCATCTTACTTTGATCATTAACGCTCATAGTTGAAAGTTCTGTATATCATTCGGAATATCAAGTAATGGAGCCAGGGTTAGCAGTGTACATGCAGACTCATATTTATATCTTAGCTGTTTTTGTGGAAACACCTACGTGACGAGTTAACCAGTTCAGATTACCTGTTATTGAAGCTTCATTTGAGAATTTTGTTACCTTTTCCTTTAACCTCGTTTGCGTGCAATCAGATAGCTGAGGTGGGGGGTGGGGGGGTGGGGTGAAGTTTTTTATGGGGTGATTATAGTTAAACATAAGCTATTGCATGGCTTTCGAGTTGCTGATGAGATGTTATGAAATAACGTGTATTCATAGTCATTGCTACCCCTTTATGTGATAATTTGATAAGCTTGACGTAGTTAAAAAGGTTAGCTATAGGAATTTTAAAGGAGAAGTGTTTATCAATATACTAAGAGATGATCCAATTGTGACATGTTGTTAGATTATGAATATTCACTCTGGGGACTGCCAGAAGGTAGCGCAGAGAGAGCAAAGGTCAAACATGAAGTTCACATGAGGGGTGCACGCAGGCTTGAAGAACTTTGTTTCAGAAATGGTGGAATTTACATTAAGCTTGGTCAACATTTAGGACAGCTGGTATGCTACTTCTCTCCTTAGGTCATTGTATAGATAATTGTGTCATATTGATATTTATTCTGAGGCACAAGAAGGCTCTCGCTTCTATAAGTAATTGCTCAACACTTTCGGCTTATCCAATTTGACCTTTGGTTTTGCGCAGGAGTACTTAGTACCTGAAGAGTATGTTTGTATAATGAGGGAATCCATGTTAAATAGATGTCCTCATTCATCGTATGATCAAGTGCATGAAGTTGTCAAAAAAGAGCTTGGAGGTGCACCTGATGAAGTATGTTTTAATCTATTGAATTCTCCTCAAAAGCAATGTTATGGTTTAATCTAGCAGCCCAGTCAAGTTAATATTTGATGAATATATGGCTTATGAATTCGTAGAATTTGTTGCTTTGTTGTGCACTCAACTGAGTTAAAACTTTTGTCTCCAGATCTTTGATGAATTTGATCCCGTACCAATAGCAAGTGCTTCTCTTGCTCAAGTCCATGTTGCACGAACGCATGAAGGGCAAAAAGTTGCTGTCAAGGTCCTATGTTGATATTGTTATAAATTGGGAGTGGAGAATTTTCCAAATCTTTTAGGTCTCTCATTTCGGTAATTGCAGGTTCAGCACACACACATGACAGACACTGCTGCAGCAGATTATGCAACTGTGGAGTTGATAGTAAACACATTGCATCGATTTTTTCCTTCCTTTGATTACAGGTTAGAAATGTTCTTTTTACCAAGTTTCATGACCTCCTAATACAATATTATCCAGATAATGTTTTTTCTTAATAACCAAGAAATCCTTGTGAGTCAGTGAGGCACGATTTAAAACTCGGTAGATAATGGGCCCACCCTGGTACTTTCCGGGGAGAGTATTAAGAACTTAGGATCATGTATACCAGTCAATCTATAGTACAACTATTCCTCAATCCCAAATTAGTTGTGGTGGGGTATCTGAATCCTCTCATATACATTCTACTCTTTTTAACAAAGATTTGTTGGGCAAATGACTTTGGAGCTTTGGGACGGAGGTACAAGCTTTTTGGAGAGTGGTGATAATTGATAAATATGGGGTAATGATGGAGAACTAGAGATGTCACTATGCCTTTTGGGTGTGGTTTGTGGAGTAATATATGAAGGATGAGATGGTTTTTGTGATAATATCTCATTCAAGGTAGGAGACAGGGGAGAGTTAATCTTTGGGGTTTTATTTGGTGTGGCATTAATTTATTGAAAGATCAATTCTAGAGTTTGTACAGAAATATCATGCTAAAGATACATGACAATCCAGTAAATTAGGGGGACACAAGGCGGAGAGACTTTTTGGGATTTGAGATTTTGAAGGGAATATCCACGATTAGTAGGTGAATGAGTTCCAAAGATTGATGGCTTTACTCCATAGGCAAGCTACTATGGATGATAACCCCAATGCTTTCTCACGGGGTTTGGAGAATAACGGAGGGTTCTCTGATAAGTCATTTTCTGGAACTTTTGGTTAGGGAGGAGGATGCTTCTCCATATAGTGCAATACAGATACCAAAGGTGCCGAGGAAGGTGTGTTTTATACTTGGCTAGCTACTAAAGGGATGATCTTGACGGCGGAAAATCTTCGAAATTGGATTTTTTTGTGTTAGTTGATGTTACATGTGCAAGGAGACGGGCGAGGTTGTGGATTATCGTCTTCTATACTATGGTCTATGTAAGGAATGGATCTTGGGTCTAACTCAACCCCAAAAGCTAGCTCGTGAGAAGAGGATTGCCCAAGTCCATATAAGGAGTCCACCCATCCCTTAAACCACCGATTTGAGATATTTTAATACCCCACCTCACGCCCAGGTCAGGACATCTGGTGCATAGGAAATTTTAATATGGGGCCACTATCGGTAAACAATAATTGAGATTGGTCCTGCTCTGATACTATATAAAGAATAAATCTTGGGCCTAACTCAACCTCAAAAGCTAGCTCGTGAGGGAAGGATTGCACAAGTCCATATAGGGAGATCACCCATCTCATTAACTATCGATATGGGAGTTTTTCATTCTTCAATACCCCACCTCACTCCTAAGATTAGACATCTGGAGCGTGGCCGAATTAATTTAGGGGCCCAACATCAGGTGAAAATGGGTCCTGCTTTGATGCCATGTAAAGAATGGATCTTGGGCCTAACTTTTGGGGTTGAGTTAAGCGGCTCCGCAGAAGCGGCCAATGGCTCGCTGATGCAACACACCAGGAACCAACAACTATAACAAAACTTACAAACTTTCATCAAACACCCGAACTCACCCGACACTTCCCGAACACAAACTAAATATGCTATCCATGTGTAAACGACGCTACAAACTCGCTCACGCACTCAAAATTCTCATACGACCAAGCTACGACCCATTTTTCTACAAATCCACCACAAATCTTCAAATAGCACAATTTAGCAATTAAGGACCCAAAGCACATCCAAACGCCTCGGGAAGCGAACCAAAGACTCGACTATGTCACAAATGACGTTATGGACCAACTGGAAGCAACGAAACTCAGAAACAGACCCGTATACTCAGAAGTCAACTAGTTCATTTCAAAATTATTGAACTTAGGTTTTTCTTTCAAAACCCTTTCTAACGCACATCGGGAACCGTGCTACCAATCCCCGCAAGTCACAAACCCCACATAGTCTACGAGAAGGGCTAATTTGGTCAAGTAAAGGTCTATAGCCAAAAATGACCGGACGGGTCGTTACGTCAGATATCAATTAAACAAACGCTTGTCCAAGAACGGAGAGAAATGAAAGGGAAAACGTACCGAAACCAGTAAAAAGATGAGGGTATCTACTCCACATATCAGCCTCGGTCTCCCAAGTAGCCTCCTTAACAAGGTTGTGCTTCCATTGCACCTTCACAGAAGCAATCTCTTTTGATCTCAGCTTTCTAACCTGCCTGTTCAAAATGGGCACTGGCTCTGCTTCAAACTCCAAATTCTGATCAAATAACACGGAGTCCCATTGGATGATGTAGGACCCATCAACATGGTACTTCTTCAACATAGATACCGGATGAATGCCTGAAAGGCCCTGTGGCAAAGCCAACTCCTACACCACCTCTCCAACCCTCTGAAGAATCTCAAATGGCCCGATATACCTCGGACTCAACTTCCCTCTCTTGCCAAATCTCATCACGCCTTTCATAGGCGAGACCTTCAATAGAACCCTGTCACCAACCATAAACTCCATATCTCGAACCTTCTGGTCTGCATACTCTTTTTGTATACTTTGGGCCACTAGGAGCCTGTCCTGGATCTTCTTCACTTTCTTTGAGGAGTCTCTAACAAATTGGTACCCAAGGCCTCACCTCAAACGAATCAAACCACCCAATCGGAAAACGACATCTCCGACCATATAAGGCCTCAAATGGCTCCATATCAATGTTGGAGTGATAATTGTTGTTGTAAGCGAATCCTCCAACCACCAAAATCAATCACACAAGCCCGTAGCATATCCTCCAAAACCTGAATGGTTCGCTTGGACATACCGTCCATCTGAGGGTGAAACGATGTGCTAAGATCCAAACGAGTACCTAACTCCTTTTGCAACGTCCTCCAGAAATGAGAAGTAACTGAGTACCCTAGTCTAAAATAATAGAAATAAGCACACCGTGCAGCCGAATAATCTCTGTAATATAAATCTTGGCAAACTTCTCAGAATTGTAGGTTTGTTTGGATCGGAATGTAGTGTGCAAATTTGGTCAACCTATCCATAATAACCCAAATGGCATCAAACTCGCCCAAAGTCTTCGGCAACCCAACTACAAAATTCATAGCTATCCTCTCACATTTCCACTCGCGTATGGGCATCCTCCAGGTCAAACCACCTGGTCTCTGGTGCTCATACTTAACTTGTTGGCACTTTCGACACTGAGATACAAACTCAACAATGTCCCTCTTCATCTGACCGCACCAATCATGCTGTTTCAAATCACGATACATTTTCGTTGCACCTAGATGAATATAATATCTGGAACTATGAGCCTCTTCCATGATCAATCTCGTCAAACCTCCCACACAAGGTACACACTCTTCCCTTGATCCTCAAGACTCTCTCACTATCAAGCATAGCCTCCTTGATTTCCCCCTGATTCTGCACAATTTCACATCATCAAACTGTTGGGCCTTGATTTGCTAAAAAAGAGACGACCTCGCCTCAACCCAAGCCAAAATCCTACTCGGATTTGAAATATCAAGTCTCACGAAGCTGTTGGATAAGGACTGGACCTTTAATGCCAAAGGACGCTTACTAACAATCAAACGAGGCAAACTCCCCATACTCCCTGCCTTTCGGCTCAAGGTATCCGCCACCACATTTGCCTTTTCCAAATTCTACAAATTAGTCATATCATTATCCTTGAGCAAACTCCATCCACCGGCGCTGTCTAGAATTCAAATCCCGCTGACTGAACACATGCTGAAGGCTGCGGTGATCGGTGAATACCTCATAATGAACACCATACAAATAGTGCCTCAAATCTTCAATGCAAAGACTACCGCTGCCAACTCCAAGTCGTGAGTGGGGTAGTTCTTCTCATGCACCTTCAACTGTCTCGATGCATATGCTATCACCCTTCATTCCTGCATCAATACACAACCCAAGCCAATTCTCGAAGCATCATAATAAACGGTGAAGTCCTTCCCCTCTATAGGTAGGGCCAAAATGAGGGTTGAGGTCAAAAGTGATTTAAGCTTTTGGAAGCTCTCCTCACATTCATCGGACCACTGAAAAGGCACATCTTTCTGAGTCGACCGAGTTAAATGAGAAGCAATAGACGAGTAGCCCTTAAGGAACCGACAATAATAACTCGCGAGACCCACAAAACTCTAAATCTCGGTTACCGAAGTAGGCTTAGCCCATTTCCTGACCGCTCTATGTTCTTCGGATCTACCATGATATCCTTCTTCGACACCACGTGCCCCAGAAACGCCACCGAACTGAGCCAAAACTCACATTTTGAAAATTTGGCATACAACTCTTTCTCTTCCAACAAACAAGAACCACTCTTAAATGCTTCGCGTGGTCCTCACTTTTCGAATAAACCAGAATGTCATCAATAAAGATGATCACGAACGAATCCAAATAAGGCTTGGATATCCTATTCATCAAATCCATGGAGGCTCTGGGGGCATTGGTACACCCAAAAGACATCACTAAGAACTCGGTGGCCATATCGAGTCCTGAAGGCCGTCTTGGGAATATTCTTTTCCCTGATCTTCAACTAGTGATATCCAGACCTCAAATCAATCTTCGAAAATACAAAAGCACCATGGAGCTGGTCAAACAAATAATCTATGCGAGGTATCGAATACTTGTTTCTGATGGTGACTTTATTCAACTGCCTATAATCGATACACATTCACATAATATCGTCATTCTTCACAAATAAAACATAAGCACCCAGGGAGACACACTGAGACGAATAAAACCTTTGCTCAACAAATCTTGAAGCTGCTCCTTCAACTCTCAACTCTGCTGGAGCCATCCGGTACGGTGGGATAGAAATGGGATGAGTATTCAATTCTAAATCAATGCAGAAATCAATATCTCTATCCGGCGGCATACCCGACAAATCTATCGGAAAGACCTCAGAAAACTCGCTCACTACTTGAATAGATTCAAGTGGAGGAGTCTCCGCACTAGTATCCCGAATATGCGCTAAGTACGCCAAACAACCCTTATCTACCAACTTTCTAGCCTGAAGGAAAAAAATACTCTTCTTAGGTGCAGGGCATGGAGTACCATTCCATTCCAATCTCGGAATACCTGGATCGCTACAGTGACTGTCTTGGCGTGACAATCCAAGATCGCGTGATACAGTGATAACCAGTCCATACCCAAAATGATATCAAAATCTACCATATCCAATATAATCAAGTCTACTCAAGTATCATAACCCATTAAGGTAACCACACATAACCGATAGACTCGATCTACAATCACAGAATCACTCACTGGGGTAGACACACGAATAGGGACATCAAATATATCACATCATATCTAGACCCGCAGAAAAGTATGTAGAGACATGAGAACATAGATCTCAGATTAAATAATATTGAGGCAAACCGGTGACAGACTAAGATGATACATGTAATAACTACATCGAATGCCTCAGCCTCTGACCTACTAGGGAAGGCATAAGAGTGAGCACGTCCTCCCCCGGACTGAGAACCCGGATAACCACTGCGGTATGCTGACGCTCCGTCTCTACCGTTCGAGATCCACCTCTGCCTGGCACGATAACGATGCGACCCGATTGAGAACCCCTTCGCTGATCGCCCGCCACCTCTAAAAGGCTGTGCTGGGGTCCTAGGTGTCTGAGCTCCACCTGATCTAAGCTTGGGACAATCTCTCTTGAAGTGCCTAAGGTCTCCACAATTGAAACAAGCCTTGCCCGACATGGGCTGCTGAACGAACATGAAAGAACCTGAGTGATCCCTGCGGTCTGAGAACCGGGAGTAAGAACCTCTGGAAGTCTGCCCTGCACTATACTCACTCTGCCCCGCAAAACCATCGTCTGAAACCTGAAGATCCGACTGTACTAGGCGACTAGACTGAGAATGCTGGGGTCTACCATGCTGCATATAACCTCGGGAAAAGAACCTCTGGAAGTCTGCCCTGCACTATACTCACTCTGCCCCGCAAAACCATCGTCTGAAACCTGAAGATCTGACTGTACTAGGCGACTAGACTGAGAATGCTGGGGTCTACCATGCTGCATATAGCCTCGGGAAAAAACCCACTATAGTAGCCATACCTGTGAACTCTCTTCTCGGACTCATTCATGTAGAGTCCACCACTCACTGACTTTACCATCCTAATGTGGTCCACCGCGGACTGAAATGAAGCCCAAAGGCTACCAACTGCAACGTCGCCAACTGGAGAAGAATAGACAACTCCCTCACGAAACACCTATCCCTCTCGGCCTCGGTAAGAAGTAGCGGCGTCGCATAGCGCGACAAAGCATGTAAACGATCCTCAAAACTCAGCAACTGACATCCCCCCTCTGCTCAAATCTGGAGAACTCATCCCTCTTGCTCACTCGCAAGCTGAGGGGAACATACTTCTCGAGAAAGACCGGATAGAACCGAGTCCAAGATAAAGGAGGTGACCTGCTGGCCGACAATCAATATACGACCTCCACCATTGCTTCGCATCACCCACTAGCTAAAGTGCAACAAAATTGACTCTATGTGACTCAACAATTCCCAAAGTATGGAGTCTCTTGTGGCAGCTCACTATGAACTCATAAGCGTCTTCCTTAGGCTAACCAAAGAAACTAGGAGGCTTCATGTTGGAGAAATGCTTCAATATCTTCCGCTCCTCGTAGGTCATAACAGCCAACATCGTCGGAGATGAAAATTCGCGCCGAATCTCGCCGATACGGATGCCGGGCGTGACTGTCGCGCCCAGGTGTACGAAACTCGGGAGTCTGACCTCCCACCTGGGTCTGCGACCCATTCGGAGTAGCTGGGAGAACACCCTCCTGGGCAAATCCATGAAGCAAACTCATAACATGAGCCATAGTATCTTGTAGGACCGGTGTGGCTATAACCTCTGGCTGAGCATGGGCTGGCCCCAACTCCTCCTCATACTGATCATCGTGATGCTTCATCTACGGCTTGGGGGATATAGATCTAGCACGAGTCTGACCGGCTCCCTGTGCTCCACCCCTTGTCGGTGTTGCCGCTCGAGCTCTATCTCTACCCCGTCCTCGACCTTTAGCATGACCGCACATCACAGGGACTGGGGTAACTCCCTTGTTACTCATTATTTTAGCTTTTGGGGCTAGGGTAGTTTTCATTAATCTGTAATAGATTCTATATATAACAGCAATTTCTTTAGTATTAATTTTGCTGTTCATATTTTTAGATTTGATATTTAACGTCAGCATGTCCATTACGTTCTGATCATTAATATCTACAGAAAAATTGGGGTAACAATTAAAGTATACTGGGCCTCTGGCCAGGTTACTTTGTAAGACTCCTAACAGGGAATCTTTGAAGTTTAACAACCTGGCATCTCTTAATAAGAGACAAATTGGCGTGTCTAAACCTAAACGATATAAAGGTTTGACAGCCACTTGGACGAGACCTATGTGAAGAAAGTTGTAATCTTTCCTGTAAATATTAATATCTTGGGCCGTTAATAGCCTGATAATCTCTTTAGAGTTATTAATGGCTACGGTGGACTTGCAGGTCTTGATATTATAAATTTTAATAAAATCGAACCTTCCGGTTTCGCAGATGGATTTAAAAGGTTCTTTAGGGATATTCCAGTTTTGCAAATCACTTTCTACTCTGGCTATCTTTGTAGTCGAAGTAGAGAGGTTTTCTGTATTTAAAATACTATGTTTCTCAGAACTATTATCCTTAGAGCTATTGTTCTAATGGTGTCTCCTTATGGTGTCGAACACAGTCACTTCAAAAATAACCCAGAAGCAATCGAATTTTCCAAGTTTACGATAAAAAAGATACTGAGCCCGTTTAACTGGTATGTAGATCACCTACACACCCCAATACCATTATCCAGAAGCCACAAACCCCAGACATATAACTGGTATGATTACAAAGATGTCTGGTTTAATTTCTTATATGTCCGCCCAAATACCCATACATGGTTTGTTAAGTATTCGGAAGGATTAAAGGACAAAATCATCCCCAGATGGTTCTACGAATGGTGGAACATATTCGGAGGAAATTTACAGGTGATAGCCCCGAGCTTCCAGAATAGGTATGCAGGCTTCTTAGAGGAGCTCTTACTACTGCCTTAGAGCACCGTTGTCTAGTGGTCTTGACTGTTTGATTCTTAGTTACTGTTCACCTTTATCCTTACCTTGTTATTACTCCCTGTTCAATATCTGTGTTCTTAAGTTATTAATAGAAGGTCGTTATACTCTTTCGTATAGTTGAGGTATCCGAATAATACCCGGATCAGACGGTGGCTAGCCTGGATATACCGTTGGATTAGCTTCAGTAGAAAGCCGGACCCGGTTTGGTGATCCCGTCGCTAAGATTACTTAAGAAAGAAGATACCTACCTTTTACTATACACTAAGGAACTGCCAGATTAGAACTAGGATTAATCGCAAAGGTTCAGATAAAGATAGTAACAATACTTAGTATCAATAGTCTCTGACCATTAGAACAATAGCTCTAAGGATAGTAGTCACTCTCGATTAGAACACCCCCAAAGCAGTCTTTCTTTTTTCTATATAGTACTTAAATGCTTACGCATCCTTCCTTTGAAAGAATTAGAAGAGCTAATCTTCTCAAATTAGAATGTATAACAGAAAAGAACAGACTTAGAAAAGAGCTTAATAAAACCTTTAAGGAATTAGACTATTATAAGAATCTTTTACCCTCTGAGGAACTAGATTTATATTGTCGAACTATCGTTAGGCAGGTAATAGTTAATAAAGTAATCGGTTGTTATAGAAGCATCCATCACATTAAACATATTATAGAATATCAAGATACTTTAATACATAACGCAGATTGGTTGCTTAGGCACTATTCTGCTCAGTTCTAAAATAAATAGTTCTGAGAAACATAGTATTTTAAATACAGAAAACCTCTCTACTTCGACTACAAAGATAGCCAGAGTAGAAAGAGATTTGCAAAACTGGAATATCCCTAAAGAACCTTTTAAATCCATCTACGAAACCGGAAGGTTCGATTTTATTAAAAGTTATAATATCAAGACATGCGAGTCCACCGTAGCCATTAATAACTCTAAAGAGATTATCAGGCTATTAGCGGCCCAAGATATTAATATTTACATGAAAGATTACAGCTTTCTTCACATAGGTCTCGTCCAAGTGGCTGTCAAACCTTTATATCGTTTAGGTTTAGACACGCCAATTTGTCTCTTATTAAGAGACGCCAGGTTGTTAAACTTTGAAGATTCCCTGTTAGGAGTCTTACAAAGTAACCTGGCCAGAGGCCCAGTATACTTTAATTGTTACCCCAATTTTTCTGTAGATATTAATGATCAGAACGTAATGGACACGCTGACGTTAAATATCAAAACTAAAAATATGAACAACAAAATTAATACTAAAGAAATTGCTGTTATATATAGAATCTATTACAGATTAATGAAAACTACCCTAGCCCCAAAAGCTAAAATAATGAGTAACAAGGGAGTTACTATGCTCATGGAAGCAAACCAAGAGTATAGCTATATCTTTGTCCCCAAAATGCTCCACTGGAATGAAATTTTATTTAAGGATGAGTGGCACTTTGATGCCATTACTCAACCTAAATTAGAACCGGAAAGTTATAACATTAAAAACATTGTTCAATATCCTGATGGATCAGTTGACCTGATATTTCTTAAATCCAGCACAAAGTCTTCCTCCAGAAGATACTCTTGTAGTAGACCTTCTACCTCAAAAACCCGGGAGGAGGAAACAGACGATTTTAATGATGAAGTCTTACTCCAGGAAATAGAACGAAAAATAAAAGGAGTAGACTTTTCCCAAAAAATTCCTAAAGTTCACTATGAACCAGTTGTTAGGACGAGTAGTCCTACCCCGAGTGACCTTCAAGGGCCAGCTGAGGGATCACTCGGCATGATAAAAAGGAAAAACAATTTTAACATAGATTTTAAACTCCTAGATAGCCTTTGGATAAACCCTGAATATGCTAATAAAAGAAAATGGTATGTTGATACATATACCGAGGATCAAAGATTATCTTTTAGAAAATCCTGGATTACTGATATGTAAAGATTAAGATGTAATATTGAATTCTTTAGATGGTTCCAGGTCACAGGCCAATTAGGTAGTTGACCGGAAACTTTAAGTACTATTGTAAACAAATGGTACACGCGTACCAAAACTATAGACTCGATAACTCCTCCACTAGAAAAGATAAGCATCCCAGTCGAAGGAGAAGTCATAGAAGCGGCCCCCTTTAAAAGGGAGATAAAAGACCCCACGGGTAACCCCCACCAATAATGATGTCAATAAGATCATTCAACAGAATAATTACACTAACCAGCTTTTACACGTGGTATCCACCCAACTTAATCACACCAGTAGCAGAGCTATTTTTAAGGGAAAAACTGACCCGTTCAAAAATGAGGTCAAAACCTCTAACCCTATATTTAAGATACCAGAGTTTACAGCTAGTAACTACTTAAGTCTTAACGACACGGTAGAAATTAGCGATAAGATTTTGGACAAAATAAACCTTAGACTAAAGCAAAGTCTTACCGTTAAAGAATATGCTATTAAAACAATTAGCAACAAAGAGTTCGATATAAACAAGTTATCCCGTCACGTTAACAAAAATAATTATTGCCCTCGTGCCACCTTTCCAGATATGCAGTTTGAAGAAAATGAGTTTTTATCTCATACTTCTCACTCTGGGACAGAGATTGCAGAATGGAACATCGATGGTCTAGCTAAAGGCCAGATCTATAGTAAGTTGCATGAAATGGGTATTGCCATAACTGCCCACAAGATAAAAAATAATAATGATAAACAGTACGCTACTATGATAGTCGCAGGATTTACGGGTATGCTCAGGAACTGGTGGGATAATTATCTCACTGAAGAGATTAGGCAAGGTATAATGAATGCAAAGACTGTAACCCAGGTAGTCAAAATAGATGATTCCGTAGAAGAGAAAACCGTCGATGACGCGACCGCTACACTCATCTATAGTATCGCCAAACATTTTATAGGAGAACCTAAGCTATTTCAAGAGAAAAGCCTAGAAATCTTAAATAATCTAACTTGTCCCAGACTCCACGATTTTAGGTGGTATAAAGACATCTTCCTTAACAAGGTTATGATAAGAGAAGATTGTAACCACGACTATTGGAAAGAAAGATTCATTAGTGGTTTACCTCCATATTTGCAGAAAAGGTTAGAATCACCATTCGAAATAAATTCGATGGGGAAATACCTTACGGAGGCCTAACTTATGGAGATATTGTAAGCTTAATAAACCTCACAGGTTTAGACTTATGTAATGATTTAAAGCTTACACTCGTTAACGAAAGAAGGAAGAATCTCTAAAAACGAGTTAGGAAGCTTCTGCCAAGATTTCGGTTATACCAAAATAACTGCTCCTTCTAAGGAAGCTACCAGAAGATATAAGAAGCATAGAAAGACCAGTACCTCGTCCAAACGAGAATATAGAAATTACAAAAGAAAACCTTACAAACCTAGAAGGCCCGCAAAACGGAAAGTATCCTCCAAAGAAGCTAAGTGTTGGAACTGTGGCAAAGTTGGCCACGTGGCCAATAGCTGTAAAGCCCCCAACAAAAAGAAGGAAAAAATAAACCTTCTAGAACTTAACCCTGAGGTTAAAGAGAAATTATTTACAATCCTTGGAGAATCCTCTAGTGAGTCTTCCGAAAACGAAGACTATAGCGATGAAGAACTCCTCAATAACGATTATAGTTCAGATAGCTCCTACTCTAGCAATGAATGCAACTGTACGGGGACCTTCTGTACTTGTGATTCCAAAACTGTCAATGTCATTTCAAAAGAGAGTCAGGAATTCTTTTTCGACATGATAGAACAGATTAATGATGAAGAACTTAGGAAGCAATATTTACTAGAATTAAAAAAGCTCATCATTACCCATAAAGATAGTAAAAACCCTATAGAGCCGTTTAACATGAAACATGTCTTAAATAAATTTAAGACTGCTAAAGTATCTAAAACTGATACCACTCTTCATGATTTGTGATAAAAATAGACCACCTGAATGACGAGTGACAGCAATCCCCAAGAAATAACTTAAGGACCCCAAGTCTTTCATAGCAAATTCGAAACTGAGAAATGTCATGATAGACTTGCGCAGATTATCAAACGAAGCAGTCAATATAATATCATCGATATACAACAAAATGTATGCCAGAGAAGTAACACAACGATATATAAAATCTGAGGTATCCATCCTCAAACAGGAAATCAAAGAAGTTAAAGACAGGCTAAGTTCAATTGAACTAGAATCTTTTGCTAATAAAATAATTAGGGAAGCTAATGAGGAGATGTATGGCCCCTCAACCTCTAAGGGTATAGCAGAAGTTAGCTCAGAAGAAGAAGAAGATTCTTCAAATCAAGATCAATCAGGTCTAAAACTTATTTCCAAAGTAAAAGCCTTGAGCTATCATATCCCGATTAAGCTTGTCATTAATAAAAATGTTATCCTCAATAAAATTGCCCTATTTGACACAGGGGCAGATCAAAATTGTATAGCTGAAGGTTTAATCCCTTCAAAGTACTTAGAGAAAAGTACTTCGAAGTTGTATTCGGCCACAGGCGAAAAGTTAAAAACAAATTACAAATTAACTAAAGCCCATGTATGTAATAACGGAGTCTGTTATATCAACGACTTTGTAATTACGAGAAATATTACCGAAGAAATTATATTAGGTATTCCTTTCGCAACCCAAATAAAGCCATATACGGCAAATTTAGATGGTATTTATACTAAAACCTTAGGTAAAAAAGTAATCTTTCCTTATTTAAACCCTCTTTCAAAAAATGAAAGTAATTACGTCAAACAGAAAACAGTTTTTCGAATACAACTATTATCTAACCAGATTAATTTCCTTAAAGAAGATATTCAAATCAAGAGGATAGAATCCACTTTAAAAACCCCGGAGGTAGTCAGTAAAATAAGCGAATTACTTAAATCAATAGAATTAGAAGTATGCTCTGAATTACCCAGCGCTTTTTGGGAAAGAAATAAACATGTGGTAGCTTTACCTTATGTCGACAACTTCAGTGAAGATGTCATTCCCACCAAGGCTAGACCAATTCAGATTAACCACGAGCTCATGGAATATTGTAAAAAGGAAACCAACGATTTACTTCAAAAGAAAATCATTCGGCCCTCAAAATCCCAATGGAGCTGTTCATCATTTTATGTAAATAACAGTTCCGAAAAAGATAGAGGAGCCCCCAGGCTTGTTATAAATTATAAGCCCCTTAATCAAGTTTTGAAATGGATTAGGTACCCGATACCCAATAAACGAGATCTATTAAAAAGAACTTATAAAGCTAATATCTATAGTAAATTCGATATGAAATCTGGATTTTGGCAGATTCAAATCGAAGAAAAGGATAAGTATAAAACAACTTTCAATGTCCCCTTTGGGCAATATGAATGGAATGTTATGCCTTTTGGGCTAAAAAATGCCCTATCAAAATTTCAGAATATCATGAATAATATATTCAACCCATATAGCCAATTCTCTATAGTTTATATAGACGATGTCCTTATATTTTCAGAAAATATAGATCAACATTTCAAACATCTTAATACTTTCGTTAAAACAGTTAAGCAAAATGGTTTAGCAGTAAGCGCTAAAAAGGTAAAGCTTTTTCAAACGTCAATTAGGTTCTTAGGCCATGACCTCTATCAAGAAACCTATAAACCAATTTGTAGAGCCATAGAGTTCTCGACCAAATTTCCTGATGAATTAACAGATAAAACCCAGCTTCAAAGGTTCTTAGGAAGCCTAAACTATGTAGCATATTTTATTCCCAAAGTCCGACAGATCTGCGATCCTCTCTACAAAAGACTAAAGAAAAACCCAGTCCCTTGGTCAGAAGATCAAACCAAGGCAGTTAAACAAGTTAAAGAGATAGTTCAAAAGCTTCCTTGTCTAGGAATCCCAAATCCAGAAGCTTTTATAATTGTTGAAACTGACGCCTCCGATATCGGTTACGGTGGTATTCTTAAACAGAAACTATCTCCTGAGTCCACCGAACAGTTGGTTAGATTCACCTCTGGAGTCTGGAACTCAGCACAAAAGAATTACAGTACTGTTAAAAAGGAAATCTTGTCTATAGTGCTATGTATCACAAAATTTCAAGACGACCTAATTAACAAAGAATTTTTACTAAGAGTCGACTGCAAAGCAGCCAAAGATGTTTTACAAAAGGATGTAAAAAACCTTGTTTCAAAACAGATTTTTGCCAGATGGCAAGCACTACTATCCAGTTTTGATTTCAAAATTGATTTTATAAAGGGTGAAGAAAATTCTTTGCCAGATTTCTTAAGAAGAGAGTTTTTGCACGGCAGTCATGAGGCCAAGCTTTCCGGGCTCTCGCCCGATGAGACCTCCTTTCCAACTTAAACCAGAAGAAAAAATGAAATATCCCTTTACCCCAGAAAAACCAACCAGACCCCTTCACAACACCAGTTATGAAGGAAGATTCTCCGTATTAGCGGAGTTCCCCAAATTGCCAGCAGGCAACCAAAGCTCAGCCCTTCAAAGGAGCTAATCGCAGGTAAAGCCCAGACACTGCCATTTAAAGCATCTCCATCAGAGATACAAACCAGGGATAATTACAAAATGCAATCCTCGGAATCTTACTCAGAGGCAGTAAAACTAGTAACTCCTATTAAAAAGGAGACACCATCAGCAAGCAGCAGCACCCATCCTCCAAAATGGGAATTTATTGTGTCACAAGCCCTGCCAATAATGGTACTAGATAAACAGTATGAAAATTTCAGAGTACAAGATCTACTAAAACCCTGTTACACCAATTACCAGTATGTAGATACCCAAGACCCTATTAAAACTAGGAAATATTATGAATTCATCCTCATAGATAGCGACTCAATAGAAGTCGAACACAGTCACTTCAAAAATAACCCAGAAGCAATCGAATTTTCCAAGTTTACGATAAAAAAGATACTGAGCCCGTTTAACTGGTATGTAGATCACCCACACACCCCAATACCATTATCCAGAAGCCACAAACCCCAGACATATAACTGGTATGATTACAAAGATGTCTGGTTTAATTTCTTATATGTCCGCCCAAATACCCATACATGGTTTGTTAAGTATTCAGAAGGATTAAAGGAAAAAATCATCCCCAGATGGTTCTACGAATGGTGGAACATATTTGGAGGAAATTAGGTGATAGCCCTGAGCTTCCAGAATAGGTATGCAGGCTTCTTAGAGGAGCAGCAAATTTCGACCCTACCAGAGCATATTAACTTGTGCAAAATTTTTATAAATAAACGAGTATCGTATATATTAAATTGGTCCTTTGATATTCAAGAGATGAATAGGATCCGTTATCTCAGCAAAACCATCAAAATTAAAGGATGGTGTCCTAAAGTTAAAGAAGAAGTAAAAAAGAAAAGTCCGTCTTCATCCAGTGAAACTTCAATCTCTAAGGCAGAGGTAAAAAGAAGGCTCCTAGAGGCCTTATCCAAATTAGAAGATAATGAGGATCCCAGCCAGATAATGGAATTAATTGACACAGCTTCCTCCAGTACCGGCGAACCAGATAATGGAGATATGCTGACCCCAAGAGGAATAGCCCAATCATACTTTTTGACATAAAGCAGAAAGGCATAAAGTAGAAACAGACGTAAAGCAGAAAGAAGACGTAAAGCAGAAAGAATCTTCAAAAGCAGGTGACCCTTCGGAAAAGTAAAAGGCAAGGGCCCCATGAACAGTAAAAGGCAAGTGACCCTTCAAGAAAGCAAAAGACAATCTGTAGAGCCATTTAGCCTTAGCCGTCCATCTGTAAAGGGAAATACTTCCCCGAGGCCTATATAAGGCTCTCAAGTTGTAATACTTAAGGCATCCGAAAATTACCCCCTCAAACATTTTCCCTACCTGATTTCCCCTGTATCTATGCTTTCATTTTCAACGAAATAAATTTGTAAGTCTTTTAAAGTTCTTCAAGCTTTTATTACTGCTTTAAGTATTATTTTAAATATAATACCCCCGATCACTCACAGGGGTAGACACACGAATAGGGATAGCAAATATATCACATCATATCTAGACTCGCAACAAAGTATGTAGAGACATGAGAACATAGATCTCGGATCAAATAATATTGAGGCAAACCGGTGACAGACTGAGATGATACATGTAATAACTGCATCGAATGCCTCAGCCTCTGACCTACAAGGGAAGGCATAAGAGTGAGCACGTCCTCCCCCGGACTGAGAACCCGGATAACCACTGCGGTATGCAGACGCTCCGTCTCTACCTGTCTGAGATCCACCTCTACTGGCCTGATAACCAGTACGACCCGATTGAGAACCCCCTCTGCTTGACTGTCCGCCACCTCTAAAAGGCTGTGCTGGGGTCCTAGGTGTCTGAGCTCCACCTGATCTAAGCTTGGGACAATCTCTCTTGAAGTGCCTAAGGTCTCCACAATTGAAACAAGCCTTGCCCGACACGGGCTGCTGAACGAACATGAAAGAACCTGAGCTTGGGACAATATCTCATTCCCTCAACTAACATGTGATAGTCTAATGATCTTCAAATTTTTTATGGCATCCGTTACTTCGATATAATTCTACGAGCATAACTATGGCTTTTATCTATCATTGATGTATGAAGATCTCTAAAGTTATTCGTGTTTTGAGAAATTGATCAAAAGCGTCTTCATCTCTCTTTTATCTCATTATTTCCTACTTGTTGATATTAATACATTTAGTTAAGCTCAGTTCTTTACCCCTCTTCTCTCTTAATTTTGTTAGCTTATACATTTTTCTCCTTTTTTCTTCGTAATTTTTGGTATAAGAATTTTAAAGTTTTTTTGGGATTCATTAGTCACCTTCTTAGCTTCTATCTTCGTTCTCTTATGCTCTTCAATATTTATCTTTTGTTATTGGTAAGTTTCTATACAACTCTTTTTTCACTTCAGTAAATCTTTGTGTGTCCTCATTCTACCACCACGATTCTTGTGCTCAAAGCCCTAGACCTAAAGTTCACTTGTTACCTTCTTAATGTAACATGTCATTGTCTTGCACGGCTATTTCTATTAGCTTCTAAGTCTCATGCTCCCAGCTTCAATTGCTTGTCCTTACACTCTTTTGCTTTATTCCTTTTAGTGTCCACCAAATTGTTGGTTGCATATAACTCTCTTTTTCCACTCTAGTTTCTCACTTGACTACCCATCTGAATTCGACTCTCTTGTATATTATATTGTATACACAAATATCCTACTACCTCCTTCGGTTGATTTATAATACTGTTTGATTTTGCCTTCATATGCATACAGAAATATAGTATGTCGCGTTTATCAGTTTTGTGCTTCAAAGTAATAACTGAAGCCTTAGTTCAAAAGGAGTTCAAGAACACTCATGATGCAATGCCTAGTCCCTATTTGTTTTACTCTGGTCTAGCTTTTGTTTCTGACCAAGCTTCCTTGGAGAATGCAGGTGGTTGGTTGCAGAAGTTCGTGAAAGTATACCTAAGGTAGCTGCTGAAACACAGTCAAATTGTCCTTGTATCAATTTTTGACTGCTCTCCAATACTCTTATCCATGATGGTTGCTCAATTCTTTTTTTTTCCTGATAAGGAATAATGGTTGCTCAATTCTGTGAGTACTGCATGTTTCTAATAATAAGCTTCCAACTTTTCTAGTGTCTTTTAGCTCCTTTGATCTCGGTGTCTTCTAAACCTGCATCTTGAGAAAGCATTGAGAACCCTTGTCCCCATGTACTGGAGTCTTTATTTCTTGAACATTTTTGGTGCGGTCTTTTAGTTCCTATATACGTATGATTTCTCCTTTTCAAAGTCATATATTTGTGGAAGGTGTTTATCTTGTTTTATACAGATTGTCCATGGGGTTTCCCTTCTCCTGTCCATATGGAGAAAATATGCTCCTGGCTGGTGCTTTGATCTAAAAAAAAAGAAAAAAAAGAAAAGGAAAAGGGCAGCCCAGTGCACAAAGCATCCCACGTTAGCGGGGTCTGAGGAAGGGTTGTACACCAAGGGGTGTAATGTAAACAGCCAACCCTAATGCAAGCATTAGTGGCTGCTTCCACGGCTCGAACCCGTGACCTATAGGCCACATGGAGATAACTTTACCGTTGCTCCAAAGTTCCCTTTGTGTGCTTTGATTTCAGTACTATTTAAATTTTTCCACATTGGAAAAAACATTCTTTGATATGTCCCCTAAAAGTAAATTAAAGACATTTGTATAAAGTTTTGAAAACATTTTCTGGAAAAAAAGTTTGTGGAAGTTGTAAATGTGTTTGGATATTTCTAGCTTCTTTGAAGATGTAATTGTTTTGTCCGTGAGAGTCTTTTGAAAAAGATTCTCGGGGAAACACTCTCAAAGCACAACTACTTTTTTTGTTTTCATAAGTAAAACGTAACACTCTCAAATCACAAATTCAAAATAAACAAACAAAAAGACAGTTTTTGAATAAAGCTATTTTGCAAATAAGCTTCTGAAAACTTATTCAGTGCACTTCTCTAATATATGTCCTACAGACATTGTATGTTATATGAAAATCCCTGCTGGTGCTCACTATCAGTTGAAATGATATCAGTTGAAATGCTTGGAGTCTAAGATCTGAAAGTAGGCATAATCCTTGAAATTTCCAGATGCATGACAATCTATGCAAAACATATTAGCAGTTAATAACTATTATTACAATTTTGTAAGCGTAGAATGCGAATCAATTTGGGCTGCAGAAAAGGCTTTTTGATGCTTTTGAAATATCATTGTGTTTCTTTAAAAGATTACACATAAAATTAATCGAAGTTCATCAGTTATTCCCTGAAAGCTGTCAAAGAACATTTATTTTCATGTTTAAATGTTACAAGTATATGAGACTTCATTCTCATCTTATGAGGTCTTGAACCTTTGTAGACCAAACTGATTCTGTACTTTTCTTTCTATCATCACCTGTTTGTGCAAAAGTTAATCTAGCATGTGTTCATGGATTAGTTAACCATTTGTAGTTGTTGCAAAGAAAGCTTGTGACAACATGTAGAATCTGTTGTGATGTGGTATATGAACATATTGGATTTCTTTGGTCTGGTCTGTGATTGCAGATGCTATCCCCATATTAGCTGAAACTATAAAGATTCAGGAAACCATCTTCTTTGCTGCCACTAATGTCTCTTAAGCTTGCTCTCTTAATCCTCTTCTACTTATTGTCAATAATCTGCTTTATACATTATTAAGCAATTTCCTATATTTGTTTCCACTTTATACTGCTGTTCATTATTTTCTGAATTTTATGAGGCGTTATTTTCTTTTGTTGTGATTTATTGTTTTTCATACCTATTATTTTCATGAAGAGTTGCCCTTTAAGGTTTTGACAAAAATCTTGATAAGTTATATGGTGTCTATCAGGAACTAGATTTTTTGGTTGAGGCCAAAAACAGCGTAAAATGTATGGATAACTTTCGGAAGCTATCTCCTCGTATTGCAGACTATGTTTATGCCCCAAGGGTATATTGGAATTTAAGCACATCAAAGCTGTTAACCATGGAATATATGGAGGCTCCGCAAGTAAATGACTTGAAGAGCATCCAAAGACTTGGAATTCAGCCGAGTGATCTTGTAAAGTTGGTATGTTGTTTGCTTTCACATTAAAAACATTATGTGATAATTTCATGGTATCCTTGGTCAAGATGGTTTAAAACTTTCATTTCTGGTATATTGCAATTTACGCATATTGGTTGTGTTTGCTGAATGCTTCATGCCCCAAGGTTATAGCCCACCTTATCAGTTTCCAGTGTTCAAATAGATGAGTTAGGAGAATGGGTGAGTTTAGCTTCTACAGGTACCTGGATTGGCTTTGTCTCTCATTTAGCCTATCATGCTGTTTCATATTTCAGCCGTACTGGGGTATTTCATGATTTGACGCTAGGACCACGCTGGTTAATCATTATCCAACATTCCATTTACTTTCTGTTGTTTTTGCATAGAGATCTCTATCTCATGACATTCTCTGAAAAGATGTAAATCAATAGGTGTACATCTGTTTCTCTGATATAGTTTTCTACTTTTCAATTGAAGTAATGATTAAAGGATTATTATATCACCTATGTAGGTTAGTGAGACTTTTGCTGAAATGATGTTCAAACATGGTTTTGTGCATTGTGATCCACATGCTGCAAACCTGCTAGTCCGCCCTTTGCCTTCTGGTCGTAGGAGCATTTTTGGTAAGCCTTTCATCTCTATCGTAATATTTTGTGTTTCCTGCTGGAGTTAAATGGTAATACCTGCTGTCTATCCAAGGAATTTCAAGTTAATTTCGATGTTGCTGAAAGTTGTCTTTCCTTCTGCTTTGGTGGAAAATCTGTAATTCAATTATCCGATATTGAAATATCTCGTGTATCATGCATTAAATTTACGTGCCAAGTCTAGAGCTGTTTTTGGTTTATATCAGTTACACCATACCTCAACGGCAAATAATTTTTTGTTTTTTGTGTCTGCCTGCACATAGGTTAGGGAGGTAAAGCTATGTCAATTTGAAGCATGTGAGCCATCTTAAAGGATGCAAATAAGGTGGGATGGGTTTTGGGGTGGGGGGGGGGCTATCTCCACCCACCACTGCCTATTGGATAAATTTCACCTCATAAAAGATGCAATAGTTCTAAGTCAAGATATAATGTGGCACCCAAGGGTGTGACCTATTGGTCCAACGAAGTAGGGTTGAGAACCATGAGGTCTCAGATTCAATTTTCAGCTGAGGCAAAAACACTAGCTAATTTCTTTCCATTTGTCCAAGTTTTGGTGGACAGAGTTACTCGGTACCTGTAGGGTTGAGAACCATGAGGTCTCTGATTCAATTTTCAGCTGAGGCAAAAACACTAGGTAATTTCTTCCCATTTGTCCAAGTCCTGGTGGACAGAGTTACTCGTTACCTGTACTGGTGGGAGGTAGCAGCTGCCCCATGGAATTAGTCGAGGTGCGCACAAGCTAACGCAAACGTCATGGTTATCAAAACAAATGCGAAGCTAAAAATAGTCCCATTTGGATTAGTGGATTTTTCTTGGAAAGAATTGATTTTGGATTTGGTTTCCGGAAACAATTGTGCGTGTCTGGATTTAGTATTAAAAAGATTTGGTTTTGAAACACTTGTGTATTTGGATTTATGTTATAAACTTTTGAAAAATTATGACTGAAGCCTTAAGATTCTAAAGATGCTGGTTAAAAATCACGAGAAATATCAACTGCACATATTTATGTGCTACCAACTTAGCCAAAAAGCCAAAAAAATGGAAAATCTTTGTTGGCCATATGAATTCAATAGAACGGGCAGTCAAGAAAAGAGGGGAAAGGGACTGCAAGGCCATAAAGTCTGGTCAACCGGCAAGGAAAAGTTAATAAAAAATTACTTAAGAAATGTAGGGAGCTAAATGGAAAAAAGGGTTTTGGGTGTGTGGGGGGGGGGTAAAATTTGTGGAAATAAGAAACCATACCGAAAATCAACTGTTGAGCGAATATCCAAAATCTAAGCAATCCTAATACAAAAATGGGTTGGTCACCCCCAAAAGTCAGTTTTACATTTGAAGATGTCGATTTTTGTTACACTATGCAGTTCTGGGCTGAAATTCCGGCAAAGGTGGCCTCCGGAGAAGAAAGTAATTCAAATTTCATTAACTAATAGTCGGAGAGCTTAAATCCAAAGGGTAAAAAGATGGATGGTTGTTCATACAGTCTGACGACAGAGAAAACAAAGGGGAAGCCATGTGAAACTGTAGAGGCACGTGGAAAGGCCGAAAAAAAATTAATTTTCAATTGTGCCTAGGGTTTCTTCTCCGAAACTAACACAAGATCAAAGCTGTCACTCCCTGAATCATGGCCTGGGCATAACATAACACTCGGTGCCTGACTGTATGTGACCGAGCGAACCACATGACTTGCTGAATCAACATGGCATCAAAATCATGAAATAATAATAATTTAAAAACGTGTAAAACTTTATACTGTAATTATAGTTTGAAAATATAATTGTGAAAATAATTTGAATACGTAATAAGTCTGAATAACTGACATTACATGTTAGACTAGTCTATGAAACGTTTGAACATGAGTCTGACTGCTAAAACTGTTTACTAGGACAAGGCCCGGGCATACCTTTACTGTAAGCATGACATGAAAATTTAAAATAAACTAACACCTCGAATGAAGTGGGGCTTACCAATAGCTGATACTGTAGGAATCCTACTGAACTGATCCGTTGTCCGGAAACTTCGTATCGGCACCGTGAAGTGCATGTCCCAGGCAAAAAGGACGTAAGTACATTTGGATTGTACTCATATGTAAATCAATTGAATGGATAAGCAGGCACATGATATAATAGGGACATGAAACTGAAATTGTAACCTGAGCATGAGCATGAGCATGAGCATGAGCATGTATAATATCTGACATGAGTATAATAAAACATAACTTATTTTAAACGGGAGTGCTTAGTATAACCGACATGAAACCACCACACTAGAACGTGGCATCTGATCTCTGCCCGATCAGCTAAGTCATCTCGTACCTTGCCGGGGTACGAGACATGAGCATGACATGAATGGATCCAATAACCCGCAATAGGTAACGTGAAGGAATCGTCCTAATTGGGTGGAGCGATCCTTATCCTACGTTGGCATACATAGTTTCAGGTACTAAACCTTCTCCGTAATCTGTGCAACTCCTAAAATATGAACATGAATATAATTGGCTTGTAAGCCCATGGATTTCATAAACATGATTGTAAGTATAATTTAACATGTAAGTAGATACATAATATAACTGGTATGAAACATGTACAATTTCATAGAATTGAGTTATATTTATCCCTGACTTGTATTTAAGAACCCATTGAATTCAAAGTTATGGGTATTCATGGATTACGTACGGATTCCTAATAACCATAATGGAATATCTAGAATACAATAATGAATTAGTAATACAAACATGGTGTATCATGATACATGTAGTTTAGGGTTATCATGTATTTGGAGTAAAAAACCTAAGTTATGAAAATTCATGGTTTCATGGATGAACGTGGCGTGGGGAAGAACAATAACATTCCCACTCGTGGATAGAAGCTCTACATAGCTGAATAGCTCCTAGTCTTGAATTAGTCTGAATCTTGATGAGGAATTTCCAAAAGCCTGAATTTTAAACCCTTGAGTTGGGTTTTCATGAAAACCTTAGGTTAAGAATCAATGATTTTGCTTAGAACCTGAGTATACTTGGTTAGAATTGCATGGAAATACATGAAAATGACTTAGCTTGAGATATGAGGATGATGGGAGGAGAAGAACTTCGTGCTAGGGCTTGGGAGAATGAAATAAAAAGATTGAAAAATGCAGTACTTATACTGTTAAGCTGTTGGGCCAATTTCATGGTACCGTTGACGGATCGTAAAATATTTCACGGCCCCTGAAAGTGGCCGTGAATTGGTTCCAGTGGGTTATTTTTCTCCCAAAGAATTACAGTACCGTTTTACGGTCCATAAAACATTCTACGGTGGGTTTAACGGTCTGTGAAAATTATACAGCCCGTAAAACCCCACCGTGATCCTTAAATAATGACTTGGATTTTTGGGTTAGTTTTACGGTAACTTCTACGGCCCGTAAAACATTTTACGATCCGTATTTCTGGGCGTAAAACTGAATAATGCTGATTTCGTCGAATTTCTAATCTAAACACTTCCCACTTGATTTACCTTGGGTCATGAAAAATACTTAGTCCAATGGTACGAGGTGTTACAATATCTCCCCATTGGGATCGTTCTTCCTCGAATGATGGGTCATGGTTGGGAACGCGATTAACTCAAGAACTTATGGACATGGCATGAGTACATGATCGTGACAAAATGTGACATAGATTAAGGGGACTGAAATGACATGATTACATGAAAACATGGGGACATGAGACATGAATAGGTAGTACATGAACGTGAAACATGAGACATGGATACGTAAGGGACATGACTTGAATACTGAAGGTAGTTACCTTGTATGCTTTCTGCTTGCTCCTCAAACTAGTGCAGATATCTGGACTTCATTTCCTCTTCGGCTTTCCATGTAGCCTTCTCAACTTTTTGACTTCTCCACAACACTTTCACTGAGGTAACTTCCTTGGTTTTCCACTTGTGAACCTAACAGTCCAGAATAGCCATAGGGACCTCTTCATGGGTTAGGCCATCCTTAACTGTGATGGATTTGGTAGGATCAACCAACGACGGGTCTCCCCCACACTTTCTCAACATGGATACATGAAAGACTTGGTGTACAACAACCAAATCTTGTGGCAGTTCAAGCTCATAAGTCACTTGGCCAATCCTTCACAGGATCTCGTATGGTCCAATATATCTGGGGCTGAGTTTCCATTTCTTCCTAAATCTCATGACACCCTTCGTAGGTGAAATTTTCAGAAACACCCAATCATCAACCTGAAACTTCAAGTTTGTACTCCTCACATTTGAATAGCATTTTTGGCGACTCTGAGCCATTTTCAAACGCTTCTGAATCAACTTGACTTTTTCTATAGCCTGATGGACCAAGTCTGGTCCTAACAATTCTGCTTCACCAACTTTAAACCAACCAATTGGCGATCTACACCTTCGCCCATACAGAGCTTCGAATGGTGCCATCTTGATACTAGCATGGTAACTGTTATTATAAGCAAATTCAATGAAAGTCAAGTGTACATCCCAATTACCTTTGAAATCAAGAACACATTCCCTCAACATATCCTCAAGGGTCTGAATAGTACGCTCTGCCCAACCATTTTTCTGAGGATGAAAAGTTGTACTGAGATTTACCTTGGTAACCAATCCTTTCTGAAAGGACTTTCAAAAGTTCGTTGTGAACTGAGCACCTCGGTCTGAAATAATGGACACTGGGTCCCATGAAGCCTGACAATTTCTTGGATGTACAAATTGGCATAATCTTTTGTTGAATCCGTGGCCTTGACTGGCAAGAAGTGCGTTGATTTTGTAAGTTGGTCCACAATCACCCAAATCGAGTCATGCATTCGGGATGGGCGTGGTAAACCTGTTATGAAGTCCATGTTTATCATCTCCCATTTCCAAACATGTATATCAAGGCCTCGGGTGCTCGGTTTTCACTTGCTGTCAATTTGGACACTTGGCCACAAAATCTGCTACATTCTTCTTTATGTCGTTCCACCAATAAATTTCTTTAAGATCATGATACATCTTTATAGGACCTGGTGAATGAAATACCTGGAATTGTGCGCTTCTGCCATGATTCACTCCTTGAGTCCATCCACATCTGAAACACATAACCTGCCTTGGTACCTCAAAGTACCATCATCTCCCCCTTGTTCAAAAGCCATAATCTTATGTTGTTGAATCCCCTGCAACAGATAGGGATCATTAAACAGTTTCTCCTTCACCTCGGCTACTAAGGAGGATTCAGACCTGTTCTGGACAACCATACTACCATCTTCGGAGTCCAAAAGTCAAACTCCTAATCTGGCTAGTCGGTGAACTTCCTTCGCCATGGTTCTCTTTCCTTCTTCAACATAGCTAAGCTTCCCATGGATCGTCGACTAAGAGTATCGACTACCACATTCGCTTTCCCTTAGATGATAGAGAACATCCACATCATAATCCTTAAGCAATTCAAGCCATCTCCTTTGTCTAAGATTCAACTCTCGTTGCTTGAAAATATACTGGAGGCTCTTTTGGTCTGTGAAAATATCAGCATGAACTCCATACAAGTAGTGGCGCCATATCTTGTGCGCAAAGACCACAACTGCCAATTCTAAATCGTGAGTCGGATAGTTCTTTTCGTGAGGTTTAAGTTGTCTGGATGCATAAGCTATAATCTTGTCATGCTGCATTAGGATACATTCGAGACCAACTCCGATGCGTCACAACACACTACGAACCCCTCGGCTCCCTTTGGTGACATCAAAACTGAGGCAGAAGTCAACCTTGTTTTCAATTCTTTGAAACTGCTCAGAGATATCTGACGACTGAAATTTGACTTTCTTCTAAGTCAATCTAGTCAACGGAGATGAGATGGAGGAAAAACCCTCTACAAAACGCCTGTAATAGCCCGCCAGACCCAAGAAACTTCTTATCTCTGAGACTGAAGTGGGTCTAAGCCAATTCTTCACTACCTTGTTTTTCTGCAAATCTACTTTCATCCCTTCTTCGGAAATGACATGGTTGAGAAACGCCATTGATTTCAGCTAAAATTCACACTTGAAATTTTTTGCATAAAGCTTGCGATCTTGACGTGTCTACAATACTACTCTGAAATGTTCTGCGTGATCAGTCTCGCTCGGGAATAAATCAGGATGTCATCGATGAATACAATGATGAATAGGTCGAGGCATGGCTTGAAAACCCTGTTCATAAGGTCCATGAAAGCGGCTGGTGCATTTGTTGCCAAACGACATGACACAAAATTTGAAATGACCATAACGGTGACCTTGATATGAGGTTAGTCTTGGAATAACATTGGGCACCCTGAAGTTAGTCAAATAGGTCATCTATTCTGGGAAGAGGATACTTGTTCTTAATGGTGACCTTGTTCAACTAGCGATAGTCAATGCACATACGCAAAGATCCATCCTTCTTTCGAACAAACAAGACTGGTGCGCTTCAAGATGAGACACTTGGCCTAATAAATCCCTTATCAAAGAGATCTTTCAATGGGGCCTTTAATTTCTTTTACTCTGCTAGAGCCATTTTGTATGGCGGAATAAATATCGGCTTAGTGTCGGGAAGTAAATCAAATCTAAAGTCAATCTTCGTATCGGGAGGAATTTCGGGAAGATCTTCGGGAAAGACTTCTGGGAACTCACTGACAACTGGTACGGACGGAAGAGTCGGGGTCTAGGTATCTGTATCCCTGACCCAAACTAGATGATATATATACCCTTTGAATATCATCTTTCTGGCTTTAAGATAGGAAATAAACTTACCTATGGGTGCTACTGCATCACCCTTCCATTCTATAACTGATTCACCAGAAAATTGAAAACTCACAATTTTGGTTCTACAACCTACTGTGGCATAATATGAAGACAACCAATCCATGATTACATCGAAGTCTACCATTTCTAGCTCTACCAAGTCGGACTATACTGCAGTTATAGACTCTAACTGGACAACCCCTATACACACGTCTAGCTATAGCTGACTCTCCAACTGGAGTGGATACTTCAAAGGGTTCATGCAACTTTTTCGACTCTATCCCAAATTTCTTAGCAATAAATGGGGTTACATATGTGTCACACCCCAACCTTAGGGGTGTGGCCGGTGCCCTAAGGCCCGAGCTACCTGCGACATGCTCAACAACACATAGGTCGACAAGGCCTCTGATAAAAGATTCTCTGAACAAAGACACAATTCCCTGCACGCAGAAAAGGCCCAACTTATACATACATATATATATATGTATATATATATATAACAAGGCTGACATGATCACAACAAGTCTACTGAATAAACCGACAAGGTCACACAAGACTATTTTACACAACACGACTGTTTACAAGCCTCTAGAGAGTACAACATCATCTGGTCGGGACAGGGCCCCGCCATACCCCAACTATATACATATATGCAACCATTATACCTATCCGCTCACTAGACGGCTCTGGAAGAATGGAGCGTGACCACTTTCAGTTGAGTCGAGTCACCTACTGTGAGGAATCATCTGCATCTCTTTCTATACCTGCGGGCATGAAACGCAGTGCTCCAGAAAAGGACATCAGTACGAAAGATGTTCTGAATATGTAAGGCAGGAAACATCAATAGGTGTTACACATTGTTGAGTTTGCAGACTGCTCCAAACTTCCCAGGAAGAGAAAGATTGGCTATAAAGGTGGTTACAGAAATAGAGGTGTTACACATTGTTGAACATTGTGATGGTGACAAAGCACCGGGCCCGGATTGTTTCACTATGAGCTTTTTCAAGGCATGTTGGGATACTCTGAAAGAAGAATTGATGCACACCATTCAAAACTTCTATCAAAATGAATTCCTTGAGAAATCATTCAATGCTACTTTTATAGCACTAATTCCCAAGAAACCCGGAGCAGAAGAATTAAAAGATTTCAGACAAATAAGTTTGATTGGTGGTGTATACAAAATCATTACCAAGCTAATTACGGAGAGGATGAAGACTATTATGGGTACATTGGTGGATATCCACCAAATTGCTTTCTTGAAGGGTAGACAGATCCTGGATGCAGCTTTATTGGCTAATGAATTGGTGGATTCTAGGGTGAGACAGAATGCACCAGGAATTCTCCGTAAACTCCTATGACCATGTCAATTGAGATTACCTTCTTAAAATTCTTGGAGACATGGGTTTTGGAAACAAGTGGGTTAACTGAATAAATTCTGCATATCTATTGTCAAATTCTCCCTTATCATTAATGGTAACACTGAAGGTTTCTTCCAATCTCAAAGAGGGTTGAGGCAATGGGATCTCTGTCTCCGTTTCTTTTCATATTAGCCGTGGATGGGCTTAACCACATGATCAGGAAAGCAAATGCAGGTGGATGAAAGGTTTCTCTGCTCAGACAAATAGGGCAATGCTTTGTAAGTGACACATCTTTTGTATGCAGATGACTAGTATTTTGTGAAGTAAAGAGTGTTACAAGTTAGACACTTAAGGCAATCCTTACCCTTTTTGAAGGCATCTCTTGATTACATGTTAACTGGCATAAGAGTTCTCTTTATTCGGTAAACCAAGTTGGGGATTTGCAAGGCTTCGCTGAGAACTTAGGTTGCCAAGTAGGCTTCCTGCCTACAAAATACCTTGGCATGCCATTGGGTGGTAAGAATAAGGAACTGAAAATCTGGAGTGAAGCACTGGAGAGATATGAAAAAAGCTAGCAAGATGAAAGAGTTAGTACTTATCCCCTGGGGGTAGATTGACACTTACAAAATCAGTGATGGATGGCCTCCCCACACATATAATGAGTTTATTTCCTATACCAAAGAGCGTTGAAAAGAAGTTTAATCAATCGAAAAGGTTTTTCCTCTGGCATGGCAACAAGGAGCAAAAAGGTTATAATCGGGTGAAGTGGATGTGGTGAACCTTAGCAACAATAAGGAGGCCTGTGCATAAAGAATTTCAGTCTACATAATATTAGTCTCTTGCAAAAATGGGTATGGTGATTTTGCATTGAAGATATGGCTCTATGGAGAAGGTTCTTTGCTAAAAAATATGGGTTGTTGAAACATTGGACCACTAAGGAAATTGATGGAATTTTTGGATGTAGTGTGTGTTAGAATATGAATATAGTATCCTATATGGGAAAAGATTAGGACGTAGTACCTATAAATAGGAATTAATGTAATATTGTAGATACACAATTCAATAATAATATTTTCTCACATAGTATCACAGTATTGGTGAGATAATTATCACTGTGTTTCATTCCATCGACATCCGGGAAGAAAGAACTATCACCGTGCAATATTTCAGTGACCTGAGTGGCTGTCCGTGTCTTCTTCTTTTTCCTTCAGCGTTGTGCCCAACACTACCACATGATCCATCATCGACCAACGACCAAACCCCAGAAAAACTGGCAGCAGACCTTGCACGCGCCGCCAGAAGCTAGGGTTCCGGCCAGCGTGTAAAGTCATGCGCCGGCGCGTGAGGAGATTTTGCGACAATTTCCAAGTTAGTCCTTTCTCTGTTGAGGTCGCTTGTTCCTTGCGACCATAACCCAAAATTTGAATCTAAAAATAGTCTATGGAACAGTGTTTTCCGGCGTGAACAATATTTTCTAGTGAATTTCTTGGCTTTTTCGATCAATTATTTTCAGTTTTTCCTCCGTAATTGAGGTCTACCAGCGAAGCCTAGCAGACCTTGAAATTAATTTGCATATTCCAGTCGCCGGATTAGGGTTCAGATTCAATTTCCCAGCGAATCTATTTTTTCCAACGATGTTAGCCTCTGTTTTTGGGTTCTGGATACTCGTTTGGCTATTCCAACCTAAAGCTAGCCATCTTTCAATAGTTTTAACTACCAGATTAATAGCATTTGTATTGTTTTGGCAGCCTTGTCCATTGTATTTTGTGATCATGTCTTGCTGGTTTGCTAGTTTTGGATCCAAAAATACGAGAGTTGGAAATTTAAGTCCTATGATTACTTCCGAACCCTTAATGAAGAGATCAGAAAACCTCACATCACAGTCCATGAGGAATCGACGAAGAAGAGGTCAGTTTGGAAGATTTTGACTTAAGTGTAGTTATTGTAATGGGCTTGGACATACTCGTGAAGTATACAGATCTCGACCTAAGTGTAGTTATTGTAATAGGTTTGGACACACTCGTGAAGTATGTTATTCTGTGCATGATCGACCACCCAAGAATGCTCATGTTGCTCATACTGCCACTACATGTAATCAACATGTTTATTTATCTGAAGAAGAATATAATGAGTACATTCAGTATCGAGAAAGTAAGCAGACATTTCCACAAGTAACCTCAGTCGCACAGTCTAATACCTTTGGATCGTGAGTTGTAGACTCGGGCGCTTCTGATTATTTTTGTAGTGATAAATCACTTTTGTCGAGTATTTATTATTCACCGTCTCTTCCTGCTATTACTTTAGCCGATGGGATCCAAACAAAAGCAAAAGGAGTTGGACAAGCTAATCTCATATCCTTTGTCACTTTGAATTATGTTCTTTGTGTTCCTGGTTGTCCTTTTAATCTTGCATCGGTCAATTGTTTGACTCGTGCCTTAAATTGTGCCATAATATTTCTTGATGGTTCTTTTGTTATGCAGGACCGCAATATGGGACATACAATTAGTGTAGGATCTGAATCATAAGGCCTTTACTACCTACCTCCACCCTAATTCCTCCATAGCAGGTCTGGTTACAGATCCTCCTGACTTTATCCACAGACGATTGGGACATCCGAGTCTGTTCAAGCTACAAAAGATGGTGCCTAGTTTATCTAGTCTACCCAAATTAGATTGTGAGTCGTGTAAACTTGGAAAACACACTCGCACTATCTTTTCACGTAGTGTTGAGAGTCGTGGAGAGTATTTTTTCCTTAGTCCATTATGATATTTGGGGTCCTAGTAGAGTCAGTTCAACCTTAGGATTTCGTTATTTTGTTAGTTTCATTGATGATTATTCAAGATGTACTTGGATTTTTTTAATGAAAAATCGTTCAGAGTGTTTTCTATATTCCAGAGATTTTGTGCGAAATGCAAAATCATTTTGGTGTCTCTATTCGTACGTTTCATAGTGATAATGCCTTAGAATATTTGTCCTCTTAGTTTAAGCAATTTATGACTCACCAAGGAATTATTCATCAAATCTGTTGTCCATACACTCCTCAACAGAATGGGATAGCAGAGAGGAAGAATAGACATTTCATTGAGACTACTCGCACTCTTCTCATTCAGTCTCATGTCCTGCTGCATTTTTAGGGTGATGTAGTTCTCACATCTTGTTATTTAATTAATCGGATGCCCTCGTCTTCCATTCAGAATCAAATTCCTTATTCAATAGTGTTTCCTCTATCACATCTATACTCTCTTCCCCTCGTGTCTTTAGGAGCACATGTTTTATTCATAACTTAACCTCCGGGAAAGATAAATTAACCTGTCGTGCTCTCAAACGTGTATTTCTTGGTTATTCTCGGCTTCAAATGGGGTATCATTGCTATTTACCTGATCTTCGTCGGCACTTTATGTCTGTCAAATGTCACATTCTTTGAGTATCGACCTTACTTTACATCTTTTCATGATCATTCTGACATAACTGAGGTCTTACCTATACCGACATTTGAGGAATCTACTACTACTTCTGCATCTCCATCCACAGTGCCACCAGTCTTACCTATGCCGATTTTTGAAAAATCTAATGTTACTTGTACGTCTCCATCCACAGTGCCACCACTCCTGACTTATCATCATCATCCACGTCTAGCATCAGGCCTAGATGTTTCATGTCTTGCACCAGACTCTGCCCGTACTGCGGACTTGTCTCCTCCTAATCAACCGATTGCACTTTGAAAAGGTATACGATCCACACGTAATACTAACCCCCATTATACCCTTTTAAGTTATCATCGTCTGTCTTCATCCTATTATGTCTTTGTATCATTATTGTCCACTGTCTCCGTCCCTAAGTCTACAGGTGCAACACTTTCTCATCTATGATGGTGACAGGTTATGATTGACGAGATGTCTGTTTTACATACGAGTGGTACTAGGAAGTTTGTTCCTCTTCCTTCGGGTAAATCTGCTATTGGTTGTCGTTGGATTTATGTAGTAAAAGTTAGTCTAGACGGCTAAGTTGATCGGGTTAAGGCTCGCCTTGTTGCGAAGGGGGTTACACATATATTTGGGCTTGATTATGGTGATACTTTCTCTCCCGTGGCTAAAATAGCAATTGTCCGTCTTTTTTTATCCATGGCTGCTGTTCATCATTGACCTCTTTATTGGTTAGACATTACGAATGTTTTTCTCCATGGTGATCTTGAGGAGGAAGTTTATATGGAGCAACCACCTAGTTTTGTTGCTCAGGGGGAGTCTAATCTGGTGTGTCAATTGCGTTGGTCGCTTTATGGTCTGAAACAGTCTCCTCGAGCATGGTTTGGTAAATTCAGTATTGTAATTCAGGAGTTTGGCATGACTCAAGAGTGAAATAGATCATTCAGTGTTTTATCAACATTCTGCTCCAGATTTGAGTATTTATCTGGTGGTTTATGTTGATGATATCGTTATAACGGGCAATGATCAAGATGGTATCACTAATTTTAAGCAACATCTTTCAACATTTTCAGTCTAAAGATCTCGACAGACTGAAGTATTTTCTTGGTATTGAGGTTGCCCAATCCACGTCAGATATTGTTATTTCACAACGTAAGTATTCCTTAGATATTCTTGAGGAGACATGAATGATGAGATGTAGACCCATTGACACTCATATGGATCTGAATGCTAAACTCGATGATCCTGGAAGATATAGGCGGTTGGTTGGTAAGTTGAATTATCACATAGTGACTAGACCTGATATTTCTTTTTTTGTGAGCATTGGAAGTCAGTTTATGGATTCTCCCTGTGATAAGTCATTGGGATGCAGTTGGTCGCATTCTGCGATATATAAAGTCAGCTCCAGGTAAATGGCTACTTTTCGAAGATCGAGGCCATGAGTAGATCATTGGATATACAGACGTTGATTGGGCAGGATCACCTTCTGATAGACGTTTTACATCCGGATATTGTGTTTTAGTAGGAGGTAATTTGGTATCCTGGAAGAGTAAGAAACAGAGCGTGGTTTTTCGATCTAGTGCAGAATCAGAATATTGAGCAATGGTTGTAGCAACTTGTGAGCTAGTTTGGATTATACAGTTGCTCAGAGAACTAAAATTTGGAGAAATCAGTCAGATGGAAGCACATTGAGATCGACTATCACTTTGTCAGAGAAAAGATACACTCCGGAGATATTGTTACAAAATTTGTGAAGTCAAGTGATCAACTTGCAGATATTTTCACCTAGTCCCTCACTGGTCCTCATATTAGTTACATCTGTAACAAGTTCGGTACATATGACTTGTGTGCACCAGCTTGAGGAGGACTGTTAGAATATGAATAGGAATAGGATTTGTATATAGCATCCGACATGGAAAAGGATTAGGACATAGTGCCTATACTCAATATTTTCTCATATTTTCTCACAGTGTGGGAAACCATCAGAAGATTGTGGCCTCTACTCAATAAGAACTTGCAGGAATGGTTTGAAAAACAGATTTATACATCATAAGCCTTCAAAAAAATGCCAATGTCTCTCAGATGTGGAGTATTCAAGGATGGAACTTGATTTTCAAAAAGGCCTTAAATGACTGGGAGATAGAGAGAGTAGCAAGTATGCTACAGATCCTAAGCTCCTTCCAGGCATCTCAAATAGCCCTGACAGGCCAATTTGGAAGTTACACAGCAAGGGAGAATTCACTGTGAAATCCTGCTACTGAACAACAGGTAGTCACTGACAGTAGTTTGACCTTGGAAGCTAATTTGGAAGGTCAAAATCCCCCATAAGGTTTCCTGTTTTACATGGCTAGTGGCCAGAAGAGCTTGTTTAACTCATGAAGCTTTACAAAAAAGAGGTGTACAGATTTGCTCAAGGTGTTTTATGTGTGATCAAGAAGCAGAGGTCAATGGTTATTTGTTCTTGCACTGCAAAATAGTTGTAAATCTATGGAACATGTTCTTGTGTACACTTGGGGTGAGTTGGGTTATGCCCAAGAGCACTTTTGAATTGTTGAACAGCTACTAGAAAGGAATTGGAAGAAGAGGGGCAAAGGAAGACTGGTAGAAGAGTATCCCAACATGCATTTGGTGGACATTATGGAAGAAAGGAATGCAAGATGTTCTGATGGGACAAGAAGCAACATTCAGAAGACCAAGATGAATTGTCTCAGCCTACTTTACTTTTGGTGTAAACAAGATATGGTGGGGGAAGTAGAAGCTTTAGTTGATTTCATAGGGCAACTGTAAAGTTTTATTTTTTGAAGATACCTCCTGCCCATTGTGGGTTGTAAGTTCCCACCTCATCACTTTTGAATGATGAATTTTTTGTGTGAATATAAAGTTACCTTTATCTCAATTTTTTTTATGTACAAGCTATTCAATTTTCTTCAATTTCACCTTAGCTTTTGTTTTGATTACATAAATCATTGTATCTGTCTTGAATTTCTCCGTCAATTTTGGTCAAAGTACCCAAAATCGGTTAACCAAATCCAGTACAGATCCCACACCCACGTCGTGTCGACACGGGTGCGGCAACGAAAGTGAAGAGTCCGAGCAACTTAGCATGAAATAACTACTTGGGGAATTGTATGTTAAAGGGGGAAAAAGATCAGTAAAAAGAGGCCTTGATCCTGATGTTTTCTGTTTGTTTTAGTAGCATAATTCTCATTCCAGCTTGTATAAATTACGTATGAACAAATAGGAACTCTTAACCTTTTTGGTTGTTTCTTTTAAATCTCTCGTATGTGGGTATATCCTTTTTGTCCATTTGCATGTTTCCACGGGTTCAAGCCGTGGAAACATCCTCTTGCAGAAATGCAAGGCATGGCTGCGTACAATAGACCCTTGTGGTACGGCCCTTCCCTGGATCCCGCGCATAGCGGGAGCTTAGTGCACCGGACTGCCCTTTTGTGTATTTTCATGCATGTATTCGGGTTAGGAGTAGATCCAATTTAGGATCCAATAATCTCCTTTTTTTCTCATAATTGGCAAGGTGGTTTTTTAGAATCCACTCTTCATTTGCGTGTTCCAACTGTCTTTCCACTCTTCTAATCAGTCCTTAGATAAACACATCTACTAGTTGCCAAAAAAATGAATGTCTTCTTAAGTAATGAAGATGACATTGTGTAGTTTCTTTGTCTCAAACTCTCAATACTTATCCATCTTGCACAGGAAGGAGAAAACCTCAGTTGATACTTTTGGACCATGGTTTATACAAAGAACTTGATTACAACACCAGAATAAACTATGCTGCACTGTGGAAGGTGAATTGCATATCCTTGATAAATTGTACATTAAGCTCTTGGTTTACTCGTTCTATTTAACATTACAATGTGGCATGTACTGCAGGCTTTGGTATATTCTGATGCAAACGGGATTAAGGAAAACTGTGTAAAACTCGGTGCTGGAGACGATCTTTACGCGTTGTTTGCTGGGATTCTCACAATGAGGCCTTGGAATAAAGTGATAGATCCTTCTGTTGATCATCTTGTTGTCAAAGGCACGGACAGTGACCGTTCAGAACTGCAGGTGACTTATTCTGTGACAGTATGGAGCTAAGTTAAGATTATGAATCTGCTAAGCATTCGTCCTAGTCTCAGGGACTGCTTATTTCTCCTTAGCTTCTGTGGCTTAGCTTTATTGTTTAGCAATTCAATGTTTTCCTCAATTCCTTTTACTTTTTCTGGATGGTCTAATGGACTATTTTCAGAAATGCTGGGAAGGGAAATGGGTTTCAGAGAGATTTCTGTCATGAACAGGCTGATTTATTTAGCTTTAGCCGTATTTTGTGGGGTAACATTATAATGTATCATCTAATGCTTTTATGAAACTTTTACAGCATATACTTCAACTCATGTAACTTCTTCCAGTCCGTGCTCCTCCTGTTTGTGTCTCTGTAGAAATAAAAAAGGAAGAGAAAATGATTTGTGACAGAGAAGTCTTTTTTTATCTTCTAAAACACCAAGTATTCTCTTATTATTTAATTTTTCCTAGTATGCTTGCTGTCAATGAAGGTTTGAATCACTTCTAATTTCACTTGCTTTTGTCGATTATTTCTGCCGTTCTGCAGATGTATGCTTCTGAATATTTTCCGCAAATCACTGAACTTCTGAGGAGATTGCCCCGGGTTATTCTTCTAATGCTCAAGACAAATGACTGCTTACGAGCAGTTAATGGGTCATTGGTATGACTTTATGTTTGCTGTTATTCATATAGTTATACTAGCATGAAAATCTTACAAACTCTGAAAACCCTCTTTTATCGGATTGGTAAACCAAATTATTGAAATAAGAAATATGATGCTTGTGAATACTTATTGATTTAGTTAACTGTCCACCGTCCTGCAACAGCAACTTCCTGCCGCTTTCCAAAAGGTTAATTTTTTCTCTATTTTCTCTTTTTGATATGATAAAGTCCATTCCGCAAAACCCTGAGCCCAATAGTGACATGTTTCCACTTTGTTCCTTGGTGACTCGAACTCCCAACCTTAAGAGGTGGAAGATCCTAACCACTAGCCAATAATCCCTCGTCTTTAGAAAGGTTTAATTTTAATTTGTCTTAGAAGTATTCTGAGTCATATTAGTTGCAACACAATGACCTTCATAACTTGAAGGACCAAAATAGCTGGTTTTAAGAAACTAATAGATGAAAGTATTTCCAAATTGTTTTTCCTCTCTTGAGAGAATTTGTTCAATTCCTGTGCTTGTTGGTCCTGGTTGCACATGAAGCATCCGGTGAATTCTTGTAGCATGATTTCAGGAATGATCAACTGATATTTCTTTCATGCTTTATCAACAGATTCAAGGGCCTTCTCTTGATTCATTCTTGATAATTGGAAGGGTTTCATCTGAAGCCGTTCTTGAGTCTATGTTGTTGCAAAAGAGATCGTTGTTATCTTGGATCAATTTTTGGCTACAGAAGATCTTGTTGGAAGGCCGGCTTTGTGTAATGCATATAGCAGTGTGGCTTTTGCAACTTCAGAAAGCCTTGACATTGTGAAAGCAAGTATACTTCCAATTTTATTGGACGTCCCAAAATGAACTAACATAGTGAAAGCAACTAACAATCATGAGATGTTACAATTGGGATTTTGTTAAAACTTTAGAAGGTGGATGCATTTTTATAACTTATCCTTTCAGCCCGACCTCTCATTGTAGCAGAGTCTGGAAGATAGCAATTCTTTTGTAATAAGCTGCGTTTACATTTTTAAAGCAGAATGATTCTTTTAGAGTAGCCAAGACGAAAAATGATTAGTAGAGTGAGTGGCTTCTGGTTGTAAAATCCTTTAGGATACTCCTAGGATGACAGCATATTTATTGGGATATTATGGTAAGTTGGCTATAAATGTGCACTTTCTTTTATGGCAGACTTTAGCTCTCACGATGGTTAATTTTGGAGAACCCCCTACTTTTGATATTTGTACCCTCACGTTTTGATTACAAGCTTCTAATCCTTTTTCCAAATTCTAGTATATTAGAGGTTGTTGTATTGAACAGATAGGCAAAGTCGTACTAGGTTGATTTTCCTCGGGTCACATAATTCACTTGTAAATAGACAAGCTTTATTGATTTCTCACTTGTCCTTGTACATATAAGATGCTTTGCTTTAGTTTTGATCTATCGATTTACAGATTGAGATGTGCCATGGTGAGTTGGCATTGCGGTGTGCAACAAAACGTGGTGAGAAAATGATCTCGCTTACCATTTGAATAGAACAAAATATTACCACAAATTTGTGCGTGAATTTTACATCCCATGTTATTTTTTACTAGTCTCATGTGAAAAAGGTCATATGAAAAGGTTTAGTTTGAGGCTTATTGAATAAAAAATAGTAGTAGTAAACTTTAGCTCCCATTCCTTCCATCTCATAGAGATGCACAAATGGGTGACTTGTCATCCTATGATTTAAAAAGAAGTGTAAAATGCATGCGACGAGTTTTTCTTCTCTTGGAAACTTAACTAACTTTTATTATTCTAATTCTAAAGAGGTCAAATGGGAGGTGCATGAATCAAATTAGAGAAGTTAAGATTCAACGGACCAGGGCTACTAACCTCATGCGAAGTAGCTTGCTACCAACGACTTGTCTTGCAATGAGGATGCCTCAACAACTCCAATTGAGAGTTGGCAACGATGGTGCACCACATCCAATATCAACAAGGCTCATTAAGTTGAAAGAAATAATAAACTAACTTTATACGAAACACTTTTTAATTACTTTTTTCTGATTTTATATGACACGACGATTTCTTTATGTCCATCAAAGGACCTCGAGATGCTCATCCACAAAAAAAGGATACGAGAAATTTGGAAGAACTCATATACGGAACGAGGACGGGCTTTCCTTTCAAAAGGCAGCAAAGAAAAAGAAAGAGATATGTGGCAAAGAATGAATTGATAGAGGTGCTTGCTTTTTTAGTTTGTTAAAAGGAAAGAATAACATTTTTATAATTAAAAATAATTTATTTTTAAACTTTTTATTTTATCCTTAATGAAATAATTTATAGCCAAATAAATATTTATAGTATATTTTAGATTATAAATTTTAAAATTCTCTCTTATTGTTTTTTTTATGGATTTCCATTTCAAGTGTTGCTGCGATTGGATTTCTTATGTCGAGATATGGATCAAGTAATAAATATTCCTTTTTAGATGGTCTACGAGCAGTTGTCCAACCAATTAGTTATGAAACAAAAATATCATTAGCTCTATGTGTGTTATCAATATCTCTACATATAATTAGTGATTAAATTTTTTTAATCTTAAAACTCTGCGTTTAGTTAGACATCATCCCATAATAGAAGGAGAGTATATTTAAACTCAAAATTGTCACATATATGCTCCTAATCCAAGTGCACACTGTCCGGTTCATCCAACTAATGCCGCATAAGTTTGATCTATAGTCATACACGTTTAAAATATGTGATTTGAACAGGTTAAGGTGTCTCATTGATAACTCGCAGAGTTGGAAGGGTCGAGAACAAATATCGTATTATCAATTGAACATGTCTCACAAAAGGGTTAGAAATGCCCTTTAACGTATTGGAAATGGTTTTAAAATATATTTTTCTCACCTATTGAATCAAATTTGCTCCTACTTTTATTTATTGGATAAAAAATATTCTTAAAGTATCAAAAATAGCTCAAAATGCCCTTTTTCCTCCTATTGGATCACAATTTCCCTTAAAGTTATTTTTAGACTTAAAATTGTCCTTCCATTAACACCACGACTACATGACATTAAATTAAATTTCAATTAAACATGCGACTTTTATTTATTGGTAGACATAAAATTCTAACTCAACCTAAAAAGACCTGACTCATCCATAAGCAATCCAATACAAAAATTGTTTTAAATTAACTCAAATAAGAGATAAATTCATTACTGACAGAATATAACAATAATTATTTCAATATTAATTATTTCAATATTAATTACATAATAAGCAGGTAGCATGGAAACAATTATCATTGGATAAAAATTTATTTTTATTTAAAAGTTTATAACCTTCAACCAATGCTAATATAATAATTATAGAGACTACACTTATCAAGATTATAATTAGAAACACATAGTCTAAAAATCATACCTCTTATAGAATTTTAGGTCACCGGAATGCTCACCCACCCTGGCACTAACTCCCTTACTTTGAGTTTACAAACACCCTGTAATAAATGAATAATATTTAAAAAGTAATACCAATACAAACACTGAAATTGTGTAATTTAAGATCAGACGGGAATAATAACTTAGAACTATTAAAAGAAGAATATCTTAACATACTAAAAATAAATTTTGGAGAAAACCCTATACAATTATGGGATAAAGAGAAAATATATGCTGAAATAAAATTAATAAATTCTAATGATATAATAAGATGTAAACCTATTAGGTATAGCCCAACTGATCAAAAAGAATTTGAAACCCAAATTAAAGAAATACTAGACATAGGAATAATACAAGAAAGTAAAAGCCCACATAGCAGTCCAGCCTTTTTAGTTAGAAAACATAGTGAACAAAAAAGAGAAAAGGCTAGGATGATAATAGATTATAGAGAATTAAATAAAAAGACAATATTTGATGGATACTTTATACCATATAAAAGAAACCTTATTAACCGATTAGGAGGAAAAAAATAGTTTAATAAATTTGATTGTAAGAGTGAATTTTGGCAAATTAAATTAACAAATGAATCAAAACCTCTTAACATCGTTTAATGCCCCTCAAGGACATTATGAATGAAATGTATTACCATTTGGATAAAAAAAATGCACCGCAAATATTTCAAAGAAGAATGGATCAAGTCTTTAGAAAATTACAAGACTTTTGTATAGTATATGTTAATGACATACTAATATATAGTGATACTTTAAAAGATCATATAGACCACATAGAAAATTTTATAAAAACTATAAAACAACATGGAATATTATTATCTGAAAAGAAATCTGAAATCTTCAAAAATAATATAGAATATTTAGGATATGTTATAGACAAGGATGTAATACAATTGCAAGAACATATTGTAACAAAAATAAAAAAATTTAAAGATAAACTAGAAAATAAGAAAGAAGTACAACAATTCTTAGAAATGATAAATTATGCTTCAGACCTTATAAAAGATTTACCAATAATAAGAAAACCATTACAAGAGTTGATAAAAGGAAAAAATAAAATATTTGAGTGGAAAGAAGAACATGATAAATCTATTAAAAATACTAAAGAAATCATACAAGTTTTACCAAAACATAGAATATCAACTGAACAAGATCAATTAAAATTATACACTGATGCTAGTGATATAGGATGGGGAGCAGTCCTCATATCTTATGAAAAAAAATGATATAGATAAAGAAAAACCATTGATATGTCGATATGGAGGAGGAACTTAGAAACAAAATGAGAAAAATTATCATATTAATGAAAAAGAGTTATTAGCTGTAAAATTAGGAATAAAGCGGTTTCATTATCACTTATTACCAGTAAAATTTATTGTTATAACTGATAACACTCAAGTAAAAACCTTTATTACTAATAAAATAGACCATTTGCCAGAATTTAATAGAAGAAGAAAATGACAATCATTTTTCTATTGTTATGATTTTATTATTAAAAATATCTCTGAAACTAAGAATATTTTAGCTGATTTTCTTACCATGTACAACAATGTCAATTACCGGTGATAATTTTGAAGACTATATTACCAATGTCATGGATTCCATTATTCAAACCAATAAGACATTAATATCCAAGATACAAGAAAATACAGACCTATAGTCTTCAAAATTAATATCCATTATTCAAACCAGCTTAGAGAAGCCTTGCAAGATTTACAAACCTATAAAACCTCAAAATCACCACAATCACCTAAACCTACCACAAAAAAACCAAATCTCTCTACTACAAACCTAACAACCTTTTCATCCAAGTTTGCAACCATGTCATTATCTTTTCAATTACCAGTAGTATCTATGATTATAAATCTAACCCCTATTTTGAGAAGTGCCAAATTAAGTAAATACCCTAGATTTTTATGCAATGAAAATGCTAACCCCGATATAATTTTAAATTATTTACTTATGGCTTTATTGATAAAATAATAGTAGATGACACTTTTTATAATATTTCCAAACTACCTAGTGTTATTATTGAATCTGCTAGAGTCATGATGGACTCTTTTGGAAGAGGTATATATGACATACAACTTTTTGATGCATCAACCGATTTAACTGGTAAATCTATTGTTATTTGTCAATTATTTAAAATCGGGGAAAATAGAAATATAAGTGGAGACGATGAAAATTTAAAAATGAAGATTCCTTGTACTATTGATAAATTTCAAGAATGGCTAAGTTCTAAAAGAGTCATTGGACTATTAACATTAAAATAAAAAATAGAAGACATGTTAAAGGCCAGAAAAGCCTGTATTATTGGAACCTCCAAAGGTGGAGAAGTGGATGAACTTATTACCCTATACTACAACAGTGATATCATATCACAAGATACTATGAAACTAATAAATTTGCAAGATAGAATTATAAATATGAAGCATCGACATGTAAAGGAGACTATGGAACAATATCACATGATAACAGATCAAAGAAAGAGGCATGTAATCCATGCTAAACATACTACTAATGTGATAAAAGGAGAAGGATCTTCTGATCCTTTTGCCTAAAAATGTAACCTCATATGATACTCTGATAGGGATCATGTAGTCTTACTACTTGAAGCCCAATATGATACTATGTTACGTCCCAATGTAGTTTTACTACAGTAAGCCATCTACTACCCATATTACAATCCATATTACTCTATGCTATAAAAATGCAACAAGCAAAATGGAGACATTCAAGAAAAACGTGACAAGACAAGCTGACAAAGACAAATAAAGATAGCTGACACCAATGGAAAAAGAAGACAGCTGAAAAATTATTTGTGGGAAAAAATGACAGTCGGTCCAGCAATTATAAAAGCCGCCGGACTCATAGTCTTGACAAAAGAACAACAAGACAAACAACTATCACAATCAAGTTAGATAAGTTTATGACTTTTGAAAAAATGGTAGACAAGGCATTGTAGCCTTTACAACTTTTGGAATTTTTTTTGTCATCTTGCAATCATGTATATGATAGAGGTTATCTATATAAAGAGCCTCTTGTAAACATTGTAAGGCATTCGAAATCTTTCAATAAAAAAATATTCCTTTGAAAAAATTTATGTCTAGCTAAACTCTCCCCTAGTTTATAGTCTTTGCCAAGAAAAATATCATAATACTAGAGAAAATCACTTTGGAAGTTTCTACTTAGAACCATATTAGTCCAAAAATCTTCATATGTACAAGACTTTTAGGAAGAGTCTGCTGAGTCTCCTAGCACCTAAGTCTAGGAAGTTATTTCCTAATAATACTAGTTGTTTCATAGTATTTTCTTGATATATTATTGGTAATTTAAATACTATTTTTCCTAATATTATTCTCATATTTTCTGCTATTATATCTAATTCTTTCATTTGTGCATTAAATCCTGTTACTCTTATCCTATGTCCTTTAGATTTTTTCCATTTGTGTGATACTAATACTTTTTTCTTTGCTAAACATACATCTGCTCCACTATCTATGAATATTTTTTCTTTATCATTTTATTAAGCTTGTACTCTATATGAGCTTCTATATAAATTGCTACCATTATTTATATATCACTGCTTTCACTATCTGAATATGTATTAATAAAGTTAATATTTTCTGATTCTGTTTCACTTTCATTTTCTGTCTGGCTAACATAGAAATCTTCATATTCATACCATTTACTATTATCTTCTTTTATTTGTTGTAAATTCATGATAAACTGTGTCGTATTAATATATTTTACACCTTTTTTCTTTAATTTTGGACACTTGTTAGCATAATGTCTTTTTTCATTGCAATTCCAACATTTATACTCTTTAATATTTTCTTCTAAAGGTTTCATATATTTTCTTTTTCAAAATTTTCTTCTAGTTTCAGGGGTATTTTTGTACCGTTTAAATCTTTTCTTCTAAATTTGTTATAGTAAGATTTCTTATATTTCTTATATCTTTTATATCTTTTTTGATACTGTTTTTTATGTCTTTTTTTTTTTATCATTGCATCCAAATACTAATCTCCTTTCAGTGAATCCACATATTTCTTTTAATCCTTGGTTTTTTTAATCTTTTTTAGTCTTTTGTTGTATTGTGTATTCTTCACATTTTCTCATTAAGTATGGTCTTAATATTCTTATTCTTTCTCCTAATGTATTTTCTTTCAGTTCTAATTGTTTATATTATTTAGATACCTTTCAATACTTATTCTTTCTCTTAATAAATATATACAATACTTTCAGTCATTGACCGTCATAGGTTATATATATATTATATAACCTATGTAAATTTTAAACCTTTGTGTTCTTTATTTTTCCGCTGCATTTACTCTTTAAAGTTTCTGTTTTATCGAAGTGTTGTCACTGGTTCCGAATGACATTTTCGTCGACATTCGGAAACTGAATTGGCATTCGAGTTAGTTTATTTCCAGTTTGTTTTTATTATTCCATAGCATACCCGGACCTAGCAGTAACTATTTAATTTAATGAGAGAGAAAATTTATGGTTATTTACTCATTCAACCGTATAACCTCAACCCAATTAAAAATTATTAAATATTTAGAATCTTTTATTAATAACAAATACTCCCTCCATTTCAAAAAGATTGTCTGATTTTGACTTAATACAAAGTTTAAGAAAGTAGAGAAGACTTTTGAATCTTGTGGTCTTAAATTAAAGATGTGTTGAATGTACAAAAATGTAATTTAATTTTGTTGTCTTAAACATGTCGTGTGGAAAGCGGAAATGAAAGAATTTCCAAAAAAGGAAAGAGTCATTCTTTTTTAAACGGACTAAAAAGGAAAGTAAGAGAAATATTTTGAAACGGAGGGAGTATATAAATTACATATTTTGAAATATAATAATATAGTAGTTAGTGTCAAGATTTTAATGATCCATCCTTGTACCGAATCAAACCTTAAAAGAGCTGCAGAGAACACCCTTGCAACCCAAGGGGACTGGATTAGAATTCACATTAATTCTGAACCAGTATAAAAAACATCTTGTGTCATTTATCTTTAGTTCTTAAATTCTACACTATATCTGTTAGGAGTCGACTAGCACCTTAAGGTAGTCGACTAGTAAAACAAAAAATTACAATTCACCCCCTCCCCCCTTCTTGCATTTTTAATTGGTATCAGAGCGAAGTCTCACATTTTATTTACTCAACAACAAGTGAGAAAAAGATTATGCCTAATCACATTACTGCTGGAGCCGTATTTCAAGAAGGCACTTCCTAAACTAGACCACCCTATTTCAATGTGAAGTATTTCTCTCACTGAAAAGTAAGAATGAAAACTTACATCAAATTATATGATATTAAGATCTGGAGGGTTATCAAGTTGAGAGATATTCTCCTATACCTAAAGCAAATACTGATGATAACAAAAAAGATGATGCTACATTAACTGATGAGTTGGCTTCTTTAGCCGACTACACTGACACACAAATGGAGGTTATGCAAATAAACTCAAAGGCAAGGAATCTGCTATACAACACAATCAGTGGAGAAGAATATGAAAAGATCTCCACATGTGAAACTGCTAAGGAAATATGGGACAAACTTGAAGTCACATATGATGGAACAGATAAAGTAAATTAAATTATTGTTAGTCTCCTTGTCTATGAATATGAAATGTTCAACATGAAAGATGGAGAAACAATAGAAGTCATGTTTGCTAGATTTAACAAGATCCGAGGAGAACTCAAGGCCTCAGGGAAAGTCTTCACATCTGTGGATAACATAAGAAAGATACTAAGATGCCTTCCTCCAAATTGGTATGTTAAAGTTATTTCTCTTGAGAGTATAAATCTCAAGACACTCAGATATGATGAAGTAAGAGAAGACTTGATAGCTTTTGAAAAGACCTATCTGAATAAGCCCGGATAAGATGAAAGCAAGAAGAAGGTTGTAGCATTCAAATCTCAAGTTGAGGAATTTGATGATTATATTAGAGAAGAGGAAGTTGAATTGATATCTAGATCTATAGTTGAAGCCATGAGAAGATCTAGAAACAATAGAAGAAACTTTTCCAACTTTAGAAAAGAAATATCTCAAAGTGATCAACCTAGGAATGATTGAAAATGCTATGAATGTGAAAAATATGATCACATAGACTTTGAGTGTCCAGAGTGAAAAAGAAAATCATTTTGAGGCCAACAAAAACAAAGAGGATTCAGCAGTTGGAGCGAGAATGAAATCTCAGAAGATGAGAATGAAAAAAAGAAAAACATATGCTTCATGGAAATTGGTGAAACCAGCGAGGTAAGACCCTATCCTTGTTCTATGTGTCATGAAACTCAAGAATTGTTTGATCAAACTCTTGAGGATCTAAATAATTTTTTGATGAATATAGAAAATTGGTAAAAGAAAAGAAAGACTGGGAACTTAACCTAGAAGTTTGTGAAATTGAAAATGATTTTCTTCAAGAAGAAGTTGATGATTTGCGACTACAACTAAACAGTTTACTAAAATCTACCAGTCATAGTTCTATAAGGTCAAATCAGTCGACTTATCACAACAAGTCAACTGGAAAAAAGCCTATGATAAGTACATTACCTATTTTAAGACAGACCAGTCGACTCAGTGGAATAAGTCAACTGGTAGGAAGTCTATTAATCAAAACTACCCTTGCAAGTTGACTAATCAGCATGTCACCCAAGAACACTTTTCTCATATTTTTGTTGTGGAAAAATTGGTCATTAATTTTATAATTGTAGATTTCATTAAAAAACCACTCCTGACTGGACATGGAAACCAAAAAATAATAATAACTATGTTAGAACTAACCCTCAAGGACCCAAGAAAAATTGGGTACGTAAAAGAAAATAATCATCTTGTTTTGCAGGAACACCACAAGGAGAAATCAAGAGGTAAAGGGTATTTAGATAGTGTGTGTTCAAGTCACATGACAAGAAATAAGAGCCTATTCAAAACAATCGAGGACTTGGAGGACTGGTAACCTTTGTAGACAACTCCACTAGAAACGTAATTGGACTAGGAATTATTGCCTTTAATGATTCCTGTGTTATTATTAATGTTTATTTGGTGAAGGGTCTCAAATATAACCTGCTAAGCATAAGTCAACTATATGATTCCGATCTGGAAGTTAGATTCAACAAATCAGGATGTATCATTGAAGATCTCTCAGGAAGATCTATTCTACCTGGAAGCAGAAACAAGAATATTTATGTACTTAAGTCAGCTAAGTGTTCTAAAGAACACATCTGCTTAGCTTCTATCGGAGAAGATCCGTGGATTTGGCACAAAAAACTTGGACATGCAAGCATGCGCCTGATAGAAAAATTAGAAAGGCATGAACTAGTTATAGGACTGCCTAAGCTAAACTACTCAAATGATCAATTGTGCGATGCATGCCAAAAAGGTAAACAAACTACAAACTCTTTCAATTCCAAAGATATTGTGTCTACTTCAAAATCATTGGAGCTATTTCACATGGACCTAGTTAGTCCAACCAGAATTGCTAGTATTGGAGGAAAAATGTACGCTTTTGTTATAATTGATGATTATTCTCGTTTTACTTGAGTTATATTTCTTCCTCATAAAGATGATACTTTAAAGAATTCAATAATTTTTTTGTGAGAAAGTACAACTTGAAAAGGGATACTACATTTCCTCAATTAGAAGTGTTCATAGAGGAGAATTTGAGAACAAGGCCTTTGAAGAATTCTGTAATGATCAAGGATATACTCACAATTTCTCTTCACCCCATTCTCCTCAACAAAATGGCATTGTTGAAAGAAAAAACATAACACTACAAGATATGGCTAGAACAATGATAATAGAAAATTATTTGTCACATCACTTCTGGGCAGAGGATGTAAGCACAACATGTCATGTTTTAAATAGGTGTCTAATCAAAACTATTAGAAAAAACTCCATATGAACTATGGAAGGGAAAGAGGCCTAACATAAGTTACTTTCATTCAATTGGATGTAAGTGATTTGTCCATAACAATGGGAAGGACAATCTTCATAAGTTTGATCCACGCAGTGATGAAGGTATTTTTCTTGTATTTTCAATTAATAGCAGGTCATTCAGAGTATTCAATATACATATTTTAACTATTGAAGAATCTATTCATGTAACCTTTGATGATACTAGCGTCTTGGTCGAGAAAGGTAAACCTGCAAAGGATGAACATAGTCAACTATCAACAACATCAATCATTTCAACTGTTGATTAAAATCATAGCACAGAGTGTACTATCATACTTGAAAAGTAAAATACCCTAACAGTTGGTACTGTCCCAAATGAATGGAGAAGTGAACATGACTATCCAAAAAAAGTTGATAATAGGAGATATAAATGAGAAAATGAAGACCAGGTCTTCAACCAGAAATAATGCAAACTTGGCTCTCGTATCACAACTAGAGCCAAAGAAAGTTGATGAGGCTCTGAAGGATGATCACTGGGTAAAATCCATGAACGAAGAACTAGACCAATTTGAGAAAAATAAAGTATGGTGTCTAGTACCCAGACCTAAGAATGCTTCAGTTGTGGGAACCAAAAGGGTATTTCGAAATAAGTTGAATGAAGCTAGTAAAGTAACAAGAAATAAGGCTCGATTGGTCAGCTCCTAAGCAAAAGAATCATTTGATATTTAATTGGCACAACCTCTCATAGATTATGATATCCTAAAACTGACTCATTCAAACTAGAAAGTTTTACTGATGCTGATTTTGCAGGCGATAAAGATGATCGTAAGAGTACCAGTGGTACATGTCAACTACTTGGCCAATCCTTAATTTCTTAAATTAGTAAGAAATAAGGAAGTGTATCGTTATCTACCACTGAAGCTGAATATATTACTATTGGACAATGTTGTGCTCAATTGCTATGGATGACCCATCAAATAAGTGATTATGAATTGTTATTTAAACCTATTAATTTTTTTTGTGACAACTCTAGTGCTATCTGTCTAACAAATATTTTTGTGCATCATTCTAGAGAAAAACATATAGACATTAAGTATCATTTTATTAGAGATCTTGTACTTAGGGGAGCTATTGAACTGCATTTTGTTTGTACTGATAATCAACTAGCTGACATATTTACCAAACTCTTATTGAAGGAAAGGTTTTGCATGCTTAGAAAATTACTAGGTATTATTGCCCAACCTGTTTAACATATGTGTTTCCTTATGTGTAGTAGTGTAATAGTAATTACTCGCTTATTTCAAAATCTCTCCCATAATTATCCTACTTTAACCTTACACGCCTCTCCCCTTCACATTAAAACTAATTTAACTGCCCACATCCCATCATCACCCTTGCCACTTCGCCGATCTCTCTTCCTCATAAACCCTTTCCCTTCCCACTAACCTTTCCCACTTCCACACTCTTATTAATCCCTCACTCTCTCTCTTCTCTCTATCCTAAAACTCTCTCACCTTCCACCATGACCAAAATCAACAAATCCTCTCCTAAAACTACCCGACAAAGGACTCGCACTAAGACTACCAAAGGAAAACCCTCTTCTCCCATTCATATAGACTCTAATGGATTTGTGTCATAATCTCCTCACAACTCTTCCAATTCCATATCTCAAAAATCCTCTGGTAAGTGTACCGCCATTGTTAGTGAGCATGGTGAACCATATAAAATAATTAAGTTAGACTACGACTATGCCTTCAATGATTGGAGGAATTTATGGGGCACACCATACTCCAACATCTTTCACTCTATTCACGGTAAATCCTATGCTCATGGTCGTATTATGGATTTTGAAGTTAGTTCCTCTATATAGTATAATATTCAATAATTTTTTTACTTTCAAGGATGGTCAAGTATTTTCTCTTACTCATTTCTCCGTGTTTATGAGCACCACATTAACATGTTTTATGCAAATCTCAGAACCACCAAAGATGATGAAGTTGAAACCTTGGTGTTTGGGACTCGTATCTCATTTGACTGTGCCAGTTTTGATAAAACTTTTATAATCAAAATTTGTGGGTTATCTGATTAACCCAAAAACTCTTGGCCTACTGATTTTGAAGTCTCTTTTGAACAATAAAAAAGGTGTTTCTCTCTTGAATCATCCAGTGTTAGGTCCTAGGAATCTCTCTTTTGAAACTTATTTTTTGGCCCACATTATTTCTACCACCTTAATGCCTCGTGTAGGTTCTCTATCTACCATCACTCAACGTGATACCCTACTTACTTACTTCTTGGTCCACAAATCGTATGCTTGAATCTGTGTATGACCCCACAAATCTGACCTATGGAATGCTGATTACCCATATTATGGAACACCATAATGTCAATCACGATGACCACTCATCCCTTTTATTAAGCAATTCTATGACTCTCGTGCTTTTGCAAGCATAGGGTATGTGTGCATCAATGGTGTGTGGCTCCTTAAGAATGTTGAAAAGGATATTGATACTCCCTATCCTACATCCAATGTTAAAACAAAGCCTTCAACCTCACAAATCAACCCCAATCCTGAAAGCTCTACTGAAATCCTTGTCTAAATAGCTTCTCTTGATGTTAAGCTCGAACCTTCAAAATTCAGGTGGAAAAAATAGCATCCGCCGCCAAATAAACCAATGCAGATGTGGCACGCATGCGTATCAAACTCGATCAGGCTCTCAAGGAAGCTTCCAAGTTGACTACCAAAGTTCAGACTTGTGCTAATAACATTCTAAAGAAAATGTTTGACACAATGGAGGCTATGAAAGATGTAGTAGTCAAAACATTAGCCTATTTTCTTAGACCCTTTGCTGAGCAGCAGCATGAGAAAGTACAGGCGGGGGAAATGAACATGAGCATGTGGATGAGCAGCAACCAGAGCAGGCTGATGAGCATGTGCAGGAGCAGGAGCAGCAACAACCTCGACCTCCACAGGCATTCCAGGCAGTGGGCCCTACACCGACTTTGACGGATATTGAGGCCGCGATGCATATGCTTGGATTAAATCCCCTAGACCCGAATTGGTATATGGACACCAGCGCCACTTTTCACATGACGTCAGACCAAGGTACTCTCTTGTCTTATTCCAATTTGAGCAAAAATCGTGACATATTTGTTGGTAATGGAAACTCAATTACAATTCATGGTTACGGTCATACTATTGTAGGGGAGATCTTTATCCTATCATACCCGCATCCAGTCTCTCGAGTCAAGCCTTGCCGTCTACTTTTGCAGCTCTCGCTCCTTCCTTGTGGCATGCACGTTTGGGTCACCCTGGGTCGTCCTTTGTTTCTTCCTTGCATAAAAACAATTTTATTTCTTGTAAGGGTACGCGTACTACTCTAGTTTTCCATTCATGTCCTTTAGGAAAACATGTTAGATTATCATTTGTAGCCTTTACTTCTCGTACTTTAATGCCATTTGATATTATTCATAGCGATTTATGGACATCTCTCGTTTTAAGTTTTATGGGCCATCGTTATTATATTCTATTTTTGGATGATTATTCTATTTTTTATGGACCTTTCCATTAGCGAAAAAATCACATGTTTTTTTCACATTCTTAAAATTTAGAGCAATCGTCCTCACCCAATTCGAACGGGAAATAAAAAATATTCAATGTGATAATGGCAAAGAATATGATAATGGGTTTCGGGATTTTTGTGATACTAATGGCATAGTTTTTTTTTTTCCTGTCCTCATACTTCTTCAAAAAATGGGATAGCCGAACGAAAAATTTGTACCATTAATAATATTGTCCGAACTTTATTGGTACACGCTTCCGTTCCCCCTTCCTTTTGGCATTATGCTCTACAAATGGCTACTTATCTTATTAACATTCTTCCTACCAAAAGATTGGCATATTCCCCCCTCTTAAATTACTATATAATAAGAATCCTTCGTATTCACATCTTAGGGTCTTTGGGTTCTTATGTTATCCGCTATTTCCGTCAACTACAATTAACAAACTTCAAACCCGTTCTACCCCATGTGTATTTTTGGGTTATCCATCTAATCATTGTGGTTACAAATGCTTTGATTTAACATTTAATAAAATCATAATTAGTCGCCATGTTATTTTTTATGAAACTCAATTTTCGTTTGCTCAAGTACGTAGTCCCGAGCCTAGTTCGTATAATTTTTTAGATGACGCGGTCTCCCCATATTTTATCCACCATTTCTTGGACTTATCCCGCACCCAAAATCCATCAGCGGGCCCACTGCCTGCTGGACCTCCAAGTGGGCCAAACACTCAGGTCTCGGGTCCAGTAACTGGGTCGTATATCCAGCCCAGTACTGTCCCTACTACTGTTCCAGTCACGAGTCCAATAATTGGGCTAAATATCCAGCCCAGTACTGCCCCTGCTACTATTTCAGATGTCTGTCCCAATTCCAGTGTTGGGCTAGCAGGCCCACTGCCTGCTGGCCAATCCGTCCCCATCCGAATTTTTCCCAACATCCACCCATTTCTCCCCTGAGTCACAGACCGGTCAATCGTAGGCAACGGGATATTTTTAAACCAAAGAGATATTTTAATCTAAATTCTAATGTTCTTAAATTCTCCCTATCCCGTAACCTAGTGTTTGTGTTAAATGATCCGAATTAGAAATTGGCCATGAACGACGAATAAGATGCTTTTATTGAAAATAAGACGTGGGAGTTGGTAACCCATCCTTCAGGTGTTAATATTATTCGGTCTATGTGAATTTTTACTCATAATGATAATTCTGATGGTTCTTTTGCGAGGCATAAGGTTCGTCTTGCAGGTGATGGTATGACTCAGCAGGTTGACATGGATTGTGGTGAGACGTTTAGTCCGGTGGTCAAACCGGATACCATTTGCCCTGTTCTCAGTCTGGCTCTTTCGAAAGCATGGCCCATTCATCAGTTAGATTTGAAGAATGCTTTCTTACATGGTGATCTTAAGGAAACCGTTTACATGCATCAACCCCTGGGTTTTTGAGACCCCAAATATCTTTATCATGTTTGTTTATTGAAGAAGTCCTTGTATGTGCTTAAGAAGGCCCCACAAGCTTTTTATAAGAGATTTGTAGACTATGTTTCGACTATTGAGTTTTCTCACAGTAGGTCTGATAATTCATTGTTCATATATAGGCGTGGTACTTCCCTGACTTATATTCTATTATATGTGGATGATATTATCTTGACTGCCTCTACTGATATTTTTCGCAAGTTTATCATGACCATGCTCAGTTCGGAGTTTGCTATGAAAGACTTGGGGCCCTTGAGTTACTTTTTGAGGATTGCTGTTTCTCGTCATGCAGGTGGGTTATTCTTATCACAAAGGAAGTATGCTGCTGAGATAATTGAAAGGGCTGGTATGTACTCGTGTAAGTCTACTTTCACTCCAGTTGATACTAGGCCCAAGCTGGGTGTTGTGGCTGGCTCACCTTACGAGGATCCCACTCACTATCGCAGTCTTGTTGGAGCTCTACATTATCTTACTTTTACTAGATCGGATATTACTTATGCCGTACAACATGTGTGTTTGTTTATGCATGATCCTAGGGTGGAGCACATGAATGCGCTCAAACGCATTACCAGATACATATAGGGGACACTTGACTATGGCTTGCATCTATATCCATCATCGGCCTCTACATATGTCTCGTATACCGATGCTGATTGGGGTGGTTGTCCAGATACCAGACGCTCCACGTCAGGTTATTGCATGTGTCTTGGTGATAACTTGGTCTCGTGGTCTGCCAAACGACAAGCTACCTTATCACGCTCTAGTGCCGAGTCTGAGTATCGAGGGGTAGCCAATTTGGTTTCTATAATATGTTGGTTACGTAATCTTCTCTTGGAGCTTCACTTTCCCATTCAAAAAGCTATCTTGCTATATTGTGATAATTTTAGTGTCGTTTATCTTTCTGGGAATCCGGTTCAACTCCAACGCACTAAACATATTGAAATGAATATCCATTTTATTCGCGAAAAGGTAGCTCGTGGAAAAGTACGCGTCCAACATGTTCCTTCCAGGTATCAAATTGTAGACATCTTCACTAAGGGTCTTCCCTCAGTCCTATTTGAAGATTTTAGGGACAGTCTCAGCGTCCGAAGATCGCCCGCTATGACTGTGGGGGTGTGAAAATATACAAGGATATAAACGGTATACACATCGTGTATATCCCTGTTTTGGTAACAAAATATTTTGTATTATTTGTATATAATTAGCATTGTACACCTACCATAATTGTAGGATTCTTGTACAATTAGAATGGGGTTTTGGAAGTAGAATAGGAATAGGATTTTCCATATTGTGGAAATTATAAATTGTGTATATACTCTTTCTTTAATGAAAATAATGAAGGAGATTATTTCATTCAATAATCATGCTTAATAATTTCATAAGAATGATTCTGAGGATATGTTTTGCAGCATATTGAAGTTAATTAGACATGAAAACCTTAGCCATACTGTGCATTAAAGCATGATTATCTGCTTTAAAGACTAGTTAAATGGCTATTCCACACGAATTAATCAATAAGTATCGTGTATGCATTAATTACATTTATATGACTGGTCTAATCATTATTAGATGGAGAATTCAATTAGAAAAAGCTATAATTATAAGCGAAAAAATTGACCAGAAAAGACTGGAAAATTAAAATAGCTCGTAGAACAAATATTTGAGAATTTGAAGCTGAGGTGGGGCGGGTGGGGGTGGGGAGTTATACGTAAATAAGAAAATAGAAGTCAAATCCCATCACTTTTTACAAGAAAATCTTATTCACTAATGGTGCCAAGCTATTTTCAACCCAAAAGTGAAAGCATTGTTGAATATGTTCTATTTATATTTAGTGGGGGATCCATCAAAAAACACCAAAGTCAGAATAGTTTTTGGTCCCTCAACAGCATAACTTGCTTTTTCTCGCTAAAAAAATTTCTTTTCCTAGCCTAGCTACCTTTTTCAATCCCCCTTTCAGCGTTAAAAACCATCAGCCATATTTCCAATCGTACAAGGCAGTATAACATTGGCTATGTACACCCATTATGCAGACACACTAAATTATGCTTGATTAATTAAAGTTGGAACATTTGCACAGAATAAGAAAAAAAAGTATTCGAATATTACACGATTAGAAAACACCTGACTATTTTTAATGCTGCAGTTCACTAACAAGCATAAACAATCTACTAGGTTTTTTTGTTTAATTTTATTTGTTAGTCTCTCGTCCTTTCTGAAATCGGTGTTTTGTTCTTATTAATCACGTGATTGTGATAGAATAAGTTTTTTGCAACTTGCAAAGTAGGGTGACAAAGCAACAACTTTAAGCTTTACTGTATATAATTTTAGAGATTAAAGAGCATAGTACAATAAAAATGACAGCAGAGTAAATTTAGAGCCAACAATTTACAAGTTGTACCTCATAGAAAAAGGTTCGACAGAATCTAAATAGAAGAGATCTTCCCACCAGATTCTTCATCTTCTCTTTCTTGTGGGGGGACCATATATGTGCCTCTTCAAAAAATTGAGAGGGCAAGGGCAAAGTTATGTGAAAATGACTTAGACTAGAGCATTTGGTATCAAATCAAACCATCTACTTCTACTTTGGGCTTACGAATAAATTTATGAAGTTTAAGTGTGTGTACTAATTCCCAAGGAACCTCAGACAATGGCGAACAAAGACAACCTTTTATTTTCTTAGGATGGGTTGGACAATGATATCGTCAGGAATTTTAGTAACGGCATTAGAAAAATACAAAAAGGCCGGCCACCCTTTTAATTTGAACGTAGAATCTAAAAATAGTTTTTAAACCATTTTTATCACTATTTTTAAAACTACCTCCATGTCAAGAGACTTGAACAATTACACAACAAATTCAAATATGTATTAATCTTAATTGCCAATATAATTTGCTGACAAAAATGATTCAGTTGAACCCCCTTCATTACATGTAGCTACACCCTTGATCCCGAGGTTACAAATTTAATGCTAACATCATAATTTAAAGGTAAACTTTTATTCATCATCGTCTTTTTATCACTTGAGAATAAAAAATAAAAAATAAAACTTAAAGGAATACGAGTTCATTTCTAAAAAACCACAAGGGCATGAATTTTATAATATGAGCACTTTTTGAAGTTTTATTTTCTGTACAGGTTGGGCGGTTTTCCGTGATCGACCATGAACATATCCAAGTTAGTTTCAGCTCAATCATAAACCACCAACATATCCAAGTTAGTTGCAGCTCAATCATCAATGATTGAGTTAATTTCACTGTACTCCCTTAACATTTAAGGATTGAGAAATAATATACCCTTCAGTTGAATATGAACGACAACCTCTTTATACAATATTTTCTAGTGGAATTTTTTTTTGAACGATTTCTTTTTCGAGAACTAAAATACAAAACGAAATATCACACAATTTTCTTTATTCTTGTTTTCTCTCTTCTTTTTGATACACTGTAATGTAATGATTTACTGAGCTTATGAATGAATAAGAAAGAAACTTTGCGTAAGGAACAGCTTTGTATGTATGATGTGCTAATAACTTCTTCATTTTATACTTTATCATCAGATTCATCTTGACTAGCTAGCAGCTTGATTTGTGATAATTGACTTTTTATCAATCGTTCCCTTAATCTTGAATCTTGATTGTATCGTTTGTCTTTATTCATGCAAATATCTAAGTTTGTCCAGATTCATCCTCAAGTTAAAAAAGTGTTTCAGAATCAAAGTTGTATTGGTAATAAATGTATCAGGATGAAGATTCTTTGATGGGACACATGGCAAGTTGATCGGTGCTAGTTTGGCTAAAGACTAAAAAACTGTTAACCATCTGAAAACTTGGTCCGGGACTGGTCACTATTAAAACAAGGCCTTTTTTCAAGAGACAAACACCGATGGGCCCGAACGGTGCCATATTTTGATAGGATAACTGACGATGAGTACATATAGCTCATCTATTTACTTTTATGATTTTTAATTTTTTTAATAAGAAACATTTTTGCGAAAAAATTCCTGGAACATTATTATCGAGAGACACATTCTGTATATTAATCGGAGCATTTTCTGCCAAAATAATTATTTAGAAAACGACGGTGCAGTTGATTATTAATAAAATTAAATAAAAAACTATCTTGTTGAAACTAATCGTAAATGTAGACATCAAAATTTTATTGGATCAAAACCATAATAAATTTGGATTGAATCTTAAATTCATGACATTAACCAAGTCAGATTATAATTAATAAAGTCGAATTAATTATTTAAGTCAAAATTATACAACTTAAATGAAATCCAAATTATATGTGGGTTAGTCCATTAAATTGGGTCTCTACAAGACGAGCCCAATTCACGTCCTTCTATCCCAAGGTATGCTAGAATTACTTGGAGGTCGAAGTAGCCCCATGCTCTAGTTCACATATATAAAAGGGTCATATATCACCTTTTGAAGACATCTTGCAATTTGCATAGCATCTTCACTACAGGCAAAGGAGAGAAGCAACATCTACATAAGACGCTACATGTAACAACTCGCCTAGTCGTTTTGAGCTTTTTACTTTTATTTCTCCAATATACCCTTCACATGGCTTCATCGTGTTTTTTTTACTTGTGGGGATGGGTGGCGCGGTTCCCTAGGTAATCAAGCGGGTTTCAGATAGATTTTAGCAAGTTTAGAAGTTTCAAGGTTGAATGAAATAGAGGTGTTTGACCAAAGACAACATCGGGAGTAAACGCATTATTTTTGAAGTTTCGTCGATTCTGTTAGGTCAGGAGTGTCATTTATGACGTAATCGAGCCATTGGTTCGGGTCCCTAGGCGTTTGGGTGTTTTTGGATAATTGGTTGAGAAATAGGATTTTCAAAGTTTAAGAGTTGACCTTGGTCAATATCAGGTCACTGAGACGTTTTTGGGAATTTTGAGTGCGAGAGCGATTTCGTAGCATGCTTTATGACTGAAATACATATTTAGTTTGTGTCTGAGAGATCTCGAATGATTTTCGAGTGTCGGATCGAGCTTTCAAAGACACCAAAAAATAATAACATGTCATATGGTTTCCTTCATCGCGATCGGGATGGGTGGTGAAGTGTAGGGTCGCGACATCTCTATGTTGTCTCGCGATCGTATAGAGGATAACCTGGGCGGGTCAGATAATTCTTCGCAATAGCGACTGGTGGTCCTAGTGATCGTGAAGGCCATTTGATACCTGGGCAAAATCTTAAATCCCCATTTCGAACTTCATCTTCCAAAACACATTTTCAGAGCTAGGGAGCTCGGATTTTAGTCATTCCAAGTGTTATTTTCAAGATTCTTCAACGGAGTAAGATCTTAACTCTAATCTAAGCATTTATTTATGTTTCCTTCCATTATTTAGTGATTCCTCCCTTGATTTAGAACATAGAAATAAGGGTTTTCTATGGATTTGGGTTTAGCTCAAATTAGTGAAATTTAAGCACCAATTGTGGGCAGAACTTCATGATCTTTAGGATTATGACTATCTAGACTATGGGTAATATGATTTTAAGTTCAATTTCTGATTTTGACCTTTGGGGCTCGAGGTGGGATTTTTATTTGACTTTTGGACCCAGACCTTTTATATAGCAACATGGTATCAATGACTTCATATTCTCATGTAGATGTCTTATTTGATCAAAGTGGGCTCACTCAGAAGCTAAGAGGAATGGAAAAGGATGTGGAGTGACTCTTCGTCTTCAGATTCAAGCAAGTTGAGACTTACTAGAGCTTTTATGTAGTGTTTTGTGTTACTTTAATTAATTAAGGGGTGTAATGGAGAATTGGGGGTTCCATAATTGTGAGGTGATAAGCACTTGTGCGGGTACCGGTGTATTTGTATGGATAATTAAAACACAAAGTAATTATACTTGTGACGTTTCTGTGTTTAGCCTTCGGGTCTTGAAGGTGGTGCATAAATCCACTAGTTGCTTGTTTCAGCTAGGTAAGACATGATTGATTGACTTTCGTGAATATTGACCAGTCATGCATTCATCACTCCACATCTTGTCTAAAATATGAAAGAAGAATTCATCTTGATAAATTGAATTGATATTAAGCATTTACATGGTGTACACATATCCATTACATTCATTCATGATATTATTGGTATCTAATTGATGGAATATGAGGAACAGGGCCCGGAGAGGCCAGCTTTTGATATAGTACATAAATAGGAGTGATGATGATAATGATATTATCTACTACGGGATAGTACCTGATGTGATCTTGAAGATCTGATATTCTGGGTGGATATATGGAGCTTATGAGTCCCCCATGGGTCACTTAAAACCTACTGCATCAGCATGTGTGTCCCGATGCATATAGCCATAGCATAACATACATTTCACTTGCATTTTATGCCATTTATACTTATTGATTTGATCTCGTGACATATGTGTCCTAAATGATGTAAATATGGGATCTTTATGACTACGCTTTCTTAAAATGATAGAAAGATAGAGTCTTTCTGGCTTTCCCTGACTTATATAATGAAAAGATTGAACCTTTGAACAATGTTTGTCCTAAGAGATGGAAAGATCGAATCTTAAATAATATATCATCTTAAATAATGTAAAGGTCGAGTCTTTATGATTATTTTTGCCTTAATATGTGAAAGGGTTGAACCTTTACGTGTGTATGTGCATGTCCTTATTAATATAAAGATTAAATCTTTGCAACATAACATTTTTGAATTTATGGAAAGGTGGAACCTTTGTGACTATACGTGAAAAGTTATGAACTTTATTACTTGGTTTAGTTGTAGATTCTTCACTTAAACTATTGAAATGCTTATAAACTATAATTTGTAAATACCAACGAAGCAAGAAAGTTGAGTAACGAAATTACCAACCCTCGTCATCGCTATAGTTTAGGGTCGATCAACGACGTTGTTGGATACACGTGCTACATGTACTAACTCTACACTTGTTTTACTTTTGGTGTGCTGGTCTAGATCTAAGCATGAGTGGAGCTCGAGGTTCAGGTGACCATTGAGGCAAGCTATCTTTGGAGTCTATATTGAGCTGATGGCGTTTCCACATCAGCAAGCTGCTTCTTATCTTTATTTAGCAAGCTCTTGTAGTTATGACTTTCAGATTTTGGGGAGTAGTTTAACTTAGACTTTTTCTTTTATGGGTATTTGAGACTATTTTAGTTCATTCGAATTGTTTTACTTCTTTTCTGCATTTACTTTCTTTCTCAACTTATGAATGCTAAGGGTTCGCATATGGGTTTTAGGGTAGGTGCCTTCACGATAAAAATAGAATTTTGGGTCGTGACGAATTTAGTATCAGAGCACTAGGTTCGTTAGTCTCATGAGTACAATAGCGATGTCTAGTAGAGTTTTGTGGATCGGTACGAGAGCTCTGTACGTATCCTCAACAGGATATAGGGCATTTAAGAAATTTTGCTTCTTTCATTCTTTTCGTGCGTTCCAGACTTTATTGGATTCTAAATCTATTTTGTTTTAACATGATATAGGGCATTTAGGAAATTTTGCTTCTTTCAACCATGAATAGAGATCAAGATCCCGTACCTACTCCCGTGCCAGCTGCTAAGGGCATTGTATGGGGCATAGGTAGACCTATATTTGCAGTACCAACCCGAGGTCGGGCACTAGCAGTTTTTCAGGGCCATGCTAGGACAGTATCTCCCGAGCCAGAAGTTATTCCAGAGGATTATAAATTTCAAGTTGATGGGGATGATCAGGTTCAGGCAGATAAGGCTGAGCCAGCAAAACTGCCTCCAGGTTTTATTGCTACACCGTTGCTTTAGGACACTTTGGTTTGCATGATGAGTTTTGTCTAGATAATAGCACAGGGGTCTTCTACCGGTCACTTTTAATGGATCACAGACTAGGGTTGGAGGACAGACCCCTGATCATATGGTTATGCCCTATTTCGGACACAAGGAGTTCAACCAACACCTACTAAGGTTCCTCATTTCTTAGGCGTACTAGTGTATGGTCTTGGTCCACCCCTAGATACTCATCACATAATGATCGTGAAGGAGTAGAACATGTTTGACCGACTCCGAAATATGGGTCTTTCTAGATATGATTGAGACTAGAGGATGATGTTTATGAGTTCTTGATAAGATGTCATGAGAGGTTGCATAACCTCGGGTTAGTGGAGTCTCGTGGAGTAGACTACACTACTTTTCACATGATTGGACCTACTAAGTAGTGGTGGAGGTCATATGTTGAGAGCAGACCAGTAAGGTCCCCTCTTGTTACTTGGACTTTGTTTACTCAAGCATTCTTGGAGAAGTTCGTACCTCGCAGTGTTAGAGAGATGAGGAGAGCACACATTCAGGATAGTTTTTGTAGCCATATCAGTATTTGAGAGAGGATAGTCAATGTGGACTTCTTATGTTTTAGGGCACTTGACCCCGAGTTCCTATAGGCCATCTAGACATGGTGGGTATTCATACACTGATCCTTCCCAACGATCTACCATTCCCAGAAAGTGTCATGAGTGTGGTGACCATGGATATTTCAAGAGGTATTTTCCCATACTTAGGCGTGGTGATCAGTATTAGAGTTATCAAACTCATATGTTAAGGATAGCTACTCAGCTGACTAAAGGTGGTTCTCATGGTAGTAGGGTGGTTTTCATGCATGTAGTATGGTGGTTCTTAGGCATGTAGGGGTGGTACTAAGTTCGGCCAAGGTGATGGTCATGGAGGTACTCAGACTTCGGGTGAACATGCTCATTTCTATTCTTTCCCGGGCATACCTGAGGTAGAGGCCTCCGTGCAGTTATTAGAAGTATTCTTTCGGTTGGCATCGTCCCGCTATGATTTTGTTTGATCCAGGTTCTGCATATTCTTATATGTCTGCCTACTTTGCTTTGAGTTTGGATTTTATGTGTGATTCCGTATTGTTTCCTATTCATGTTTCAACTCCTCTTGGGGATTTCTTAGTGGTAGACCGGGTATATCGAGGTTGTATAGTTACTTTGATTGGATATGATACCCAGGTAGACATGAAGGTCTTAAATATAGTAGATTTTGACGCTATTCTTGGGATGGATTGGTTATCTTTTTATCATGAGATCTTGGACTGTCATTCCAAGATAGTTACATTAGCTATGCCGAGTATTCCTCTTTTAGAATGAAAGGGTGCTCTTAGTCAGTATCCGAAAAAGGTGATATCATTTCTTAAGGTTCAAAGGATGGTGGAAAAAAGGTGTCTCTCTTATTTGGCTTATATTCAGGATACTAGCTAGCGCGAAGATTCCCCCATTAGTGCTTGTCTGGTAGTGAGAGAGTTTCCAGAGGTATTTCCGATGGATCTTCTAGGAGTTCCACCCAATCGTCACATTAATTTTTGTATTGACTTGGAGCCGGACACTTAGCCTATTTCTATTCCGCCATATCGTATGGCACCAGCTGAATTGAGGGAGTTAAAAGAGTAATTATAGGTTCTATTGAGTACTTTTCATTCAACCTATTGTTTCTCCTTAGGGTGCTCCCGTGTTTATGATAAAGAAATATGGGTCTATGCTAATGTGTATCAATTATCGGCAATTGAACAAGGTGACTATCAAGAATAAGTATTTGATACCTCGTATTCATTATTTGTTTGATCAGCTTAAGGGTGCTTCTTTCTTTTCAAAGATTGATTTGAGGTCTGGTTATCACCAATTGAAGATCAAGGCAGATGATATTCCTAAGACGGCTTTTCAAATGCGTTATGTGCACTATGAGTTTCTGGTGATGTCATTTGGGTTGACTAATGCTCCTACAACCTTTATGGAGTTAATGAATGGAGTATCATGTCTTACTTGTATTCCTTCATGATTGTCTTCATCGACGATATTTTGATATGCTCTCGGGCTAAGAAGGAGCACGAGCAACAATTGAGGATTGTACTTGGTATTTTGAGGGAGAAGCAACTTTATGCCAACTTTTTTATGTATGATTTTTTTCTTAGTTCAATGGCATTCTTGGGGCATGTAGTGACTTAGGATGGTATCATGGTAGATCCTAAGAAGATTGAGGCAGTTCAGGATTGGATTAGACCTACTTCGATCACCGAGGTTCGAAGTTTTATTGGTCTCGCGGGTTATGACCAATGTTTTATGGATGGGTTCTCAACCATTATATTCACGTTGACTAGATTGACTAAGAAGGACGTATCACTTCATTGGTCCGATGAATGTGAGGTGAGTTTCCAAAAACTCAAGACACTATTGAGTACCCTCTCTGATTTTGGCCTTACCCTTCGAGGGAGAGAGCTTTATGGTCTATTGTGTTGTGTGTTGATGCAGAAAGGGAATGTGATTATCTATTTCGAAATAATTAAAGGTACATAAGAAGAACTACCCCACTCATGACTTAGAGTTGGCAGCGGTGGTGTTCACTTTGAAGATTTTGAGACATTATCTATGTGGGCTGCACTGTGAGGTATTCATGGATCATTGCAGTCTTTAGTACATATTCAATCAGAAAGATCTTAATTTGAGACATCGTAGGTGGTTGGAGTGGACAAGGATTATGTATGACTATCCTTTATCACCCGGGCAAAGTCAATGTAGTGGCGGATGCCTTGAGTAGAAAGATAGTAAGTAGATCCAAGACCCGAATAATTGTGGTCATATTCAAGTATGCAAATAAAGAGCTTGTGTATAAAAAATTGAAGTCCCGAAATAATTTCAGACTTTAAAGTGTGTTGACGATGGTTGAAAATAATATTTTTTGTGTGTCAAAAGGAGCTATGGGCTAGTGCTATATCACATCATCATGATAATGAGTATATAAAGTATGTTAAAATGATTACTATTTAAGTGAACTGAGATCATGAAATTAATTATGTGTGTAATTGTTCTAATGGGAAATTGTAGCGCAAAATGAGAAATTAATTAAGATTATTGAATAAATATTATGTAGACAACAATTATATTTGAATTACAAGATTCCAAGTGTCAATAATCTAATTAAAGGATGGATATAGATTTGATGAGTCACATGAACATAATGTGCAATAAAAAGTGTAAAGGCACATGATATATATATTCCATGTCCACTTAGTGAATATTCTTATATCACTTTGACATAAGGAGGAGTTGCACATCCTTCACCCCTTTTGCTAACTTTATTTCATTTTAAATCTAAAATCCAAATATAAAAATTCAACTAGATACTTTTCACCATACTTAAAAGTTCGACAACAATATTTTCTTTCGTTTATGCGGGTCGAAGGTTACTTCGTTGTCGAGTAAAATTTTGAGAGGTTCGTGGAGATTGTGTAGTCCCTCTTCCTCTTTTTACTTGTGATTGAAACTTCTTTCGAAGTGAAGTAAAGTTCGATAGAGGGTTCGTTCTTGGCATAAGGTAAGATTTTCCCCTCTTCTACGTGAATTTGAGTTCATCCAACTCTTGGCTAAGTTGTTGAGTTAGAACTTACGAATTAGAAGTTGAATATCATATTTGATTCGGTAGGTGATATTGGGTTGTTTTGAAGTGTTTTTGTGGTGTTGTATGGCTGGAATTATGGTGAATAAACTAGCATAAGATGTGTCGTTATGAACATAAAAAAATATGGGCGGAAGAAATCATCGTTTAGTTAGTTAGTTATGTAGCGAGCTTGTCGCTCGATATGGTTGTCATTATGTTTCCGTGAGCTTGGCGCTAATACTATTGTTGTTCCTTGTTGATTAAGGTGTAGATAAAGTCATTCCGGCTGCACTAATATATATATATGTTGCTCGTGAGCAACCAAGTACCAGTCTCGCAACAGTATTGTCTTCATGTTAGATTTAAAGATACAATCATGTATAATCCATAGATATAGGTTAAAATCACTTACCTCAAACTTGATAATGAATCTCTAGGTCCACACCTTGGCAAAATATGTCACGTCCCAACCTGAATGAGAGGTACCATGCTCTATATACAACTACTATGAACCTGTATAGATTATATGATGTAACTCAAGAGATAAATGGGAAGGTAAATAAACTCTGTATACAAATGTGGCCATTGGCCCATGATATGCAACTGAATAACAACTTGTTACAAATGAACTCACGAATATTGTCTATGAAGCCTCTATGAATACCTATAACTGAACAACTGATGAAAGCGTCAGGCACGTAATATTTAACACCAATGACACACTAGACTTGACTCAGCTCCGGGTAGAATTGTAGCTTACAACTCTTCCGCTGAACATTTGTACCATCTAGCAAGAAAGTCTATTAACCTCTATTTTGAACCTATAATGTGGAATATAACAAATGCAGCACCACTGGAAAAAGAGACGTCGGTATAGAAAGAAATGTACCGAGTATGTACGGTAGATATTGTTAACAATATGAATATAAAAACTTCTGATGAGAGCAAATCTAGTAATGTCGACAATTGTGATGAAACCTGGAAATAACATGTAAACTGCATCTTATGAAGCTACTATTAGTTATTTGTTATATTACACCACGTCAGGCCTGGTATTTACGTATATATGTATATCTTATACCCTTCTTGCAAATAAGCCTCTGTGGGCCAATAAATATTACTCTGAGGCAAATAAGGCTCGGTAGGCCAGCAAATAAGGCTTGGTAGGCCAATAAATAAGCCTCTGTAGGCAAACAAATAAGGTTCGATGGACAGCAAATAAGCCCCGATGGACCAGCAAATAAGTCTCAGTAGACTAACAAATAAGGCTGGATGGCGAGCAAATAAGCCTCGATGTACCAGCAAATAAGCCTCGGTAGGCCATCAAGTAGTGTCCGCGTATATGCCCAATTAGTCCCCATACTATAAACTACAATTACTCTCGTATATGTATACCTACTTCGCATAAAACAGTTCTTCCCGATTATCCCATTACTCAGGAAGATCTTACGAATGGCTAGACTACTCAAGTGACACTACTATCTTATAACAATACGTCTAAGGAGTTCAATTACTCTCGAGAACCAAACAAGGTATTATACGGTCGAATAAGGATTTGGTAGTCATGTACGGAATCAACTGAACGAGATAGATGACAAATTAAAGCCTCAATATTCTATATGACGAGTCATGTGACAAGCTTATGTCTAACTTATTTTCGATTATCTTTTAGACACATAACAAGGATTTGAAATACAAGTGGAGTACTTCCCTATGAGATGCTTCGCCTATGACACTTACCATACGGGTTCTTATAAAGGATCAAATGTACGTTAAATGACACAAGATACATCATATGAATCTAGGGAACTTTGTTTCCCCTATGTACAATATAACGTGAAATAACAAATGGACATCAATTACATGAATATAGTATTTATGATAGCTCTATATTTTAACCTCATATGAAGAAAAATATTCTAATGATTAATATCGAATGAATAAAAGGATAGTCATTACGTACCTTGGTTTAAACTTTGAATGGCCACTACGAGTTAATATTTTCGATAATTGTTTAACCTCAGGTGTTTTTAAACTAACGATAGTTCCGCGAATTCCACACAACCCTGAGAATGCTAATCTCTTTTCCGAGTTAAAGGACTGATGCTGAACTTTTTGTTCACTCACTACCGAAGTTACTTGTGTTGGGAGCTACGCGATTAGACAATATTCTAATGTTAATGCCTGTACCCGAGGATATACATATTGATCTTGTAAATATTGATATTGTACGATGGTGAAAGCAAACTTGTAATAGGTGTGGGTTACAACAATTGCAGGAAACGGGAAGTAAGTAAATATTACAAATTGCTAAAAAGGATAAACTAAAGATTACAACAAACTGGAATCAAGAACGTTACAAAATCCTTGTGATTTGCTGAGTCGAGTGATGACACTCTGTCTTTAAGACAAGATTTCCTTGCATATATACTTTTACGTTATCGGGCAATAGTCTCCCAAGATACAACAACAACTTAACAAATGAGCAAAGGAAATTCAAGTGTTACTCATGAAGAACTTTGAATATAGTAAACTTTCTAGAGAGGAAGAAGAAAATTTCAGAAAATTCTGTAAGTGTTTCTAAGTGTTGAACAATTGAGCCAAAAACCTCAATTTATAGTGTAATGAGATGACCCCTCAACTAGCCAACTAATGGCCTTTAATAGCCATGTAATAACACTTATTGAGGGGTTACATTCAGCCAAATGATGGCTGAATTCATGTGCCAAATAATAGAGATTCAATGCTCCAAAACTAGCCCAAAAGTCAGAACTTTCCATCTTCATGTCGTAGCATTCTTCCTTCGAAGTGACACGACTCTCCAACTAAGCGCTTCGGTTCCAGTGTCTGAACACCCAATTAGCATCGCGATGCTGCCTGGGAGGCGCCGCCGCACTCCGGCGCCTCGGCTCCGATGGGGTTGCGTCGCGGCCCTTCACGGCTCCGCGATGATTTCCGACTCATTTCATCTTACACTTCGCACACTTCTTCCCTTGTTTACTAACGTGGAATACTTGTCATTTGGCCAATAATTGTCCATCATTCTATGTCTCAAATGTATTACTTACGTACCAATATCGCTTTCACTAATAAAATTTGCGATACTTGGTACTACGTGTGCACGTGTGTGAAAACGATGTTTCCGACGTACGGGGCCCCAATTGTTCGAGTCATAAATAATGGGATAAACTTAATTCCACATTAGTAAATTTCCAACAATCCCCTCTTGAAAGAGATTTTGGCGCACTTACATGGTGCCTTTTCCAGTAATTTTTCAGCGGACCAATGTTGCATCAGGAGAGGTAGCTTCAGCTTTGAACCTTCCATAGTTGAATACCATCAGATTTACTTACTACGCGGTGAACGTGACGTCTTGAACCGTCAGTGTTCAGTGTAAGCCCAAGTCATTGGTACCAACACAACAACTTCCCTTACTCTGTTCTTCGTAATGTTTTGTCTGTTGTGGTCGTGGACCCTTTTTGGATTCTTAAGTGCATTCATTTGAGGTGGCCTGTCCTCGCACTTAAATAGGTGGTATCCTACTATACCTCACTTTACAAGTGTTAGGAACCATTAAAAGTTTCCTCAAACCTAACCTCAACCGTTGAGGATCATTAAAGGTTTTGGAAACTTAACCTTTACCCACACTGCAGATAGAACTTAATGTCTATCGCGGGAACGACTTTGGATTTGGTATTTTTTTTACAGAAATCACTATCTGAAGTGCTCACGCTTCCACTGAAGCACTCAACTGAACCTTTACAACTTAGTTTTCCCATTGAACCTAATTCCTGGGATCTCCAGTTAGTAAGATTGGGTTACCACCGTATTGGTCCATATAGGTGGGTTTTAAGCCCATTCCTCTAGACAAGCAGAACATCCGATTTTTGGGTAAGCCCTTTGTCAGCGGATCCGCTATGTTATCCTTTGATTTTATATAATCAATAGATATTATACCCGTGGTGATCATCTGCCTAACGGTCTTATGTCTCCATCGAATATGACGAGACTTGCCATTGTACATAGAACTCTGTGCCCTTCCTAAAGCCGACTGGCTGTCGCAGTGGATCATTACAGAAGAAATGTGTTTGTCCAACAAGAGACATCCTCTAAGAAGTCATGAAGCCACTCAGCTTCTTATTATGCTTTGTCTAAAGCGATAAACTCCAATTCCATCATGGATCGGGCGATGCAAGTTTGCTTAGAGGATTTCCAAGACACAACCCCACCACAAATTGTAAATATATACTTACTGGTGGACTTGGTGTTCTCTATATCAGATATTCAGTTTGCATCACTGTACCCCTCTAGTACAGCTGGATATGTTGAATAATGCAACCCATAAGTTAGCGTGTATTTTAGGTATCGTAGTACCCGATTCAACGCCTTCTAATGATCATTACTCGGATTACGGATAAACCTAGCCAACTTGTTGACTGCATAAGCAATATCAGATCGGGTGCAGTTTGTTATGTACATCAAACTCCCAATCACCTGTGCATATTGCTCCTGGCATACGGGTGCACCACGGATTTTATCAAGGTTTTGATTTCTATCCATTGGTGACTTCATAGGCGAACTGTCAAACATCTCAAACTTTCTCAACACATCTTCGATGTAGTGAGACTAAGATAAGACCAGTCTATCAGACGTCTTAGAGATCTTTATCCCTAAGATGACATCTGTGATACCCATATCCTCCATGTCGAAGCATTGTTTCAACATGTTCTTAGTCTCTAGGAGCAAGCTAGGACTGCTCCCTGTGATTAACATGTCATCTACGTACATGCATATCATGACAAATGAGTCAAAGTTACATTTTGTGTAGACACATTTGTCATATTCATTAACGGAGAAACCCTTCGATAATAGAGTAGTATCAATTTTTTTTTGTCATTGCTTCGGGGCCTATTTCAGCCCGTACAGAGATTTGACAAGTCGACAAACTTTCTTCTATTTCCCTGGAACCACATACCCCTCGGGTTGTTCCATATAAATTTCTTCTTTCAAATCACCATTTAGGAATGCTGTCTTGACATCAATTTGATGTATCTTAAGGTCACGCAACGCTGCGATCGCAATGAATATCCTGCATAACCATACTTGGGAGTTGGTTGATCTTTCTCCGGGAAATAAACCATTAGGTTGTAAATGGATACTCAAACGGAAGTATAAAGCAGATGGGTCTATAGATAAGTACAAGGCCAAGTTGGTAGTCAAGGGCTATCGGCAGAAGGAAGGACTTGACTATTTTGACACGTACTCCCTGGTGTCTCGGATGGAGTCTATTTCACTCTCAATAGCTTCTTTCCACAGCGGTGCCTCTGGAGTTGACAATGCTTCAGCAATTGTCCTTGGTTCATCATCAACCATATAACCTATAAAGTCAGGACCGAAGGATTTATCCTTCCTGGCCCTTTTACTTTACCTCAGTTCTATCTCTGGAGTCTCCAAGTTCTGAGAATCTGGAATACTAGATTCCGGATATTCAGCCACTTCGAAGTCCACTAGATCTGAACCATCTAGATCCGGGCAGTCAATGACTCCTAGTTCCAGAGAGCTTTGTTCATAACTTCGTTTGCGAGAGGTTATGTCTTTTTTCTTTCTAGGAAAAGTATCCTCAAAGAATTGAGCATTCCTTGATTCCATAATTGTACCCCCGTGGATATCTGGAATATCTGACTTATGCACTAAGAAGTGATAAGCACTACTGTTATTTGCATATCCGATGAAAATGCAATCTACAGTGTTAGGCCCAATCTTGACCTACTTTGGCATGACACTTCAATTTTTGCCAAACAACCCCACACCTTTAAATATTTATAGGTGGGTTTCTTTCCCTTCCATGATTCATATGGAGTTTTGTCCTTACCCTTATGTGGGACTCTATGAAGAATCGTATTAGCGGTAAGGACGGCTTCTCCCCACATGTTTTGGGAAAGACCAGAATTGATGATCAAGGCATTCATCATTTCCTTCAACATACGGTTCTTGCATTCCGCAACACCGTTCTATTGAAGTGAGTATGGAGGTTTGATGAACAATGCCTGATTCGGTGAAATATTCCTCAAATGGCGCTACGTATTCTCCTTCTCTATCGCTACGAATGGATTTAATCTGCATGCTAAGTTGGTTTTCAACTTCTACTTTGTAACGTCGGAACGCTTCAAATGCTTCATATTTACTTTTCAACAAGTAAAGGTAACAATACCTTGTGCTATCATCAATGAATGTCACAAAGTACTTGTTCCCTCCCCTAGTTTGTGCAAACTTCAAATCACATATATCTGTGTGAATAAGTTCTAGAGGAGCTGTATTCCTTTCGACAAATTGAAAATGAAGCTTTGTGAGTTTTGCCTCTACGCACATTTCACACTTATGTTGAGGGTTTACGTCGATAGACGGCAACAACTCTAACTTAACCAACCTATGGATAGACTTATAGTTAACATGTCCTAATCTATGATGCCATAAATTAGAGGACTCAATCAAGTAAGAAGAAGCTTCAATATTATTGCGTGCACGCACTACAGACATGGCGTTAACTTTGAAAAGCCTTCACAGACGAAGCCTCTTCCCATAAAATTTCCATTCTTGGTGATTACAAATTTATTGGACTCAAATACTAGCCTCAAACCAACATTAACCAATAAATTAGCTGAAAATTAAATTCCTCCTAATCTCAGGGACATGCATCACCTCCTTTAAAGTGTGCTCCTTTCCAGAAGTCATCTTCAGGACAACTTTTCCTACCCCCAGCACATCAGAGGAAGCGTTGTTACCCATGAACAACTTCTTGTCTGTAACTGGTGTATATGTGGAGAAGGTATCTCTATTAGAACAGATGTGTCTGGTAGCACCCGTGTCCATCCACCATTGCATGGGATTTTCAACAAGGTTTGCTTCAAGCACCACCGCCCAGAACTCCTCAATCATGTCGTCAAGAAGCATGTATTTGACGACGTTAGCCTATGCCTTGCCTTTGGCCTTGGCCTTCTCTTGTTTCTCAGTCTTGAGCTTGCGACAGTCCTTGATCATGTGACCAGGTTTCCCACAGTGGTGACAGTTCCCCTTGAACTTCTCCGCCGCTTGGGTCTTGCCGTCTTTCTGGAACTTGCGCCTCTTGCTTGGGTTCCCTTTGGCCTCAGCCAGATTTGCCTTTGCCTCAGCGGGTTGTTTTCCCCTAGGCAAGGCCTTCTTATTATCTTCCTGAATGTGGAGTTTGATAATAAGTTCTTCAAAGGTCATTTCCTTTGTCTTGAGTTTTAAGTAACTCATTCCACGAGGGAGGTAACGTTTCAATTAGTGATGCAACCAAAAACTGCTAATTTGGTTTCATACCTTCCAAATCCAGGTGATGTAGAATCATTTTGAATTCCTAGACTTGGGACATCACAGTTTTGCTAACTACCATTTGAAATATCAGGAATTTTCCAACGATGAATTTCTTAGTACCAACATCTTGTGCGTTGTACTTCTTCTACAGATTTTCCCATAACTCTATGGCGGTGCCTACGACGCAATACACCGTGTAGAGTGGGTCTGACAGACAGTTCAGAATATAGTTCTTACACATGAAGTCACTATGACTCCAAGCATCAAGAACCATTTCATGTCATTGACGACATGGTTACCTTGGCCCCCTCTAGTCGTTTCATTAGGCTGAGGGTCCACTTCATCTCCAGCTTGTGGAGGATCTTCTGTTAGGAAACGAGTCATTCCCATAACAATTAGATAAAACAACATCTTATGTTGCCATCTCTTGAAGTTGGAGCCCATAAACTTCTCTGGGCGTTCATTGTGGAAACCGAAGGGTGGAGGAACATTAACGTTCCCTTGAGCAACTAGAAAGGCATTGAGTGTGCCTTGAGCAGTGGGGAAGGCAGAGGGGTTGCCTTGAGTAGCAGCAACAGCAGAATCAGAAGCGAGTTGTTCTCTTCTAGTCATCTTTCTAAGCACTTACAACAAGTCTTGTCTTAAAATTGTGGGTTACAACAATTGCAGGAAATGGGAAGTAAGTAAATATTACAAATTGCTAGAAAGGATAAACTAAAGCTTACAACAAACTGAAATTAAGAACGTTACAAACTCCTTGTGATTTGCTAAGTCGAGTGATGATACTCTGTCTTTAAGACAAGATTGCCAGTATATATCCTTTTAAGTTGTCGGGTCATAGTCTCCCAAGATACAACAACAACTTAACAATTGAGCAAAGTAAACTCAAGTGTTACTCTTGAAGAACATTGAATATAGTAAACTTGCTAGAGAGGAAGAAGAAGATTTCAGAAAATTCTGTAAGTGTTTCTAAGTGTTGAACAATTTAGCCAAAGGCCTCAATTTATAGTGTAATGAGATGACCCCTCAACTAGCCAACTAATGACCTTCAATAGCCACGTAATGGCACATATTGATGGGTTACATTCAGCCAAATAATGGAGATTCAATGCTCCAAAACTAGCCCAAAAGTAAGAACTTTCCATCTTTCCGTCGCAACATTCTGCCTCCGAAGCGCCGCAGCTCTCCAAATTAGCATCGCGGCTCCAGTGGATGAACACCCAATTAGCGCCGCGGCGCTTCGGCTCCGACGGGGCTGCGCTACGGCCCTTCGCGATGATTTTCGACTCGTTTCATCTTACACTTTGCACACTTCTTCCCTCGTTTACCAACGTGGAATACTTGTCATTTGGCCAATAACCGTCAATCATTCTATGTCTCAAACGTATTACTTACGTACCAATATCTCTTTCACTAATGAAATTTGCGATACTTGGCATTACGTGTGCACGTGTGTGAAAACGACGTTTCCGACGTACGGAGCCTCAATTATTCGAGTCATAAATAATGGGATAAACTTAATTCCACATTAGTAAATTTCCAACAATAGGTACTATAACATGTTTTCTATTTTTTCACTATATGATCTATCAGTCATACATTGATCCTTTTGTCTCTTAGGCGGTTTAGGATGTCATATTCTTAAATACTTTTTAGCTTTTTAGCCTTTAAGGAACTACAATTAAAAAAATAGGAGTATAATGATGAGTGAGACTCTTTTGACGGTAGAAGCTATTTGGATATGTTACAATTCATACAATAATATATATTAGATCATATACAATAATTAGTATTTTAATACTTAATAATTTCTCTACATAGCTATCTCCATTAAAATATTAATAAATAATAAATATTCTATAATTTAAAATAGATACCAACACTTCATAAAATTTTAAAATTTAGAAAATATATTGTTATAAAGTTCTAATTTAACGGATATTCCTGAACGAACAAATTACAGTTTCTGCTACCTTCTAGTAAAATTATCATATCTCCGTGAAGGAAGGTCCAAATGACGAGCGGTTTAATATGTTGAAAACTAAACTCGTAGACCTTCGATTTGATAGGTATATCACCCTATAAATCCAAGTATGCCGAGAGTAAAGCTCCGAAGAATCGAACTAAAATACTAATGAATCTCTAATCTTAACTTTAAACGAACTTTAGTCGACTTCTTAATTTCAACCCATTATACTTCCAACCTTGACGTATGACTAACATATCACTCAAATACTTCATTATGTGGCCTACTTAGCATGATGGAAACATCTAATCTTACCCCAAAAATATGAATTATTACACGAAGCCTCCCTTTCAATATCCGGAAATTTACTTATTGTATTACATATCCTTGTGGACATTTTCTCTCGGACTTGGGTTAATGAATTTCTATTATACAGTACCTCTTTTTAACTCTTAAAAATGCTACTTTTGGTAAGAATTAACTGCTAAAGTTCAACCTTAATAATTCTCACTTTCCATATGTCACCCATGCACTATATGTGTCTTGCCTCATTAATTTAATTAAGAGCCACCTAATGGCCTCCTTTAGTCCACCTATTGCCACTTGTCAAAGACTCAGGTAGATTATGTTCTCATAATATTTATTCAATAATATTAATTTATTTCTTATCTTCTACTATAATTTTTTATTTAATCAATTACACACATAATTAATATATTGATTTCAATTCATTCAAATAATAATAACACACTTCATATACTCATTATCATGATCATGTGATATAACACTAGTACATAGCCTCATTTACCACACATAAAAATATTATTTTCAATCACTATTATCCCACTTGTTAACTCCTAAATTATTTTGGGATTAGATCCTTTTTATACACTGAGCTCTTGATCTGCACACATGAGAATGACAAAAATTTCATACGGTTCGTATAACTTGTTCAACTTTTCGAACTTTGACAAAACTTATTTTCTCTTATTCGTTTAATCTATAATTCCCACGTAACCTCTTTAATACTATGACAAATCTTCTATAACCTCATGAATAACCTTAATCCCTTCAAGTTATATGAATTTACTATGACATATCCTAAAGCTAAGGTACGGGTGTTACAAAATCGAGTTCCCAAGGCTTAATAATGACGAAGAAATGAATTGAAAAAGGCTGAAAATTTGCTCATATATATAGAAACTTTGAGCACCCTATCCACCATCTGGAGCTGAACTGGGCACTGGCCCAAAATTCCTGCAAAAACACTACTGGTTTGGGCACCAAAGCCACTGCTAGATGGTGAGCTGGGCTCTGAAATTAGCAGTGCTTCCTGAAAGCTGTCAACTTTCCTCCAAATGCACTGAAATTCACCCGAGGCTCCCAGGACCCCATCAAATCATCCCAATGGTATCTATATCCTCCACAAACTTGCTCTAGGGTTCAAAACACATACAGAAAGATCACAACTATTAATCAAGTTTCAAACTAAATCTTGGAATTTCTTCATTTTCAAAGTTCCAATTCCACAAGAATCAATTGAGTAGTACTTGAGCCCCTCGGGTTGCCTACAAGTCATGCCCTCAAGTCTAACTAACCTATACAAATCTATCCAAGTTCTCGAAATACCAAACAAGGGTTACAACGCAAAAGTCAAACATGAGTCAAACTTATGAACTTCTAGATTCTTCAAAATGCCAACTTACGACTAAGTGTGATGAATATTTGCTAGGCCACCCAATACCCGATTGGAACATATGTACAAATACGAAACCATCATATAAATCAGTTGAAACTTTCAAATCATGATTCTGAGCTCGTTTAATCTACTATCTGAATGTGGTAATCTCTTAACTTTCAACTCCACTAGAATGCAACTCAAGTATCCGATCAGTTTTGAGCCCCTCGGGATTCGTCCAAGCTATTTAACTAAGTCATAAATTGAATTTCGGATCACTTGAAATCGACGAAACTCCAATTCGACCTCTCTAATATCTTATGTTGACTTTGGTCAAACATTTTCATTTTCTTAACTTAAGAACTTTAAATTTTACTAATTTTTTTCTGATTTCCTTGGAAACCACGTCATCCATCCCCACAAGTCAAGAATACCATTTTAAAGCTACATAATGGATATTTTTGGGGTAAAGAGTCTTAAATCTCAAAACCACCTAGTGAGTCATTACAGGAATCATTTCACTAATATAGATATAAATATACCCTTTAGGCTCGTTTAGTTGAATACAAATATTTGAATGCATTCAACTATTTTCGGGCAACCATAGAATTAATATAGACGTTGGATTAGTTTGAATAGGCTTAGAGTAATCAGTACATACTCGTAATTATTATCAACCTGCAAATAGTAAATCAGAAAAATCAATAAGTAGAACGAGTTTAGTCTCAACTGGAGTGTTAGTCACCATAGGCCAATATCTTTCTCTCCTCTCATTAAACTCAAATTTTGTTTGCGCTTTATATCACCTTAAATTTTTTGTTCATTTTTTAGAACAGAATAATCAAATTGTTAACACTCTTGAATCGTTTAATCGAATTCACTCTAGACAGAAAAAAATATATGAGTCCCTGTGAAATGATATATGAACTCAATCCTTTATTATTTGGCGACCGCGTATACTTGCGTGTGCGTTTGGAAGAAACAGTAAATTTTTTCCATATAATTAAGGTAGTTTAGTTGATATAAATATTGCTAAGAGGGTATAATTATTTTCTTGTAAAAATAAAAAACATTTTTTTCTTGAGGAAAATTGTTTTTTTCAGCTTCTTTTCTAAAGCATAAAAGTAGCTTCTGTTACCTTTTAAAAGCAGTTGTTTTTACCTGGAAATTTAGCGAAAACCTTAATCTCCAATATTATAAACACTTTCTCTTATAGTTAAGAATTTTAGTTTTCTAGACTCTTGGTTAAACAATCTATATTTAATAAATTAACATGTAACATGAACAAAATGAAAGGGATGTAAATATATATACAAATTACTATGGATATAAGTAGAATGTTGACAAAATGAAAATTCAGAGAGATGCTTTGTTGCAGAATAATTTCATTTAATTTCTTGTAGATCTTACGATAATTTCAAAGATCTCCCTTTAGATTTAGGTGTATAACATTAATAATTTCAGAGATCTCCTTTTAGGTTTAACTTTATAACACTAACTTTCCATCTGATTTATAATATTACACTTACCTCTTTTATTTTGATTTTCTTGTAACATTTTTTTAACCTATTTATTTTTAATTGAAAAATGGTGTAATATGATTAATTTACCCTTTCTAAAATCCTTTTTTGTTTAAGTAATCTTGTAAACATATTTTAAAAGTAAATCCATCCCCCCCTCCCCCCCCCCCTTTTGTCACTTTGAAAGAGAGAATTCATCCATTGTTAACTATGATTTTCCTAATTAAAAACTAAAAATGAAAAGCATTGAATATACCGGAAAATATATGGAGGAGCAAGGTACTGGAGAAATAGTGCCATCGTTCTTTCTATTCTTCTGATCTCAATACTTTTTCCAGCCAAATTAATTTGCGACTATAAGAAAATCTGAGAGTACAATTCGATTATCTGAGGTCTCAATTTCATGATTTGCAATTTCTGTAATATTCAATTCGTTTATATGAGGTCTCATTTAGTTTAACTATAGCTTTTCTCCAGTAACATTCAAATACTATTTGCAAATCATCTTTTCTTTCCCTTACGAGTTACGATGTAAATGCAGATTTGTGAAAACAGTAAACATGCTTCCATCTATTTGAAAATGTCTCTATCAACTTCATTCTCTTTCTGTCCTTTAATCTGTTGCTCTATCTTAGTTTTGAGGGCTACATTTTCTTAAATCATGAGTTGCCTTGAATTGGGGAATAGTAGTTGTTTTATGTATCTATTATTTTTTTGAGCTTCACTTTAAAAAAAAAAAAAAAATTGAAGAGTAATAGTTTTACTTTTTCGTTAAGCAAATCAGGAATATTTCCTTCTAGGACTATAAACGAATTATATAAGAAAATATATTTACAAGATTAATTAAACAAAAAAAAAAGATATTAGAAAGGGTAAATTAGTCATATTACACTATTTTCCAATTAAAAATAAATAGGTTACATAATTGTTATAAAAGAATCAAAATAAAGGAAGTAAACGTATTATCATAAATCACAAGGAGAATTAGTGTTATGAGGTTAAACTTGAGGGGAGATATCTGAGATTATCGCTAGATCTTACTTGGATGAATTAAAACCTATGACCATGATCTTCCCTCTCCGAATTAGTACATTTTTTTCCTTTTGTGATAACAACGTTTACCTTGAAATATTGTGACCAAGGTGATCCATTGATTGAGGATAAACGTACACAATATCAATTCATATTCCAATCAGCTACTTACTCAACAGGTTGCTTTTCACTACCTAACTTTCTTTTGTAAAGAAAGAAATTTATTTGGAAATATACACGTATCTATTCATGAGTAACAAAGCTTGTCATGTCTTTCAAAATAGACCCTTGAAATCTATTAGTTCACTTCCCGCTTTCTGATCCAATTCCCAAACCACCTGTTGGTTACCAAGTTTCCAGATCTTGTTATCCAAATGAATGCCCTGCCAAAACAAAGAAGAGCGGGAGGAATCTTTGGCCTTAATAGTCGATTCCAAGGCGCCTATGGCCGGAGTAATATCCTTTATCTCCGCCTGGATCCTCTCCAAATCGGCTCGTAATTTTGACAGCTGCTCCTGCAAGTCATTTTTTCGGCTGACATTCTGCTGCCTTTCTGCATTCACCTCATTGATTGAAGTCTGAGTGTGTGGTTCTTCTCTTGCCGAAGAGACCCAAAGAGTTGCAGAGCAGCGACCGCCTTATGATGGCTATCTTTGGCAGTTTTGTGTAAAGAAAATAAGTCATTTAGATCCAAATCCATGTCATTATAGGCGGTTGCCAAAACTGGGGAATCCTTTGCTTCTTTTGACAATCGGAACAGAGAAGCCCTCAAAGCATGAAACTCTTCTTTGCTGGTCGGGATTCCTCTAGCAAGAGACTCCTCAACTCGCTTTCGATGAATGCCAACAAGCGAAGATGGTGAAGGTGCAATGTCGACTGAGCCAAAATATTGCAGAAACACATCTTCAAGGATGATCTCGGCTGGCGCTTTTGAGTCATCAATTGGGTTGGTTTCAGTCGAGGGATTATCTCCAACCGTCTCCTGTACAGAAAGGACAAGTTCAGAATAAAGACAAGGGTTTGGAAACAGTGAAGGACAGAGCATAAGAGAAAGGGTATACCTATACGGCTGCATCCGCATAAAAATCTTCGACTGCCTTGACAGGAGAAACATTGGCCTTGAGGACAGCCGATAATGGATCTTGCGGATGCGTGGAAGCATGAGCCGAAGTAGAGGACCCTCAAATATGAAGAGGGGCATCGAACGCTTTTTGCGGTCGTTTGCGTCTTGTTAGTTGTGGTCCCTGAAGGGCAAATAGAAAACATAAATATTAAAAGATAGCCGATGCGAAGGTATTTAAGGAAGAAACTTTTCAGTTGTGGAAGCCGAGATGCCTCAGTTGAGAGGAAGAAATTTTTCAGAGAAAATCATCATTGCATGTATTTAGGGCAAAAGTGATTGAAATAACACCCGCGGCTGCCACACGAAACGACGGTTATTTTTTAATACATCAACTCAACAGCCACACTCGAGTTAATGTAGGGGCAATTGTTAACACTTCAATTTTTTTAAGTGTTTAGCCGAATCAAGTAACAACCGAAGGTGAAAACCTCAAAATGAGTAGGCAACAAAATTCTAAGTCGATAACCGAACTGACTCGTAGCCGATCTATTAGTCCTAGCCCTCGGCTAGAAAAGCTTCATCGGCTATTACGGTAGCCTGGCCGAGTCATAATTCCGAGGAACGACTGAGACCCACACATATTTGGACGCCTCGAAGATCAAGTAAAAGAACCTTCTAGACCCCAAAAAATGGTAACAACCAGGAACAGCTAGAAGGAAGTGCCATTAATTGTGCAAGAGGAAAACAATGAGTAAAAATCGGCACCACCTAAATATCACGTTTTATTTTTTTTGTAATATAAATATAGGATCATTTGTACAGAATAAGATACAACCAATCAATCAAACAACTGATTTTACATATCTTCATTTTATCTTTATCGCCTTTACTGCACTCTAGCTGTATTTATATTTCTTACCACTTAGTTTACTCAATCACCGTCCTAACGCTTTCTGGAGTTTGTGGGGAACCAATTGCTGGAAGTTAGAGTTTCGCTTCCAGCCGAAATCGCTTAGTTAATGAATCAATTTGTCATCTGATTCCGTCATCCAATAGACGACAAACATTTCGGATGGGAACAAACTGTTTAGGATTTATCTTTTTCCCTATTTTTTTTGGATGTTTTCCCTATTTAATATTCTCCTGCTGAGTTTTTAAATTGGCAATCCACAAGCAGTTTATAAACTACTCCCAATTCCCTTATTCTCGTCCTCAAGATCAGTTTATATTTCCTTTTACAATGTTGTATTTTGATGATATCAAACAGCTTTACAATTTCCTCACGGGACAAGTTTGCTTTTATGTAAGGAAGAAATAATAGACGACCTAGGGTGACCCAAACGTGCATGCCATAAGGAAAGAGCGAGAGCTGCAAAAGTAGATGGCAATGCTTGACTCGAGAGACCGAATGTGGGCGTGATAGGATAAAGATCTCCCCTACTATCATATCTCATAAGAGGAATTGCCATCTTGAAATCCTTCACAGAAAACCCAAAAGGATCAAAATTAACAAAAACCTAATTATCAGTGGTGAATTTATGGATAGACACCAAATTTTTAATTAAGTAAGGGGCATGAAGGGCATTTTTAAGACAAGAGGTGGATGTGGGGGAGACAACGTTTTATGACCACAACTACGAATTGGAATTGATTTGTCATTACCAACAATTATGCCACGATTGTTGCCCAAATTGGAATAAGATGAGAGAATACCTCGGTCGGACGTCATGTGTGAAGTGGCGCCGGTGTCCATATACCAATTCGGGTCTGGGGGATTTAATCCAAACGTATGCATCGCGGCCTCAATATCTGTCGGAATCGGTATGGGCCCACTACCTGGAATGCCTGCGAAGGCTGAGGCCCAAGCACATCGGCCTGCCGCCCCGGCCCAGTAAACTACTTGTTTGCCGAAGCTGGACCCTAGAGACTAGACCTGTCCTGTTGTGAATACTAGCCCAGTTTCCCGGGTAAGGGCTTGGAAAATATTCACTGTTGGGCCAAGATGGACTGGCCCAGTTCCACTGCATAGGGGCCCACTGCTGAGCCCAATTGGGCTGCTGCCCACTGCCCCGAGGGCCATCGCTGCCGCCACCACTGTTCCGGCCACCACCATTTGTGCCGCTGCGATTCTTGCCATTATTTTTACAGTTTTGACCTTTCTTTCCGCCACCATTGTTGCGGTTTTGGCCCGAATTGTTAACAAAACCATGAGAATTATCGGACGAAGTCATCATTGCCACAGAACTGGCGCTGGTAGCTGCCTTTTTTGCCAAGCCGGCTTCTTCTAAGGTGAGCATCGAGCGGGCTTGATAAAAAGGTGGAAGCGGATTACTTTGACAAAGGAGAGTCCTAACGCCATTATAGGCCTCAGAAAGGACGACAACCATTTGTAGAACCAGACGATTATTGGTCACAGGTGCGCCAATATTATGGAGTTGGTCCGCCAACTCCTTGAGCCGTTTGCAATATGCAGAAACGTTCGGAAAATCTTCCATGCGGACTTGGGAGAATTCTCGCTCAAGGGTGACAATACGTGAATATTGGTTAACTTGGAATATATCACACAGTCTATTCCAGGTAGACCTAGCCGTAGTGTCCGGCTCAATGATCGTCTGTAAAAGGTCGGTAGAAATAGTGGAATAAATCCACTGAAGAACGGTAGCATCAAGAGTAATCCATAACTGAGAATCCTCCGCGGGAATAGGGGTAGCGGGAGGAATTATGTGATGGAGGACTTGATAGAAGATAGCGTTAATTTTAAACAACTCTGCCCACGTCGCATATTAGACGGTTTCCATTTCAAGAACAATAGGGATGTTGTTCTTAATGTTAGAAACAGTAAGGGCAGGATGAAACGTGTTCTTAGACATAACGAAAGAACAAAGGGATTGGGAAGAAAATTTGGGAAGAGAGGAGGTAAAATTTAACACAAAATACGAGGAAGGGGCACGTGCAGTTTTGAACGAGAAGGGGCACGGAAATCGAGATAAATTTTGGAGAAGAGCGGAAGCAATTTAATCCTAGACTTCTGATACCATGAAAGAAATAATCCCTTGATTATTTTCATTAATGAAAGGGTATATATACAATTTACAATTTTCCATAATAGGAAAATTCTATTCCTATTCTACCCCAAAACTCTATTCTAGTTGTACAAGAATCCTATAATTATGGTAAGTGTACAAGCTTAATTTAATACAATAGTTACATCCAAATTTGACTCCAAAACCATGATATACACGGGTTTGTATACCGTGTATACCACGATTTCACATAAGGTAAGTTGCCTTGTGAAACCGTGATATACATGGTATACGAACCCATATATATCACGGATATAACTAACACTTTTCTTAACAGGCATGGTCCGCAAGGAAATTTCGGATGAAACTGAATAACGGATCGAATCACAGGGAAAACTATGCAGATTTCTCCTGTTCATCCACCTGAGCATATACTCTCCAAATGGTATGATGTCCATGAATTCTTTATACGTGCTTAAGGATTTATTTATGGTCCCATAAAGTAATCTTACTCTACATTGCATCAGTAGGGTAAGTTGGTTATTTCACATACACGTCTGCTTTTCTCAATTTATGGTCCCATAACCTACGTTTGAAAAATACATAACTACTCTTAAAAATTACTTTTTTAAAGTATTTTGATAAAGTAGTTTATATTGGTTAAGAGAATAAATTATTCTTTTCTCATATTGCCTTGAATGACCTACGACATAGTGAGAAGGAAATAATTTGATTTCATTTACTAAAAAATGAAACTTACATTATCCAAGAAAATATCATTTGCTTTATTTTCTATTACATTGATTAATTTAGACAACTGAATAAAAGTGACCAAAAGAATAAAAAATTAAGAAATAACATAAACAATTTAGCTGCGTTAAATCTCAAACGTATGAATATTTCAATTTGATTTTAACTTCTATAATAGAAAAATAGGACATTAAAAAAATGGAAAAATGGGACAGTTTTAATTGGATTTACGAACATGTTTTTGATTGAATGTATATCAAACCCAAAATATAGAAGAAGACTTAGAAACCACCAAGGCACCAACTACTCCCACTTCCTCCATTCCCTATCCTTAGCATCAGTTTTTTTGTTTGATTTGGGAGAATTTATTGTTTGATATACAAACAGTTATTTTCAGTTCTCACCAACATAGGAGTTGATCTAAATTAAGAACGTGTATTTCGACAATCTCAATAGGTAAAAGGAAGCCCTCTATTCTTATCTCTAACTTCTTGAACAAGATCTGATCTCTCCACAAGTCCACCTCCATTTGTGAATTTAAATACTTAGTCAATGCACATGTCATTTCATTGTAACACTTTTGATAATTGTGTCAACTTCATTAGACTATTTTTCATCTCTTGACTATGTGGTATCTTTTTATTTTGAATTTGTAGCACAGAAAAAAACAATGTTTTTTATAAGTAGCTCTTGGCGAAGATGACGGAAGTGTATTAGAAAGGTGGAGAAAAGCTGGAGCCTTTTAATTCCTAAGTATATCATTTTTTTGGCGGAAGGTACGTTTGCTCTAATGTAGGATGAAGAAGTTCTTTGTCGGGAAATAGTTAGACAACAAGAGAAAACTACTTTTCTTTTCTTTTAGATGTTGTCTTTCTGTATCCGAACTCATGTCACTAATGTTCTTAAAGTCAGTTAGAGTGTATTAATATGTCAATGCATGAAAAAAGCTAATTCTTTGGGGACATTTACATGTTTTTCATATAATAAATTACCTAAAATATTTTAATGCATGAATTAAGTATTCTTTACGTGACGTTATTTATTCAGAAAATGATTTGAATTATTTTTCTATCAACAATCTTTTCATTATACATTTGAATGAACATAAACTGCTCTTGGGATATTAAAGAATACATTGAATAATAAAATCTGTTATAAAACATTAATGTTTACATCGTTATATAAATATAAAATAGTCTATTATTCTTGACTAAGAATGAATTTCATAATACATGTATATTAATGACAAATAACTTTGTCTGTATAAACTAAAGTGAAATACTTTATTTTAACAAAAAAAATCATTCTATGCATCATTTCAATATTTAAAATATTAGTTTAAAGAGTATTCAAGCTAAATAATGGTTCCACTCATAAATATTCAACTTTTTTTCCAACTGAAATTTATGATCGATCATAACTTAATTTCACAAACTATTTTAATTTTTTTAAGAAAACGTTGGTCATCAATCTTTTTTGTTTTGACTTTCCAATTAAATATTGTCCAAATATGCATGTAAAGATTAAGGCTAGGCTGACTTATTATCTAAATCAAGAAATAATAAAATAAGGATAAGATATTTTAAAAGCCAAATATTCAAATTAGATGAATTTTTCCATAATTGGGTAAGTCAAATTGATCGAAACTAATTTGTGATTGTTGCTTTCTATGTTATGAAGATTAGGGGTCTATTTAGATAACATAACGTAAATCAAATTTGAAAGAAAAAAGATTGTCCGATCCGCAAGGACCATTGAGAATTGTTTGATCGTCTTTTTCCGAGAAAGAGTCGAAATAGAATCAACTTGGCATGAAATTTCTGTCAGGTTTACATCCTACATTTTTAAATTTAAATTGACAAGGTTAGGAGGACTTCTTCCTTAAACCAAAAAATATTAAGTTAAGGATAAGACATCTTTAAAATATTCATTTAATTTGTACATAACACCTCCGTTGTGGATATTTAGGATTGAAATCAGATTTACTCCACTCATATTTCGAATGACACTTTTGTAGCTTATATATTTTTATTTGAACATTATAATTTGATTATTATTTAACAAGCGTATAAAATACATTTAATAATTGGGAACGTGATATTGCTTTAGGCCATTATTTATTTTAAAACACATACATTATGTTTTGGGTTGATCACAACCAATAAATGTTCTCCCTCTATGCCAAATTGTTATACAAGTGATAAGGGAAGGTGAATTCAGTAATTCTAAACAGATAATAGAAGTTAATTTAGTGAAAATAGAAAGTTAAAGTTATACTATTAAATTCTCACTACTAAAGATTGTATGACTTGCTTTAGTATAGTATATTATATGGAAAAGGGTCAAATTTATCCCCTATTATGTGAAAAGGATCAAATTTACCGATCCATTATACTATCGGTTCAAAAATACTTCCGACGCTATCTAAATGGTTTAAATATAACCCTACTTCGTAAAATCTATCCAAGGTGGACTTCCAATGCCACGTGACACTGACACTTGGTGAGGTGGAGACCACGTGGCATGCCCCGTCACCCACCAACCCATTTTACCCCACCCCTTCCTTCTTCTTTCACCACTAGCATCTTCTCCCTTCAACTACCATTGCTACCATCAACACCACCATGTCAACCATCATTTTCACAGGTCTCCACCTCCAGCTGCTTACAATCTTTCACTGTAATAATGTTTGACTTTTGTTTAAGCGAAGAATTATTTTTTTCAAGCTTAGCAAGTTCGAAATTCTTCGCACCAACATTATCATAGTTGTTCTCCCGTGTGGATTTGCTTAGTAAATTAATGGCACTGATTAAATCGATTCCAAGTAAAAAAACAAAAATTCCAGATGGAAAGCATGTGTGATTAAATTCAATCACTGTAGTTTTAAGTTGAGCGTCCGTATATTTGTGAAAAATAATGCACAGATGTACACCGTCCACTTTGAAACATTGAAGTTTGTTCTGTCTTTTTCTGGAATTGATTTATTTAAATATGGCAGTCATGGTGGTGTTGATGGTAGCACTGATGGTTAAGGGGAGAAGATGCTAGTGATGGAAGAAGAAGGAAGGGGATGGGGTAAAATGAGTTGGCAGATGATGTGGCATGCCACGTGGTCTCCACCTCACCAAGTGACAGTGTCACATGGCATTGGAAGTCCATCTTGGATACATTTAACGGAGTAAGGGTATATTTGAACCATTTAGATAACGTCAAGAGTATTTTTGAACCGATAGTATAACAGAGGATAAATTTGATTCTTTTCGCATAGTAAAGGGACAAATTTGATCATTTTCCCTATATTATATGATATTTTGTCACTTATTATGCGATACTATTACTACTTTGTATTTAGTTATTTTTATTTACTTTCAATCATGTTACATTTTAGAAACATTTGTTTCACAAAAGAATTGAAGATGATATTTTTATTTCATCCAAAAGTTATTCAATAATCATATAATTAGTTTTTTTGTGAAAAAGTCATGAACTTTTTGATATTGGTATGTTGTGTAAAGAAGTAAGATGACAATTATAGAATTAGGTTTAAGGAATTATATTTAATCTGCTCAAGAAAATAATATTTCAATTACCTATAATTAATTATTTATAATTGACTGTGCATCGCGCGAGTACAAATACTAGTAATAATAATAATAATAATTTACTTGTCATACTCTAAATAGTAATGCATAAATTTTTATATAGTGAATAATACTAATACTTGAATTATTACGTAATGATCACATATCTTAAGTGCATTTTTGTCTTTACATATATTCTTAGATTAGAAGTATTATCAATACATGTTTTTTGTTCCACATTTTATTATGTATAAAATATATATAATTCTCATATAAGTAGTACTAGTATTAATAATACTGATAGAATATAGCACGGTACCGTGCTCAAATATGATTAAGATTGTAATTAAACTAGTGTACAAATCTAATCATACTTGTACAATTCTGATAGAATATAGTACGGTACCGTGCTCAAATATGATTATGATTGTAATTAAACTAGTGTACAAACTTATCATAGTTGTAGAATTTTTGTACAAGTATGATTAGGATTTAGAAGTATAGTATGAATAAGATTTTCAATATTTGGAGATTGTAACTTATATATATATACCCCATTCATTAATGAAAATAATCAAGGAATTTTTTCTTTCATGGTATCAGAAATCTAGGTCTAAAATACCTTCTCCCAAAAACACTTTTGCTCTTCTCGATTTCTGCTCGGTTTCCATGAACCCTTCATCGGTTTCCGTGCACTTTTCCTCCTCTATTCCCAAATTTTCTTCCTAGTCCCTAATTCACCTATTGTTCTTTCGTTATGTCTACGTCAAAGAACATATTTCATCCTGCCCTTACAGTTTCCAACATCAAGAATCACATCCCTATTATTCTTGAGATGGAAGACGTCAAATACGCGACATGGGCGGAATTATTCAAAGTTCACGCACGCTCGCATCAAGTCCTCCATCACATAATCCCTCGGTAACTGGCGAGGAGAAGGTGCCTACCCCTGAGGATGATCATACGTCATGAACAACCCTTCATGCTACCGTTCTCTAGTAAATTTATTCCACAATCTCTACAGACCTCTTGGAGACGATTATTGAACCTGACGCTATGGCGATGGCTACTTGGAATAGGGTGCATGATATATTCTAAGATAACAAAAATTCTCATGCTGTCACTCTTGAGCAGGAATTTTCCCATGTCAACATGGAAGATTTTCCTAACGTCTCGGTCTATTGTAAAAGGCTGACAGAATTGGCGGACCAACTCCGCAATATTGGTGCGCCCGTTACCAATAATTGTCTTGTTCTTCAAATGGTTGCAGACCTTTCTAAGGCCTATAATGGCGTTGGAACACTACTTCATCAAAGTAATCCTCTACCACCATTTTATCTGGCCCGTTCCATGCTCACACTAGAAGAGGTCAGTTTGGCTAAAAAGGCGGCTACCAAAGCACATTCCATCGTAATGATGACCACGTCAAATGACCCTTACTCATTCTCCAAAAATTCAGGCCAAAACCGTAACCACAGTGGCGGCAAAAAAGGTCGAAATCTTAAAAATAATGGCAAAAACAGCGGTGGCAATCGCGGTGGTAACGACGGCGGAGGACGGAATAGTGGCAGCTACATCGGTGGACCGCAGGCCAACTAGTCCTAGTCGTGGCTCCCCTAGCAATGGGGTTGGTCTAGTGGCCATTGGCCAACATCCCTTATTTTCTGCTTGCTCCTTATCCGGAAAACTAGGCTCAGTTCCTGCAAAATTTCAGGCCCAATTTCTCGGTCCCAAATAGTGAAATGCGGTACAGTAATGAGCGGGGATAGCAGGCAGGCCTGCTTGGGCCTCGGCCCCCGCACGTCTTCCATGCTACGGGCCCAAATCCGATTTCGACACCTACATATATTGAAGCCGCAATGCATACACTTGTCTTAAATCCCTCGGACGCGAATTAGTATATGGACACCAGATCTACTTCTCATATAACGTCCGATCAAGGTACTCTCTCATCTTATTCAAATTTGAGTAATCGTGGTATAATTGTTGGTAATGACAACTCAATTCTAATTCGCGGTTATGGACATACAACTTTGTCTCCCCCACATCCACCTCTAGTTTTGAAAAATACCTTAAATGCCCCTAACTTAATTAAAAATTTAGTGTCTGTCCGAAAATTCACCACTGATAATTGGGTTTCTTTTAATTTTGATCCCTTTAGGTTTTCTGTGAAGGATTTTAAAACGGGGATACCTCTAATGAGATGTAATAGTATGGGAGAGATTTATCCAATCACAACTACCACCACTTCCACGAGTCAAGCCATGCCGTCTACTTTTTCTGCCCTTGCTCCTTCCTTGTGGCATGCACGTTTGGGTCGTTCGGGATCGTCTATTATTTCGTGTTTGCATACAAACAATTTTATTTTTAGGATTTTGGACTAAACCTGTCCAATTGTGTAAAAATTAAGGACTACTTGTGCCCACTATCATATATTAAGGACCAAAATAGTCCTATCTCTCTACTTCTCGTACTTTGATGCCTTTTGACATTATTCATAGTGATTTATGGACATCTCCCATTTTAAGTTCTTTGGGCCATCGTTATTATGTCTTATTTTTGGATGATTATTCTAATTTTTTGTGGACCTTTCCGTTATCCAAAAAGTCTCATGTTTTTTCCACTTTCTTAAAATTTAGAGCATTCATTCGTTCTCAATTCGAACGGGAAATTAAAAATATTCAATGTGATAATGGCAAGGAATACAATAATGGGTTGTTTAGTGAATTTTATGATGCTAATGACATAGTTTTTCATTTTTCTTGTCCTCATACGTCCTCACAAAATGGGAAAGCCGAACGGAAAATTCGTACCATTAATAATATTGTCCGAACTTTATTAGCACATGCTTCAGTACTATTTTCCTTTTGGCATTATGCACTACAAATGACTACTTACCTCCTTAATGTACTTCCTACCAAAGTGTTAGCATTTGAATCTCCCCTTAAAATTCTCTTTAATAAGACTCAATCGTATTCACATCTTAGGGTCTTTGGGTGTTTATGATATCCACTTTTTCCGTCAACTACAATTAACAAACTTTAAGCCCGTTCTACTACTTGTGTGTTTTTGGGTTATCCATCTAATCATCGTGGTTACAAATATTTTGATTTATCGTCTACTAAAATCATAATTAGTGACAAGTTCTTTTTGATGAAACCGAATTTTCGTTTGCTAAAGTGAGTAGTCCCGTGCCTAGTTCGTATAATTTTTTAGATGATGAGGTCTTACCATATAGTATCCACCATTATCGGACTTGTCCCTTGACCAAAATAGGCCAGCAAGCCCACTACCTGTTGGCCCACACAAATTCCGCACATCGTTCGCCGATTACGCCCAATGGGCGTAAACACGCCCAAGACCGATGTCGCATCGCTCCAAAGTGTTCCAACCCACTCAAATATCAAATTCCACCTCTGCTGGCCAGTCCGTCACCATCCCGCACATTGCCCCAAATCCACCTAACACTACCTCGAGTCAAGGGCATGTTACTCATAGTCAAAGGGGTATTTTTAAACCAAAACAACATTTTAATCTCAATTCTAATGTCTCTAAATCCCCACTACCACGTAACCCTATGTCTGCACTACATGACCCGAATTGGAAATTAGCTATGACTGACGAATATAATGCTCTTATTAAAAGTAAGACATGGGAGTTAGTACCCGTCCATTTGGTGTTAATATTATTCGGTCTATGTGGATTTTTACTCATAAAGAAAATTCTGACGGTTCTTTTGAGAGGCATAAGGCTCGTCTTGTAGGTGATGGTAAAACTCGACAGATTTGCGTGGATTGTGGTGAGACTTTTAGTCCAGTGGTCAAACCGGCTACCATTCACATTGTTCTTAGTTTGGCTCTCTCAAAAGCATGGCCTATTCATCAGTTGGATGTAAAAAAATTGTTTTCTTACATGGTGATCTTAAGGAAACAGTCTATATACATCATCCCTTAGGTTTTCGAGATCCCAATCATCCTCATCATGTATGTTTGCTGAAGAAGTCCTTGCATGGGCTTAATCAGGCCCCACGAGCTTGGTATAAGACGTTTGCAGATTATGTATCTATTGTTGGATTTTCTAACAGCCGGTCTGATCATTCTCTATTTATATATCGTCGTAATACTTCTTTTGCATACATTTTATTATGCGTAGATGATATTATATTGACTGCTTCATCTGATAATCTGTGCAAGTCTATCATGCCACTTCTCAGTGCTGAATTTTCAATGAAAGACTTGGGACCCTTGAGTTATTTCTTGGGCATTGCTGTCACGCGTAATTCAGGTGGTCTATTTTTATCTCAAAGGAAGTATGCTGCAGAGATTATTGAGAGAGCTGTTATGTCATCTCGTAAGTATACTTCCACTCTAGTTGATACCAAACTGAAGTTCAGTACTACGTCAGACACACCATACGAGGATCCCACCCATATCGCAGTCTTGCATGGGCACTTCAGTATCTTACTTTCACGAGACCTGGTATTACTTATGCAGTTCAGCATGTGTGTTTATTCATGCATGACCCACGGATTGAGCACATGCATGCACTCAAACGCATTATACAGTACATCCAGGACACACTTGATTATGGATTGCATTTATATCCTTCTTCCGTCTATACTCTTGTGTCATATACATATGTTGATTGGTGTGGCTGTCCTGATACCAGACGCTTGACATCTGGTTATTGTATATTTCTTGGGGATAACTTGGTCTTGTGGTCTGCGAAACGCCAGGCTACATTATCGCGATCCAGTGCAAAGGCTGAGTATCGAGGCGTGGCTAATGTGGTATCTGAATCATGTTGGCTACGTAATCTTTTATTGGAATTACACTTTCCTATTCAGAAAGCTACCTTGGTATATTGTGATAATGTTAGTGCAATCTATCTTTCTGGCAATCCGGTCCAACATCAGCGCACAAAATATATTGAGATGGATATTCACTTTGTTCGCGAAAAGGTAGCTCGTGGACAAGTATGCGTTTTACATGTGCCCTCAAGCTACCAAATTGCTGACATCTTTTCGAAGGGTCTTCCCTCAGTTCTATTTGAAGATTTTAGGAACAGTCTCAGCGTACGACAACCGCACGCTATGACTGCGGGGTGTGATACAATATAGCACGGTACCGTGCTCAAATAGGATTAGGATTGTAATTAAATTAGTGTACAAACTTACCATAATTGTAGAATTCTTGTACAAGTATGAATAGGATTTAGAAGTATAGTATGAATAGGATTTTCCATATTTGGAGATTGTAACTTGTATATATACCCCATTCATTAATGAAAAATAATCAAGAGATTATTTCTTTCAAATACATTGTTTATTATGCAATCTAATTAGACTCTTCATACGTTTTGCGGTATAAAATTTATAATCGCAGTATTGCAGTATTTGTTTTTTCATATTAAACGCCACATAAATGCATCAGTTACGTAGAGATTATATTAATAATGCATGATTTTACGCCCCAAACCAAATTATGCATATGTAATGGAAAGTTTTTATACTGAGATTAGATTTCTTAAACCAAACAAGACCATAGCGACTAGAGTGACTGGTGCAACTCTAAATTCATTTCTAAATACTTCTCTGGTCAATATATTTGACAAGAACTCACAGGAGTCAACAATTCACAAGCGTCTTTATCTTCCAATAGAGTGGGTAAGATCTTGCTTCTTTTGTATTTCTAAGAGAGAGAGAGACTATTTTATGGAATTTATAAAGTTGCAAAAGAAAGCATAGTCTGGTCCCATGAGTAAAAGTAAATGAAAAGGTTGCAAAAGTGAACAAAGAGGGTAAAAACAAAAGCTATCAAATCAAACACTTTCTAAAGGGAGCTCTGTGGCTCTCTTTCATATATGCTTTTGTATAATAGTTGGAAAGATGGAGACGTTTGATTTTTAAGATTGAAGAAAGCCAAAGGTAAAGGGAAGGTCCACCATGAGAAAGTATGGAAATGACATTTCTCCAATGCCCTTTCTTATTCTCAAGTGATCATGAATGGCATGTGTGTGGTGCTGCTGGTAGAGACCCCCTTATTCTTGATTCATCCGTCACTGTCTCAACTTTGCATATTCAAATGAACTTTCCCCACCCCCTTCGGTCATAATTTTAGCAAAAGTTGAAGGGATTCCTTTTATTATTGTTACTCCTTGCTTCTGTGTTTATATGATACTTTATTCTTATTAGTTCGTCACAAAAGAAAAAAATATATCTATATCTGAAGATATATAACAATAAACTTAACACCATAAGTTTCAAAAGTCTTATATATTGTATTGGTAACAATATGTGGAGGAGTTAAGAATACTTGGAAAATTACGTGGAAGATCAAGAGAAGGATCATAATTCATTAAATTAATTAGTTGAAGGCAATACAGATCATTACTTGTTGGCAACCGAATACGTTCCCTCATCCCTAGACCATCAATGGGTTAGGAGATTTGTCCGGGAAGGCTGAAGAGCTCCCGATTAAAGATAACTCACGTGACAAAGGAACTCCAGTATATAAGGAATCTCATTTAATCCTATTAAGAGTCAACAATATGCTTAGTAACAACTTCAATGTGCGTAGTAGTAGGGAAGTCAGTTAATGTCCTATATATTATAGGACCCGTCATGTATTGTATAACCACCTGTCGGGTCATTTTGAGTTTTAGGAGCCCTTTCCCCTGACTGATCCTTTCTGTAGCTTTAAAATATTGATTTTGTCTTATAGGGATCGGTGACATGATTCTCAAGGAAATTGTGTGATTATTAGAGAAGAAAACTAGAAACTATAGTTCTTGAGGGAAAAATAAAATAAGGGTTGATCAAACTCAACATTCGGGGTAAACGGAGTCAAACTCGAGGTTTGAAAGTTTCTTTAGATCCCGAATATGATTTATGATTTAGTTGGATGGTTGGAATGGATCCCAAAGGGCTCGGGAGGGTTCCGAACTGTTGAGTTGCTCACTAGTTTGATTAGAGATTAACACACGGTTAAATATGATATTAAACAATCTCATATAGATGTTTCGAGGGTTCCAAGAGGTTTGTAGGGTGTTTTAGGAGTGATTTGGTTGTTTGTCTTGTTTCCCAAGGGGTTCAGATGAGTTTGAAATGGTAAAAACCAGATTAGGGAATAACAAAATTTTCTGGTATCTGGTGTGGGCACAATCGCGCTCAAGGAAGAAGTTTGATCAGCGCAATAGGCGCATAGGCAACACTATCATGGTGAATGAGGGGCTGGCACGCACAAGACAAAACCATCACGCTAGGGGAGTGCAGTCATGTAGGAGGCAGATAACATGGTCAGTGCTATCGCACAGTGGGTGCGCGATTGTGCGGATCTAGCTTTTCTAAGTTGAGCGCAATCACGTTGTGTCATCCTCATCACACTAAGCTTCGAGTGTTAAAAATGGACAGTGATGGTATTTGAGATTTATTTTACCATTGTTGGAGTTATAGAGCTTAGAATTAGGCGATCTTGGAGGTTATCTTCTCATTTTGAAGAGGGGTAAGACTTTATTTCCTTATTTTGATTATTTCCCATGATTACTTCACTTTCTTAGCGTTTTTATCTATGGATTTGGTTGGGAAATTGGCGGGTTTGAGTCCTAATCTTAAGAGAATGAAAAATATTGGTTTGAGTATTGATTCATGGGTGGAATTTGATGATTTTCGAGATGTAGAGCCTATGGGCTATGGGTAAAATCGATTTTGTGATAAAATTCTAGTTTCAACCTTGGGCTTGGAACATTGAGTTAACTTTTTACCTGGGAAATTTAAATATCAATATGATTGTCAATGGAATTCTATACATATGTAGATTACGTTTTTTCAACATATTAGGATCGGTCAAAGGCTTTTAGGAAAGGAAAGGTCATGAGCTTTTGTCATGCCCCAAATCCGGAGAGGCATGGCCGGCACCCGGTGCCTTACTTGACCCCGAACGTACCTCTCTGTAACTTGAAATACCGAAATGCATTCAAATGATCTAGGCCAGCAAGGCTAATATATAAAGAAAACAATTCCAGTCTAGGCCAACAAGGCTCATACTCAGAACCATCTGAATTGGGATTACCCCGATACAAATATATACATATCTGAATGAGCCAAAAAAGCCAACATATGTCCTTGCAAATAGCAAAACCCAAAACAAGGCATACACAAGGGCCGACAAGGCCACCATACTGATATACTAAATATATAGGACACATCTACAAGCCTCTAAGAAGAACAAACCATATTGTGGCCAGGACAGGGACCCATCCTACTTATCATGTCTATATACCACCACAACAATTCCCAAACTCTAGACCTGGTAACTCCGGATGAAATGAAGCTTACCAATCAAGTTGGTACTCTACACGTCTATAAGTGAGGCCTATCTATCACTCTGTCAAGACCTGCAGACATAAAATACAGCATCCCGAGAAAGGAGACGTCAATATGATATAATGTACCAAGTATGTAAGGCAACTAAAACATAACAATAAGACATTATGAATGAGAGAGATAAGAATCAATTTGAAACCTCTAAATTTCCAATGGAGGCCATGAAATGCATAATGACTATACTATAAATGATGCCACTCTTCGAGGATATATTATTTTATTTTGAGCCGTTGTTCGGGGCTAATATCAATATCGTAAAATTGGAATACCATAGCCTTACCCTTATAGATAATGTATATGTGTATATTTTACACCATTATTCGTTTACATATATATAGGGATGGCAATTGGGCGGGGCGGGTGCGGGTACCCCCTCCTCCGCACCCGTACCCGCCAGAAAATTTAATACTCGCCACGGGTGGCGGGTACAATTTTCAACATCCATACCCGCCTAGGCGGGTATATTCCTAAATCCACACCCGCTCCACCACCCAAGTGGATATCCGTCACCCGCCAATACCCGCCTGCCATATTTTTGTGATCAATTAGTGATCAACATGATCCCAACTGTCACGGTCTCATTTTCTTTGGGAGAAAGGGAGGAGAATTCCGGATTTTTTCACCATCAGAATTCCCCATTTTTTCACCTCTTCCCCCTTACACAACAAAGAATCAAGAAAATAAAATTTCCAAGAAAACCCAAAAATTATCCACCCAAATAGTTATATATTACAAATGTAGACAAAAGTCAGATATTATTTCATCTATATAAGCTAAAAATTTCAACTTTTTCAATTTAACTCAAACCCAATAAGTAAAACTTAACAAATGCACAAAAATTGACCTCACCAAGACAACCCCAAAGCACAAAGCAAAGACAACAATATTTCCCGATCAGCATCTCCTTTGAAGAAAGAGGCAGAGACGTCGAGGTGGTTCGTGAAAAAAGTTTGTGATTTTTCATTTAAAGAAAAAGGCATAGACGTCGTGAATGAGAGAGGAAGGAAAGACGGAGTGAAGGGGAATGAGAGAGAGGGAGACGTGAAGGCGTGAAGGACTGAAGAGGTAGGGTTTTGAGTTTTGTTGGAGAATGAGAGACTTATCGTGACTTATGGACTGAAGGCACGACTTATGGGCTGCTAATATTTTGGGCTTGGGGCCGGTATAAGGCGGGCGGGTAGGCTGTTGGATGCGGGGCGTGGAAGGCGAGTATGACTGTAAATCCACCACCTACCCGCCTACATGTGACGGGTACATTTTCAATACCTATACCCGCCTACCTATGACGGGTACATTTTCAATACATATACCCGCCCCAACTGGGGTGGGTGCGGTGCGGAGCGGAATCTGCAAAATTATACCCACCTGCCATCCCTACATATATACTCACAATGCATGAAGAGCCTTTTAGAATCATTAGAATATCTTTTGCAGTGACCTATAGTCGTTCACCCTCCATTACTTTATGAACATTAACATCTTTATCATAATCCTCAATAGAAACTTAGGAACATATTTAGACATGATTTGCAATATATTTTATAGGAATGAATAACATGGACATCCTTAAGTACTAAGAGTAGAACCATTTATGAAATAACATTATGTTTACGTTTCATTACTCTGATCATGATAAAAGAAGAAAGGATTAACCTTTACATACCTTTGTCGTTTACTTAATGACTCAACATACTCTGTCTGTAGCCCTTTAATCTACAATATTAATAATGGCGCTAAGGTTAAACCATGAAAATACTTAAAATACACTACTAAGCCAATAACTCATTTCTAGAAAATTGGGCAGCATGTCCCCTATATCTTTCACTTCCTTCCAATTCAAACCAACACAAAAAACAATAAGAAAAACATCAACAACAATATATCCAAGCTACTACATCAAGAACCGGTCAAAACCTAACTGAAAAACCTTCCAAAACAGTCCCATAAGTACAACACCTCAACTTCACTTTCAAACCCTCATTCTCCATGCTCTCTTCATTACCTATGCTTGCTATATCCCAAAAACTAATAAGCCTAAGTAGAAGAGTGTAAAACATACCTTATAACACTCCAAAAATCAATTTTCAGAGCTTATTTCATTGCAAAGCAATTCTTAATCAGCCACGAAGGGAAGAGAAGCAAGATAGCAATTACCTCAGGATTCCTGACGTTTGATTTACATTGTTTTCTTTGGATTTAACACTTGGCTGGTTGGGGATCATTTAGAGGGCGTTTGTAAAACACCTTGAGTTTTTTTGAATTGGATTATGTCATCATAAGTTAAGTTATCCAAGGAGGATAAGAGACTTTCACCAGGTTAGTAGTGGTTTAAAACAAAAGTTGAGGTCAAATGTGTAACTCCCCGTACTTTTACATTAAAATGTATTGTAGAGTAATTGACATGAACTCTGGGGATTTTAAGGTCAAAAAGAAATTTAGTAAATTAGGAAGAGTGTAGCAGTAACTTGAAAAAAAAAATGAAGTCCCACAATGATTTTAGACTTAGAAATGTGACGACATAAATTTATAATAATATTTTGAGTGTGTCAAAAGAGGCAACAGACTAGTTCTATACCACATGATCATGGTACTGAGTAGATGAAGTGTGTAAAAAATAGTTATTATATGAGTGAATAGAGATAAAGATAATAAGTTAATCATGGAGTAAGTGATAAGTGTGATATAACCTTTACACATGTCAAAAGTGGAACAAAGCATATTATGACTATGTAATTATAGGTTGTTGGTAGAACCTTTTGGTGAAGGGTAGTAATTATTGTGAGAGTGAGTGGACCCAAATATTTCATTTTGTATTTTATTTCTGAAAAAAGAAATCGTTCAAAAAAAGAAAAATTTCACTAGAAAATATTGTATAAGGAGGTCATCATTCATACTCAACATGTGAAGGGTATATTATTTCTCAATCCTTAAATGTTAAGGGAGTACAATGAAATTAACTCAACCATTGATGATTGAGCTGCAACTAACTTGGATATGTTGGTGGTCTATGATTGAGCTAAAACTAACTTGGATATGTTCGTGGTCGACCACGGAAAACCGCCCAACCTGTATAGAAAATAAAACTTCAGAAAGTGCTCATAATATAAAATTCATCCCCTTGTGGTTTTTTAGAAATGAACTCGAATTTATTTAAGTTTTATTTTTTATTTTTTATTTTTTATTCTCAAGTGATAAAAAGGTGATGCTGAATAAAAGTTTACCTTTAAATTATGATGTTAGCATTACATTTGTAACCTCGGGATCAAGGGTGTAGCTACATGTAATGAAGGGGGTTCAACTGAATCATTTTTGTCAGCAAATTATATTGGCAATTAAGGTTAATACATATTTGAATTTGTTGTGTAATTGTTCAAGTCTCTTGACATGGAGGTAGTTTTAAAAATAGTGATAAAAATGGTTTAAAAATTATTTTTAGATTCTACGTTCAAATTAAAAGGGTGGCCGGCCTTTTTGTATTTTTCTAATGTCGTTACTAAAATTCCTGACGATATCATTGTCCAATCCATCCTAAGAAAATAAAAGGTTGTCTTTGTTCGCCATTGTCTGAGGTTCCTTGGGAATTAGTTGATGAGATATACACACTTAAACTTCATAAATTTATTCGTAAGCCCGAAGTAGAAGTAGATGGTTTGATTTGATACCAAATTCTCTAGTCTAAGTCATTTTCACATAACTTTGCCCTTGCCCTCTCAATTTATTGAAGAGGCACATATATGGTGTTGACACCTAATTTTGTCCAGTCTTTTCCAATTTATTTGCAGTTTTAAATATTTTTAGCACCTCAAAACAATTTTAAATCTATATACATACATGCGTATATATATGTGTGTATATATCTCATTATTATTATTATTCACATTTTTTATATCATTTGCATTTTATAATAATCCGTTTTATCCATAATATTCTGTGTTATTTTATTTTTCGCAAAATGGCATCGCATTTCTTTTTTTTATTTAAGCATTAAATATTTCACAAATATTATATTTTTATTATTTATCACGTCGTTATGTTATTTTAAATAATTCACATCTTTTACAAAACAAAAATAATATTTTAATATTAAACCCCTTTTATATTTTAAAATTCATAACCCATTTTTTTATTTTCCCAACCCAAAACAATTTCTAACCCATTTCATTTTCCCAACCCAATACAAATTCTACCCAAACAAACAAGCCCAAACTCCCCAATTAAATTCCCTTATACCCAAACCCACAAAACAAAATCCCAAAACTTTTCCAAGCCCAATCGCCACCCCACCTTCCAAGTCCAACCCCACAATCCCATTTAAACCAAACCCACAAAATAAACTCCAAGCCCAACCGCCATTAACCCGTCGCCTCACCCAAAAACCCAATCGCCAAATTTCACTCGATTTCGTCCGACCCACAAGCCCATCACCCATCTTCCCTCTTTAACCCCAAAACCCAAAACAAAAACAAAAAAAAAATCTAAACCTAAAAAACCTTCAACCGCCGCACACCCCATGCCCCATACCCGACCGGTCACCTCGCCCACTGCCACCACCCACTCCCTGCCACCAACCCTGACATCACCACACCCCTCCCATCACTTCACCATACCCATACCCCTAAAATCCGCTTCCAAAATTCAGAAATCTTTACCTTTAATTCAAATTTCAAACTCGTTCTTGGGGGGAAATCCACCTATAAATACCCCATGTTGTTCTTCATTTTGGGAGGGGATTTTTCGGGGAGAAAAAAAACAGATTTTCAGAGGATTTATCGGAAGACTATTCCATATATACATAAAATATTTGTTGTGTTCTTGATTTTAAAGCATTTGCCTTCTTTGTTGTTCAAGATACAAGTCTGAAATAGGTCCAAGATTCGAAAGAAAGGAGGTGAGTTTCGTTCTTGAACTTGGGTTTTTAAATACTTCTATTCGGTTTTTTTTAAAACCCGAGTCCGAAAATCTGTTTGCATTTTTGTTGTTCTTCATCGATTTCGGTCGTCGATCTTCGGGTAATATTTTCGTGAATTCTTGCATTTTCATATTCTTGTTATTGGTTATCCTAAATTGGTGTTAAAATTTGATTCGGTTTGGATCATTGATTCGGTCGGGTCGACCGATTAGAATATTTCCGGAATTCTTGCATTCTCGCTGTTTGTTATGTTGGTTATCTGAATTTGGTGAATATTTGATTTCGGGTTGAGTTTTCGATTCGGTCAGTCACCGATCCCGCCGAGTCGACTTGCCTCGTAATATTTTCAGGAATTCTTGCATTTCATATTTTCTGTATGTTGGCTATCTGGAATTGATCGAATTATTTGATGTCGGGTTGAATCTCTAATTCGGGTCGGGTTACTGACCCGGGTCGGGTCGACCCGATTTGAATTTCCAAATTTCTTGCATTGTTGCTGTTGTTATTATTGGTTATCTGAAATTGATGAAATCAGTTGATTCCGGTTGAACACATGATTCGGAATTGATCGGCCTGACGGTCGATCGACGGTTTGATTTCCCAAATTTCTTGCATTTCATATCTTGTATATTGGTTATCTGAAAAAATGAAAAAAAAATCTGATTCGGGTCGGGTCACTGACCCGGGTCGGGTCGACCCGATCTTGGTATATTTCCAGATTATGGCATTTTTTCATATCTGTCGCTGGTTATCTAAAAAATCTGAATTTCTGATTTCATTCCGGCCTGTTTTTCCAGAATCACCTCACTGTTCACTTTTTCGGGTCTGTTTTTCAGAATTAACTCACTATTTCATCTGCCTTTATTTATTTCTTTCGTTTCTCTGTTTTCCTGTTCGCTGGGTTAAACATCCGGGTAACGGATATCTTACTGTTCTTAATGCTTTACTGTTTTATTAATACCGCATTTAGGCCTATGAATTTGAATTTCGAGACTGCGCTTTTCTTTCTTTTTCGTTTCTCTATTTTTCAGCACTGTTTTAAGTATCCGGGCAACGGATATTTTACTGTTTTTTACTATTTTAAACTAAACACCGCGTCATTTTCGAAAACTTTTTTTTTCTCTGCCTCTGTTTTCCTGCTTGTCGCCATCACATCGTTTCATTTTAATTTTACTGATTTGAACACGATACTATACTGGCCGATGAAAAATATCCGTCGATTTTGAGGCCTCTACAGTTGCAAAGACGGAAATATAACTTCTGGGCAATGATGAAGACTTAAACCTTTTATTTCATCCAAGATCAACATGTTTAGTAGGCGAGGTGACTAAAATAACCAACAAGTTATATATTCGCAGCCACGACGTGATTATAGTGATCTTTTCTATTTCACCCGAGAGACCAACACGTTTAGTAGGCGAGGCAATCAAAATAAACCACATTAGTCATATGTTTGCAGCCACGACGTGATTGGAATGTTCTTTTCAAAATTTAAGTTCGAGTTCTCCGTGATCAAAACATTCACTGCTTTGAATACGGATATGAAGTTATTTGTATTTAACTGCTTTCTAACCGCTTGTTCTTGATCGCTATGCGTGATTAAAGTAAATAAAGGCAGATTATTCCTCGGTGTTTATTTATTTTATTTCTTTCTTTAATTCAGCTTTATCCCGCTTTGTATTGTAATATTATTTATCGCACTTATATAACTATTGAAATGCTTAGAATAGGCAAACTTAGGATTAATTCATAGGGTAGTTTAAACTTAGAAATCCTTCGCTAGTTTATTTATTTTAGGCTCGTCACGCGTATTCAAGATTTTCAAAACAACTTTTGTCATCTTTTATTTGCTTTATTAAATCATACCGAATAAGTTTATCTTTTTTTTTGCAACTCGATGATTTCCGAAAGATTCGCTTCTTTGGCGTTATAAATAATTTTGTTTCTACTCTCAATTGACAAATGCATATTTTTTCCAACTCTACATGTATTTCTCTTTAAATACCATACAAATGCATATTTTTTTTCTACATGTATCTTTCTTTTAAAAAAATGCATCATTTACTAATTATTTGCAAACATCTTTAAAACATGCATTTTTCTAGCAATAATTAACCTGAGTTTGACCGGATAACCGCAAGTTAGCGGATTTTAAAGGATGCCTAACCCCTTCCCATTAGGATAATAAAGAACCCTTACCTAGAATCTCGCTAGTTTCGCAGACCTTAAAATTGGAGTTTACATTGCAGCACTTAGTTAATATTCAGGTGTCCTAATTCACCGTAAAAAATAATTAGGTGGCGACTCCTCAACCCTTTTTACCCAGGAATCACCGGACACGTCCGCGCTCCGCTTTGACCCGAGCAGGTCGAAATAGGGCGCGACAGCATGGCGACTCCACTGGGGACTTTTCAGGTTCTTAACCATAGCAAAATTCAGGTTAATTATTTGTGCTTTACTTTCACTCTTTGTTTGATGTATGCTTTAATTTGTTTCCTTTGTGAAATTTTGCGTGCATAAACTGCTTTAATTATTATATTCTCTTACTGCTTTCCTTAAATTGGCATTTCGCTCATATTTCTTCCACTTTGGAAAATTGACACTATCACACACTACACGCGAGGTGTGTTTTGCGCACCCGCAAATTTCTTTCAATCTACCAAATTTTAGGAGAGTTGGCGTATGCGCGGAGTGACCGGACCATCCGGTGGCCGCGTAGCCTTCTCACTCGAGTAGTCCGCTCGGGAACCTTGTGTCTAGTCAGCCAAATCTTAGAAAATTTAAGATAGAGCTATACCACCCTTTATTTTAAGTCATGCATACATACACCTTAGGTGGGTCGATCCTTGGTATCGACTCCACAATTAAGAAATCCGCCAAAGATGTCTACGGGTCTCACAACCCAACGACCAATCATCATATTATGTGTAGCGTGATAAGGATAGATTAATCCAAGACTAATCATGACATGCTGAAATTGGAAAATGTACATTCATTTTGTCTCGTTTTCGACAAAGCATTGCAGTTTAGCAGCTTGGATCAAATCTGTCGTAATCCCGCATATCTGGCGTTTAGGCCCACCTCCGGCATAAGGGAGGCCCCATGCATATTAGAATGCGCATTTAATTGCCTTACAATCATTTTGCTATTTTCTACTGCTTTCCACTATGTGTATATTATTTGAATCAATAATTACTCACCTTATACTAATTTGATTTTCTTCATTTTTCAGGAGATTCATTTTGCCTTATTTATTTCCCCAAAATTTGATTCGTGTTGACTAAAACTGGCGGAGCACCCCATCTGTTATTTCCCAATCATGCCTATCCAAATTGTATTAGCGCTAACTTAATAAAAAAATGTGATTTAAATTGAGGCCTGAATCACATTTTATGTAGTTTAATGTATTTTGCCTCCACCTTTTTGAAAGCTCAAAAAGACAAATCTCCATTGCCTTTGCTATTTTAAAATCTGTTTTGTTTAATCAATTTCTTTTCTTTTTCATCATGCAAACTAACTAATTTGTCGATAACATGTGACATATAATGAAACAAGCAAACAAAATCCCAAACAACGAGCAAGACTTCGGAGAATATGAGGAAGACTCACAACCGGCAGAATTGGGGCATTTTTTGGAATAAGTCAAAGTCAGATTTGGATGAAACATCAAGATGGTTGACAGTTACAAGCACTAGAATGCAGCATTTGTCCTTTGTACTTTTGGGATATCGCACTACAATCAGGACTTCTACTGGGGCAACGGTCAATGGAACAGAAGTTGTGTTACCAGCAGAAGTGGAAATACCATCTTTGAGAGTTATCCAAGAAGCCGAGCTGAGCGAAGCGAAATGTATACAGAATCGGTACGAACAATTGATGTTGATTGATGAAAAGCGATTGAACGCAGTCTGCCACGGACAACTTTATCAAAACAGAATGGCCAAAGCTTTCAACAGGAAAGTAAAACCAAGGACTTTCGAACCGGGGCAATTGGTGCTAAAACGCATATTCCCGCACCAAAATGAAGCTAAAGGAAAATTCGCACCTAACTGGCAAGGGCCTTATATGGTTCACCGGGTGTTGACTGGAGGAGCATTAATTCTAGCTGAAATGGACGGTGAAGTATGGCCAAAAGCTATCAACGCGGATGCAGTGAAAAGATACTACATTTAGGATTTTTCTATGTAATGCATTTCTTATGTTGTAAAAGTTGCGCTCCCTGGCGGGATACGCAAAGAACCCATTTCGGGTTCCGTTTTCTAGATTGCAAATTTCCCCAGAAACACATTTCTTTGTAACATGAACTACGTTATGACCTGATTCCCTCGGCGGGATACGTAGGCGGCCACATCAGCTTCGGTCCCATTTTAGAAAATCCTTACAATCCCCTTTTGCTTGTAACATGAACTACGTTATGACCTGATTTCCTCGGCGGAATACGTAGGCGGCCACATCGGCTTCGGTCCCATTTTAGAAAATCCTTACAATCCCCTTTTGCTTGTAATGAACTACGTCACGACCTGATTCCCTCATGGGGATACGTAGGCGGCCTAAATCGGCTTCGGTCCCACCATTAGGAAATATTTTCTCCTTTATCTCACATATGACAAAATGCACCTATCTGATCACCCTGATAGGGAAGGCAAGCAATCTACACAAGACTCGGTTGTCCGTTCAAAAGATCGTCATTCTCACATATCGGAAACTGGGCATTTTTAAGGGATCACTGCCAAGAAAACGCCGATAGACATGGAAAAGCATCGGCAAACTAAGTCTTCAGCCATAAGAATTTTGGATAGGACGTTTGCTTTGTTTCACCGCATGTCACTGCTCGACAGACATTTATATATATGCAGTAATTCTTATAAGCAAATTATTTTCAACAAACATTTTCATCAAAATTCGATAGAATTTTTATGTTTCTATTTTAAGATGCATTTCTACAAATTGTTTTCGAATGTTTTCATTAACGGCTGGCCAAGATTGGAAGCAGAGAGGGGCTACGGGCCGATGTTAGCAGGACATGCAAATACCAAGGCCGAAGCTACAAAGTCAACGCGAATCAACTCCCCCCTCCCAAAACTCATAAATTTATTTAAGTACAGATTTTTCAGGTCGAAAACAGCAGGGAAGCTGCAACATTTATAAGCAGATTTGCAAGGGCCTCCGCATCGCAACTCACTACAAGAATCACTTTCATGTTTGGAGATTGTACGAAGACGTCATGCTAAACTACATGTTCCCAACCATGTTGTGTCCACGCAAAGAACGGTATTTCGACTTACAGGGTCGCATTCTCGTCTACTCGACTTTTGCATCGCTTATGTCCACACATTAACTATCATGGCATGACAATAAGGCCACACTTTACATTACGCCAACACGATGTTTTAAATCAGGCACCCACCTTCTAATGCGGGTATATTTTAAATCAGGCGCCCACCTTCTAATGCGGGTATGTTTTAAATCAGGCGCCCACCTTCTAATGCGGGTATGTTTTAAATCAGGCGCCCACCTTCTAATGCGGGTATGTTTTAAATCAGGCGCCCACCTTCTAATGCGGGTATGTTTTAAATCAGGCGCCCACCTTCTAATGCGGGTATGTTTTAAATCAGGCGCCCACCTTCTAATGCGGGTATGTTTTAAATCAGGCGCCCACCTTCTAAGCGCGGTATGTTTTAAATCAGCGCCCACCTTCTAATGCGTGTATGTTTTAAATCAGCGCCCACCTTCTAATGCGGGTATGTTTTAAATCAGCGCCCACCTTCTAATGCGGGTATGTTTTAAATCAGCGCCCACCTTCTAACGCGGGTATGTTTTAATCAGCGCCCACCTTCTAACGCGGGTATGTTTTAAATCAGCCCACCTTCTAACGCGGTATGTTTTAAATCAGCGCCCACCTTCTAACGCGGGTATGTTTTAAATCAGCGCCCACCTTCTAATGCGGGTATGTTTTAAATCAGCGCCCACCTTCTAACGCGGTATGTTTTAAATCAGGCGCCCACCTTCTAATGCGGGTATGTTTTAAATCAGGCGCCCACCTCCTAATGCGGGTATTTAAATTTCAGTCAGGCGCCCACCTCCTAATGCGGGTATTTAAATTTCAGTCAGGCGCCCACCTCTTAATGCGGGTATTTAAATTTCAGTCAGGCACCCACCTCCTAATGCGGGTATTTCAATTTAAGTCAGGCGCCCACCTCCTAATGCGGGTATTTTATTTTAAATCAGGCGCCCACCTTCTAATGCGGGTACTTTACTTTAAAGTGTAAACAGGCGCCCGCCAACGGCATCATCTGCACAACATTAAGCAACGACATCATTTCAACTTACAAAGTCATATTCTCACATACATATCTTATGCAACAGTTGTACACTAACTTTTATCTTAGCTCTGGTCCACAGGAATTTGAATCGGCGGGAGCCTTCAGCACAACGTGGAACTATATCTTACGGCGAACCAAAGCAATTTGGTCAACGTCCTACTTCGAACGTCGATCCGCTCTTTCCCAATAGTTTTGTTACATCTGCGACAAGTGTCATCATAACTCGACACTGGGGCAATATTTCTTGAATCTGCACCAACTTTTTCCATAATTTCTCTCACCCTGGGATCTTATTTCTACCAATGATCTTCCTTCAAGTCCCGTTGATCAGGACAAAATTGGCTACTCAGTCAACTTTCTTTGGCCGAAAACTCTTTCATCGTCTCCGTCCAAAGAGGGGCATCTGTTGACACCCAATTTTGTTCCGTCTTTTCCAATTTATTTGCAGTTTTAAATATTTTTAGCACCTCAAAACAATTTTAAATCTATATACATACATGCGTATATATATATGTGTATATATCTCATTATTATTATTATTCACATTTTTTATATCATTTGCATTTTATAATAATCCGTTTTATCCATAATATTCTGTGTTATTTTATTTTTCGCAAAATGGCATCACATTTCTTTTTTTTATTTAAGCATTAAACATTTCACAAATATTATATTTTTATTATTTATCACGTCGTTATGTTATTTTAAATAATTCACATCTTTTACAAAACAGAAATAATATTTTAATATTAAACCCCTTTTATATTTTTAAACCCATAACCCATTTTTTTATTTTTCTAACCCAAAACAATTTCTAACCCATTTCATTTTCCCAACCCAATACAAATTCTATCCAAACAAACAAGCCTAAACTCCCCAATTAAATTCCCTTATACCCAAACCCACAAAACAAAATCCCAAAACTTTTCCAAGCCCAATCGGCCACTCCACCTTCCAAGTCCAACCCCACAATCCCATTTAAACCAAACCCACAAAATAAACTCCAAGCCCAACCGGCCATTAACCCGTCGCCTCACCAAAAACCCAATCGCCAAATTTCACTCGATTTCGTCCGACCCACAAGCCCATCACCCATCTTCCCTCTTTTAACCCCAAAACCCAAAACAAAAACAAAAAACCTAAACCTAAAAACCTTCAACCGCAGACACCCCATGCCCCATACCCGACCAGGTCACCTCGCCCACCGCCACCACCCACTCCTCGCCACCAACCCTGACACCACCACACCCCTCCCATCACTTCACCATACCCATACCCCTAAAATCCGCTTCCAAAATTCAGAAATCTTTACCTTTAATTCAAATTTCAAACTCGTTCTTGGGGGGAAATCCACCTATAAATACCCCATGTTGTTCTTCATTTTGGGAGGGGATTTTTCGGGGAGAAAAAAAATAGATTTTCAGAGGATTTATCGGAAGACTATTCCATATATACATAAAATATTTGTTGTGTTCTTGATTTTAAAGCATTTGCCTTCTTTGTTGTTCAAGATACAAGTCCGAAATAGGTCCAAGATTCGAAAGAAAGGAGGTGAGTTTCGTTCTTGAACTTGGGTTTTTAAATACTTCTATTCGGTTTTTTTTAAAACCCGAGTCCGAAAATCTGTTTGCATTTTTGTTGTTCTTCACTGATTTCGGGTCGGATCGACCCGGTTCGGGTAATATTTTCAGGAATTCTTGCATTTTCATATTCTTGTTATTGGTTATCTGAAATTGGTGTTAAAATTTGATTCGGTTTGGATCATTGATTCGTCGGGTCATCGACTGGCCGGTCGAATCTGATTAGAATATTTCCTAATTCTTGCATCCCCGCTGTTTGTTATGTTGGCTATCTGAGTTTGGTGAATATTTGCTTTCGGTTGAGTTTCCGATTCGGTCGGTCACCGACCGGTCGAGTCGACCTTGCCGTAATATTTTCGTGAATTCTTGCATTTCATATTTTTTGTATGTAGGTTATCCGAATTGATGGAATTATTTGATGTCGGGTTGAATCTCCAATTCGGTCAGATTCTTGACCGGGTCGGGTCGACCCGGTTTGAATTTCTAAATTTCTTGCATTGTTGCTGCTGTTATTATTGGTTATCTGAAATTGATGAAATCAGTTGATTCCGGGTTGAACACATGATTCGGGTCGGTCGCTGACCCGGGTCGGGTCGACCCGGTTTGGATTTCCCAAATTTCTTGCATTTCATATCTTGTATATTGGCTATCTGAAAAAATGAAAAAAAATCTGATTCGGGTTGGTCACTGACCCGGGTCGGGTCGACCCGTTCTTGGCATATTTCCAGATTATGGCATTTTTTCATATCTGTTGCTGGTTATCTAAAAAAAATCTGAATTTCTGATTTCATTACGGGCCTGTTTTTCCAGAATTAACTCACTGTTCACTTTTTCGGGTCTGTTTTTCAGAATTAACTCACTATTTCATCTGCCTTTATTTATTTCTTTCGTTTCTCGCTTTTCTGTTATTTGGGTTAAACATCCGTAACGGATATCTTCTCGTTCTTAATGCTTTCTTGTTTTATTAATACCGCATTTAGGCCTATGAATTTGAATTTCGAGATCGCGCTTTTTCTTTCTTTTTCGCTTCTCTATTTTTCAAAGATCGCTTTAAGTATCCGGGCAACGGATATTTTACTGTTTTTTACTATTTTAAACTAAACACCGCGTCATTTTCAGAAACTTTTTTTTCTCTGCCTCTGTTTTCCTGCTTGCTGCCATCGCTTCTTGTTTCATTTTAATTTCTTGATTTGAACACGATACTATCTGGCCGATGAAAAATATCCGTCGATTTTGAGGCCTCTACAGTTGCAAAGACGGAAATATAACTTCTGGGCAATGATGAAGACTTAAACCTTTTATTTCATCCGAGATCAACATGTTTAGTAGGCGAGGTGACTAAAATAACCAACAAGTTATATATTAGCGACCACGACGTGATTATAGTGATCTTTTCTATTTCACCCGAGAGACCAACACGTTTAGTAGGCGAGGCAATCAAAATAAACCACATTAGTCATATGTTTGCAGCCACGACGTGATTGGAATGTTCTTTTCAAAATTTAAGTTCGAGTTCTCCGTGATCAAAACATTCACTGTTTTGAATACGGATATGAAGTTATTTGTATTTAACTGTTTCTAACCGTTTGTTCTTGACAGCTTGCAGGGATTAAAGTAAATAAAGGCAGATTATTCCTCGGTGTTTATTTATTTTATTTCTTTCTTTAATTCAGCTTTATCCCGCTTTGTATTGTAATATTATTTATCGCACTTATATAACTATTGAAATGCTTAGAATAGGCAAACTTAGGATTAATTCATAGGGTAGTTTAAACTTAGAAATCATTCGCTAGTTTATTTATTTTAGGCTCGTCACGCGTATTCAAGATTTTCAAAACAACTTTTGTCATCTTTTATTTGCTTTATTAAATCATACCGAATAAGTTTATCTTTTTTTTTGCAACTCGATGATTTCCGAAAGATTCGCTTCTTTGGCGTTATAAATAATTTTGTTTCTACTCTCAATTGACAAATGCATATTTTTTCCAACTCTACATGTATTTCTCTTTAAATACCATACAAATGCATATTTTTTTTCTACATGTATCTTTCTTTTAAAAAATGCATCATTTACTAATTATTTGCAAACATCTTTAAAACATGCATTTTTCTAGCAATAATTAACCTGAGTTTGACCGGATAACCGCAAGTTAGCGGATCTTAAAGGATGCCTAACCCCTTCCCTTTAGGATAATAAAGAACCCTTACCTAGAATCTCGCTAGTTTCGCAGACCTTAAAATTGGAGTTTACATTGCAACACTTAGTTAATATTCAGGTGTCCTAATTCACCGTAAAAAATAATTAGGTGGCGACTCCTCAACCCTTTTTACCCATGAATCACCGGACACGTCCGCGCTCCGCTTTGACCCGAGCAGGTCGAAATAGGGCGCGACATATGGTCCCCCCCACAAGAAAGTGAAGATGAAGAATCTGGTGGGAAGATCTCTTCTATTTAGATTCTGTCGAACCTTTTTCTCTGAGGTACAACAACTTGTAAATTGTTGGCTCTAAATTTACTCTGCTGTCATTTTTGTTAAACAATAATTTAGAATAATTCATTTATGAGTTATTATTGTAATTAAATGATGAATCATCTAGAATAATCTTCATTAGTATAGAATCATTCTTGTAAGGTAAGTAGTACAATTTATATTAGGATATATTTGATTGATAAGGAGAAGATTAAGGCTACTAATCTTCTCCCCATATTTGTATATATTGATACCTTTTGTAAATGTGATAATGGGCGGGAGTTTGATAATATGCAATTTTGGAATTTTTGCAAAACAAACGGTTTGAATTTTTGTTTTTCATGTCCCCACACCTCTTCCCAAAATGGAAAGGCAGAACGCAAAATTCGAACCATAAATAATATTGTTAGGACATCCCTTGCTTATGCCTCTCTACCCCTTAATTTTTGGCATCATGCACTTCAAGTGGCTACTTATTTGTTGAATATCCTACCCAACAAAAATACGCCCAACCAAACACCCCTTAAATTGTTTTACCTCCAAGAACCTTCATATACTCATTTACGGCTTTTTGGCTGCTTGTGTTATCCCTTATTCCCATCTACCACCATCCACAAACTACAACAGAGGTCTACTCCGTATATTTTTTTAGGATACCTATCACATCAACGGGGATACAAATGCTATGATCTATCCTCTAATAGGATTTTTATTAGCCGTCATGTTCTCTCTAATGAATCTCAGTTCCCGTTCAGAAAAATTCATTAGTCGTGATCTCACACATATGAGTTTCTGGATACCAGGATACACCCATTTTTTCCCAGGCCTTGTCCCAACAATTAGTCACAGGTTCCAACCTATCCTTATTGACCCCTCATTCGGCTACTGGACCAGCGGCCCGGGCTGATTCTCCAACTCTCATCCCAAACTCCAGCCCCCCCTCACAATGTCCCATAACCCAGTTACTGGCCCTGCGGCCCCAGTTGTCTCACATCTGCCGCCTGGGCCTCTCGTTTCTAGCCTATCTTCCCATTACCTAGGAAATCACCCACGGGCCAGTGGCGTCCAGTCCACTGACCTGATACCGTGTCCCGTCCGTCCAGCTGATCCGTAACCCAGTGTCCACCGCCCTATCACCCGAAGCCAGCTGACCCGCAACCCAGTGCCCATCGCCCTATCACCCGAAGCCAACATGGTATACTCAAGCCCAATACAAAATATAGCTTGCACACCCAAGTCATGAAATCACCATTGCCCCGTAACCCTGTGTCTTCCCTACGTGACCAAAATTAGAAAATGACCATGGATGACGAATACCATGCTCTAATTAAAAATAGGGCGTGGGAGTTAGTACCTCGTCCATCTAATGCTAATATTATTCTGTCTATGTGGATTTTCAGTCACAAAGAAAAATCTTATAACACATTTGAGCGGCATAAAGCCCGTCTTGTAGGTGATGGCAAAACACAACAGGTTACAGTGGACTGTGGGGAGACATTTAGCCCAGTGGTGAAACCAGCTACCATCAGGACGGTACTCAGTCTGGCTCTTTCCAAATGATGGTCCCTTCGTCAGTTGGATGTCAAGAATGCATTTCTACATGGACATCTCCATGAAACAGTATATATGCATCAGCCTTTAGGCTACAGGGACCCCAGATTTCTGGACCATGTGTGCTTACTAAAAAAATCCTTATACGGCTTGAAACAGGCGCCTTGGGCCTGGTACAAAAGGTTTGCAGAGTTTGTATCAAAAATGGGTTTTTCCAATAGCCGGTCGGATCATTCTTTATTCATTTACTGTCAGGGTAATAATATTTCCTATCTCCTTTTATATGTGGATGATATCATACTAATCACTTCATCAGATGTTCTTCGTTAGTCTATCATGTCACAGCTCGGTTCAGAGATTGCTATGAAGGATCCCGGCCATCTTCATTATTTTCTCGAGATTGCTGTGACACATCATTCAGGTGGTTTGTTTTTATGACAAAAGAAATATGCTGCAGAAATTGTAGAACGAGCTGCTATGTCTTCCTGCAAACCGTCGGCCACTCCGGTGGACACTAATTCCAAGCTAAGTGTTGTATATGGTACACCATTTGCAGATCCCACCATTTACAGGAGCTTGGCAGGGGCACTTCAATACCTGACATTCACCAGGCCGAATATCTCATAGGCAGTGCATCAAGTCTGTCTCTTTATGCATAATCCTATGGAGGAACATATGCATGCCCTCAAACGTATTGTGTGATATATCAAGGGCACGCTAGAGTATGACTTACACTTATATTCCTCTCCTGGATCCAAATTGGTCTCCTATACAGATGCATATTGGGCAGGCTGTCCGGATACCCGACGCTCCACGTCAGGATATTGTATATTTCTTGGCGACAATCTGATCTCCTGGTCGTCCAAATGGCAACCAACAGTATCTCGTTCCAGCGCTGAGGCAGAATATTGTGTTGTAGCCAATGTAGTATCTGAATCACGTTTGATTTGGAACCTGGTACTTAAGCTTCATTGTCCAATGCCAAAGGCTACACTAGTCTACTGTGACAACATTAATGCAATTTATCTCTCGGGCAATCCAGTCAATCATCAGCGCACAAAGCATATTGAGTTAGATATTCATTTTGTTCGTGAGAATGTGGCTCGCGGACACATGCGGATGTTACATGTTCCGACACGTCATCAAATAGTTGATACCTTCACGAAAGGGCTTCCGCTGATTTTATTTGAAGATTTTCGGGACAGTCTCAGCATCTGTCATCCTCTCGCTTCGACTGCGGGGAAGTGTTAAACAATAATTTAGAATAATTCATTTATGAGTTATTATTGTAATTAAATGATGAATCATCTAGAATAATCTTTATTAGTATAGAATCATTCTTGTAAGGTAAGTAGTACAATTTATATTAGGATATATTTGATTGATAAGGAGAAGATTAAGGCTACTAATCTTCTGCCCATATTTGTATATATTGATACCTTTTGTAAATGTGATAATGGGAAGGAAGATCTAATTCTTTCAATTTTTATTGTACTATGCTCTTTAATCTCGCAGCACAAAAAATAGTCAGGTGTTTTCTAATCGTGTAATATTCGAATACTTTTTTTTCTTATTCTGTGCAAATGTTCCAACTTTAATTAATCAAGCATAATTTAGTGTGTCTGCATAATGGGTGTACATAGCCAATGTCATACTGCCTTGTAAGATTGGAAATATGGTTGATGGTTTTTAACGCTGAAAGGGGGGTTGAAAAAGGTAGCTAGGCTAGGAAAAGAAATTTTTTTAGCAAGAAAAAGCAAGTTATGCTGTTGAGGGACCAAAAACTATTCTGACTTTGGTGTTTTTTGATGGATCCCCCACTAAATATAAATAGAACATATTCAACAATGCTTTCACTTTTGGGTTGAAAATAGCTTGGTACCATTAGTGAATAAGATTTTCTTGTAAAAAGTGATGGGATTTGACTTCTATTTTCTTATTTACGTATAACTCCCCACCCCCACCCACCCCACCTCAGCTTCAAATTCCCAAATAAATGTTCTACGAGCTATTTTAATTTTCCTGTCTTTTCTTATCAATTTTTTCGCTTATAATTATAGCTCTTTCTAATTGAATTCTCCATCTAATAATGATTAGACCAGTCATATAAATGTAATTAATGCATAGACGATACTATGGCTAAGGTTTTCATGTCTAATTAACTTCAATTTACTGCAAAACATATCCTCAGAATCATTCTCATGAAATTATTAAGCATGATTATAACCCATCTAATCAACATGAGATTAAATCAGTATAGAAGATCTAGGAATGTAGGGATCGAACGGAGAACTGTTCCACTTCCACATTTGTTTGTTAAAAGAATGACCTCTTGTCTCGAGAACTAGTTTCTTAACAAAGCAACCCAATAAGAAAAAGAACGAAAAAACGTTCTACACCTGTTTGTTACTTAAAAAAGCGAAAAGTAAAGGGAAAAAAGAAGAAGAAAAAAGCTGCTTTCTATAGAAACAAAAGATGTATTACGGGGAGTCCATGGTTGATCTCCGTACAGGGCTGGCTCTAAGTGAAAGTGTAGGGAGTGAATTGTAATTTTTCATTTTACTAGTCAACTATCTTAATGTGCTAGTCGACTCCTAACAGATATAGTGCAGAATTTAAGTACCGAAGATAAATGACACAAGCTGTTTTCATACTGGTTCTGACTTCATGTGAATTCTAATTCAGTCGTCTTGGATTGCAAGAGTATTCTCTGCAGCTCTGTTAAGGTTTGGTTTGGTAAAATGATTGTTTGAATGAAGTTTTTAAGTTTACACTCAAACACTCCTGATCTTTTTGATACAATGCCTCACTAACTATACTCCATCTCTTCTCACTTTTTTTATACACCATTAATTACTCAGCCATTACAATGCTTAATAAAAGTAAGACATAGAGCTTGAGAAGTTGAGAAGAAAGTATGACTTTACTTCGTTTGTGGAGTCTTCTTTAAGTAGTAGAGACGTAATCGTTTGACCTCTTTGGTAGAGATGGCAACCCAAGATAATTGATCCTTGGAAAGAGAAATTCATGATCCTATTTCAAAGAATAATGTTAGCGCTTGATATTCCATGATGTCCTTCCTCGCTTGAGAATATCATGTTGGTTCAACCTTCCTTTGATGTTTGCTCGCCGATACTCAATCAATTAATATGTTCATCCTTGATTGATTCAACCTTCCTTTGATGTTTGCTCGCTGGTAGTCAAACAAATAATGCGTCCGTCCTTGATTTGATTCTTGGTACAAGCTTCTATAAATACATAGATTTACATATCCGTGTATTATTATCTCCTTAGTCTTTGCGGCTGGGCTTGGCTTTGATGGCTAGACTTGTGACCTTGACTGTTGGGCTGACTGCATAGTCAGCTACATGAGCTTGATGGTAGTCCATTTTTTTCTTGAGCATCTTTGAGTATTTCTTGCATACAATTATAAGTAATCATTAAAATCTTGACACTAACAATCTCCCCCCTTTTGATGATGACAATGAATACTCAAGACATAGTCAAATTTCCTGTTATGTTCTGACAACTTAGTCTACTGGGAGTAGTCTGCTCCCCCTGAGTTGTTGACTCCCCCTTAGTAGTTGACTTAGTCAACTGGGAGTAGTCTGCTCCCCCTGAATGGTCGACTCCTACTGCTTCTTCTCCCCCTTTGGCATCAATAAAAAAATAAAAAGAAACATAGCATATATATAAATATAGTGTGTTGATATCTCAGCACCAAGAAAACAAAATATTTTATCTAGACTTATGTCCATATAATATCCACAAAACATATCAAACATTTAACTAGCAAAAAAACAAGTTAAGATTCCTGCTCCTGCTCCTGCACATGCTCATCGTCCTACTTTGGCTCCTGCTCATCCACATGCTCATGTTCATTTCCCCCCGCCTATACTTGCTCCTTCTGCTGCTCAGCAAAGGGTCTAAGAAAATAAGCCAATGTTTTGACTACTAATCCTTCATAGCCTCCATTGTGTCAGACATTTTCTTTGGAATGTCATTAACACAAGTCTGAACTTTGGTAGTCAACTTGACAGCTTCCTTGAGAGCCCGATCGAGTTTGATAAGCATGCGTGCCACATCTGCACTGGTTTCTTTGGCGGCGAAAGTCATTTTTCCACCTGAATTTTGAAGGATTCGAGGTTGACATCGAGAGCAACTATTTGCTAAAGGATTTCAGTCGAGCTTTTAGGAAGAGGGTTGACTTGTGAAGTGGAAGGCTTTGTTTTAACATTGGATGGAGGACAGGGAGTATCAGGATCCTTTTCAACCTTCTTAAGGATCTACACACCATTGACATAGAAATACCCCATGATTTCAAAAGCAAGAGAGTCATATCATTGCTTAATAAGAAGGGAATGGTGGTCGTCGAGACTAACATTATGGTATTCCATAATATGGGTAATCAGCATTCTATAGGGAAGATTCATGAGGTCAGACACATATTCAAGCATACGATTGATAATGAGAGAGGTAAGATTCAACTTACGCTTGTGGACCACGCAGTAAGTAAGCAGGGTATCACATTGAGTGATGGTAGATAGAAAACCTACATGAGGAATTAAGGTGGTAGCAATAATGTGGGCCAAAACATGAGTTTCAATAGAGATTCCTAGGACCTAACACTGGATGAACAGACCTGGATGATTCAAGAGAGAGGCACCTTTTTGCTTGTTTATAAGAGACTTCAAAATCAGTAGGCCAAGAGTTTTTGGGTAAATCAGAGAACCCAGAGCTTTTGATGTTAAATTTTTTTATCAAAATCGGCACAGTCAAACAAGACACGAGTCCCAAACACCAATGTTTCAACTTCATCATCTTTGGTAGTTCTGAGATTTGCATAAAACATACGAATGTGGTGCTCATAAACATGGGGAAAGGAGTAAGAGAAAATATTTGACCATCCTTAAAAGTAAAAAAAAATATTGAATATTACAGTAAAAATAGGAACTAACTTCAAAATCCACAATACGACCATGAGCATAGGAATTACCATGAATAGAGTGATAGATGTCAGAGTATGGTGTGCCCCAGAAATTCCTCCGATCATTGAAGGCAGAGTCACAGTCGAACTAAATTCTTTTGGATGGTTCACCATACTCACTGACGATGGCGGTACGCTTACCAGAAGATTTTTAAGATATGGAATTGGAAGAGTTGTGAAGAGATGATGACACAGAGCCATTAGAGTCTATATGAAGGGGAGAAGAGGGTTTTCCTTTGGTAGACTTAGTGCGAGTGCTTTGTCGGGTAGTTTTAAGAGAGGATTTGTTGATTTTGTCCATGGTGGAAGGTGATGGAGTTTTGGGATAGAGAATGAGAATGGAGAGAGGAGAGAGAGAGTTAGAGATTACGAAGAGTGTGGAAGTGGAAAAGGTTAGTTCGAAGGGAAAAGGTTTATGGGGAAGAGAGATAGGTGAAGTGGCAGGGGTGATGATGGGATGTGAGCAGTCAAATCAATTTTAATGTGAAGAGGAGAGGCATGTAAGGTAAGAGTGGGATAATCATGGGAGATATTTTGAAATAAGCGAGTAATTAATATTACACTACTACACATAAGGAAACACATGGGTTAAACAGGTTGGGCAATAATACCTAGTGATTTTCTAAGCATGCAAAATCTTTCCTCCAATAAGAGTTTTATAAATATGTCAGCTAATTGATTATCAGTACAAACAAAATGCAGTTCAATAGCTCCCCTAAGTACATAATCTCTAATAAAATGATGCTTGATATCTATATATTTTTCTCTAGAATGATGCATAAATTTTTTTGTTAGACAGATAGCACTAAAGTTGTCACAAAAAATTTTAACAGATTTAAATAGCAAATCATAATGACTTAATTGATGGGCCATCCATAGCAATTGAGCACAACATCGTCCAATAGTAATATATTCAACTCCAGTGTTAGATAATGATACACTTCCTTATTTCTTACTGTTTCAAGAAATTAAAGATTGGCCAAGTTGTTAACATGTACAACTAGTACTCTTATAATCATCTTTATCGCCTACAAAATTAGCATAAAAAATCTTCTAGTTTGAAGGAGTCAGTTTTAGGATATCATAATCCATGAGAGATTGTGCCAATTAAATATCGAATGATTCTTTTGACAGAACTAAGGTGGGATTCCATAGGAGCTGACTGATACCTGACACATCTGCATAAACTGAACATAATGTCTGGTCGACTAGCAGTAAGATGGAGTAATGATCCAATCATTCCCCTATACTTAGTTTCATCAACAGGTTTTCCTTCATCATATTTGTGTATTGAACATGTTGAACTCACCGGAGTCCCCATTTCTTTTGCATCACTCATACAAAACTTTTGAATGAGTTATTTGGTGTATTTGCTTTGACAAATGAATATTTTTTTTTTCAGATTGTTGAATTTGTAGCCCCAGAAGAATATTAATTCACCCATCATACTCATATAAAATTCACTTTGTATGAGATTAGAGAAATCCTTACACATAGAAGGGTTAGTACTTCCAAAAATAATATCATCAACATAAATTTGAATAATGAGATTTCCAAAAGAGGTTCTTTTAATAAATAGTGTAGAGTCAATTTTGCCTCTTGAAAAACCATGTTCAACTAGAAAAGCACTTATCCTATCATACTAAGCCTTTGGGGCTTGTTTAAGGCCATATAGAGCTTTAGATAGGTTGAACACATGATAAGGAAAATTTGAATTTTCAAAACCAGGTGGCTTTTTAACAAATACTTCTTCATCAATGAAACTATTTAAAAAAGCACTTTTAACGTCTATTTGAAACAATTTAAAGCCTTTAGAAATAGCATAAGTAAGTAACATTCGAATTGATTCTAACTGGGTGACTGGTGCAAATGCTTCATCGTAGTCGACTCCTTCTTGTTGTGAGTAACCTTGAGTGACCAATCGATCCTTATTTCTTATTACTTCACCAACTTCATTCAACTTATTTCGAAATACCCATTTGGTTCTCACAACTGAAGTATTTTTAGGTCTCGGTACTAGACTCTATATTTTATTTTTCTCAAATTGGTCTAGTTCTTCTTTAATGTCATTTACCTAGTGATCATCCTTCAGAGGTTCATCAACTTTTTTTTGGCTCTAGTTGTGATATTAGAGCCAAGTTTGCATTATTTCTGGTTGAAGACCTGGTTTTCATTTTCTCATTTATATTTCCTATTACAAACTTTTTTGGATAGTTAGGTTCGCCTCCCCATTCATTTAGGACAATACCTATTGTCAGGGTAGTTGACTTTTTAGGTACGATAGTTGACTCTGTGCTACGATTTTGATCAACAGTGGAAATGATTGTTGTTGTTGATAGTTGACTATCTTCATCCTCTGCAGGTTTATGTTTCTCAGCCAAGACATTAATATCATCAAATATTACATGAATAGATTCTTCAATAGTTAAAGTACGTATATTGAATACTCTGAAAGACCTACTATTAATTGAATAGCCAAGAAAAATACTTTCATCACTGCGTGGATCAAACTTACCAAGATTGTCCTTTCTATTGTTATAGACAAAACACTTACATCCAATTGAATGGAAGTAACTTATGTTAGGCCTCTTTCCTGTCCATACTTCATATGGAGTTTTCATCAAAATAGTTATGATTAGACACCTATTTAAAACATGGCATGTTGTGCTTACAGCCTCAACCAGAAGTGATGTGGCAGATTGTTTCCTATTATCATTGTTCTAGACATATCTTGTAATGTTCTGTGTATTCTTTCAACAACGCCATTTTTTTAGGAGAACGGGGTGAAGAGAAATTATGAGTATATCCTTGATAATTACATAATTCTTCAAAGGCCTTGTTATCAAATTCTCCTCCATGATCACTTCTAATTGAGGAAATGTAGTATCCCTTTTCACGATGTACTTTCTCATAGAAAAACTTTGAATTCTTTAAAGTATCATCTTTATGATCAAGAAATATAACTCATGTAAAACGAGAATAATCATCAATTATAACAAAAGCGTACCTTTTTCCTCCAATACTAGCAGTTCTGGTTGGACCAACTAGGTCCATGTGAATTAGCTCCAATGATTTTGAAGTAGACACAATATCTTTGGAATTGAAAGAGTTTGTAATTTGTTTACCTTTTTGGCCTGCATCACACAAGTGATCCTTTGAGTAGTTCAGCTTAGGCAGTCCTATAACTAGTTCATGCCTTTCTAATTTTTCTATCAGGCGTATGCTTGCATGTCCGAGTTTGTTACGCCAAATCCATAGATATTCTCCGATAGAAGCTAAGTAGATGTGTTCTTTATAACACTTAGCTGACTCAAGCACATAAACATTCATGTTTCTGCTTCTAGGTAGAATAGATCTTCAATGACATCCTGATTTGTTGAATCTAACTTCCAGATGATCGGAATCACATAGTTGACTTATGCTTAGTAGGTTATATTTGATACCCTTAACCAAATAAACATTAGTAATAACACAGAAATCATTAAAGACAATAGTTCCTAATCCAATTACGTTTCCAGTGGAGTTGTCTCCTAAGGTTACCAGTCCTCCAAATCCTCGATTGTTTTGAATAGGCTCTTATTTCTTGTCATGTGACTTGAACACACACCATCTAAATACCATTTACCTCTTTATTTCTCCTTGTGGTGTTCCTGCAAAACAAGATGATTATTTTCTTTTAGGTACCCAATTTTTCTTGGGTCCTCGAGGGTTAGTTCTAACATAGTTATTATTAGTTTTTTGTTTCCATGTCCAACTAGGAGTGGTTTTGTAACGAAATCTGCAGTTATAAAATTTATGACCAATTTTTCCACAACAAAAATATGATTGAGAAAAGTGTTCTTGGGTGATATGCTAATTAGTCGACTTGCAAAGGTAGTTTTGATTAATATACTTCCTACCAGTTGACTTAGTCCATTGAGTCGAATGGTCTGTCTTAAAATAGGTAATAGACTTATCAGTTGAGTAGCTAGAAGCTGACTTGTCACTCATAGGCTTTTTTCCAGTTGACTTGTTGTGATAAGTCGACTGATTTGACCTTATAGAACTATGACTGGTAGATTTTCGTAAACTATTTAGTTGTAGTCACAAATCATCAACTTCTTCTTGAAGAAAATATTTTTCGATTTCACAAACTTCTAGGTTAAGTTCCCAGTCTTTCTTTTTCTTTTACCAATTTTCTATATGCATCAAAAACATTATTTAGATCCTCAAGAGTTTGATCAAGAAACTCTTGAGTTTCATGACACTTAGAACAAGAGAAGGGTCTTACCTCGTTGGTTTCACCAATTGCCACAAAGCATATGTTTTTCGTTTCTTCATTCTCATCTTCTGAGATTTTATCCTCGCTCCAACTACTGAATCCTCTTTGTTTTTGTTGTCCTCGAAATGATTTCTTTTACTATGGACACTCTAAGGCTATGTGACCATATTTTTCACATTCATAGCATTTTCCATCATTCCTAGGTTGATCACTTTGAGATTTGTATTTTCTAAAGTTGGAAGAGTTTCCTTTGTTGTTTCTAGATCTTCTCATGGCTTCAACTACAGATCTAGTTATCAATTCAACTTCCTCTTCTCTAATGTAATCATCAAATTCCTCAACTTAAGATTTGAATGCTACAACCTTCTTCTTGCTTTCATCTTATTCGGGATTATTCAGATAGGTCTTTTCAAAAGTAATCATGTATTCTCTTACTTCATCATATGTGAGTGTCTTGGGATTTATAATCTCAAGAGAAACAACTTTAACATACCACTTTGGAGGAAGGCATCTTAGTATCTTTCTTATGTTATCCACATATGTGAAGACTTTCCCTAATTCCTTGAGTTCTCCTAGGATCTTGTTAAATATAGCAAACATGACTTCTACTGTTTCTCCATCTTTAATTTTGAATGTTTCATATTCATAGACAAGGAGACTAACAATAATTTCCTTTCCTTTATGTGTTCCATCATATGTGACTTCAAGTTTGTCCCATATTTCCTTAGCAGTTTCACAAGTGGAGATCTTTTCATATTCTTCTCCACTGATTGCGTTGTATAGAAGATTCCTTGCCTTTGAGTTTATTTGTATAACCTCAATTTGTGCATAAGTTTAGTCGGCTAAAGAAGCCAACTCATCAGTTGATGCAACGTCATCCTTCTTATTATCATCAGTCATTATTTTAGGCATAGGAAAATCTCCAACTTGATTACCCTCCAGATCATAACATCATATAATTTGATGTAAGTTTCCATTCTTACTTTTCAATGAGAAAAATGCTTTCCATTGAAATAGGGTGGTCTAGTTTGGGAAGTGCCTTCTTGAAATAGTTCTCCAGCAGTAATGTGATTAGACATGATCTTTTTCTCACTTGTTGTTGAACAAATAAAATGTGAAACTTCACTCTGATACCGATTGAAAGTGCAAGGGGGGGGGTGAATTTTATTTTTTCGTTATACTAGTCGACTACCATAAGGTGCTAGTCGACTCCTAACAGATATAGTGCAGAATTTAAGTACCGAAGATAAATGACACAAGATATTTTTATACTGGTTCAGAATCAATGTGAATTCTAATCCAGTCCCCTTGGGTTACAATGGTGTTCTCTGCAGCTCTTTTAAGGTTTGGTTTGGTAAAAGGATTGTTTGAATGAAGTTTTTAAGTTTACACTCAAACACTCCTGATCTTTTTGATACAATGCCTCACTAACTATACTCCATCTCTTCTCACTTTTTTTATACACCATTAATTACTCAGCCATTACAATGCTTAATAAAAGTAAGACATAGAGCTTGAGAAGTTGAGAAGAAAGTATGACTTTACTTCGTTTGTGGAGTCTTCTTTAAGTAGTAGAGACGTAATCGTTTGACCCCTTTGGTAGAGATGGCAACCCAAGATAATTGATCCTTGGAAAGAGAAATTCATGATCCTATTTCAAAGAATAATGTTAGAGCTCGATATTCCACGATGTCCTTCCTTGCTTGAGAATATCTTGCTTTTCGACTGGAATATCTTCTAGTCATGTTGGTTCAACCTTCCTTTGATGTTTGCTCGCCGATACTCAATCAATTAATATGTTCATCCTTGATTGATTAAACCTTCCTTTGATGTTTGCTCGCTGGTAGTCAAACAAATAATGTGTCTATCCTTGATTTGATTCTTGGTACAAGCTTCTATAAATACATAGATTTACATATCCGTGTATTATTATCTCCTTAGTCTTTGTGGCTGGGCTTGGCTTTGATGGCTTGACTTGTGACCTTGACTGTTGGGCTGACTGCATAGTCAGCTACATGAGCTTGATGGTAGTCCATTTTTTTTCTTGAGCATCTTTGAGTATTTTCTGCATATAATTATAGGTCATCATTAAAATCTTGACACTAACGCTAAGTTAAAACAACTAAAGCCTTTTCCTTAGGCCTCCAATTATTAAAGGCCTCCAAAAATAGAAATTAACTACTATATTATTATATTTGATAATCTGTAATTTATATACTCCCTCTGTTTTAAAATGTTTGTCTTACTTTTCTTTTTAGTTTGTTTAAAAAATAATGACTCTTTCCTTTTATGACAACTCTTTCATTCCAGCTTTCCACATGACATGTTTAAGATAACAAAATAAAAAGTCATTTTTGTACATTCAACACATCTTTAATTTAAGATCACAAGATTCAAAAGTCTTCTCTACTTTCTTCAACTTTGTATCAAGTCAAAACCAGACAATCTTTTTGAAATGAAGGAAGTATTTGTTATTAATAAAGGATTCTAAATATTTAATAATTTTTAATTGAGTTGAGGTTATACGGTTGAACGTGTAAATAACGATAAATTTTCTCTCTCATTAAATTAAATAGTTACTTTCTCAACAATTCTAAAATCAGTTCTTCACGTATTCTTATTTTTCACGTGTTTGGCAATTTTCACTTTCCAATTTTGATTTAGTTCCTCTGAATTAGTTATTTCTTTTTGTCAACATTGGATTGATTCATAAATAAGAAAATAAGTTATTTTATGTCTCATATTTGTAATTACTAAGGATCCCCAGCATAAGTGGCACAATGTTCGGAATTTGGTGAATCAAAGGCCCACACATATGTTGTTTTACATTTAAATGCGATGCTTTTGTATATGAGAGAGTTTGAAAACGTGTCTTAAGCCTAAGCCACACATCACAGTTTGCGTTCTTGCCACTAGATCGAGGTCATGTGGGCTTCTTTCGTATCCCATTACTCCCTCCGGATAAAAAAGAGTGTCCACATGGCTATTTTCACACCTCTTAAGAAAAAATACTAACTCTTAGATAAAAATAGATAATTTGACTAAAATATCCCTAATTAAATTGCTGTTGGGATTTGATCACCTAACAATTAATTAGTGAAAAACTGAAAAAGTAAGGTAAATGCATTCTTGATTTGGTAAATGGACACTCTTTTTTACTTAAAAAATAAAGACTAAATGAACACTCTTTTTGATCCGGAAGGAATATTATATGAATTTTATATAAAAAAAATTTAAGATCTTTTAATATATTTTGGCTTTAGGCCACCAAATTTGTTGGGCCACTCCTGCCTATGTATGTATAATCGTATCTGCATCTTTCTTACACTACCTTAATGACTAAGAGCTATTTCGTGGCAGAGTACTTACCACCCCTTCTGAGTGGAGAAAATTAATTGCTGGTGGAATCTTGCAAGAGGGCCAATAAATATATAGATTCCCACATGCTTGGGGAGATGTAATGAACAAAAGGGTGATAGGGATACGTTAGAACGTCATTCCTTAACAAGTGAATTTAATTCGAGAAAAAGAAACATATGATGCAAATTTGCACGAAAAAGGGTAGGGGACCAGCAAATGACGAAAATCAAAGTTGATCCTTTCCTTCAGGAATATAGACTACTGCAGTTTCTGAGAATTCTCTTTCCCAGTGCTTTGGGAACATTTAGTTTTCCTGTGCTGGTGCTTCTCCCTCTCTTCAATATGCTCAACTTGCTTAGTCCACAACCTTCGTCATTTCAATTGCTAATAAGGGTCTACTGATTAATGGCACAATACTTCGGTATCCCCTATATTGTACATGTTTTATTTGTTGCATATAAAAACTTTGTATAATCTTAATTATTTTGTGAACGTAGCATTTCGATATTGTAAACCTCTAGCAAATCTCACCTAACGTAGCAAAAACTTTGTATAATCTTAATTACCTACAACGTGAATATTTTTGTACCTGTGATATTTATTTTAAGGGCAAAGGTATAAATATATTCTTCAACTTTGTGATTTAGAGCAGATATGTCATTCGCTATAAAAGTAATGCATATATAGCCCCGTTGTTACATAAATTGTGGAAATATTCCCATGCCATTACACAAATGGCGCAAATATATCCTTTTCGCTGACATATTTTTTTTAAAAATCATTTAGCTTATTTCTTTTAAATAAAAAATGTCACATGACTTAAAAAAACCAGTCTACCTATTTCTTTTGTAGATATTTTTCTAAAGCCACATAATAATTTTTTTCTCTGGTGGGTTGTGTCAGGTATATTTTTAAAATATCATTTAACTTATTTTTCTAAAGCCACGTGGTAATTTTCTTTTCATGATGGGTTGGGTCTGATTCGTTTAAAAAAATGGAAAGTCTTATTCTTGTTAAAGCCTTTTTTAAGAAGCCACGTGGCATATTTTTAATTAAAAAATAAGTTAAATAATTTTTAAAAAATATTTCGTCGGCAAATATATTTGCACAATTTGTGTAATGTCAGAGATATATATGTACCACTTTGTTAATGGGAGGTATATCTGCTCTATATGGTAAGGTTGAGGGGTATTTTTGTACCTTTTTCCTTATTTTAAAAAAATAAAATATATTTATATCTTTTAAACGTTGTCAACTTTTTGGGTCATTTTTTAGACCAAATTAGTAAAAAGAAACTTGGTGAATTAACTCCATTATTTTAACTGAATTCTTTTATTTGGCTAAAAGTAAAGATGTTTCAGTCAAACATTTTTCATATTTGGCCCCAAAAAGGAAGAAATACACAATTGGAATAAGTTATCGTTGCATAGATGTTTCTTCGTCAGGCTTAAACCAAGGAATACAAATTAATGATCTCATTTGGCAGTACCTAGAATGTATCTTAATGTAATATGCTGGAGAAGATAGCATGTTGACATAATCTTCTAGTAAACGAAATCTAATTAAGACATGTCTATCATCAATTAGACCAACTATGCAAGTACCTTTCATTCCACACTGTGCTGGGATGGTTGTTCTTAATTCTTTAATATCAATATTATCATATGAGTACTTTCCCAATAATGCATATTGTAAATCCTCCGTTATGATTAATTGTTTAACTTCATTTGAATCCTATTCAACATGTCCGTGAATATCACCTGTTTTATTGGTACTGTTGGCATGTTTTGTATTTGATTTCCTGGATTTGGCTTTAATAAATTGGCATATTTCATCCCCTTATGATTTGTATGCTGTTGCATATTGTTAGGGATAGGCATATTAGTATGGTTAGTGGAGGTAGAGGTTTCATTTATGGTAGGATTAGGCATAGTGGATATGTTTGTAGTATCAGTAGTTTGTAGGTGGGGTTGGACAACCATCAGTGGAGGCTGTCCACCAATAGGGTTGGCCATGCCGGTTGGTGTATCAAAGGTTGGTGGCTAGTGTTTTGAGGTTTTTTCTAGAGAGCAGATATGGCACTATGAGTTTTTGGTTATGTCTTTTGGTTTAACTAATGCACTAGTGGATTTTATGGATATAATGAATCGGGTATTCAAGCTATTTTTGGACATCTTTATGATAGTATTTATTGATGACATCCTGGTGTATTCCTAATCAGAAGCAGAGCACACGAATCATTTGCGAGCGGTATTACAGATGCTCTGAGATCACAAATTGTATACTATGTTCTCTAAATGTGAGTTCTCGTTGAACGCGGTGGCTTTTCTAGGTCATATAGTATCGGATGAAGGTATCAAAGTTGATAGTTAGAAGATTAAGGTGCTAAAGAATTGGCCGAGGCCCACAACTCCTACGGAGGTGCGTAGTTTCTTAGTCTTGGTAGGTTACTATCAGAGTTTCGTAGAGAATTTCTCTTCCATTTCTACATCACTGACAAAGTTTACACATAAGGAAACTATGTTTCAATGGTCAGATACTTGCGATAAGAGTTTCCAGGAGTTGAAGAGTAGGTTAACATCAGCACTTGTTCTAGCATTTACTGAGGGATCGAAGGGATATGTTGTGTACTATGATGCTTCCAGTGTAGGATTGGACTATGTTCTAATGCACCATGGCAAAGTCATTGTTTATGCATTGAAGCAACTAAAGAACCGAATTATCCGACTCATGATCTGGAGTTGGCGGCAGTTGTATTTGCCCTGAAGATATGGCGTCACTATCTGTATGGAGTTCACGTGGATATATTTACAGATCATAAGAGTTTGCAATATATATTAAGGTAGAAAGAATTGAATTTGAGGTAGTGAAAGTGGCTTGATCTACTAAAAGACTATGATGTGGATATCCTGTAATACCCGAGCAAGGCAAACGTTGTAGGCGACGCATTAAGTCGGAAGTATATGGGCAGCCTAAAGCATGTGGGAGTTGAAAATCTAGAAATGACCAAGGATTTGTGTCGATTATCTAGTTTCATATATGATTGATTGACGCAGGTAACAGGGGTGCCATAGTTCAGAATGGCAGTGAATCCTCCTGAGTGGCAGAAGCAAGGGCATGACAATTTGAAGATCCAGCCTTGGTAAGAAGTAAAGAAGGAATTCCCTTTCAAAGGAAGAAGTTGTTCGAATTATCAGAAGATGGAGTTCTTAGGTATAAGGGTCGGTTGTGTATGCCCGACATTGCAGGACATAGAGGGAAGATTATGGTAGAGATTTACCAGTCTAGGTATTCTATTCATCCCGGTACCACTAAGATGTATCATGACGTTCAACAACTATATTGGTGGAACAATATGAAGAAGAATATGGCAGAATTTACTGCTCAGTGTCCGAATTAACAACAAGTTAAGGTTGAGCATCAGAAACCTGGAAGATTGTTGTAGAATATAGAGATTCCGACATGGGAATGGGAAACGATCAACATAGATTTCATTACGGGACTACTTAATTCTCGTCGGAAGTTCGATTCTATATGGGTTATTATGGATAGACTTATGAAGTTAGCTCACTTTCTACCTATCCGAACCACCTACTCAACTGAGTATTATTCTAGGCTTTATATTAACGAGATAGTCTGACTTCATGGAGTCCCTATGTCTATTATATCTGATAGAGGTGCTCAGTTTACATCAAACTTCTGGAGGTCCTTTCAGAAAGGTTTGGGTACTTAGATTAGACTTAGCATAGCTTTTCATCCCTAGATGGATGGGCAAGCCGAGCATACTATTTAAATGCTCGAAGATATATTGTGAGCTTGTGTTTTAGACTTCAAGGGAAGTTGGAAAGATCATCTACTGTTTATTGAGTTCGCCTACAATAACAACTACCATTCTAGTATTTAGATGGCGTCGTATGAAGCCTTATATAGATGGAAATATAGTTCTTATATTATCTTGTTTGATGTGGGTTAGACAATGTTATTGGGACCTGACTTGGTGCAACAAGTTGTAGAGAAATTGAAAATGATTCAGGAACAATTGTTGATAGCTTAGAGTCCATAAAAGTCCTATTCAGATAACCGACGTCGAGACATCGGACCATATCAAATTATTCAAAGAATAGGCCAGTACCCTATAAGCTTGAGTGAGTCTCCCTCGGAATTAGAAGCAATTCATCCAATGTTTCACATATCCATGCTTTGTAAATATCTGGGCGATCCATCCCGCATTACTACTATTAAATATGTTGGAGGACCTATCTTACGAGGAAACTCCAGTAGCTATCCTAGATCACCATGTTCGTAAGTGGTGAACCAAAGAAGTCACTGCGGTTAATGTAATCTGAAATAACAACATAGAAGAAATGACTTGGGAGGCCGAAGAGGACATGAGGTCTATATATCCTTATTTATTTAATACTTCAGGTTTATGTCGATACTCGTGTGATATGATTCTCTTATCCCTATTCTACCTATCTAGATTAACTCATATATCTTGTTTAGGTGATAATGTGGAGACATATATGGCAGGTGCAGCTCAGAGTACAACGAATGATATTTAAGGTGAGTTATGGCTAACCTTTTATGATTTTGTGTGGATAGACGGTCGTGAGGTCAATTGGATGTTATTATGCTATTTTGTATCCCTGTGTGGAATTGAGTATCTCTTTGGCTATTTTGAAAGTTTCGGATAGTACTATTTATAGGGGATTCTCTGCTAATATTTTATGATATCTTAAGCATTGGAGCAATATTCAACGTTCGATGATAAATGTTCTTAAGGGGGAAATGATGTTATGCCCCGTAATTTTGCGCTCGAATGAGAGTATAGTCAGCCGAATGGTGTCGTGAGAACTTGAAATCATTTTTAGGGTTCGTATGACGTATACATATGTTAAGGAATGGTTTCAGAAGGTTGGAAGGCAATAGGCCCAAAATGAAGTACACCTCGACGATGGTTGACGAAGTTTTGATGATATACTAAGCGTTTGGCATCGTGGATGTCATTCAGCCTCGCGGATTTGGCCGTAGATCTGGCCACGTTTCCAATATCTCATTGCCACCATATGCAGAAGACTATGTGGTAGCATATGGGTATATGTGCCGCATATGGTGCCTCATATTTGAGGCAATTTGGTTGGCTATTTAAGTCAAATTTCATTTCATAATTTTGACCCCTTGAGGTCTAGACATCTCCCAAACACCCTCAAAAGATCCTTCCGCCATTGAATAACATACCTACCTATATCTAAGGTGATTCCTCCTTCTAAGAATCAATAACACCTCGAGATCATCATTAGTTGGCTCGGCAAAGTCATAGACTTCTTTGAGATTGAATTGAAAGTTGTTGTGGAAGACTTCTTGGCTGGTTAAGGTAAGGTTTCATAACTTTTATATGTTCTTTAGCTTCTCTTAACTTATCTTGATTGGTTGGTGAAGATAACTTGTGAGTTATGAAAGTATGGTGGGTATGATCTTGGAGAAACACCTCTTCTAGTATGCAGTTTTGTCAACTTGTTATTTGGGGTTGTTGATTGAGATTGAGATCAAAATAGGTGTTGAATCATATTGGTCAGGTTGTGAAGTTGAGTAAGAGAGTTATGGAACAGGGTGGTGTTAATTTGAACAAGAATCCATGATAGGAAAACTCTATAACTTCATGTACACAAGTTGTTCGATGAATTGGTTAAGTGAAATCTTTTATGAAGTATGAGCTTGATATTGATACGAACCCCTCATATAATGTAAATAATCATCCATACCACATGCGAGGCTCCGCGGAACGTATCTAGCTTCATCTACAAGGTATGTAGGGCAACTTTCCTTCTTGGCATGACTTAACATAAGCGTTTCGGTGAATAAAGTTCCATCTTATGAAGTAGGATAATGATAAAACTTCTTGACAAATTGATCCTAATCCTTGTGAAATTCTAATCCATAGCATCTCTCGGATTCCATATGTTCTGAAATGGTTGTATTGAGATTCAAGATGTAGCGCCAATAACAATAGTCGGAGGGTAACGATGATAGGTCACTCTGTCTCTACTTGTTGATGTAAAGAAGGTCGTGAGCTTAAGTGTCCAACATGAGCCACGAGGTGGTTTTCTAGGAGTGTCAAAGATTGCCAATTGTCCTATGGTGATATATTTAATGTGGAATGGAGTGTGGAGTGGAGTTGAAGAAAAGACTTGAAGATCCAAGAAGTGCCATTAATTTTTTGGCTTTTATGTAGGTCTTGGCCGAGACCATCTTTTAGCTTGCTTTTAATTTCTAGCTTAATTACTAGTTTCCCTTTTAGCTTAATTACTAGGCCTTGTAATAAAATAGGATGTCTAAGCTGAGAACCATCTAGAAAGAGAAGCTTCCAACATCTCCCAATGAGGTAATTCATGAACTAGCTAGTTCATGCACCTATCTACATGGATGAAACAAAAGGTTGTCCTAGAGAACATGAAGGGTTGGTCGAGCATCTCCCCCATTCAGCCTAGATACATGGATGACACAAAAGGGTGGCCTATATAATATGAAGGGTTGGTCAATTATCTCCCCTATTCGGCCAAGATACATGTTTGTGTCTTTCTTGTTTCCTCTTCTAGAAGGACTAGAATTGGTATAAATAGGAGATGTAATGGGACATTGAAGTTTTATGAAATATATTTGAGTTTACTCAAACTTGCTAAGTTTTCAACTTTTGTGTTGTTATCTTAGTCGGACCTTTTATGGTCCAACCCTTGGTCCTTTTGTGGTCCAAACCCTGATCCTTTTGTGGGTCACCTCTTGGTCCTTTTGTGGTCCAAACCCTCGGTGTAAGTCTAGTTAGAACTTTTGTGATCTAACTATACCCAAGCCAAGGTTCTATCTGGTTACTTGTTACAAGAACATTGAAGGTCTTCTCGGCCTATATTACCTTACATGCACACGAATTTGTCTTTCAATTTTGTGCCCCATCCTTATCCAAACTGCCTAATTCCTTTCACCCCAATACACTCAAACACTTCCCCAACTCACACCCAAAATTTCGTCAATCGACTCCTCCACAAACACCCGAAACCCACAACCAATTCCCCACCATCCCGATCGCACCCATATTCTGCAAACCTTACTATCCCGACTAGTTTCTGCCACCTTACAACCACCCAATAACCAACATAACCTACAACGTGTCTAGTTCAACCCCTCTAAATGCCTTATCCCAACACCCTCCAAATTCACCCGCACACTCCCCACCAAACACACACTGCTCGAAAACCCGCCAACCTCTATTTGACTCCCATTTTGGTATTCACCAGGTCCCAATCCAACTCCGACCCACCTAACCATACAATCCCCTACTTATATACATCACTTGTGATGTCCATTCAAGTTTGTATTGTATTTCACTTATCTATATTTATATATTCTCTTACTGATCTGTGTTATAGTCGGTCGGGTACGACACTTATATGTGCACATCACCATAGTTAGTTTGATATTATCGAGTCCTATTAAGGACGGGTAGGACTGAGTCCTCTTCAAGGCCGGGTACGATATGATACGACATGATTTGCCCCACAGATCGGATGATACTATATTATATAGCCCCATTGAGTGAGTTGGTTTTTTAAGACATGCATATATATCCATGATTATGACAGCGTATGCCCTCAGAGGCATGTTATGAGTTTTAGGGTGACTTCTGTACCCATATCTCTTATATTACATCATTGATTACTTATATTATCTACCTTACATATTGAGTATATTTTTCATACTGATGCCCCCTTTTTGGGGCACTGTATTCATGCCCGTAGGTACTGATAGGCAAGGCAACACTCCTACTCAGTAGGTTTCATGTTTCAGCTATGATTGTCGCACTCCCCTCTCTCGGAGTTGCTATACAGGAGTGACTAGGTATTGTTGTACATATTCCTAACATATTGGGTATGGCGGGGCCCTATACCAACTGGTTGATGTATTCTAACACTCTTAGAGGCTTTTGGACATGTGTACCATGTGTATATGTATGTTATGGCTTTGTTGGCCCTTTTTGTTAGTGGTAATACTCTTTTGGTGGCCTTGTCGGCCTTAGTTATCTATATATATTGTGTTGGAACTCTATATCTCAGGAACAAATATGTACGAAATAGAAAGATTCCAACCTCCCAAGTAAAGAATTGTTGTCATAATTTTTTGTCTTATTATGGTTATATGGAGGCCTTGTCGGCCCAGGTTTCATATCACATGCCTCAGGTACTACAGTTGGTTCGCTCAGGCCTTCGAGTGCTGGGTGGCGCCCCCCCTTAGGTTGGGGTGTGCCAAAAGGGACTTAACACACCACTGCAGTTGGGTAGTTACATAGCCCAAGAGAGCTGCTTGTTGATGATATTTCCCCACAGAGAGGTTTGATATTATACTTTATGGCCCCATAGAGTGTCTAGACTTTACCTACGTGTATATATTCATGATTATGACAGTTGTATGTCATCAGAGGCTTTTCCAAGTTTCAGGATGACTTATGTACCATTCTCTTGTATTACATTCCTTATTTATATGTTTTACCTACCTTACATATTCAGTACATCTTTAGTACTGACGTCCCCTTCTAGGGTGTTGTGTTTCATGCTCACAGGTATAGATAGATAGACCGACTTACGTCCACAATAGGGTATCTGCTTCCAACTGTTGGTTGTCACACTTCTTCTCTCCATAGTTTCTATATAGAGTCGGTATGCGCTATTGCATATGTATATGGTTATTTTGGGTATGTCGAGGCCCTATCCTAACTTGATGAGACATGATAATACTCGTAGTGCATATGTTTAGAGTGTCCTTGTCGGTCCTTGTCGGTCCTTGTCAGATGTTGATACACTTGTGATATGCTTGTTGGCCTCAATTTATGTGTATGTATTTATGTAGTGTTGGGGCATTTCTTCGTGCAGGTTATTGCTGCTTTCTGTTTTATTATTGTCATTTAGAGGCTTTGTCCGCCCAGATTTTGTGTTAAATGATTCAGGTATTACAGTTGGTACACTCTGTCCTTAGGGTGCCAGTGCTAGACATACTCTCCAAGGTTTGGCTGTGACAAACTTGGTATCAGAGCAGGTTTGTCATAGGAATTACAAGACATGTCTAGTAAAGTCTTATTTATGGGTGTTTTGTGCACCACTTATAATTATGAGGCTACGGGACTTTTAGGATTGTTACTTTTCTTCATGATCTGGATCGTGTGATAGATCCTAGTCATAAGTGTTCAATTTCTAATCCTAATCATTTTTATACTTTCAGCGATGCCTGCTACTACTAGACGACAGTAGGCTATTCGGAGGTTAGATATGGATGCGGGAGAGGGTTCCAGTTAGGTACCTCCCGCCAACATGAGGCAGTAGGAGCATCAGGATGAGGCTATATCTCAAGCCTCCAGGACTCCACACCCACCACTTCCAGAGGATCCTAAAGGAGCTAATATATACCAAGTTCCTCCCCAGGTTGCTCATGATCATGATATAGATATGCAAAGTGTTGTTCATCTATTGACTTGACTAGTGGCCTCTCAAGCCCAACATCATACCCTGGTCCGTCTAATAGAGTGGTTAGTGCGATATTTTGGGATTTAATTAACCTGGACCCTCCGTTATTCACAGGATCAGACTCGAGCGTGGACCATACTTGGTTAATAAGTGCACTACGACTTCTCTAAATCTGAATATGGATTTTTCCTGCATTTAGGCCTATGCAAAGAATTTGGAGGACCATAAGAGGCAACAACTGGCTGATCGAGAGCATGATAGGGGCCAATAAGAGAGCCAAGTCCACAGGTGATACGGGAGAGTTTCAAGGTGGGTTTAAGCCATCATTTCCTAGGCGTCTATCTTATCCAGTAGCCAGTTCAACACCACAGTTTCATAATCAACGTCGTGATTGGACCACTTATTCTAGTCAGGGTCAGAGTTCACAAGTATCAGGCCCATTGTATAGAGGAGACTCCAGCCAGATGAGACTTCCAGTTATGTATTGTGGTTGATGTGATAGAGCTTATTTTTGGCGATACCGTCAAGGTTTGGATGTATGTTATTCTTGCGGTCAGCCCGGTCATATTATGCGGAACTATCCGATGAGAGGTGGAGGTGGTATGGCGCAGCCGACAGGATCTATATTTTCTTCTTCATAATTGGTGCGCCCTCTTGGGCAAGGCTCGCATACATCGGCTGGTAGAGGTAGGGGTAGAGGTGGAGCATCTAGCTCAAGATGTTAGCAGAACTGCATCTATGTATTGTCAAGTCGACAAGATCTGGAGTCGTCTCCTAATATAGTTACAGGTATGCTATTCATCTTTTCCCTTGATATGTATGCACTAATAGATCCAAGCTCTACTCTGTCATATATTACTCTTTTTTGTTGCTAGTAAGTAGAGAACCTGAATTATCGCATAGGTCGTTTGATGTGTCTATGCCCATTAGTGAATCTGTGATTGTTAAGTGGGTGTATCTGGGTGGTGATGTGATGTTTTATAATCGTCATACTTTATCCGTCCAAAATGGATTGAAAATGGTTGAATTTGATATTATTATGGGTATGGATTTGTTGGATTCTTATTATGCTAACGTGGATTGCTGGACAAAAGTTGTTCGCTTTAATTTTCTAGGCGAGCCCATTATTGAATGGAAAGGAAATGCTTTAGCACCTAAGGGGATGTTTATTCCTACCTTAAGGCATGTAAGATGATTTCAAAAGGATACATATACCATCTATTTCGAGTGCAATGTTTCTATCTATCAAGCTTATCTAATAAATATCTTATTTAGGTAATGTTATTGAGACAAATGTGGCAGATGCAATTTAGGGTTTCGATATTTTAGGTGAGTTATGGTTAACCCTTTTGATGTCTGAGTAGATGGATGGTCATGTGAGGCAAGTATTATAGTATTTTGGCTATCTGTGGCATTGGTTTTTTATTTTGGACTGCTTGACAGGTTTTGGATAGCCTTGCTTATAGAGGAAACTCTACTGAAATTTCCAAAAAATCCATAAGAGTTAGGATTCCAAGGATATATTACCCCCACATTCGAGTACTAATGTTTCTAAGGAGGGAAAGATATTACAACTTGTAGTTTCACGTCTAGTCATGCTATCGATTAACACTGGTATTTTGAGAAGATGTGACACCTTACGAAAGGATAATAAGGGTTTAAAACTTGTTTATAGAAGTATCGGGATGTATAAAAGTTAAATGAATCGAAAAGAATATGTACGTATATAGACTTTGACTATCGCGAGGTGTACTAGAAGGGCAAAGCGATCACTGAGGCTTTATTTGATAGCACTCCGGTTCTACAATGAGGTAGGCTACGTTTAGCTTTTCGAGACTCCGATAGAAGTATATAGTAGTTATAAATGTTGAGGGGTATTGGGCGTGTTTCGGGATCCCACTCAAATGGTTAACATTTGAGTGGGTACCGATATTGAACTGTGATGATGAGTTATTTAGGGGATCAACCTTATGTTAATTCCGACTGATGTTATTTCATATTGTCACCATTATGTGATATCCTGATTGTACTAGGATTATTGTTGATGAACTACTTTGATATGAAATCCTATGTATTTGATGATACGTGTGTTATTGAACTTTTAAAAGCATGTGATATTTCATGTCCTTACATGGTTGCATCGCATTATATCATGATATCTTGCCTTATATTGTCATTTGCATTCATATACTCATGGTTCTGTGGTATTGATATGAGAGTGGTCTGGATATGTTGTGGGTACAAGAGGCCGGAAAGGTAAGAATACTTATGAGATTATTGCAACATTGAGATGATGATATTACGAATGACTTGGGTTATACACCGCAATGGATATTGATACGCGGGTAACGGAGGTGCATTCCTGCAACATTATTGAGACTCGACAAATGAGTCATGGGCTCTAGTTAGATTTGTGTGTGGAATTCCCGCTGGCTAGGAGCGGTATATTGACTTTGCGGGTCCCTCATGGGTGTACGGATCATAATAAAACCTTGACATACTATATATCAGGTTGAGAAAGGAACCTTGCATATGCATTACATTCATATCATACATACATCTATACAATGCTTAATTATAGTTTGGTAATTTGAGATTGACTCTGTGTATACTTGGAAATAATGATTATGCTAGTCTCTACGAACACTTGGATAAATGGTTGAGGTTGTTGAATTGAATTGGTTATCGTGTGTGGCTTACTTCCTCGTGTATGGGTTTTGGTGTGTAATAATTAGAAGTCTATGTGTTTGATGTCAACTACTACTGCGGTCAGAAATGTAAATTATGTCATGATTATTGTCTAGGTCCAGAGAATTATGGGCATTTCTGTGTTGTCTGGTAATTGGTTGTGTGACTGGGTAAGTCTAGTAAGAAACCTGTGTTTAGTGGCACTAGTGGAAAGGTAGCTATGGAACAATCTATGTGTGTCAGATCATAACTGTATAAAGACTTTACTAAGTGTAAATGTTAAGGTTAATAATGGAGTCATCATGCTTAGCTCATGTGTAACACTCTTGGAAGCATTCTAAAATGGTTGTTGTGATGTATGTTTGACTTGTTTATTTAATGTGACAAGTTAGGTAAGTGGGGTTAAGCTTGAGTATGACTTGAACAAGAGAGTACTAGTCGGTGGGTACTATGATAGTAAGGTCCCTGTATATGTGAATCGATTGATGCTAATTGACTGTGATTGGAACCTTATGTGAGCATTGTGACTTGATGAATCAGTGAATTGATATGTGTATAACGTGACTTATATGAGCTACTGAACTGTCAAGAATAGACTTATATGGTGTCAACTTGATATTTATCTCTATTACGCATCTTTTGTCGTTGTCGGCATTTGATGTCTACGAGAGCATGTTGTGTACTCATGCTACACTTGTTGCATCTTTTATGATGCAGATACAGGTCCCTCTACTAGTTCTAGAGCCCGAGTATGAGTCTGGAGGGTGGATTTTGGCATTCCAGGGTGAGGATGCTTCTTCCGGCATGCCTTGAATGCTTATTCTCTTTCTATGTCTTTATATGTGGGTTTGGGAGACGTAGTGATGTAAGTACGGAGGGGTGAGTGAGGTTAAAAGAGGCTAAGTTCGGCAAAGAACAAGTTGACGCGAAAAAGGGTTTGAAAGAGAGGGTTCTCGGCTTAGCCGGTAATGGGGAATTTGGTGGCTGTTTCGGGTGGATTCAGCGGGATTGGTTTTATGTGCTTTGTGGAATTGTTACGGATGTGTTTAGGGTTGTATTAATGGTCGGGGTTCAGTGGTTTGATAGTGGAAAGGCCACGGAATAGACCTGAAATAGTGAGGTCCTCGGTTGGGGTATTACAGCCGGGCAGTGTGGTGTTGGTGGCTGTTTAGGGTAGTTATATGTGGAATTGGGTCAAGGACTTTTATGGGGAAGTTCTAGACAGATTGAGGGTGATCTTGGTGATTGGGGTTTGATGGTATTAAGGCAACGGAACAGAACTGAAACAATAAGGTTTCGGTAAAGTGTATTATGCTGATAGTTTGTTGTTGTCAGGTTTGGACGAGTAGTTGGGGATGTTTTCGTGGGTTGGCCTTTAGGGAGGATGTTTTATAAGTACTGTGGGATTTAGTGGTGGAAATGATGAAGTGGTTTGGACGAGGGATGGATACAGGATGCTAGGTGTAAACCCGAGTACGAACCAAGTGTTTGGACGGTCGATAAGTTAAGGATAATGACAAGGAGTTTTTAATGCCCAAGTCGACACCTTGATGGGGTGACCAATTTAACAAGGTCTAGTCCGAGGTTGCTAAGTGCCATGCTCGTGAACAAGCCAAGTGAGGAGGGTTTGAAAACCTTTTGATAGACCCTTGGTTTGGATTTGGTTGGACCACACAGTTCCAATGTCTACCTACGCCGAGGTGGTTCCTTAAGATTGTGTTTTGATTAGGTGACACAGTCCTAACCAAGACTTACGCCAAAGGGAAAACCTTAGCTTAGATTTAACTAGGTCACACAGTCCTAGCTTCAACTTATACCAAGGGGCTTGGCTTACACAAGAACCAAAGGTACTCCTGGAGCACCAACTAAGAATATCAATCCCGGATTGAAAGACTTAGCAAGGATGAGTAAACACTCAATTTTTATATTCAACAAACTTTGAATTTTACAATGGCCTAAGGCCTTTATTTATAGTACAAAATAGCTATTCTACAAAGCAAATGAAAATACACAAACTAACACCTAGTGTGAACGCATTTGGATTGACTTGGTGACCAAGGTGTTCAGCCACCTCTTCCTCTTCTCTAGGCCGAAAGTGAAGTCTTCTATGTAACAATATTCATGAACTTGACTCTTCCAACAACCCCATCTTCTCGAATGTGTTGAAAGCTTCCATTCTTGATGTTTGTGTGTTGAATCATTTTGGCCAACTCCTCCCTTGGATGACTTTGAAGTTTAACTTCATGAACTTGTTAGTTCATAAAGTCTCTCCTTGAAATCACCATCTTCTAGATGTCCCTTGTCATTGCCAACTTGTGGGGCAAGTCATCATTTGTCCCTGTCATGGTGTACTCTCAGCCTAGTAACCTTTGTGACTTATTAATTGTGTCCTAATGTTAGTTATTACATAGAACACTATGTCCTAAGATAATAACTAAGCTAGTAAATAAAGATAAGCTAAAATAATATACATGGTCTCGGCCAAGACCAACTAGAAGGCCGAACATACAAACTACTTAGATCTTCACACCACAACTCCAACTCCATTCCATTTTCCATGCCATGTTAGGAATCTAAGTGTGGAATGGAGGGCCATTGTTGGCACCCTTAGTCAGTCACTTCTCGTTCTTGGTTTAGATTTTAAGTCTGCGGGCTGATTTACATCACGTAGTTAGACATTTTGATTATGTTATTCAGTTTTGGTCTTTGTTGCCTTCATTCAGACTTGTATTCTGCATTAGTTCTCTTGTATAACAGACTAGATTTATGGGGTTTATTTATGTTTTGTTTATATTTCTGCATTTGCTTCATATTGTTTAGTTTATATGTGAAATGGTTCGCCTACCGGTGGGAATGTGTAGGTGCCACCACGATTCCCTAAAAGGAGGCATGATAGTGATAATAACAAATGGAATAATAGACGACTACAAATCCAGAATACTGAAGAAATTCACAGACTGGAATCCATACAACCTAGTGAGAACTTGGAGGTGTGGAAGATGGAAAACAATCAAGTTTCTAGGAGTTCTAGTTCTTCTTATGTTCATTAACTACTATAACTATTTTATCTGTTTTTCTACTAGTTTTTTGTTGTTTTTTTACTAACCATTTGGTTAGCAAACTAACCTTTCCCCTTTTCCCACTAAACTGACATTTTTACAATAACAAGACATGTCTATAAGCCTCTAAAAATAACAATTGTACTTTGGTCGGGACAAGGCCCCGATATACCCATAATGTCTGTACAACAAAACTCTGGACTTGAAACTCTGAATGAAGTGGAGAGTAACAACATATTGATGCTCGGTACACCTACTGATGGGGTATATCTCCCTGACTATCAGGACCGCAGGCATGAAATACTGCAAATAGGTATGTCAGTATGAAATAATGTACCAAGACTGAACAAAAATATGTAACAACATAAAGTACTGAGAGTCAATGATAATGTGACAATGTACTTACCTACTTTTGTCTCATCTCACACACTAATGCAATGCAATGCATATACAACTACCTGTCGCACATAGGGTTCGGTATGTGTATGACTACCAGACCACGTGTAGGGCTCGGTAATTTTTTTGCCCTACCATGTAGGCTCGGTAAGTGTCTACCCATCAATATAGGCTAGGTAAGTGTTTGCTCGGCTATGTAGACTCGGTTAGTGTCTGCCCAGCCATGTAGGCTTTGGAAGTGTCTACCCGGCCATGTAAGCTTGCCAAGTGTTTGCCCATCCATGTAGGCTCGGTAAGTGTCTACTCAGCTATGTAGGCTCAATAAGTGACAACCCAATCGTGTGCGGATCGGTAATGCAGATATGCTATATAACTGTAACCATATGAATGTACTGATGTAAAAAAGACCGTGAGCTCTAAGATCCAATTTGGTCCTCAAGGTAATATGCTCGGAGTTCCAAAGATTATCAGTCGACCTATGGTAACATGCCTAATGTGGCATGGGGAATGGAGTGGAGTTATAGTTGTCACGTGTTGATCCGAGAAGTATGTTTATTTTTTGGCTTTGTATGTAGGTCTTAGGCAAGGCCATTTTCTTTCTTTTATCTTTATTTCCTAGCTTAGCTTTGAGCTCTCCTTAGGACACAATCAATAAGCCATGTAATAAGGAATGATGACTAGGCCATGTAATAAGGTGACAAGGCCGAGAGTTTCTTCCCACAAGATTATTAGGCCGAGAAGAGTGTAAGAAGGACAAGGTGGCATGGACAAGAATGATCTAGAAGATGAGGCTTCCAAGAAGAAAATTCAAGAACCAACTTGTTCATGTATTTGGATACATGGAGGACACCAAGAAGATGAAAGGTTGGTCGAAATATTCTCCCATTCCCATTCGGCCAAGGCACATATGCAAGGAATGGAAGCTTCCACACATATTCCAAGAAGATGAGATTTTTTAGGAGCCAAGTTTATGCATTCTTCTACATGGGAACTACAAAGGGGTGTGAAAGGGATTGGGTTCATCCTTGTCCCCAAGTAAAACCGAAACCTTTCCCAATGATGGAGTTGAGACCGAGAACTTCCTTGTTCCCAAAGCAAGCCGAGACCCTTCCCAGTTGTCCATACTTGGCTGAGAGGTTCAAGTAGTTTTTGTCTCTTTAATTTGTCTTTTGAAAGGTCTATGTATTACTATAAATATGACCCTCAGGATATTGTAAATGGCTGAGGTGATGAATAGAAAAACTTGAGTTTTACTCAAACATTAAAGTATTCAACTTGTGTGTTGTCTACCTTAGTTGGTCCTTGTGTGGGCCTTCGGTTCTTGTGTGAACCAACCCCTTAGTGTAAGTTGAAGCTAGGACTTGTGTGACCTAGTTAAACCCAAGCTAGGGTCCCTTCGGTGTAAGTTTGGTTGGGACTTGTGTGACCTAGCTAAGCCCAAACTTAAGGAACCCCCTTAGTGCAAGTGGACATTGGAAGTTGTGTGATCCAACCAAACCCACGTCTAGTGTGTTAGTTTTAGAACTGGACTTATGCACGTATAGATCATCCAATTAGTTGAATATCTAGTTTAAGGTTCACTTAATCATATATGACCTATTTTGAAGTAATTATCATGGTAGTCATAGTTTATTTTAACCAAGTCTCAGGATGTTAATTAAAAAGGATATCCAGAAATGTTAATATGGAATTTGCTAGTTGAATAACTGACTTAGGGTGCTATAGTGTTGGTTTGATAATATACTTAACCTTTCTTTTTAAAAGTCCATGTTTATCCAGTTCCATACGCCTGTGTGCTTATTAGGCCTTTCAATGTTAGTTTAAGCTAAAGAAGGTTTATTTAGGTCAACGTGGTGCTATTTGGTGTATGTGTTGCCTGTTAGGAGTCATATTTGGTTAGGACATATTGAAGATGCATATGTTGTGTCCTCTAGCCCATGTTTAGTTAAGAAATAGTATACAAATGAGTGACACCTGGTTTAGTTTGTATGTTTTAAATCACAAATCATTTTTAGACTTAACAAGGACTTAACTGCACCTCCTTAAATGCTCTAATTGTCTTCCTCTATCTCTGGCATATCTCTATAGTATTAACTGGTTTAGTGTGCACCTGATCACAATCATACCCTTTTTCATGTAAATTGCATTGTACCTGACTTGAGGTGACTATCTGCATATCTTCTAGGGTCCTATAGTCTGGTTGCCTATCACTATATGTTTACCTATTAATCATGCCACAATTGTTGAGTATTCACCCTCTTCAATGCTATCTCATGTCCTGCACACAACTCAACTTGGTTTCTTTGGTCATGAACTTAGATTGTGAGCTTGTCAAAGCTTCTGTTATATACCTTCATATGGACTAAATTGAAATAGTGTGTCCTTTGAATATTTTGTTTCTATACTTGTATTTAAATTATATCAAATGGAACACTAGGATCTCTAGGCCATTATGGATAAATAGATTAATTGGTATTATTTGTGCTCATATTGCAAAAATGATTCAGAAATCTAGTATATGTCTTGACATCTTTAGGATCTCTCATATGTTGTCTGGTATTCCAAATTTGAAATGTTAAGGTACACTTGCCTCATGACATCCTCCTATTTTTTGCATGACTCTAACAATTGCCCCAAGTTCAATATAGTTCTTATAATGTGCATTACAAGATTGCATAACTGTTTGAAATATTGATTTCTTGAATAATTCTTTAGCTGTGTTAGTTTGGTACTATATGTTTTCCGTTTATCTGAGTTGAGCTATCTATCATGCTTGGTTGGAAATTTTAGGTTATATGTGTGTTCTTACACTATGTGTTTTTCCCATTCATGTACCTCCCTTGTATTCAGAAGGTAATCTTTAATCCTCATCTCTTAGTGTCATGTGTTGCTTGTATGAAATATATGTGGATATAAATTAGGATATATAGGTTATATACTAACTATAGGCAATATACGAAGGTATATAGACTGTGTATCACCTTGTATATCAGTCATGAGTGTTATATCAATGATATGTTGGGCCTGACCCATTCTGATAAGTAATTGGGTACGTCTAATTTGGGTTTCCTTTTTCCTCTTGTGTTTTCTCCACTTCATTGCGCCGAGATCACTTCCTTTAAATGAGTCTGCCTCACCATTCAGTATGCCGGTTGGGATGAGGCCCAACCAATAAATTACAATCGATATGAAAATATGCAAGTGAAGCTAATATTTACGCAAAGACCCAGCTATGGGTAAAAATAGCCAACTGGTGGGCTTCGGTAGGCCCACCAGCCAAAACTCTTTCTCTTTCCAATTTTATATATCATATGTCTATATTGTATTTGTTGTAGTAAAAAAATACTTTAATATTGAAACTTTACTTATGGTTGGAAACTAGAAATATGTAAAAGGATACGCATCGTTTAGTTGAATAAAATGGACTGATTTTCTAGACATTCAAAACTGGAAATGAAAATTTGGTTTACAACTAAGTGTAAGCAAAAATGTGTTTGGATTTGGTAAACATGACTTGTGCTTTAAAATGGGAATGGGCTTATTTGAAGGACCCAAATGGGCCCGAGTAACATAAACGATGAATTAAACTGATGAATTGAAATTAGGCCTAGACAAATATTTTAAATTAATAGTCCGGGCTGAGCCCAAATAGGATAAATAATTTTGGACAACTTACAACGTCTATCTTCGACTTGAATTAAGTTGAAGATTTTGGGAAAGTTAGAATATGGCTTTGACTTGAGCTATATCATGCTAAAAGAATGAAAAAGGAAAAACACTATTTTTATCTCATTGACGTAAAACCAAACTTGATATTTTATGGGGAACTATACCACTTTTTGAAAAAGGCTTTAAACTGAAAGGATGCTAGTTAAAATAATCAAAATAGTTGGACTAAATGTGGAGTTATACTCAAATTCATCTTTCGGTGTTCTTAGTCCGAAAATTAAATTGATTAAACCTCTTATGCATATCATTCTGGAGCATGTTTTAAACAAAACCTTGAGTTTTTGAATGTATGAAGAATGACAATTACTTTGTGGATTTTTAAACCTTAAACAATTTTATCATTTTAAAGCATGTTATGGAGCTCGTAGGTCAACCGTATTCTACGGATCCTTAATACCGGGGTGCTAACCCCTTCCCCGGGGATCACTAGAACCCTTACCTTAATTCTGGTTTTGATAGGATTTTTCAAAGGAGTTTGAATAAACCCTTCACACTGGTTTTCCTAATTTACCTATAAATTAGATCGCGATTCTAAACACATTATCCAATTTAGAGCACCATCCAAATTCTTAGCAGCTCTTTGTATGCAAACTCTTATAAAAAGAGAATCGTAATAGGGGCAGCTTGTGACACCTAGTGATGAAGCAAGTAGGTGTGTCACCTACTTGAAAAAAAGAAAGGTTGAGATTAATTCTCCAAAAAGCAAAGGGGAGAGACGGCCAAAGGCCCTTTAAAGGGTTGAATCCTTTCATTCTCTCCTTACTATTTCAAATCATAGAGAGCTCTAAGAGAAGCCATAATATTTCTCTCCCTACTGATCAACCCAACCTCTTGGTGATTTCAAGTATTAAAAAGTGATTCTAGTGCCGAGAAACCCAAGGTGCTTGCTAGTTTCTCTTCCTCATTCTTGTGACTATGTTAGAAGGATACTTCATGGTAAAGTAATCTCGAATTGGAGTTGTTCTTGCTATTATAAGGTAAGTAATATCGCTCTCTATATGTATATGAGCATACCTAAGGCTAAAACTAAGTACACAAGCTAGAACGTGAGCTATATCAAGTAAAAACCTTATTGGTGTGTTCGAGCCATGTTGGGCTATTTCAAGAGTTGTTTTGCAGATGTTACATGGCTGAATATTGTTGAATAAGGTCTAGTAGAGTTATTAGTATTATTTTCTTATATTTTAATGGAAAACAGAAGTTGGAAAGGCAATGTTTGATATTATAAAAATCAAACTTGTTGCTTGCTTGTTGTTATTGTTGGTGCGCCATTATTGATCTATGGTGTTCTTAATTCTAAGTTTAATTCATGGCTGGTTTACATGATAAGAAGTCTGGATATGTGTTTTTGGTTGTGTTTCTTGATTTCAAAGAAGAGAGAAACTGGAAATGTGTCATAGTAATCTGAAATCGAGCTTGCCGCTCATTGTACTATTGCAAATAGTTGTTGGAATTGTTCTTTCATGTTGAGGGCCTGGACTGTTGGGATTGGTTGTTTCTATTGTTAATATTATCGTGTGATACTGTTTTGAATTCAGGAAGTACAGAAATATGGAGAAGGTGCTGCCTAATTTTCTATAAGAGAGTTACTAGCTTATGATGTGTTTATAAGTCCTTCCATGGCATTAACCATATGTCCTATTGTCTTTAATGTAGATTGAAGTGCTACGTAAGGTTATACACTGAGTCATTGAGTAAACGATAAAGGTATGTGAAAGCTATTCCTTCCTTCTTTTGGCATGACCCAAATATAAATAAAATATATACAAACGTCCCTCTAAAAGGACTCTATTCATGTTAGTTAAAGATGTCCATGTTCTCCATTCTTTTGAAATATTTATTGATTTATGTTTAAGTCTTGTCTTACTGATTCATGTTGAAAGGTAGAATGAGATGTTAAGCTCCATAATAATAGTTGGAGGTGTAACGACCTTACGTCACTCCCACGAGTTTAGGATGTATACTATGTCTCTCATGCATATGGTCCTCATGACGGAGTTATGTATGCAATATATATATAACACCACTGATCAGTTGGTTACTATTATGATGATGATGATGTTGCCCACATTGGCTTATGGCATTAAATACGCACATGATTCATGACAGCGTTATATATGCGTATATATTGTATTGCATTTCATGGCCCTCGGTGGCAAATTCGAGTGATAGGTTGATCCTTCTTGAATCTTTTTTACATTGATGTCTTACTTATGCTCTTATGCTTTCCATATTCAGTACATTATTCGTACTGGCGTCTCTTTTCTAGTGACACTGCGTTCATCCCCCGCAGGTTCAGGTAGACGACTTGATGAGCCTCCGTAGTAGGTTCACTGTTCAGCTTGGGTTGGTGAACTCCTCGTCTTCTGGAGTTGTTGTTGAGTTTTAGTATACTTTTATGTACATATTATGGGTATGGCGGGGCCTTGTCCCGACTTTATGATGATGATATTACTCCTAGAGGCTTGTAGACGTTTACCGTGATGTATAGATATCATGTATGTCCTTGTCGGCGTAGGATGTTATGTACGGACTTCATGTCGGCCCTTCTCATGTATATGTATATGTTCATTAGGTTGTTATTTGTTTACTGTTTTGACTCATTTCAGTCATCATGATGGCCTTGATGGCCCGTTTATATGTTAAAGTGTGATACCTCATGTATGTGGTACTTGGTAAAGTACGGCCCGGGCGTTGGTCGTGCCCCTCCGGTGTGGGCGTGACAATTATGATTTTGATTATTAACAAACATGACAACTCAGTTGGTTAGTTGATACAAGAAAAAGGACCTGGTCCTGCTAGTGGGTTCCTGTATAGTGCTTGGCACTTAATCATAGTGGGAGAAGGATTCACTTTTGCGCGAGATGTTTAACTATTTCATGAAACTGGACCTAGCCGCCGACTGAACGATAAAGATAATCTGGGTAGATAAGTTACTTTTATATGGATTCCAAGTTGGACAGAAAGTAGAGTTATATTTGAAACTCAACTCAAGGAAAACGTATGACATTTTTTTCACTTCTGTTATTCTCTAGGTTTAGGAGATCTTATTTTCATATAAGTTTATCCGTGACGTGTGCTGCTAATAGTGTGCCTGTATAATTATTGAGGTTGTTTTGTTGCAAGTTCACGCACCTATATTACAAGAACACAAAGGCAAGGAACAGTTTCTGTAAGCAAAATAGAGATCAAGCCGAAGAACCGAGTTCAAGAAATTAAAATTACTTTTAGTTCGTTTGTTTTAGATCTTTTAGTAGGTATTTTGAGTTTAACCTTATTTTCTTATTCAATAAGTATTACTGTGAGGTCTTTCTGAGATATTATTTTCACTATCAATTTAGCATGAATGTTGTAGCTACAATCGTGTTGATTGTAGGTTGGTTAAGTTAAAAAGAGTTTTGTAAGCAAGACTACTCAGTGTTGTTTAGTTGAGACAAATGTTCAAGAGGTGGATCGTGATATTTACTCTCTTAAGTAAGAAGATTTTCCACTTTTATATGTCATTTACTTTCCACACATTAGTTATTGCAAGAATTGGTTGGACCATTACTCATAACCTGGTTTCAGTACTGAACAATCAACTTTTGGGCGTGTTAGTAGGTAAACTTTTAATAGGTCGAAAAACTATTACTTTCTCCGTCTCAATTTATGTGATATAGTTTGACTTGGTACAGAGTTTAAGAAATAATGGAAGACTTTTAAATTTTGTGGTCTCAAACAAGTCAAATATATTTGTGTGGTTATAAATAATCTCATTAAGCATAAAAGATAAATATTAAAGTTAAATTGTAGTAAAATAAAGAAATATATTATTCTTTTTTAGACGAATTAAAAAAGAAAGTGTATCACATAAATTAAGATAGATGGAGTAAGACACTATTCCCCCTTCTAGTTTTAAGTGACAACCCGAACTAACATGATGCAATTTAATAAATTGCTCCTCCTCAATTTCTTCTTTGGCAATTTGTATGAATTATTGTTAGTGTTTATTAACGTGCACACTTTTGTAACATGACTTTCTTTTTTTTCTTCTTTCTTCTTCTCTCTTTTTCTTTCTAAACTCAATTTTCCTGCCTTTTCCATCACATGCTTCAAGCATTTTTTAGTAACAATTTATGAGTTTCGTTGATCGAAAGTAATTGTGTAACTTTTTTTTAAATGGAAAAGAATTATGCCTACACCTTATAAAATTATATTCTAATTTTATCTTCATGAACCAAATATGATAATTTTCATCATAAGGTTTGTGGGGCATTCTAAGAGATAAAAATAAGGTTCAAATTAGGTATGAATCAAAAATGGATATTGGTTACATTGCCTATGTGTTTAAGAGAATGTGCTAAAAATAAGTGGGAAAATGATATTGCTTAAAACTAGTCTTGCGATAAAAGTAAGCATAATTAAAAATGGTTGAATATTTTTCTTCTTAAATGAGTTCATAAATTAATTATGATTAATGGAAGATCTGATATCACTTGTTAATTTTTTTAAAAAAATAGAGGCAACCAAAAAAGTTGATAATATATCTCTTAAACTTCATTAAAATAGAGGGCTTTAAATACATGCATAAACAAAATAGCTGACTCCACCTACAACTAAGTATTAGACTTTTACTATAACTGAAAAACCGAATAGTCTAATAAAATAAATAGAATTCTGCTATAACTAAATAACTAATTAATTCTAGAGAAACTATAGTTGCAACATCCAATATTAATCTCTAAGTCAGTAATTTAATTTTTGCATAGCCTAACTGAATTACAAATTCACGAAAATTTATATGAAAAACACTTGAAACATTTAAACTATCACTAATGGATGTGACGGGATAGATGAGATTTGTTCATCATAAATCAGATATTTCAATTCAAACTTTAAAAATAAAAAAATTCTAATAAGGAGCACTTCCTTCTTAATTAAAACTTGTGGGACGCGGATAATTTGGTTAGTAAATTTCAAATAGCAAATAATTGTAAAAAAAACATTTAAACTAACAAGAAATCTCATAGTGCTCTGGAGAAAGTCAAAAGGCTTCTTACATTCTTTCACATAAGTGCTCATCATGCTGATAGAAAGTGTAAGGAAATCCGAATCAAATACTTTTTGTGCAAATGGGAAGACGACAAATTGAGTCTAATGGTTGACGACTTTGTTCACTTCTTTTTGTTGTCAAATCACTCAACCTCTGACCTTATGGTATAATTAGCTCATTGAATTAGCAAAAGAAAAAATAATAGTAATAAAAATTAACCTACACTTCAAAAACGCACGAAGTGAACATTAATGATTACATTGCAGTAAAGAAACTCCTCATCATAATAATCTCGCAGCAAGTGGAGGAAAAAACAAAGAAAGCCTCTTCAAAGCTATTGGTATTTGACTTAAGTGAACATTATGCTAATGCCGAGTACAAATTATCTTCTAATACTGCTAAATCGTATTTAAAGATACTAAGAATACAAAAAATAAAAAATTGAATTTTGATGCTTTTGTAAAACACTGGAATATTGATTGAAGTCACTGACATAAAGAGAGAGGGGAGGGGTTGTTGTTTCTAAGATGCGTCGAGAAGAATTATCGGAAAATACTTGAGAATCAGAAGAAAATTTGCAGGTATGAGGATGCATCTTGTCTTAATTTTACGGTCACTAAAGGCAAGGTTGTTAAAGATATATGAATTCTCCGATTCATCCCCTAATGAGGCATGCGGCCCAACAGGAGGGGAAGAATTAGATGCTGGGTGAGAGTGTAATGGGCTGCCCGGGAGTGGGCTTCCAGCCAGTGGGTTGCCTGGGTGGGCCGCTCGGTAGTGGTCTGCCAGGGAGTGGTGCTGCTGAGCTGGCAGTTGCTGAGCTCGGATAGGTGGGCTGTTGCGGTTGGGCTCAAATAGGTGGTGTTTGGGCCGAGTTGCTGGGACGGACCGGACTGCCATGAAGGGTAGGCGAGCTGGGTTGAGTTGTTGGGCTTGTTTGCGAGGTCAGCTGGTGGACCAAATAAGGAGACAAGCTATCATCATTTGTAATGCATGATGTCAAAATGATGATGGTAGAGAGGCATGGGCAAGTAAAGTTCTAATAATGTTGTTAATGGTTCATATTTGTCTTTTCGTTTTTCTATTTTGAGATGAGGTATGTGGACCAGAGCGTTGTTGCCGGCCGCCACCACTGCTGCCACCGCCTCAAGTGTTTCATCCCCTTTGACCTCGATTTGGCGATGTATTTTCAGATTGTGAGGAGTTGTCATCGGAGTCCTTATACGAAGCAGCGACCATGGCATAATTAGAGACAATGGCGACCTTCTTAGCATAACTTGCTTCTTCTAGTATGAGCATAGAACGGGCTTGGTAAAAGGGTGGAAAAGGGTTGTTTTGGCGGATGAGTATACCAACACCACTATATGCATCAGTGAGACTAGCAACCATCTGTAAAACGAGCCGGTTGTTAGTAACCGGCACCTCGACATTCTTGAGTTGATCCGACAAAACCTTGAGCCTTTGACAATATGCGGATGCAATGGAAAAATTCGCCATGTCAGTGGTAGAGAATTCTTGCTCAAGTGTTACGGCACGAAAATTTTTACTATCCTGGAATATGTCACACAATCGGTCCCAAGCCTCCATTGCCGTGGAGTCGGGTTCAAGAATTGTATGCAACAAGTCACTAGCTATCATGACATAAATCTACTGGAGAACTGTTGCATCGAGGGTCAACCATAATTCCTTTTCATCATCGGTTGTCGGCACTTTCTCCTTGCCCTTTTCCGGTGGAATTATGTGATTGATAACCCGATGTGACCTACAATGAATTTTGAAGAGCTCCGCCCACGTCGTGTAATGGGTGTTCTCCATTTCAAGAGTAATGGAGATATGGGACTTGATGTTCGAAACAACAAGAGCGGGATGAAAACTTGATTTTGAGTCAGACATGGCTGATGGGAAAGAGGACAGAAGTAAGAAGAGGTGAAAGCGGAGCAGCACTAGGGCACGACGGAAGGTGTGGAGGAGAGGAAAGTTTCCCTAGACTCTGATACCATGAAAGTGTTTGATTCCTTGTTGATTACCTTGCAAAGAGGTTAGTAATATACTACTCTTACAACCATAATCCTAGGCTATAATTAAGGTAACAAATAATCAATTATACACCTACCATATACAAAAGATAATTAAAGATCATTTCTATATTTTCAAATATTCTATCAATATATTCTAGGTATAACTTAAACTCAAAAGTTAATTCACTGCATCAGGATGATCCCAAATCATAAGAAGAAATTGTCAATTCCTTCGGCCAATGTAGGACATCCTAACACCCCTCAAGCATAAGGTTGGATATATCAATATAACACGGGGACAACATTTGATAAATCAAGAGGAATTAATCTGATGAAAAAAAAAAGATATTAGGGCTAACTCATCTCAAAGTTAGCTTAAAAACTAAAGATTTTTAAAAATTACTAAGACAGGCAACAATCTATTCTAAATCAATATTGATTGTAACGAAGACAGAGGAGAATAATCTATGTTGAGTAAACACGAACATACCGTTCTTTGCTTTTCACATATCTATTTGGATGCAAACTGTTGGTGTATTGCTGCACTAGAAATAGGCCTTTCTACAAGTAGAAAGTGACCTTAGAGTCCTATTTGGCCCATTACTTAATAAGTGGACTGAGCATCTCTCTCTCACTGTCATGATGCACCAAGTATTGGTAACCCTTTTAACAATAATTATAAGTAATAAGTTGAGAAAGATCTGAATTAATACTACAAGAATCTATACTGAGTTACCACCTACACTACACCTGCCTAAGAAAACAATGGTCCCCTACTCGTATAACCATCACAAGTCCCCACCACCACCAACAGCAGCCACCAGCAGTGTCAAGCACCATCAACAAACATCTAACCCCACCATCTCCTAGGACCTCCCTTTCCTTCCAAAAACCCCATAAATAACTCGAAAGCCCCCATGTGATGGATACACTTGATGTTTCTATTAAGAGGTTCTGCCACACTATTTCTCTTTCTTTCTTACTTGTAGTAGTGGAGTATTATATATTACTACTCCGTACTTGTACTAATACCAACATGAGGTTTCAGAATTTGATGCAAATAACATAATATATTGTTAGTACTTTGTTGTCAGCTCTTTGTTAGTAGTAGCTTTTATTTTATGTTTTCTTGATACTCCCTACTAAGTTACATATCAAGAATTCCGTACTGTCTTCAAGTTTACTAGACCAACAACAACAGAGTACTTTCTTTCTTTTTTTCCCCTCCGGATATGCCAACGCCAGTTAGTACTGCTAGGCAATGCTTGACGCAGGAAGCTGCCGTAACTCTCGACGATGCTGTGGCCATGGCAGGCCGTCGTGGCCATGCTCAAACTACATCTCTTCATTTCATATCTTCCTTATTGTCTATCCCTTCTTCATGTTTACGTGAGGCATGTTCTCGTACCAGGAACAATGCATACTCTTTCCGTGTCCAATTTAAAGCTCTAGAACTCTGCTTAGGGGTATCAATGGATCGGTTGCCTTCAGCGCCCAACAGGGTCGATGATCCACCTGTTTCGAATTCTCTCATGGCAGCCATAAAGCGGTCGCAAGCGAATCAGAGACGGCTGCCGGAGAATTTCAACTTTTATCAACAACAGCTGCAGCTTCAGAATCAGTCAGCTTCGTCTTCAGTTCCAGTAGTGAAGGTTGAGTTGCGGAATCTCATAATTTATGTCCTTGATGACCCTGTTGTGAGCAGAGTATTTGGGGAGGCTGGTTTCAGGAGTTGTGATATTAAGCTTGCTATTCTTAGGCCTGTTCATCAACTCTTCAGATATTCAAGATTCAGAGGACCACCCATGTTTTTGTGCAATCAAACGGATTCGTATCATCGCAATTTTAGCTTCCCATTCTTGGGCTTTTATGGGGGAGAAGATGATTGCAGGAGAATTGGGGAGGTTTTCGTCAAGAAGAGAGGAAAAAATCCACTAATTCTTGGTACTTGTGCACAGGGTGCTATGAACAGTTTCTTGGAAATGGTACAGAGGAACAGAGGAGGAGGAATTCTGCCTGTTGAGGTATGTGGACTGAGTGTGATTTGTTTGGAGACTGAGCTCTTAAGGTTTGTTACAGGGGACTGTGATGAGGAATTAGTGAAGTTGAAGTTTGAGGAGATTGGAGCAATGGTGATGCATAGTTTAGGGCCTGGCCTTGTTGTCAATTATGGTGATTTAAAGCTGTTAGCAAGAGATGATGCTTCTATTGATTCTTGCAGGTATATAGTTAGCAAATTGACAAGTTTGCTTGAGGTTTATCATGGGAAATTGTGGTTGATTGGTTGGGTGCAGAGGTATGACATATATTTGAAAGTTTTGAATAGATTTCCTTACATAGAAAAAGATTGGGACTTGCAGCTTTTGACAATCACTTCTTCTGGACTTCCAAAGGAAGAAACATTTCCCAGATCCAGGTAAACTTAATTCTTCCAGTAGATATACTTTTTTTTTTGTTGTTGAATTATTTCATTGAGCTTTTTAGTAAGTAGTAATTATTGTACCATGAAGTGGAACTGAGTATGATGTACTTTAGATATGCAGCATATCTTAGCTTCTTTTTTTTCGTTTATGGTGTAGTTTGTTTGATTTTCTTGTCTGATACTGGTGGATGACTTGTAAGAGTAGGCATAACTGTGACATTTTAAGAACTTTTAGTCTTAAAGAATCTTTTAAAAGACAAATAATTTAGTATTCAAACATAATGGACCTGTATAGAGCGGAATTGATACATTCGTATAAGTGACCCCAATACTTTAGAATTGAGGCGATCGATTTATTGACATGCTAGTGTAACAATAATGAGTTGCTATCTTTATGTAAAGGAACTTAGATTAATTTTAATTTGTCTGGTTCCGGTAACTATTCAGGATTTTCTTGGTTGAAGCTGAAAATTTTCTATGGTAAAAACCAGAGGATTTGTGTTTATTAATTCAAATTTCAGAAAAAGATGAAGCTTCCGTTCATGCTCTAGAAAAATCAAAATAGAGTGATGGGTTTGGAAATTTGAATCAGTTGAAAGACAGAAGGCTAATAGAAGCATAGCAGAGCCATAGCTGGTTCTTGATTAAATATTTTTTGGTTATATATTTCTGTAAGATTGAAATAATTTTACTTAGGATTCCTTTCATTAATAACAATATATATAGTTGTACACGGGTTGATTTATAATACAATAAGAATCCTAACTTAGCTTAAAGGGTTGATTCCTAATACAATAAGAATCATAAGTTACCTTAAATATACATCTATCATAATTACAAAATATACTGTGAATATTCGGAGAATATTCGCTAATAATTTCAGTTGTTTTCAGGAGCTTTTATAGAGCGGGCAGCAGGGAAAACAAAATCTAAATCTACCCAAAAACTATATGAAATTATTTTATTTTATCATTAATATTTTTTTGTATATTCATGTCTTTGTCGTAAAAAAATAATCTCTTACTTACCCTTGTTATTAACAGAGTTTCATCGTGAATTAAGTGGACTCCACATACCTAAATCCCTCAAGAAATAAGGTCCAAAATTTACACCTTCATTTTTTATTATTCACCCTCATATGTTGAAGGTCCATAAGGACTAGAGCAAAAACGAGATTTTCTTGAAGGCAAGTGTAATATTAGATAAAATATTAATGGATAGCCAAGTTACTTAGATAATGTAGTGCAACATCAACATTACCAATTTCCCTTTATTCAATTGGTTAGTATAGCTTTAACATAAAGACAATTATGGTATTACTTTCTCTATATACTTTAACATGTTGCCTACTAAGTGTTTTTTTGTTTTACAGAGAGTTCATACCTTCTCTTTATATTACCATGTGATTGACATGTTTAATCTGATCTCCAATTTATACCTAACAGCTTGATGGAATCTTTTGTGCCATTGGGAGGATTCTTTTCTACCCCAGCTGCTGATATTAAGAGCCTTTTAAGCTGTTCATACCACACTGCATCCCGCTGTCACCTATGCAATGAGAAATGCAAACAAGAAGTAAATGATCTCTCAAAGAGTGGATTAATTAGCAGTATGTCAGTTGCAGATCACTACCAATCAAGTCTGCCTTCTTGGTTGCAAATGACTGACCTCAACACTAATGGAGGACCGAAGGCTATGAAGGTCTGTGTTTCTCACAATTCTACTCTTCAGCTCTCTATTTTCCTTCTACTAGCATATATTAGAGAGGCCAATTTATTGCACTTTATATGGGCTCAACTTAACATACTGCTTTTGCCTCAGAATTATGTATGTATACCTATGAAAAAGACACTTTAAAATATATGTGTAATAATATTATACACATTAACCGCAACAATGAAATTTATAGTAAGAGGAAAATCCGTCGACTTTAAAAATCGTGAGGGTTCAAGTCCCTCTATCCCCAAAAAGACTATTTAACTCCCCAACTATTTATCCGACCCCCTTTCCTTAGCGGTTCCAAACTCCTTATCTTTCTCATTCACTCTATTCTTTTAGAAATGGATTTGAGCGTAAATGGCTTTCTCTTATCACAAGTCTTGTGATATATATGATACACATAGAAATGAACATCTTTGAGCAAGGAATCCCTAGTTCAATGATTCCCGATCAATACAATATCATTACTCATACTGAAACTTACACCATAGATTTTTTGATATTTTTTTCTTTGTATTTTGAATCTCTAGATTTTGGAATCGGCCTCTGATAATATCCGTTAGGTTCGTGTGGTCCTATTAACAACTGCTCCCTTCCTATTTAATATGTAACACTTCCCTTTATAGTTTACCAAAAAGGACACACCTCTTTTTGGAAACTATTTAATCTCAGTGATAGTGAATATATTCCATATATTCCCAATATATTCTGTAATTAATATTTTAGTATAATTAATGTAAAATAGATATCATAATTCCATTAGGTTTACAATTGTACACTCTATATTTATTACATTAATAAGAGAATTTCAATCAAGGAGAATTACACTATTCTACATGTTATCAGAAGCCAAATCCTACCCCCCTCCCTTCTCTCTATAATCTCTATAGATACTTCTTTCTGTTCCCTCTGTACAATATTTCTTCTGTCGTTTCCACCAAAATTATTTGACACTAACAGTGCAAGCAGCGATGCAATTTACAGCAAGTCAGTCATATAGAAATATAACGGGTTAATCAAAATTCAGAGTTCAATTTTCAATTCTTAAAATAAAAAGGTGGGCATCCTTCCGTCAGGAGAGAGTTTTCTTGACTTCAGTTGTGACTGTGCGTGGTGGTTTATCGGCAGGAAGATTCACTACCTTACCAGCCTTGACTTGAGAACATCAGCAATATCATCTTTACGTTGTATCAAAGGCTCTCTAGTGACACAATTTCATTTATTTTTCAAAGACATCATCAACGGATTCTGTCAACTTTTTGACGCCCTGAAAAGCGTATATCTCTCGCTTTTAGGATTCTTCAACAACCTCGTCTTTCTATCTCACCTACCATCCACAGATATGGCACGATATTCCTCCATGCAGCCCAACATCCTGGGTCCACCTTGATGAAAAGAAGGTCGTGAACTTAAGTTTCCAACATGAGCCGCGAGGTGATTTGCTAGGAGTGCCAAAGATTGCTAACCATCCTATGGTGACATGCCTAACGTGGAATGGAGTATGGAATGGAATTGAAGAAAACACTTGAAGATCCAAGACAAGTGACATTAATTTTTGGCTTTTATGTAGGTCTTGGCCAAGACCAACTCTTAGCTTATTTTAATTCCTAGCTTAATTTCCTTATAGCTTAATTACTAGACCATGTAATAGGATGAGATGACTAGGCCGAGAACCATCTAGAATAAGAAGCTTCCAACGTGCCCCAATGAGGTAATTCATGAACTAGCTAGTTCATGCACTTATTTACATGGATGACACAAAAGGGTGGCCTAGAGAACATGAAGAGTTAGGCCTTTTCCCTTCTCCCAAACTGGTTGAACACCTTCCTCTTTCCCATTCGGTCCAGTGCCATGTTTGTGTCGTTCTTGTTTTCTCTTCTAGAAGGTCTAGAACTAGTATAAATAGGAGATGTAATTGATGTAAGGGGACATTGAAGTTTTATGAAATATATTTGAGTTTACTCAAACTTGCTAAGTTTTCAACTTTTGTGTTGTTATCTTAGTCGGACCTTTCGTGGTCCAACCCTTGGTCTTTTTACCGACCAAACCCCGGTCCTTTTGTGGGCCACCCCTTGGTCCTTTTGTGGTCCAAACCATCGGTGTAAGTCTAGTTACAACTATTGTGATCTAACTATACACAAGCCAATGCTCTATCCGGTTACTTGTTACAAACATATTGAAGGTCTTCTCTGCCTACATTACCTTACCCGCACACGAATTTGTTTATCAATTCCGTGCCTCATACTTGTACAAACTGTCTAATTCCTTGAACCCAATACACGCCAACACTTCCCCAAATTACACCCAAAAGGTCATCAACTGACTCCTTCCACAAACATCTGAAACCCCCAACCAATTCCCCACTCTCCCAATCGCACCCCTATTCTACCAACCTTATTGTCCCAACTAGTTTCAACCACCTTACCAACACCCAACCACCAATATAACCTACAATATATCTAGTTCATCCCCTCCAAACTCCTTAGCCCAACACCCTCCAAATTCACCCGTACACTCCCTACCAAACACATACTACCGCCAACCTCCATTTGACCCCCATTTTGGTAATCACCCGGTCTCAATCCAACTCCGACCCACCTAATCATACAATCTCCTTCTTATATACATCACACCTTCAGGCCCACAGTACATGGGCCACCAGCACCAGGGCCACTTCTCCATGGCCCAATAGCAGTCCTACGGTCCCATGACCCCTGTCGAACTGAGTTAGGCTTACATCACTATGAATCCCCAATAGAAACAGTGGGCACCATCGAGGCCCACTACATAATGGCCCATCACCACCGATCCCCTTTACAGCAACTAGGCCCACTATACAACATCCATCCTCAATCCGATGATGCGTGGTATATGGATACGGGTGTCACGTGTCACCTCACAAACAGTTCTGTTAATCTTCCACAACTGCACAATTTAGATACTCCTCAATCTATTATGGTTAGAAATGATCATCGCATTCCAATTCAAGGGTTTGGCCACACACTAACTCCACCACCGCAACACCCCTTCTCCCTTAAAAACGTCATATATGCCCCTAACATTATCAAAAACCTAATCTATATTAGAAAATTTGCCACATATAATTCTGTATCTATTAATTTTGACCCATTTGATTTTTCTGTGAAAGACCTACGTACGGGGCAACTTCTTACGAGATGCAATAATGTGGGGGACCTCTATCATTTCCTATCCATGTCCGCTGCCCGTGTCACTCCACCCAACGCTTTAGCTGCAATATCTCCATTAACATGGCATAGTAGATTTGGTCATCTGGGAGCTCATATTTTTTATTCTCTTAGAAACCACAATTTAATTCAATGTAATAAAGGAAAACTTTCCCATAGTTTCTCATCTAGGGAAACATGTTAGACTTCAATTTACGTCTTCTTTAAGTATTACTTTCTCTCCATTTGATATTATTCATGTGGATTTATGGACATCTCCTAACTAGCAACCTAGGTCATAAATATTATTTGATATTATTGGATGACTTTTCTCACTTCCTTTGGTTCTATCCACTTAAACTTAAGTCTCAAGTTTTCTCCAAATTTCTTGAATTTCGTACATTTGTTAAAACACAATTTGAAAAAAACATCGAAAGGTTTCAATGTGATAATGGTCATGAGTTCAATAACTGCCTTTTTCATATTTTTTGTGCGGCTAATGGCATGGTCTTTCGTTTCTCCTGCCCCCATACTTCTCCTCAAAATGGTAAAGCCGAACGAATTCTCCACACCATTAACAATATGATTCGTACCTTTCTTTTTCGTGCGTCTCTCCCTCTTACCTTGTGGGTATATGCATTAAAAATGGTACAACACATTTTTAACATCTTACCTAATCGTACGATCCAAAATAGGACACCCACTGAAATCCTCTACTGTCGGACCCCTTCCTATAATCACATTCGAATTTTTGGTTGTCTTTATTACCCAAATCTTGCATCCACGTTCCCTCACAAATTAGGACCTCTCTCCCTTCTTGCATTCTCCTAGGTTTCCCGTCGAATCATAGGTGGTACTTATTCTATGAGTTATCCACAAGCAAAATCCTAGTCTCCCGCCATGTCACGTTTGATGTCGTTTTCCCGTTTGCCAACATCTAAAATTTTTGAGTAATTGATAACTGTTTCCTTGATGACTTGGACACCTCCCCTCTATACCAACCCGTCACCCACAACCTCAGTTACGGGCCCTACCGCCACATCACCTATCCCGTCGGCCCCACTCACTGCACCCAATATGACCCGCACTGCCCTGTCGCCTATTCCCGCTACTACCCAGCCTGACCCGTCACTGCCTAGCCCAACTCGCAGCCCCCACCTACCGCCATACTGCCACTGATCCATCCCTCAACCCACCGTATGGAAACTCGTGCACAACATGAGATTTTCAAACTAAAGTTCCACTTTAATTTGTCCACTTAAACCATCTCACTGCTACCTAAAAATCCAACCTTAGCCAAACTTGACCAGAATTGGAATGCGGCCATGCGTGAAGAGTTTAATGCGCTGACTTCACAGTGCACTTGGGATATGGTTCTACGACCTACGGGGGTGAATGTAATCCATTGTATGTGGCTATTTTATCATAAGTTCAGGGATAATGGTGTCGTTGAACGTCACAAGGCTAGACATGTGGCAAATGGCACATGGCAACATAAGGGTGTTGATTGTGGTGAGACTTTCTGTCTGGTGGTTAAGCCTACTACCATCCGCACGGTTTTGAGCATAGCTATGGGGAAGAATTAACCCATTCACCAGCTTGATGTGAAGAATACTTTCTTACATGGGGATTTGAAAGAAACCGTTTATATGCATCAACTGTTAGGATTTGTGCATCCAAAGGCTCCCCATCATGTTTGTCATCTTAGTAAGTCGCTATATGGGTTGAAACAAGCCCAAGGGCTTGGATGAGCGGTTTGCTACTTACATCATACATATCGGATTCGTATGCAGCAAAAATGATCATTCATTATTCATTTTTCATTGAGGTACTGACACTACTTATCTTCTGTTATATGTGGATGATATTGTTCTGACTGCTTCTGTTGATGGCCTCAAGCACGAGATCATTGCTCTACTCAAGTCCAAATTTGCTATGACTGACTTGGGTAAGTTGAGTTACTTTTTGAGAATATTAGTGACCCAATCACCGCAATCCATGTTCTTGTGTTAGCGTAAATATGTAGAAGAAATTATTTACAGGGCCAAAATGGCAAACTGCAACATCATGCCCACTCATGTCGACTCTAAATTGAAACTCAGTGCAAATGACGGGGATCCAGTTCTCGATCCCTCTCTTTATAGAAGTCTCGCTGGTGCCCTTCAATACCTTACATTCATCAGACCCGATATTGCCTATGCGGTGCAACAAAAGTGATCATTCATACATGCTCTCAGGGAGCCTCACTTTAATTCTCTTAAGCGTATCATTCCGTACGTTAAAGGTACTCTTGACTATCGGCTCCATCTCTACCCATCCGCACCGACTCAGTTGTTATCATATTGGGCAGGCTGTCCAGACACACATCGCTCCACTTTTGGATATTATGTATTTTTGGGGGATAACATTATTTCGTGGTCTACCTAACGACAGGCCACTCTTTCTCATTCGAGTGAAGAAACAGAATATAGAGGCGTTGGGAACGTCGTTGTCGAGGTGTGTTGGCTTCAAAACCTACTTCTTGATCTTCAGTATTCCTTACGTAAGGCATCTTTGATCTACTGTGACAATATTTCTGCCGTCTACTTGTCTCATAACCCGGTTCAACATCAGTGAACCAAACATATTGAGATGGATATTCACTTAGTACGTGAAAAGATTGCCATGGGTCAGGTTAGAGTGTTACATGTTCTATCATCCTATCAATACAAATATATATTCACTAAGGAACTTCCTCAACAGCTGTTCATTGACTTTAGATCCAGTCTCAGCATCCGGCTTCCTCCCGCTCCAACTGAGGGGGTGTGATAGTGAATATATTCCATATATTCTATAATTAATATTTTAGTATAATTAATATAAAATAGAGATCTTAATTCCATTAGGTTTACAATTGTACACTGTATATATATTACATTAATAAGAGAACTCCAATCAAGAATAATTACACTATTCTACCCTCAGCATCCATGTTCTTCCCTTTAAAGACATCAGACATGATTTGTTGGGACTCTTTCATGTAAAAGCTCATTTTTAAGGAGAGTGAATATGGAAATATATGTGGAACTCTAACACCACTCGTTTAAAATTAAAGATAAGTTTGGTACTCGCATATAGGATAATTTTGGTACTTGCATATATTTAGCTTACGTATCACAAGTGTCACTCTCTTCGTCCCAATTTATGTGAAAGTATTTGACTGACAAAAAATTTAAAAATAAAAGGAAGACTTGAAATTTGTGGTCTAAAATAAGCCGTAGATATTTTAAAATAATTTCAGTATGGATAAATGAGAAGTTTAAAGTTAATTTATTACTACAAAATATAGAAAGATATCATGATTATTTTTTGGACTGACTAAAAATATAAAAGTGTCACATAAATTGAGACTGAGGGAGTATATAATTTTTAAAATCCATACCGAGTGAAATATCTTTCTTAATATAAATGGGAGGGATGGAGTATTTCCTTTTGTTTAGATCAAGTAGTTATGTTCTTCAACACCTTATCTAATCTAGAGTCTTACATTCTTCCCAGTGTGCCAACAAAATCATAAAATTACTTCACTATAGCAGAATAAATCTTAACATTGGTGAGGTCTAATCATGTAATAACTTCTTTATAATGTTTCAGTGCAGGCCAAAGATGATAAAATGGTATTGGGTCCTAAAATTGCTGGTTTACAGAGAAAATGGGACAATCTTTGCCAACGTTTACACTACAATCAACCATTACCTAAGACTAGCAATTATCGGATGAGTTCTGAAATCCCATCAGTTGTAGGTTTTCATGTTGTTGAAGACCAAAAGGAAAGCGTCAGTAACGAAGAAACTGGCCGCCAAAATGCATCTTCAGCAAAAACTGGAAGGAAAAATATGACTTTCACAATTTATTCATCAAATGAAAACATCAATTTTCTCTCCAAGTTTAGTGAAACGCCCTCACAAGGTGATGATGAGCATGGCTTCAACTTTCCAACCTCTGTAACCTCAGTGACAACAGATTTAGGTTTGCGCATGGCCTCTACTTCTCCAAGCAAAGAACAAGAGAAGCTGACAAACCAGATTAACCTCAATCAAGAACATAACATATCATGCAATGTATCAGCAAGTGCTGAGGTGCTCTCGAGGAGTTTCATTGACCGGTCTCCTCTATCGCCATCTTTTAAATCTCTTCAGCAACAATCAGATCCAAAAGATTTCAAGATGCTTTACGCAACTCTTATAGAAAAGGTTAGTTGGCAGGAGGAGGCTCTAAATACCATTAGCCAAACAATAGCTCGGTGCAAAAGTAGAAAAGAAAGAAATAATTGTCCAAGTCGTGGAGACATATGGATCAACTTTCTTGGACCTGATAAGATTGGTAAAAAGAAAGTCGCGATTGCATTGGCTGAAATTCTATATGGAAGCACCAACAACTTAATCTGTGTGGATCTAAGTCTACAGGACGAAGTCGGGTTGTTTGATCTCCAGGTACTGAATCAATATGATGTGAGATTCAGAGGGAAGCATGTTGTCGACTATGTTGCCGATAAACTGAGGAACAACCCCTTATCTATTGTTTTCCTTGAAAATTTGGATAAAGCTGATCTACTCGTTCAGAAAAACTTATCTCAGGCTGTTAAGACTGGTAGATTTTCGGACTCTCATGGTAGAGAAGTTAGCATAGCTAACACAATCTTTGTGACAACTTCATCAAGATTAGATGAAAAAAGAACACTTCCTCCTACCAAAGACGTAGCTGAGTATTCTGAAGAAGATATACTGGCAGCTAAAGGATGCCAAATCCAGATACTAATAGCATTTGATCTTGCAGATGATGTCAAAAGTCCCACATCAAGTTCATTGATAACAACTAGAAAAAGATCTTCTAGCCAAATCTTTGTGAATAATAGAAAGCTTACTACTGGTCCTGTCAAAATCTGTGTAGATCAGGAATGTGAAAGCTCAGAGATGGCCAAACGAGCCCATAAGGGATCAAACACATGCCTAGATTTGAATCTTTCAGCTAAAGAAATTGAAAATTATGAGAACTTTACTGGAGATTCTGGCTGTGACTTTGCCAATGAAAACACCACAGCATGGTTGAAACAATTGTTTGCACAATTTGATGAGACCGCGATTTTCAGGCCATTTGATTTCGCCTCTTTGGCTGAGAAGCTGTTGAAGGAGATCAGACTATGCTTCCACAAAATTGTCGGTCCAGAATGTTTGCTAGAGATTGACACAAAAGTACTGGAACAAATTCTTGCAGCTGCATGTTTAAGTGACAGCAAGAAAATAGAAGATTGGATTCAACATGTTCTTAGAAGGGGATTTGTAGAAGCTCAAGAAAGATATAGCTTAAGTGCTCGTTCTGTAGTGAAACTTGTGACCTGCGAGAGCTGTTTCCAAGTAGTGCATATACCAGGATTTCTCCTTCCTTGCAGAATCATAGTGAACTAAGATCTAAGTTGTTTATTTATTACATGTAATATATAGTGTATACACATTTTAGCACCTAGTTAATTATGCTTGTGTTACCTGATTTATCCCATATTTTATTGGATTTATGCGGGTGACGTTTGTATAGTTTAAGGGCATAAATTGTAAGAATTCACCTAACTGTCAGGTATGAATTATTTGTGTGTTATGAGTTGATCATTCTTCCCTATTGTATTTCATATCTTCTGTGTTGGAAAATCGAGGAGGAGGATACACTCAAATAACTGAAATTCTTTCTTGAAGACAAGTGGAGGAAGTGATTCGTATTTAATTCACTCACTTGCTTATGCATTCAATGATTTCTCTTTGAAGACAAGTAGACTTCTACCAACTTAACTTCTATTTTGTCTTATCATACTTTAGTATTTATAGGTATTCTTCTAGCATGTACCTAGTCTAGTACATATATCTTAATTTAATTATATGCTTTCTCGTTTCCTAATACGTGTATCTTAATATTTTCTAATAATACATCAGATAAATCAAAAAGTATTTTTCTTCTTCCAATGCAATCAAGGTTCACATTTCAACATTCTGTATCATTTGATCTTTATCCTCTTATTAGTTAAAATTCGTGTTTATACTCTTTCTAGAAATCCATAGTGATGATTTTATGGATGATTTGTCCACAATAGTAGCATAATTTTTTTTCCATGAACAACTTTATTATATTATTGCATAATAGGTATGAAAGAGTCAAAAGGTTGTTACTGCATCATTTACAACCCAATTTAAAAATACAAAATCTCAAGTAACCCTATGTTAAACATATTTGGAGATTGGTCAGCTCCCTCACTCAGGAGGACTCAGGAACCTTTAATTATGGAGTTACTTACCTAGTTAGCCATGTTAGCAGTTAGTTACAAAGCAGTAAAGAAGTTAGAGAGTAAGTAATGAAATTGTAAATAGATTCATATAAATTGCATTTCGTTTGTGTATAAGTACATTGTAAATATACCGATCATTCATGATTACTATGAAATAGAACTCTCCTCTCTCTGAATTATCCAATCTTTGTATCACAATTGCTTAAGGCTCGAGCACAACAATTACTTTCCAGAATTCTTTAGACCAATTTGATTCTCGATCATTAATCATGGCTTGAAGAAGCCTATCGCCCTACTATGGTTCAATCATGAAAGAGATTAGAAACCATTATATACCATAATCGGAAATGTATATGATAGGAGGGAGCAAAATTTGAAGCAATTAGCTCAAGCATAGCAAGAAACAAACCAGTGTCAAGAAAAGTCATGGATAGTGTCGCATCTTCCAAACCACATCATCAACAACTCATGTTTGACTCAATATTGTTATAAGCAATAAGAATATGAAGAATAGATTTTCCAACACCAATACAATTCGTGTTCGGTTGATTGCTATGGAATAGTACCATAACGAAAGATATGCAGATTTTGACCTTCCCATTGGATGTTTTGATAAAGATAAGTTTAAATTAGGAATGTTGTTTCCAAATTTAATTCTTATGACATCTTCTGTAGCTTAAGAAGATATGTTAGTGGATGTGCTTTTGATGGAAAGTGAATGCATGAATGATGCTTGCAAGGTGTTAGAGAAATTTTCACTAAGGTATAGAAATGTAGAGTCTTTAAATAGTCGCTTAAATGGAAGAAAAAAATCAAATTTGAATATATTAAAGACATGTCTCTTGATGCACTTTTCGCAGAAAATGTGGGTAACACTTCATATTCGGGCCTTCAAAGATCGGTATTTTGATGGATTTTCTTGAACATTAAGAATGAAATAGATACAACTGAAAAGGATTATTCAAATATCTCAAAGAATCATTAACTTCAGTGCCTATTTAAAACATCCAGCCTAATAGCTTGAACATAAGTTAAATTTTGCACAACCAATCTCAATTGGATGTGTAGTGAGCAAAATTTGCATGTGTCTGACATGTGCTATACTCAATACCCATCATAAGCTTAGTGCATGTTTCTATCTCCTCGAACGGTTGTCCACAATGACCCAACTCCTAGAACGAGTGATTCCTTACTAAATTACAGACGACCAAACCCTATAATCATCCCAATCTTTTTTGAAGTGTTTAAAACCTATTGGAATGTTTGATGCGTGTTAATCATACTTCTTTTCGAACACGTGCGTTGTACATGTATGCCGAGACATTTAGTACAAATTTTGACTAGCCACATATGGCATATTAAATAAAATATGTTTTCAAGTAACAAAAAAAAACCAAAGAATAAAATATGTGCGTGACACATGTGTTCCTGAAAGAAATAAGCCATTGATTATTTTCATTGATTGAAAGACTATTTATACAAGTACATAATAGGAGAATCATATTCCTATTCTATTCCTAAAACCTTATTCTATTTGGATACTAACTATACATTTATGGTAATACAATTATTATGGTAAGTATACAATACTAATTACATTACAATATTACCTAAACTAGGATACTAAATATTACCTAAATATATACTCTATATACGGTACATATACACGATAAAAGGGGCTGAAACCCGAGAGCTTATATACACAATATACACATGTATATTGTGTATATTTAACACACCCCCGCAGTCATAGCGGGCGGTCTTCGAACGATGAGACTGTCCCTAAAATCTTCAAAAAACGGACCGAGGGAAGACCCTTTGTAAAGATGTCTGCAATTTGATATCTTGATGGGACATGATAGACGCGTACCTGACCCCGAGCAACCTTTTTACAGACAAAATGAATGTCCATCTCGATATGTTTAGTGCGTTGGTGCTGAACCAAATTACCAGAAAGGTAGATGGGACTAATATTATCGCAATAAACTAAGGTTTCCTTCTGAATGGGACAATGAAGCTCCAAAAGCAAATTACGTAACCAACATGATTCCGAGACCACATTAGCTACCCCTCGATATTCAGCTTCGGCACTTGAGCGGGATAAAGTTGACTGACGCTTCGCCGACCAGGAGACCAAGTTGTTGCCAATGAACATACAATAGCCAGACGTAGACTGTCTGGTGTCGGGACAGCCACCCCAATCAGCATCCGTTTACGAGATAAGTGTGGATGTCGAGGAAGGATATAGATGCAAACCATAGTCAAGTCTACCCTGAATATACCGAATGATGCGTTTGAGTGCATTCATGTGCTCAATTCTGGGATCATGTATGAACAAACACACTTGCTGGATAACATATGTAATATCCGGTCTCATAAAGGTAAGATACTGAAGGGCCCATGCAAGACTGTGATAGCGAGTCGGGTCCTCGTAGGGTACGTCGGCCGCGGCACTAAGCTTGGGCTTCGTATCAACTGGAGTGGAAGTGGACTTACAAGATGACATCCCAGCCCTCTCGATGATCTCAGCCGCATACTTCCGTTGAGACAAGAATAATCTATCGGAATGACGAGTGACGACAATCCCTAAAAAATAACTCAAGGGCCTTAAGTCTTTCATAGCAAACTCAGAGCTGAGCATAGTCATGATAGACCAGCGTAAGGCATCGAAAAAGGAAGTTAAAATGATATCATCCACATACAACAGAATGTAAGCCAAGGATGAACCACGACGGTAGATGAACAAGGAATTATTTGACCTGCTGTGAGTGAACCCAATAGTTGAAACATAGTCAACAAACCTTGTATACCAGGCCCTGGGAGACTGCTTAAGCCCATATAAGAACTTCTTCAATAAACAAACATGATGAGGATGTTTGGGATCCCTGAATCCCAAAGGCTGATGTATATAGACTGTTTCCTTGAGATCACCATGTAGGAAAGCATTCTTGACATCTAACTGATGAATATGCCATGCTTTCGAAAGAGCCAAGCTAAGCATTGTGCGGATGGTAGCCGGCTTGACCACTAGACTGAACGTCTCACCACAATCTATACCAACCTGCTGAGTCTTACCATCACCCACAAGTCGAGCCTTATGTCTTGCAAATGAACCATCTGAATTTTCCTTGTGAGCAAAGATCCACAGACCTGATAATATTAATACTATATGGACGGGGTACCAACTCCCACGTCTTATTATCAATAAGAGCATTATATTCATCGGTCATAGCAATTTTCCAATTCGGGTCATTGAGCGCAGACACAATATTACGGGGTAATAGTGATTTAGGGACATTAGAATGTAAATTAAAATGTCTCTTTGGTTTATAAATACCCCGTTGACTACGAGTGACTGGTCTATGACTTGGGGAAGACATGGGCGGACTGTAGGAATTTTCTGGACTCGGGAAGGACCGACCAGCAGGTAATGGGCCTGCTGGCCCCAATCTAGACTTCAGCGGAAGGCGATGTCGAGGCCCGAAGCATTTGGATTGGGCTCGATAGCTGGGCGATTCACGAAAACTAGAGCGAACACAGGCCCAATTCCAAAATTAGGCGAGGTGGAATCGGGGCTGTAGATGCACGGAGCGATGGGCCATGGCGGAGTTAAGTGCAGGACATGTCCGACAAATGGTGAGTAATATACGAGGATATACTATCATCCAAAAAATTATACGAACTAGGCACGGGAGTATTAACTTTAGCAAATGGAAATTGGGTTTCATAAAAAATTACATGACGATTAATGATAATTTTGTTGGAGGATAAATCAAAGCATTTGTAACCACGATGATTAGACGGAAAATTCAAAAACACACACGGAGTTGATCGGGCCTGAAGTTTGTTAATTGTGGTGGATGGAAACAACGGATAACACAAGCACCCAAAAATCCAAAGATGAGAATAAGAAGGAGTTTTATTATATAAAACGTGAAGAAGAGAAGAATATGTCAGACCTTTGAAAGAAATTATGTTAAGGAGATATGTAGCCATTTGGAGAGCATGATGCCAAAAAAGGGGGTACGAAAGCATGAATCAATAATGTTCGGACAATGTTATTTATGGAACAAATTTTGCGTTCGGCTTTCCCATTTTGTGAAGATGTATGAGGACAAGAGAAACGAAAATTTATCCCATTATTAGCACAGAATTCCCGAAACACCCCATTGTCATATTCTTTGCCATTATCACACTGAATATTTTTGATTTCTCGGTCGAATTGGGTTCTGATGAATGCCCTAAATTTTAGGAAGATGGAAAAAACTTGAGATTTTTTCGCTATCGGAAACGTCCATAAAAACTTAGAATAATCATCCAAAAAAAGAACATAATACCGATGACCCATAGAACTAAGAACAGGAGACGTCCATAAGTCGCTATGAATAATATCAAATGACATTAAAGTATGAGATTTGGAGTCTACAAATGGCAATTTAACATTTTTTCCTAAAGAACAAGATTGACAATTTGGAGTACGACTCGTACCCTTACATGAAATAAAACTATTTTTATCTAGATGACAAAATAGAGGACCCCGGATGACCAAGACGAGCATGCCACAAGGAAGGAGAAATGGCTGCAAAAGCTGACGGCAGGGCTTGACTTGATGGACAGGAACTGAGTGTGATAGGATAAAGATCTCCCCTACTATCACACCTCATGAGAGGACTCCCCGTCTTGAAATCCTTCACAGAGAAACCAAATGGATCAAATTCAATAGAAACAAAATTGTCAATAGTGAATTTACGGACATAGACTAAGTTTTTAATCAATTTGGGGTTGTGTAGGGTGTTTTTCAAGATAAGATGAGGATGAGGGGGAGATAACGTTTTATGACCATAACCACGAATTGGAATAGAATTACCATTACTAACAATTATACATCGGGGGTTGCTCAAATTGAAATAAGATGAGAGCGTACCTGAATCGGATGTCATGTGGGTAGTGGCCCCGGTGTCCATATACCAATTTGAGTCCGGTGGATTTAAACCAAGCGTGTGCATTGCGACTTCGATGTCGGTAGGCGTGGGTGCTGCTACGTGATGGGATTGCGGAGGCCGAGGCCCAAACACCCCTTCTTGCGGTCTCAGCCCAGACTGCTGGCTGTAACTGGACAATGCCGAATTGGGCCTAGACTGCTGCTAGGCCGTCCATTGCCAATTGGGCTAAAACTGCCGCTGGGAGGAAAATTGGCTGGGCCCAAACTGCTATTGTGGGCCCCACATCCACTGTATAGGGGCCCATTGTGGGCCTCAGAACTACTGCTGCTGCTGCTGACCACCGCGAGGACCCCCACTACCACCACCATTCTGCCGTCTGCCGCCGTTGTTGCCGCCGCAGTTCTTGCCATTATTTATTTTATTTCCACCCTTTTTGCCGCTACCGTTGTTGTAGTTTTGGCCCGAGTTGTTAGAACCGGTAGGATACACCGTGGACTCAGTCATCATGACTACGGGACTAGTATCGGTAGCCGCTCGTTTTTCCATGCCTGCTTCTTCTAGTATAAGCATAGAACGAGCTTGATAAAATTGCGGAAGTGGATTGCTTTGTCGAAGAAGCGTTCCAACACCACTATAGGCCTCGAAGAGGCCGGAAACCATTTGGAGGACCAAACGATCGTTCGAAACCGGCGCGCTGAAGTTGGTCTGCCAATTCCTTTAATCTTTTGCAATAAGCCGAAACATTAGGAAAATCTTCCATATTGACGTGGGAGAAATCCTGCTCAAGGGTAACGGCTCTAGAATTTTGATTATCTTGGAATATATCACGCAGTCTATCCCAAGTCGCCTGTGCCGTAGCGTCAGGCTCAATAATTGTTTGCAAAAGGTCGGTAGATATGGTAGAATATATCCACCTAAGGACGGTAGCATCAATAGTCGTCCACAACTTAGGATCATCCTCGCGTTTTGGCACCTTTGTATCCTCAGGAGCTGTAGGGATTATGTGATGGATGACTTGATGCGATCGTGCGTGAATTTTGAACAGTTTAGCCCACGTCGCATATTGGACGTTTTCTATTTCAAGAACAAGAGGGATGTTATTCTTGATGTTAGAAACTGTAAGGGCAGGATGAAACATGTTCCGGGATGTAGACATATTGATAGAACAATATATGATTGAGGGATTAGGGAGAAATTTTTTGGAATAAGGGGGTTCTCGTCGGCACAAAACCCGAGAGCAAGGTCTCGAATTTTGCTAGGGATTTCGAAGGAAAAAATGGAGAATTTGGGAGAGAAAATAAACCTAGACTCTTGATACCATGAAAGAAATAATCCTTTGATTATTTTCATTGATTGAAAGACTATTTATACAAGTACATAATAGGAGAATGCTATTCCTATTCTATTCCTAAAACCTTATTCTATTTGGATACTAACTATACATTTATGGTAATATAATTATTATGGTAAGTGTACAATACAAATTACATTACAATATTACCTAAACTAGGATACTAAATATTACCTAAATATATACTCTATATACGGTACATATACACGATAAAAGGGGCTGAAACCCGAGAGCTTATATACACATGTATATTGTGTATATTTAACAGTCCCATACTAATTAGTAAAAATAATTTAATGTATTTCAAATAATATTAAATACGTGTGTGATGAGTTACACATAATATTTGAAGGGGAAAATGCAAATTTGAACTGATGAACGAACTCGAGTTATATTTATTGTCATTTCCAAGCACAAATTAAATATATTGTAAATTTCTTTTGATAAATGTGAGATAATATCCTTTATTTGATGGTAAAATTAATTGCAACAAACTAATGTTCGAACAACTTTAATTTTGTAGTTTCAATATACCAAATATTTAGTTTGCCAATTTTCTTATTTTTCTCGAATATTTCACATCACATGATTTAGATTTTAAATATGACTAACGTCAGGTATGATTGCAAATATCTCACGTCTAGTAGCTTATGCTTTTTCTTTAAGAAGTTGTAGTGACTTTGCTATTATAGCCGCATACATATCAAGAAATTGTTGTAAAAAAAGTTGTATTTTGTAGAAGCTCATGCATAGAAAGTGGATCGGTAAAGGTCCTCCTTAGAATGTGTAGTAGGTCATTGTCAATTTCATTGTATACACCTGCAAGAAGAAATAGTACAGTAATTTTTTGAGAAAGAGATATATAATAGTTATTGATATTGAAATATTTTATCAATCTATGTAAATCCACAAAAAAAAAAAAAACAGAAATTATCTATGAACATCATCGCTAATTCGCCGCTAAATTTCATATAGCTAATAGAAGTTTGTGATAATCCGTCACTAGTTATTGCTAAATAGAATTAACAACGAATTTTATTATTTAACGACAAAATTGGTCCGTCGCTAATTCCTATTTTTTAGTAGTAATAGTAGTTACAAGTATAGGTACCTTTTGTCTGATTTAAGATTATGAGAGTTTTCATTTGTGATTTGTAAAAGAATATTATTTATAATATAATCTAACTACAAAATGCAGAATTGTCACTAATTTCATGCAGTAACCCAAGCAACCTATTCTAAAGAGTGTAACACCAGATCAAGCCTAAATAAAAATGATCAATCTGATACCTATACCAAATAATAAAGCATACCATTTAAAATGATCTTGCTAAGAAATATTGTGCGCACACACCGTAGCAAAAAAAATTCCAACTTACTGGTTAAATAATTTGAAGTAAAAAACATGGGAGCAGGCATTGGCATGTGTTCTTGATATTTCCCCTTTTCAGCAATATGCATTTGAAGTATGATTTGAGAATATGTCGACATATTTGTTCTTTCTCTTGTATGATACATGAAAAGAGAGATTATGATTACTTTTGATTGTGGCAACAGAAAATGAGAGAGAAAAAGATGATGCTTAATTTATAAATCTAGCAATCCAATGAAGAGTTAACTAACGGATGGGAGCTGAGAAGATAAAGAAATAAATATGGAATAATATGTAACAGTTAATTATGATGCGTAGATAAAACTCCTTTTTATTAAGTGTACATTAATCATTTAAGCTATTTTTTCTCTTCTTCAGTACGCATGATTGTACTCATTTAATATGAGGTTTTATTTTTCACATTCATTATATTGTATTTATATCTAATATAATATTTATTATAATTAAATTGTATTTACATTTTTGTCCATAAATATGATAACATTAGTACTTAATAGAAGGGTAATAGTGTCATTCAACGTTATAAAGATATTTTCCTAATCCAACTTTTAACTTGGAGGCTTTTCACTTTTAATATAATTTATATATATATATATATATATATATATATATATATATATATATATATATATGAGGATTCTTTTGTGCGCCGATGGAGCCCACAAATGAGAATGTACATTCGAAAAGTATAAAATTAGTTATATAGTGTAATGGAGGTGTCAAGCTATGGTACAAAGCTTAAAATAGTCAAGATTGGAAAATAGGAGAAAACTAAACTCCCAGGATCCTTCGCATTAGGTCCTGCGACACGAGAGCTTAGGCGAGCAGACCTAAGGAGTTTTATGATTGAGGCAGAAATTTCAAAGCTCAGCAAGCACCATCGTGACGCTTAGAAGATGAGGAAAAATGAAGCTTGTGATGAGAGCTGCTCTGTGAGAGGATCTAGGAAATTCTTCGATATTGGCTCACACAGTTCAACGTGACAGGAGAAGCCTCCTTAAGCTCCGTGTAACACATGGTAGATTTAGATTAGGTTTAAACTCATTAAATGCTTGTGGTTAGATAAAAATCTAGGAGATTAAGGTGTATTCTGTGTGAAAGTCAATATCTAATCATGTACCAAGTGTACAAAAAGATTTGAGTTGAAAGAATCAAAAGAAATAAAGTTGGAAATTTGGGTCGACTGAAATCTATAAATATGGGAATTTTTGAGATTTTTCATCCTAGTTTATTTTGGCCAACTTTTTGAGGAGAGAAACCCCTAAGACTTCCCAAATCATCTTAAGTCAGCTCCTACTCAATTCCTATGATTATTACAACAATTTATCAAGAGTTAATACTAGATTATCATCCAAATATTTAGATTCTTGAAAATCAATCCAAGATTAATTGAAGTGGAATTTTGGAGATTTCGTCAAATGTAAGAACTTCATCTTTGGTGTATCTAATTACTTAGAAAGGGTAGTACGATGATCCAAATCTCTAAAATTCATCAGCATTGAACCAGAATTGTGAAGAACACCATTCTAGGCTTACACCCTACTTTCATAAAAGGAGGATGGAGATTTAGAATTCAATCAAGTTTTGATCATTATAACTTCAATTGAATGTAGAGTGATTGTTTGAACATTGGATCTTACGTTTGAAAGAGTTTAGCGGGATTTGAGATATGTTCATTTTGGAAACCCTCTTTTGACAATAAAAATGTTTTGTACAAGGCTCTATGCACGGCCTATACAACCTCGCGTCGAGCCTTTGTATTTTATTCTACATTATGATATATGTATTCTAATATGATCTACCTTGTGTTGTTGAATTCTAAGGTCGAATAATGATTTTTAACATGATTTCTAAATTAAATAATGGCTTTGAAATACCTCTATTAATAAAAAGATCAACATGAACTTTAAGATTGATCCAGCTAATGTTAACTTGCTATGACCTTGCACTGAAAGAACCAGGTTTTTTCAATAACTATGCAACAAGGTAAAGTGCGAAATATGTAAATCAACACAAGTATTTTCATGTGGAAAAATCCTTGCTCAAGAGAGGAAAAACATACATCTTCCAGGATTTATTCAAACTCTCCATTAAACATGAGCAACTTTTAAGGTTACAATGACTTGTACACATAAGGAACTGACTCTACAGCCCCTCCCCTAATCCTCAACGATTATATCAATTGTTGGTGCTCTCTCCAACTCTCTTCAATGACTCTACTCAGTTAAAGAAGTCACTTTACAACACAATAAAACAATACCTACTATAATTACTATGAATGTAATCAAGATACAATTTTGGATCACATGAAATCTAACTATTATAACTCAAAATAGTATTGATAAGTCTTGATAGGAATATGTTCTTTGTTGTTGCGGTAGTTGATTTCTTCTTGTTAGACTCTTGTATATATCTCATTGTATCTCTCAAGTTTCTCTATTTGGGATAGTTCTTTAAGCATCAATTTTGTGATTTATATGGGAGTAGAATAACCGCTTGTAGTTATCCCAATCCAACCAAGACTTTTTTCAATTAGTTTCTTCGAAATCAATCCTTATTTGACTTGGAGTTGAACTTCACACGTACACGAACAACTTCTACTAATTCCAAGATAATTCGATGTTGTCTTATTAAGGTAATATTTTTATATGTTGAACTCTAGTTCCTTCTAAAATTGGATTAAGCCTTAATCCCAATTCTCCATAGTTTACTTTTATGCATGTGGAACAACTTCTTCCAAACAATAGCTAGCTCTTGTTCAAAAGACCTGGTTCTCTTAGCAAACCTGCATCTGTGTTACCTGTTTCACCCAATTCCTTTTAGAGATCTATTAAGGACCTGATTCTTGTACAACTTTATTCATCTTTCTTGTACATAGATTGTCACTTGTACAATGTTTGTCAATCATAAAAACTCCATAATTTAAAGGATTGATATTGAGACTAAGGCAACTCAACAAATCTCCCCTTGTTGATGATGAAAAACTCATAGCAACTTCATCAATCTTTATATGCTATGGTGTGATAACCTTCTCATTAAGTCTCTTTTTACTTAGATGACCCTTCCCGTAGATTTAAAGGGTGTCCTTGACTTTCCAAAAGGGGTGGCATGATTCTCGAGGCAATCATGTGAGTATTAGAAAATAAAATTTAATTTTGGAAGTACTTAAGTTACGAAAATAGAACAGTTTGACCAAAGTCAACATCGGAGGTTAACAAACTTGAATTGGAGTTTCAATAGTTCCATGAGATCTAGAATGTAATTTATGACTTAGTTGGATGGTTTGGACGAATCCTGAGGGACTCAAAAGTGATCCAGACACTTGAAATGCATTCTAGTAGAAATGGAAGTTAAGAGATAACTATGACCAAATAGTTGATTAAACGAGCTCAGATTCATGATTTTAAAGTTCGATCAGGTTTGTATGATTATTTTGTACTTATCCACAAGTTTTGGTGAGATTCAGATGAGTTTCAGATGGATTTGGTTTGTGTCGCGCACATATTGGATGTTTCAATATCATTTCTTTGAGCAAAAAGGGTACCACATAAATCAAATGAGCTCTAAATTGTGTTTCGATTATACCATTAGATATGTATCATAATTTTGGAACCATAGCAACAAGAATTGTCAAATTCAGAGGTCGTGTGAGAAAGTTATGATCGTTTTAGCACTGACAGTCATTGATGGTATCTGGTGAGCGAACTTATGGTTGGAAATTGTGAAGCTTCACAAATGTGAAGACCCTTGAGTATTAAAATCTCAGACATTGTTTCATTCATTCAAAATCAATTTCTGAGAGTTCTAGAGCTTCAATTTGGGCAATTTTAGTGGCCTTTTCTTGTTTCGAAGAGAGGGTAAGATTTTAATATTTATTTTTATGTTTTCCATGATTACTTCATATTATTATCATTTTATTCATGATTTTATTTGGGAAAATTGGGGTTTTGAGCCCTAAAATTAAGAGAATGAAATCTCTTGGGGCTCGGGTTTGACTTTTCGATTGAGTTTTTAGGCCCATAGTATTATTATAGCAATATGGGTGTTGCTGAAATCATTTAACTTTGTAGAGTACTATTTGACTAGATTTAATTTGTTTGGTGAATTCGGACGGGGTAGAGTTTTCAAAAGACTTGTGCTTTTCTCGGATTGAGATTGTGAGCGTTCGGAGGCTCTCTAGAAAGTGAAGGTGTTAGGATCGGGCTACTCCTATTCACTCTAAGAATATGTCTCTTGAGAGTAACTACACAAGAAGGTAATGCAGCGGAAATGAAAAAAACACCACAAGAATTTTTACGTCGAAAACTCCTTGCTCAAGGGTGTCAAAAACCACGACCTATCTGCTATAAGACGTTTCCCGAACATTAATAAATCAAGAGTCGTATAAAGATTACAATAACCAAAAGGGACTATTCCTTGATAGTCTGTCTATACCCAAAGTAGCTATTTTACCAACAAACATGTTAGGATCGGGCTACTTCTATACGCTTCAAGAAGCTATTTGCGCATGAAGGAAATATAGCGAAAATAATAAATCAACACAAGAATTTTCAAGTGGAAAACTCCTTGCTCAATGGAAAACCTCGACTATATTCCTATAGGATTTATCCAAAATCTTCACTATAACTGAGCAGGTAACAGGTTTACAACTTTCTTATCAAACATGAAGGACATATTTCTTCAACAATCCACTTAAACAACCCAGTTGTTTAGTATGATAAAGTAACTAACCAACGAACACATATTACACAATGCTTGCAAAGGTAAATAGGTGGGAACCACAAAAGAACCTAACTATAACTAACGAACTAGATGGATAAAATTGATAAGCTCGGGTTCTTTGTTGTTTGGATAGTTAGCTCTTCTTGAGATGAAGGTGTTGAATGCGCTCACACTTCTCTTTGTTGGAGTATTTATGGTTGTGGATTCCAACCTCAAATTCTTGATCGTGATATGTAGTAGTAGTCTCCGCATTTTATAATTGATCCAAGTAGGTTTTGTTTTCATTAATTGTACTAGAATATTAAACCTTGTTTGACTTGGATCTTCCTTTATTTCCGTGTTTATGCCTTAGCTTCCTTGTCCCACTACAATGCTAATTTCAATGTTGATCAACTTATAGTATATTGTAGAATATTACCATAATTGAAATCCAACTCTTCAAGGAATTGGAATCAGTCACTCCAATGTCAACATGAAATAACTTAAGTCTCCAATTGCGTAAGGACCAGTTCCTTTGATCAGTTCCTCTGAACGTTGTGAATGCTTCACTAAATCCTCTAGAGATTTTATTAGATATCTGATTCTTCAAATAAATTTCTCCTTATATCTCCCCTTGATTATCTCGGGTACTCACACGCTAAAAAACCTGAGTGGGACGACCCATGCAACTACTGTGATCCTGTAATAGGATAAATGATATAACTTGTAATACAAATAAATTATGTGAACAAATTTGTTTGTACATGAATGTGGACAGTGGCCCATGGTATGCAACTGAATACATATAATTCACTGACGCTGTCTATGAATATATATTACTCAACGACTAATACAAGTACCGGGACAGGGTCTTGAGCTACTCATAATCTCTAACATCAATGCAATCACTACACCTGACTCAACTCCAAGTAAAATCTGGATCTTGCAAGTCTTCCACTGATCATCTACACTATCTAGCGAACAAGTCTATCAACTTGTACAACTGAACCTTCAATGTAAAATTTGTCAAATGCAGCATTCCCGACAAAAGTGACATCTGTACAGAAAGATTTTATCGAATACGTAAGGCAGACTGAAATAATCATATAAAAGAACATTAATTGTAAAGAGAGCTAGGGAACAATAAACCTGAAACTCTGAATGTCACCAAGGGCGCATAATATGCATAATACAATATATACATGTATATAATGCCGTAATGAATCATGAGTGTATACAATTCCATAGGCCTCTGTGGGCGTCATGATCCTCGTTATATATATAATCTTCTCTTTTGTGCTAATCATTATCTTAACGTACCCAACTGCAGTGGTGTACACAATAGGTTCCATACCCGGCCGACTATAGCGCGGTTTGGTGTTCATAATTATTACACCCCGTAGTTTTATATTTTGTCGTGTCATTAATAGATAATGATGTATTGGGAAGATGTATGACCTTACAAAAGGGTAATGAAGGTTTACGACTTGTTTATAGAAGATCTAGAGTGTTTGGAAGTGAAACGGACCAAAGAAAATATGTTTTGACGAAATCAAAAAATTGTGCAATTGGACAGGGAGGTTGACAGACCGTCAACATGTTTGACGGTACCTTCAAAATGCAAGTTTGAACCATCAAAATTTATGATATTTTGAGATTTTAGATTTGGGTTTGACGGTCCAGATTGACGGACCATCAATCCGACTGTCCTTTTGAGGCGGTGAAACTTTTTGTCGGGTTTATAAGCGGGTCATGTGATTTGGGACCTCATTTACTCCATAACCAGACCTCAAAACTCTCTATAAACCCTTCCAAAGGTATCCCAACATTCCAAAATCAAATCAAATATAAACACAAAATTAACGTGATAATCCCCGTGGTTATCGTAAGAATCATCTTCTCCGTATTGAACTGATTTCGAAAACCCTTAGTGATGGAATAACTTGTTTTTAAGGGGATTTGGATGAATAAAGGTAAATATTTATCCTCCTCTACTTGTTATTATGATTAATTGATGATTTTTTTTCCAATCCACCGGACTCACAGCCCGGGGCTAATTTTCTATTTATCAAAAGTAAAATAAATGGGGCCCCAGCGGGGAGAATACATACCTTAACCAGAATGCAGAAAGAAAGAACTAGACAAAATAAGATATTCTATGATCATCATAGAATTTATAATACATTCTATGATGATGTTACAAATTATGATGCTAAGGTAATGAGAGTATAATATAAATACAAAGCCATGTTCTACCTCTATACTTATAAAATCTTCTAATTGTTGTGTTGTTTCCTTCTTTTCTTTCAGATACTCTTGGAACTGGATCATTTCTTCTTGTGTCTGACAAAAGGTATTACTCTGATTGGAGCCAGTGTCTTTTTCTTTGCCTCTCTCATCGGCATCTGCCTACGGTAGCTAGTATCCGGCATTTTTTCATCCCAACTGTGTTTTCTACCATGGAATTTCTTTGCCATCTCCAGGTTTCTAGGAGATAAGTTTCCTTGGTCTATGACTGTGCGGTCTGCTGTAATGGACTCCTCATCTGAGTAAGTGTAGTGTTCACTATTTATTTCAAAACCAAAGGGGTCAGCATAACCTGTCAGGACCTCTGCTTCCGCACTTCTATCTCATGGAGGTCATCAATAGTGTAGTCATGTCCTATCTCATCCATATTTCCAGCATCTGAAGCCTCATCAAACATGCATGCCATGGAGTTTAAGATGTCATCATTTTCAGCCACCTCATAGTCATCATCACCCCACCTCCGACTCCCGCTACCCGAGGAAGGGATGTCAATACTAGCTTGATTCAAAGTAACCAAACTTTTGATTGGCATAGGGAATGATTTTTGTATCCAATCTTTAGTCGAAGTCTGATATGGTATTTTCCTTACTGGTGTATATTCCTTTGCTTTGGGATTTAACTCTTTACCAGTTTGGATACTAACATTACAAATAGCAGCAACACCAATAACTTCAGTAGTAGCACCAACACTATGTTCAGCAGCAGAAACAACAACTTCAGCAGTTGCAGGAGCCTTAACAACATGTGCAATAGCAGCCAAACCAGCATCCGAAATAACTGCCACGACCACATCAGCAGTATGAGTAGTAGCATCAGCAGCAACATCAGGTTCAGCAACATCAGCTTCCACAACTACAATAGCCAAAACATTAGCAACTGCAGCAATAACAACTTCAGATGCAAACAAAACCCGATGCTGCACCAACATCAAGAACTCCACCCATCAGAAGATCGATGATCGATGGTAGAAACAAAGAATCGCAGAGGCTTTAAAAGCAACCCCAACAGCACTATCAACCATTACAACATCAGCACCAGCAGTTTCTACAGCAGCCACACCAGTTCCTATAGCAACTGCAGCTGGTGCATCAATTTCCCCTGAATTAACTGAACTACCACTAGCAACATCAGACACAGCATCAGGAGCAATAATAGCCACTGTTTTAGCATTGTCCCGAGCAGCAATATTAGAAATAATTTTGGTAGGAAAACCATCAGCAGTTGCAGTGCCAATAACACCAACAGGGGCAACCCCATCAGCAGTAGCACCTACAACATCATCCTCAGAAGCACCAGCAGAGGTAACCCCATTAGACACAACTGCAACAGTCTCTGCAACACCAACCTCAGCAGCACAAACTATAGTGTTAACAGTCACAATAGAATCAGAGGCTACTACTGGGGCATCAACTTCAGTAGCAACAACAGAATCCACAATATCAGTTCTAGCAACAGAAGCAGCAACTCCTACAGTGCCTTCAACCTCAGCAACCACAACTTCAGTAGCAGAGACAACAGTAACATGCCTAGCACCAGCAATCACCACAGTTGTAAGGCCAGAAATAGGACTAACAACCACTGTGTTTATAGGTAACCCAGCAGCAGCATCAACATTAGTATTAATAGCCATACCAACCACATCATCTGCTGCATTAGCAGCTACCAAAATACCCTTCCCCTTCCTTCTTGACCTACCCTCTTCATCTTCATCTTCACCCAAAATAGCAAAGGAGTTAAGGTGTTTTGAGTTTGTATTTTTTGTTTTTGTTTTTTTGTGCTTTGTTGGTTTTGGTATTTTGGATGGTTTGCCATCTCCCTTCATTGCCAACTACCTTCTCACCTTGTTGAACTTTGGTGGTATTAGGTTTAGGGATTGTTTTTTCAGTCTCCACTCCATTGCTCATACCCTTTTCATCCCCTATTTTTTTTAGTTTTAAGTCTGGATTTAATTTCCAACAACCAACTTCATTATGTCCTTGCAACTTGCAAGTTTTGCAGTAGTTGGGAAGATAATCATATCTAATTGGAAACCATTTCGACATAATTTCTTCCCCTTTAACCACATGTATTTGAATTCTTTTTGGATGAACTTTTAGTAAATCAATTTCAACTTTAACCTTAGCACAACTAGGTCGCGTTCTATTTCTCATAGCAGTATCAATAGTAATAAGCTTACCTACTGATGACGTGAGCGATAGAAGTGTTGATTCACCATAGTAGTTTGGAGGCAATCTTGGGAATGAAATCCATGCCATTGCTATGCTTGTCTCCTCATCCGGATTAAACCATATATCCCATTTAAAAGTTCTCATCGGATGATATTGGTTTTTCTCCTTAATTTTCCAAATAGGCTTTGACAGTAGTGTAACATAGTCCTCTCGCAATGAACATCGAATCAAAATATGTCTATTGCAAAAAAGACCAACCTGTACTCTTCCTTTCATTTCACATTGTGTTGGGATCGAGTTGCTCAATCCACGAAATTCGGGCAGTCCATAACTGAATTTGCCAATTACAACAAATTGTAATTCTTTGTGTGCTACCATCAATTCCAACTCTTTGATATCATATCGTATCGTTGACTCACCGTGAATGTATGTAATTTGCCTCATCGAAATTTCAGCAACCGAGTCTCTTTCGTCTGTTTTTGTCAAATTTGAGTTGAGCATATTGGGATAGACCACTTGTGATGCGTATGTTGGGGATTGTTGAACATTTTCTATTGTTGGTTTTCCGATCATTGTCACATCTGTTTCTGGCCCGAGAGTCAGATTACTGGTGACAACTTTTGAAATTGGGTTTGGGATTTTTGGGTTTAGTGATGGAAAATCGTTGGTTAGAGAGAATGTTGGGTATGTCGTCGGGTTTGATGGATGGTGTCTGACCTCAGATAGAGGTCGACCAGAAGTCCGAGAGGCCTTGATGACCAGAGTTCGCGATTTCTGCAACTTTTGCTCAAATCGCCTTTTTGATAATTTTGTGTTTTTTGTGTTTGAAGATTAAACAATGTTGGTTTGAGGGAGTGTTGAGTGTGTTGAGCCAGTAGTGTGGTGGCAGACGACAGGTGGCCGGCTAGTCTTGCCGACGACGAGCTTCGCGATTTTAACATCGCGATTTGGTTTAAAAAGTGTTAATTGATTTGGGTTTAATTGTTAAAGATTATCGATGTGAGGGTGGTGTGGGTGTGTCACCGATGTTAAGGGGTGGTGGCCGACCTCATGTGGAGGCCGGCCGGTGGCCGAAAAGGCCATTCATGTCAGTTTTGCAATTTTCAGCACTATCGCTGAAATCGCCTGTTTGAGAGAGACTCGGCGGCGGGGGGGTTCAAGGTTTGAGGTTTTTTTTAATTGATGATTTAGGGTTTAGGGTTTTTTTTAAGCCGCTAGACTCGTAGGTATAGTGGACTTTTATTAATAACAAAAATAAAACATGGGGCCCCAAAGAGGAAGTACAAGCAGGGGGGAGGCTTCCTACACCCCACCTGGCTGCTCCTTTAGGGACTAAAAAAAATCTAACCTGAATGTAGAAAAAATGAACTTGACAAAACTAAGTGATATATGATCATCATAGAGTTTATAATGCACTCTATGATGATATTACAAATGATGATACTGCCATAAAGAAAAACTAATAAAAGGACAAAGCTATAAACTACCTCTGGCCATATAAAGTCTTCAATATGGTGTACCTTTTCCTGCTCTTCCTCTAAGTATGTATGGAATTGGATCATTCCTTGAGAGATCGGAGATATGCCTTTCGGCGAAACGATCTTTCTGCCCTCTTACTTCTTATAAGCTCGGGGGCCCTACCAGCTGCATTATATGTCGGGGTCGACACCTCCACTGTCTTTTTGGCTTCTCTCGGTAGCATCTGTCTGTGTGAGGTCGGATTTTGCCGAGTCTCTCGGTAAAATCTAACAAGAATGAAGAAAGAAAGAACTTGACAAGACTAAATATTCTATGATCATCATAGAGTTTATAATGCACTCTATGATGATGTTACAAATGAGAATGCTAACATAGTGAAGAAATAATATAAGCATGAAAATATGATCATCTACCTCCGGACTTATAAAATCCTCCAAGTATTCATGAAACTTAATCATTTCTTCTTATACTTGATTAGGGACTCATGGGGCCCAACATATTTGGAAGGGTCCCTCATCTTGGCTGCATCAAACTGGACTTTCTTCTTGGCTTCTCTCATTGGCATTTTCCTCACTGTTGGTATCTTACCATCCCAGCTGTTCTTCCTTGTGAGCTTCTTTTTTGTACTTTGCACATTTCGAGGTGATAGGTTCCCATTCTGGATGACCAGCATGCGTTCGGGGACCAGGGAGTTAGGGTTCAGGGTCTGGGGTTTAGGGTTCCGGGGTTCAGGGTTCGAGGTTCGGGGTCGGGTTTGGGGTTGAGTCAAAGTGCAGGTCAGGGTCCGGGTTCTGGGTTTCGGGTTCCGGGTTCAGGGTTTCGGGTTTCGAGTTTAGGGTTTAGGGTTTAGGGTTTAGCATTTAGGATTTAGGGTTTAGGGTTTTTTTTTGAAGCCACAGCCTAGCGGCTTGTGGAATTTTATTAATAATAAAAGAAAGACAAGGGGCCCCAAAGGGGAAGTACAAGCAGGGGGGAGATTTCCTATACCCCCACCTGGCTACTCCTATTGAGGCAAGCCTCCTAGCCCGAATGTAAAAAGAAAGAACTAGCTACAACTAGATACTCTATGATCATCATAGAGTTTATAATACACTCTATGATGATATTACAGATGATGATACTAACATAGAGCAAAACTAATATAAGAACAAAGTTATATTCTACCTCTGGCCTTATAAAGTCTTCAATACGGTGTACCTTTTCTTGTGTATCTTCCAAGTAGTGATGAAATAGAATCATCACTTGCGTGCATATATCATCCGGGCAGCTGCCCTATTCCTTGCTCTTCTGCTTCTCATTGGGCCGGCTGTGTAGGCTGTACTGTCTTCAGTTGATTCAGTCATGTCATCAGCAATTTGACTCTCCATAGGTGCCTTTCCTTTGTGAAGTCCCCCCGGACTTTATTCATTATCCGCTACTTCCTCCTCTTCATCATCTCCCCATTTCCTCCCTTCACTACTAGTAGTTGGCAAGTCCAAGCATGTTTGGTTTAGTACTACCAATTTGTTAGGAGGTGAAATCCGGTGTGGTAGGAAGAAGGGCATCTTTGGTGTTGGGTTAGGCTTTGAATTATTAATTGGACTTGGGCTTGAAATTGGATTTGAGCATTTTGGCATTGTGGGCCCCGTGGGTGTGTGTGGATTTGGGCTCGGCAGGGGGTGGGCGTGTGGGTGTTGGGCCGGGTTGCGGGTGAGGGGAGGTCGAGTGGGCTGTTGGGTTAGGTGCCGGGTTGGGGCTGTGTCGGGTAGGGTTATCTCGGGTGGGGTTTTCGAGAGGAAGTGAGTTAGGGTTTGGCGGCGGCAAAGCTGAATTTGCGTTGGATTCCGGGGTTGTTCCTGGTGGCGGGTTGTTTCCGGACAGCGTGATTTCTGGGGCATTGATTTGTGGGGTCGGGTTTGCAGTCGGATTTGACCTGGAAGTGCCCGAAATGGGGCAGATGTGCCCTAATCCCGGTTTAGGGTTAGGGTTAGGGGAAACGGTTTTAGGGTTTTTTTTTGAAGCCACAGCCTCGCGGCTTGTGGTATTTTATTAATAATAATAAAGAAAGACAAGGGGCCCCAAAGGGGAAGTACAAGCAGGGGGGACTCATCCTGTTACCCCACTTAGACTATCCTATAAGGCCTAAAAAGGAAAACTAACCTGAATGTAGAAAAAATGAACTTGAAAAGATCAAGTATTTAATGATCATCACAGAGTTTATAATGCACTCTATGATGATGTTACAAATGATGATACTAAGATAGAGAAAAACTAACAAAAGGACAAAGCTATAGACTACCTCTGGCCTGATGAAGTCTTCAATATGATGTACCTTTTCTTGCTCATCCTCTAAGTATGTATGAAATTGTATCATTCCTTAAGAGATCGGAGTATTGCCTTTCGGCGAAATGCTCTTTCAGCCCTCGCACTTCTTATAGGTTCGGGGGCCCTACCGGCTGCATTATATGTCGGGGTCAGCACCTTCACTGTCTCACTCGGTATTATCTGTCTGTGTGGCGTAGCAGATGGAGTCTGTACAGATACCGTATCACTAGTAGTAAAAGATGATGATGAAGATACCTGTGAATGTACCTCCTGTGTTCTGTCCAGCTGCTTCATTACTGGTCTGGCCCTTGGTGTTTCTAAGACGTAATCAGCCGGATCCCTGAACATGGTTGTCAAAGCCTCTGTCATGCCCTCAAATTCAAGCCCCTCCTTTGTCGTGAATCCTAGCATCCTTAGTGCCCGTGGATGCAAAATATTCGCATCAAGTCGCACTATAGGCGTGTCGGAATCAATTGAGCCAACCGGAGATCTTGGCTCTCTAAAGTCCATAGTGATTTGAGCACATCCATCTTCATCTGATTCGGCTTCCTCCTCAAAACAATCATCACCCCACTTCCTCCTTTCACTACTTGAGGTAGGCAACTCAACACATGATTGGTTAAGCTTGACCAAGCCTTCAAAGGAGTTTAAGGTACAAATAGGAGTGTATGTAGCAGCTTGGGGATTTAAGCACGAAATTGGGTTTTGGTTTGGGCTAATATTGAGTCTCGGGTTTTGGGTTATTGGGCCAAGGGGGGTACCGATTTGGGTAGGGTTAGGTCCCGGGTTAGAGGGTTTCGGGTGGGCCGAGGGGTCGGAAAAAATGGACTGGGTTCGATTAGTGGGCCCACATTAGGATTGGGCTGGATTCGAGTGTGTGGGCCGGGTCGGGTTTCCGAACTGGGTGGGTAATTTGGGTGACCCGAAACCACTGTTGGGAGTGGTTTAGGGTTTTGGGAATTTGGGCCGGGTAGTGTTAGGTTTGTATCGTGCCCTTGCAGTTTACAATTGGGACAATACTTGGGCAAGAAATCATATCTAATCTTGCCGGAATGTGTTTTAGTTCCTTCTCCTTCTCCAATCTGAATATTGTATCTTGTAGGGTGATCCTTCCTTAAATCTGCTTCAACCTTAACCCTAGCACAACTAGGGCGTGTCTTGTTCTTGGTAGCCGCATCTATTGAAATCGGTTTGCCCACCGAAGATGCTAATGAAAGCAGAATTGATTCGACAAAGAAGTTAGGGGCCAAATTTGGGAATGAAATCCAAATGACTGCAAGGCTTGTCTCCTCTTCCGGATTAAACCACATGTCCCATTTGAAGGTTCTCATCATGAAAGACTTCGATTGGTCTTTAATCCAAAAATTTGGCCGAGACATCAAAGAGACATAATCCTCTTCAATTGAACATCGAATCAAGATATGCCTATTGTGTAAAAGACCAACCTTAACATCTGCCTTGAGTTCACATTGCTTCGGTATAGCCGTCCTCAAGAAAGTGAGATATGGCATGCCATGGCTAAACTTGCCTATGACGGCAAAGTTTAGGTCTTGTTGCTCGATTGTCAAGGCAACTTCTTGGTCACTAAGCCTTATGGTAGGCTCACCGTGAAGGTAGTGGAGTGGTTTTCTCGGAAAATCAAAGTTTCCGCCATGGCTAGGGTTTTCGCCATTGGTCGAAATGGGGGATTTGAAGAGATTGGCGTAGGTAATGGGTTGGGGATTTGTATGGGTTGTCGTCGAGGGCTGGACGACCTCGGGGGGAGGCCGTCCAGTGGCCACCATGGCCATCGGAGGGATGAAAGTGGGATGTTATGTGTTTTCGTGGAAACTGTCGGAAATCGCCCTCAAGTTGAGAGCGTTTTTCCGTGCCTTGTTTCGACGAAAAATGGTTTTAAGGTTTAGGGTTTAGGGTTTAGGGTTTAGGGTTCAGGGTTCAGGGTTCAGGGTTCAGGGTTTAGGGCTTAGGGTTCATGGGGTTTAGGGTTCATGGGGTTTAGGGTTTAGGGTTTAGGGGTTTTTTTTTTGAAGCCACAATCTCGCGGCTTGTGGAATTTTATTAATAATAATAATGAAAGACAAGGGGCCCCAAAGGGGAAGTACAAGCAGGGGGGACTAATCCTGTTACCCCACTATACTATCTTATGAGGCCTAGTATCTAAAAGCTAGCAAGAATGAAGAAAGAAAGAACTTGACAAAACTAAATATTCTATGATCATCATAGAGTTTATAATGCACTCTATAATGATGTTACAAATGAGAATGCTAACATAGTGAAGAAATAATATAAGCACGAAAATATGATCATCTACCTCCGGACTTATAAAATCCTCCACCTGTGGCATCCTTTCTTTCTCGTCCTCCAAGTATTCATGAAACTTAATCATTTCTTCTTGGCGTTGATTAGTGATTCCGGGGGCCCAACATATTTGGAAGGGTCCCTCATTTTGGCCGCATCAAACTGGACTTTCTTCTTTGCTTCTCTCATTGGCATTTTCCTCACCGTTGGCATCTTACCATCCCAGATGTTCTTCCTTGTGAGCTTCTTTTTTGTACTTTGCATATTTCGAGGCGATAGGTTCCCATTCTGGATGACCAGCATACGTTCGGGGACCAAGGAGTCCTCCTTCGCATCTGACCACTCAAACGTACTAGCAACATCACCAAAGGGATCAGACATTACCTGTCTCTGCTTGGCCTGTCGCGCTGCTTCTGAATAGAGCTCCCCCAGCGTCTTGCCTCCCATCTCGTCTACGTTACCTGGCCCTCCTTGGATAGGACCCTCTAGTAAGTGTACCTGGTCAGGGACTTCTTCCACAGCAAGCGGTTCTGCTTCCTCATTAATCTCCTCATCGGCCTCCGGAACCATGTTGCCTTCCAGCTCCATATGTTCATCATCCGTAGCCTCATCATATAAGCCATATGCATCATAGTCACGGAAATTATGTGGTGGTTCTGCCAGGAACAGAGCCATTTCTTCTTCATCATCCGTGTCTCCGCCCATCTCCACATACTCCTCTACACTTAGATCTGGATAGTATGATTGCTTATCCGCAAATGCCTCCTCAAAAGATGACATTCCCATAAAATGTCCATGTTTCTCCATTTTCCTGTCAAACACTTGCCTTAATCGTTCTCTGTCGGACAATCTAGAACCAACCTCCTCCACCTCCGCCTCCTCTCCATCTGTTTCACACCATTTCTTTCTCTCACTGTCAGAGGGAGCAACAGTACTAACAGATGGAATGTCGGAAGTGGCTTCATTTAGGGTGCAGGATTGTGGTGGAAAGGAGAATGCATTTTTGCGCCAATTTTGAGTAGTTTGGCTTTTTGTGATTGAGTTATATTCTGTGGCTGTGGGATTAAGATTTGGCTTTAGATTGGGCTGTGATGTTGAGCCCGTATCTGAAATGGAATGTGGACTTTGATTTTCGGATAGACCTTTTTTTAGATTGGACCGAGAGGGGGTTGGGTTGGGCCGAGGGGGTGGGGCTCGAGGTAGGGGTTAGGTTCGGGTTTGGGGGTGGGTGTTTCGGCGTTGAGGATTCGGGTTCGGGTATGGGTGTGGGTATGGGTGTGGGTATGGAGTGCAGGGTCGGGTTAGGGGTGGGTCGAGATCCCGGTCAAGTAGGGTGTCGGGTAGGGGCTTTTTGGTGGGTCGGGTTGCGGGTAATTAGGGTTTAGGAGGGGCGGTTTGGGTAGCGGTTTAGGGTTTGGTGGCGGTAATGGGTCGGGAGTGGTTTGAGTGGTGAGTTTGTGGTGGTGGAGGGTGGTTTTCTGGTGGTAGGGTAGTGGTTTTGCGGGTGGTGGTTTGAATTAGGGTTAGGGTTTGGAGGGTGGTTTTGGGCCAAACAAGGCCCAACGAGGGAGACAGTAGTGAGGTTTACGGGTGGTGGTTTCGGGAGCAGGGAGGTCGCCAGTAGGGTTTCAGTTAGGTTTCAGCGCCGCCTAGGAGTTCCTGATAGGGGTTTCCAGTAGGGTTTAGCCGCCACTGATTCCGGTAGGGTTTCCGGCGTCGAGAATTTTGGGGGTATCGATTTTTGGTGGGGATTCAATTTCCGACACCTGGACAGTGTTTCCGATAGCCCTAGGCCTCGTAATCACTGTTCCAGTCGCCGGAAACACTGTTCCAGTGGGTTTTGTGGGTGGTTTTTGATTTTGATTCTTGTTTTTCGTGTTTTTTCCGATAATTGTAATCCATTTGTTGGTTGGGTTAGGGATCAAGGAATTGGTAGGTAGGATAGGTGCTTGTTGGCTAGTGTTAGATGAAGAAGGGAGAGGGTTTGAAGCCTTACCTTTGTCTGCCTCCACTGCCGTCGCCACTACCTTCGCCACCTTGCCGCCATCACTGTCCTTGGCTTTTTCCGGTCGCAATGCTGGTTTTAGGTTCCAACATCCATCAACATCGTGCCCTTATAACTTGCAATTGATACAATATTTTGGCTTGAAATCATATCTAATTTTTTGTAATTCAGAAGTGATTCCATCCCCTTCACCCACTTGAATTACAACATGTTGGGGATGGGTCTTGAGCAAATCAAACTCCACTTTGACTCTAGCACAACTTGGCCTTGTTTTATTCAAAGTGGCCGCATCTATGGCAATTGGGGAACCCACTGCCGCCGCCAATGAGAAGAGAGTGGATTCTCCATAGTAATGTGGAGGTAATCCGGGGAATGAAATCCACCCATATGCAAATCTGCTCTCCTTCGCCGGATTAAAAGACACATCCCATTTGAAGGTTCTCATCAAATAGGGCTTATTCTTCTCCTTAATCTCAAAGGTTTGTCTTGAGATCAAAGTATCAAAATCTTCACCAATTGTGCATCGAATCAAGACATGCCTATCATAAATCAAACCAATACGTACCTCCGCCTTCAATCCACATTGCTTAGGGATGGCAGTTCTCAAGAAGGCAATATCTGGCCATCCATGGCTAAATTTGCCAACTACCGCCATTGTTAAGTCTTGGTGATGAATCATCACCTCCACCTCCTTCTTCTCAAACCTAATAGTAGGCTCACCATGTAAGTACATAATAGGCTTGATTGGAATCGACATAGCCATGGGAGAGGAAGTGCCGCAAGATGTCGGATTACCGCCATTGGCAGTTTCGGAAAACTGAATCGACGGGATGTTGGGGGCCAGTGGCCGGAATGGCCATTAAAGGCCGGGAAGGCTTTGGGAATTGGGTCGCCGAAAATCGCCTCTCCTAGAGAGCGTTTTTTCGGACCGTGTTTCGGTGAAAAGTGGGGTTCAGGGTTCAGGGTTCAGGGTTCAGGGTTTAGGGTTTAGGGTTTAGGGTTTAGGGTTTAGGGTTTAGGGTTTAGGGTTCAGGGTTCAGGGTTCAGGGTTCAGGGTTCAGGGTTTAGGGTTCAGGTTTTTTTTTTGAAGCCACAGCCTCGCGGCTTGTGGAATTTTATTAATAATGACAATGAAAGACAAGGGGCCCCAAAGGGGAAGTACAAGCAGGGGGGGACTAATCTTGTTACCCCACTATACTATCTTATGAGGCCTAGTATCTAAAAGCTAGCAAGAATGAAGAAAGAAAGAACTTGACAAAACTAAATATTCTATGATCATCATAGAGTTTATAATGAACTCTATAATGATGTTACAAATGAGAATGCTAACATAGTGAATAAGTAATATAAGCACGAAAATATGATTATCTACCTCCGGACTTATAAAATCCTCCACCTGTGGCATCACTTCTTTCTCGTCCTCCAAGTATTCATGAAACTTAATCATTTCTTCTTGGCGTTGATTAGTGATTCAGGGGGCCCAACATATTTGGAAGGGTCCCTCATTTTGGCCGCATCAAACTGGACTTTCTTCTTGGCTTCTCTCATTGGCATTTTCCTCACCGTTGGCATCTTACCATCCCAGCTGTTCTTCCTTGTGAGCTTCTTTTTTGTACTTTGCATATTTCGAGGCGATAGGTTCCCATTCTGGATGACCAGCATGCGTTCGGGGACCAAGGAGTCCTCCTCCGCATCTGACCACTCAGACGTACTAGCAACATTACCAAAGGGATCAGACATTACCTGTCTCTGCTTGGCCTGTCGCGCTGCTTCTGAATAGAGCTCCCCCAGCGTCTTGCCTCCCATCTCATCTACATTACCTGGCCCTCCTTGGATAGGACCCTCTAGTAAGTGTACCTGGTCAGGGACTTCTTCCACAGCAAGCGGTTCTGCTTCCTCATCAATCTCCTCATCGGCCTCCGGAACCATGTTGCCTTCCAGCTCCATATGTTCATCATCTGTAGCCTCATCATATAAGCCATATGCATCATAGTCACGGAAATTATGTGGTGGTTCTGCCAGGAACAGAGCCATTTCTTCTTCATCATCCGTGTCTCCGCCCATCTCCACATACTCCTCTACACTTAGATCTGGATAGTATGATTGCTTATCCGCAAATGCCTCCTCGAAAGATGACATTCCCATAAAATGTCCATGTTTCTCCATTTTCCTGTCAAACACTTGCCTTAATCGTTCTCTGTCGGACAATCCAGAACCAACCTCCTCCACCTCCGCCTCCTCTCCATCTGTCTCACACCATTTCTTTCTCTCACTGTCAGAGGGAGCAACAGTACTAACAGAGGGAATGTCGGAAGTGGCTTCATTTAGGGTGCAGGATTGTGGTGGAAAGGAGAATGCATTTTTGAGCCAATTTTGAGTAGTTTGGCTTTTTGTGATTGGGTTATATTCTGTGGCTGTGGGATTAAGATTTGGCTTTGGATTGGGCTGTGATGTTGAGCCCAGTATCTGAAATGGAAGGTGGACTTTGATTTTCGGATAGACTTTTTAGATTGGACCGAGAGGGGTTGGGTTGGGCGAGGTGGGGCTCGGGGTAGGGGTTAGGTTCGGGTTTGGGTGGGTGGGTGTTTCTGACGTTGAGGATTAGGTTCGGGTATGGGTGTGGGTATGGGTGCACGGTCGGGTTAGGGTGGGTCGAGATCCGGGTCAGGTGGGGTGTCGGGTAGGGGCTTTTTTGGTGGGTCGGGTTGCGGGTAATTAGGGTTTAGGGAGGGGGCGGTTTTGGGTAGCGGTTTAGGGTTTGGTGGCGGTAATGGGTCGGGAGTGGTGAGTTTGTGGTGGTGGAGGGGTGGTTTTCTGGTGGTAGGGTAGTGGTTTTGCGGGTGGTGGTTTCGGAATTAGGGTTAGGGTTTGGAGGGTGGTTTTGGGCCAAACAAGGCCCAACGAGGGAGACGGGTAGCAGGGTTTCTGGGTGGTGGTTTCCGGGAGCAGGGGAGGTCGCCGGTAGGGTTTCAGTTAAGTTTCCGGCGCCGCCTAGGGTTCCGGTAGGGTTTTCGGCACAACCACTGATTCCGGTAGGGTTTCCAGCGTCGAGAATTTTGGGGGGATCGATTTTTGGTGGGGATTCAATTTCCGACACCTGGACAGTGTTTCCGATAGCCCTAGGCCTCGGAATCACTGTTCCAGTCGCCGGAAACACTGTTCCAGTGGGTTTTGTGGGTGGTTTTTGATTTTGATTCTTGTTTTTCGTGTTTTTTCCGATAATTGTAATCCATTTGTTGGTTGGGTTAGGGATCAAGGAATTGGTAGGTAGGATAGGTGCTTGTTGGCTAGTGTTAGACGAAGAAGAGAGAGGGTTTGAAGCCTTACCTTTGTCTGCCGCCACTGCCGTCGCCACTACCTTCGCCACCTTGCCGCCATCACTGTCCTTGGCTTTTTCCGGTCGCAATACTGGTTTTAGGTTCCAACATCCATCAACATCGTGCCCTTATAACTTGCAATTGATACAATATTTTGGCTTGAAATCATATCTAATTTTTTGTAATTCAGAAGTGATTCCATCCCCTTCACCCACTTGAATTACAACATGTTGGGGATGGGTCTTGAGCAAATCAAACTCCACTTTGACTCTAGCACAACTTGGCCTTGTTTTATTCAAAGTGGCCGCATCTATGGCAATTGGGGAACCCACTGCCGCCGCCAATGAGAAGAGAGTGGATTCTCCATAGTAATGTGGAGGTAATCCGGGGAATGAAATCCACCCATATGCAAATCTGCTCTCCTCCGCCGGATTAAAAGACACATCCCATTTGAAGGTTCTCATCAAATAGGGCTTATTCTTCTCCTTAATCTCAAAGGTTTGTCTTGACATCAAAGTATCAAAATCTTCACCAATTGTGCATCGAATCAAGACATGCCTATCATAAATCAAACCAATACGTACCTCCGCCTTCAATCCATATTGCTTAGGGATGGCAGTTCTCAAGAAGGCAATATCTGGCCATCCATGGCTAAATTTGCCAACTACCGCCATTGTTAAGTCTTGGTGATGAATCATCACCTCCACCTCCTTCTTCTCAAACCTAATAGTAGGCTCACCATGTAAGTACATAATAGGCTTGATTGGAATCGACATAGCCATGGGAGAGGAAGTGCCGCAAGATGTCGGATTACCGCCATTGGCAGTTTCAGAAAATTGAATCGACGGGATGTTGGGGGCCAGTGGCCGGAATGGCCATTAAAGGCCGGGAAGGCTTTGGGAATTGGGTCGCCGAAAATCGCCTCTCCTAGAGAGCGTTTTTTCGGACCGTGTTTCGGTGAAAAGTGGGGTTCAGGGTTCAGGGTTTAGGGTTTAGGGTTTAGGGTTTAGGGTTTAGGGTTTAGGGTTCAAGGTTCAGGGTTCAGGGTTCAGGGTTCAGGGTTTAGGGTTCAGTTTTTTTTTTTGAAGCCACAGCCTCGCGGCTTGTGGAATTTTATTAATAATGATAATGAAAGACAAGGGGCCCCAAAGGGGAAGTACAAGCAGGGGGGACTAATCCTGTTACCCCACTATACTATCTTATGAGGCCTAGTATCTAAAAGCTAGCAAGAATGAAGAAAAAAAGAACTTGACAAAACTAAATATTCTATGATCATCATAGAGTTTATAATGCACTCTATAATGATGTTACAAATGAGAATGCTAACATAGTGAAGAAGTAATATAAGCACGAAAATATGATCATCTACCTCCGGACTTATAAAATCCTCCACCTGTGGCATCACTTCTTTCTCGTCCTCCAAGTATTCATGAAACTTAATCATTTCTTCTTGGCGTTGATTAGTGATTCAGGGGGCCCAACATATTTGGAAGGGTCCCTCATTTTGGCCGCATCAAACTGGACTTTCTTCTTAGCTTCTCTCATTGGCATTTTCCTCACCGTTGGCATCTTACCATCCCAGCTGTTCTTCCTTGTGAGCTTCTTTTTTGTACTTTGCATATTTCGAGGCGATAAGTTCCCATTCTGGATGACCAGCATGCGATCGGGGACCAAGGAGTCCTCCTCCGCATCTGACCACTCAGACGTACTAGCAACATTACCAAAGGGATCAGACATTACCTGTCTCTGCTTGGCCTGTCGCGCTGCTTCTGAATAGAGCTCCCCCAGCGTCTTGCCTCCCATCTCATCTACATTACCTGGCCCTCCTTGGATTGGACCCTCTAGTAAGTGTACCAGTGGGGACTTCTTCCACAGCAAGCGGTTCTGCTTCCTCATCAATCTCCTCATCGGCCTCCGGAACCATGTTGCCTTCCAGCTCCATATGTTCATCATCTGTAGCCTCATCATATAAGCCATATGCATCATAGTCACGGAAATTATGTGGTGGTTCTGCCAGGAACAGAGCCATTTCTTCTTCATCATCCGTGTCTCCTCCCATCTCCACATACTCCTCTACACTTAGATCTGGATAGTATGATTGCTTATCCGCAAATGCCTCCTCGAAAGATGACATTCCCATAAAATGTCCATGTTTCTCCATTTTCCTGTCAAACACTTGCCTTAATCGTTCTCTGTCGGACAATCCAGAACCAACCTCCTCCACCTCCGCCTCCTCTCCATCTGTCTCACACCATTTCTTTCTCTCACTGTCAGAGGGAGCAACAGTACTAACAGAGGGAATGTCGGAAGTGGCTTCATTTAGGTGCGTAATTGTGGTGGAAAGGAGAATGCTTTTTTGAGCCAATTTTGAGTAGTTTGGCTTTTTGTGATTGGGTTATATTCTGTGGCTGTGGGATTAAGATTTGGCTTTGGATTGGGCTGTGATGTTGAGCCCGTATCTGAAATGGAAGGTGGACTTTGATTTTCGGATAGACTTTTTTTAGATTGGACCGAGAGGGGGTTGGGGGGGGCCGAGGGGGTGGGGGTGGGGGTGGGGGTTAGGTTGGGGTTGGGGGGGGTGGGTGTTTCTGACGTTGAGGATTCGGGTTCGGGTATGGGTGTGGGTATGGGTGTGGGTATGGGTACGGGGTCGGGTTCTGGGACTGGGTCGAGATCCGGGTCAAGTAGGGTGTCGGGTAGGGGCTTTTTGGTGGGTCGGGTTCTGGGTAATTAGGGTTTAGGAGAGGCGGTTTTGGGTAGCGTTTTAGGGTTTGGTGGCGGTAATGGGCGGGAGTGGTTTCGGAGTGGTGAGTTTGCGGTGGTGGAGTTGCCGGATTATTTCCGTCCCGGCGAGGTGGTGGAGGGTGGTTTCTGGTGGTAGGGTAGTGGTTTTGTGGGTGGCGGTTTCGGGATTAGGGTTAGGGTTTGGAGGGTGGTTTTGGGCCAAACAAGGCCCAACGAGGGAGATGGGTAGCAGGGTTTCTGGGTGGTGGTTTCCGGGAGCAGGGGAGGTCGCCGGTAGGGTTTCCGGCAGGTTTCCGGCACCGCCTAGGGTTCCGGTAGGGTTTCCGGCGCCGCCACTGATTCCGGTAGGGTTTCCGGCGTCGGGAATTTTGAGGGGATCGATTTTTGGTGGGGATTCAATTTCCGACACCTGGACAGTGTTTCCGATAGCCCTAGGCCTCGGAATCACTGTTCCAGTTGCCGGAAACACTGTTCCAGTGGGTTTTGTGGGTGGTTTTGGATTTTGATTCTTGTTTTTCATGTTTTTTCCGGTAATTGTAATCCATTTGTTGGTTGGGTTAGGGATCAAGGAATTGGTAGGTAGGATAGGTGCTTGTTGGCTAGTGTTATACGAAGAAGGGAGAGGGTTTGAAGCCTTACCTTTGTCTGCCGCCACTGCCGTCGCCACTACCTTCGCCACCTTCGCCACCTTGCCGCCATCACTTTCCTTGGCTTTTTCCGGCCGCAATGCTGGTTTTAGGTTCCAACATCCATCAACATCGTGCCCTTGTAGCTTGCAATTGATACAATATTTTGGCTTGAAATCATATCTAATTTTTTGTAATTCAGAAGTGATTCCATCCCCTTCACCCACTTGAATTACAACATGTTGGGGATGGGTCTTGAGCAAATCAAACTCCACTTTGACTCTAGCACAACTTGGCCTTGTTTTATTCAAAGTGGCCGCATCTATGGCAATTGGGGAACCCACTGCCGCCGCCAATGAGAAGAGAGTGGATTCTCCATAGTAATGTGGAGGTAATCCGGGGAATGAAATCCACCCATATGCAAATCGACTCTCCTCCGCCGGATTAAAAGACACATCCCATTTGAAGGTTCTCATCAAATAGGGCTTATTCTTCTCCTTAATCTCAAAGGTTTGTCTTGACATCAAGGTATCAAAATCTTCACCAATTGTGCATCGAATCAAGACATGCCTATCACAAAGCAAACCAATACGTACCTCCGCCTTCAATCCACATTGCTTAGGGATGGCAGTTCTCAAGAAGGCAATATCTGGCCATCCATGGCTAAATTTGCCAACTACCGCCATTGTTAAGTCTTGATGATGAATCATCACCTCCACCTCCTTCTTCTCAAACCTAATAGTAGGCTCACCATGTAGGTACACAATAGGCTTGATTGGAATCGACACAGCCATGGGAGAGGAAGTGCCGCAAGATGTCGGATTACCGCCGTTGGCAGTTTCGGAAAACTGAATCGACGGGATGTTGGGGGCTGATTTGAAGATATTAGAAAAGTTGAGGGGTTGCGCGGGGATGGTGGGGTGAAGGCCGACCTCGAGGAGAGGCGCCGATGGCGGAATGGCCATTAAAGGCCGGGAAGGCTTTGGGAAGTGGGTCGCCGAAAATCGCCTCTCTAGAGAGCATTTTTCTGACCGTGTTTCAGTGAAAAAAGGGGTTTAGGGTTCAGGTTGAGTTCGTGGTTTAGGGTTTAGGGTTGAGGTTGTGGTTCAGGTTGAGGTTCAGGGTTGAGGTTGAGGTTCAGGTCTGAGTTCAGGTTGAGGTTGTGGTTGAGGTTCAGGTTTTGGGGTTTAGGGTTTTGGGGTTTAGGGTTTAGGGTTTTGGGGTTTAGGGTTTAGGGTTTGGGGTTGAGGTTTAGGGTTTTGGGGTTTAGGGTTTAAGGTTTTGGGGTTTAGGGTTTAGGGTTTAGGGTTTTGGGGTTTAGGGTTTTTTTTTAAGCCGTTAGACTCGTAGGTCTAGCGGAATTTTATTAATAAGAAAAAAGACAAGGGGCCCCATAGGGGTTTGGGGTTTGGGGTTTAGGGTTTAGGGTTTAGGGTTTTTTTTTTTTGAAGCCGTTAGACTCGTAGGTCTAGCGGAATTTTATTAATAATAAAAAGACAAGGGGCCCCATAGGGGAAATACAAGCAGGGGGGAGATTTCCTGTTACCCCACTATATTACTCCTATAAGGCCTAGAGACTATAATTTAACAGGAATGTAAAAAGAAAGAACTTGACAACACCAAATATTCTATGATCATCATAGAGTTTATAATGCACTCTATGATGATATTACAAATGAGGATACTAACATAGAGAAAGACTAATATAAGAACAAAGCTATAATCTACCTCTGGCCTTATAAAGTCTTCAATACGGTGTATCTTTTCTTGTACATCTTCCAAGTATGTATGAAATCGAATCATCCTTTACGTGCATATGTCATTCTGGCTGCTTGCCTGTTCCTTGCTCTTCTGCTTCTTCTTGGGCCGGGTGTGAATGACGTGCTATCTTCTGTTGATTCATTCATGTCATCAGCATTCTGACTTTCCATAGGTGCCTTTCCTTTGTCAAGCCTTCTAGAGCTGTCTTCATTGTCCGCAACTTCCACCTCTTCATCATCACCCCATTTCCTCTCTTCACTACTAGCAGTGGGTAAATCGAAGCACGCTTGATTTAACACTACTAATTTGCTAGGAGGCGAGATCCGATGTGGTAGAAAAGATGGCATATTTGGTATTGGATTAGGTTGAGAATTATTAATTGGATTTGGGCTTGAAATTGGGTTTGTGTATTTTAGTGTTGTGGGCCATGGTGTGTGTGGACTTGGGCTCGGGTGGGGATCGTGTGGGTGTGGGGCGGGTTCAGGGTTGGGTGGGGCCGAGTGGGGCTTTGGATTGGGTCTTGGGTTAGAAATTTGTTCAGGTAGGGTTCGGGTAGTGGTTTCTCGGTTAGGGTTTCAGGGTAGCATAGGGTTAGGGTTTGGCGGCAAAGCTGATTTCTTGCGCCGGATTCAGAGGTTTCGTGGTGGGGCGTTTAGGGATCTGAGATTTCAGAGTAAGATTTTGTGGGGTCGGGTTAGGTCGGGTTTGACCCGAAATTGGATAGAAGTGGGCTGTTGTGCCTAACCCGGTTTAGGAGCTAGGGTTAGAAGTGGCGGTATTAGGGTTGATGGTGGTTCCGGTAGAATAGGTATGTTTCCGGGATGGTTTCCGATAGGGTTTCCGGCGGTTTGTGTCGCCGGAGTTGGGGTTTTGAGAATTGGTTCCGGGTTGGGTGGGTTAGAGCTAGGGTTTCCCATACCCGGTATTGGATTACGGTTTCTTGGGCCGGTATTAGGGTTTGGGCCTGTTTCCGGGAGAGTGAGGTGGCTTCCGATAGGGTTTCCGGTGGGCGTATCGACGGAAATTGGCTGATTTGACTGGGAGGCTGTGTTTCCGATGGCTAATGATGCCGGAATCACTGTTTCCGTCGGCAGAAAGCCAATTTCAGTCAGGATTTGGGTGAGAATAGGCGGTTTTGACGAAGAGGCAATATTTTCGACGTCCAAAACCACCTGAGAAGTGGTTTCAGTTGTCGGAACAGTGATTTCCATCAAATCCAACGTCTGTTTTTGGGTGTTTTGCTTTTTTCTTTTGTGGGTTACGGTGGTCCATTCCTGGGAGGGGTTTGGGGCCGTAGGTAGTGGTTTTAGGTTAGGGTTTGGACGGCTAGGGTTTGTAGGGGGTAGAGTAGGGTTAGGAGCCTTACCTTTTGCCGCCGCCACCACTGAATCTTCACCGTGATTCCTCTTTTCCGGTTGCAATTCCGGGTGTTCCTTCCAACATCCTTGAAGATCGTGTCCTTGCAACATACAAGTAGTGCAATATTTGGGTAGGAAATCATAACGAATCTTATATGACATTGTTTCCATCTCCTCCCCATTCATGAGTTGTATGTTATACTTTTGTGGGTGTTCTTGTAGCAAATCGGCTTCCACCTTGACCCTAGCACAACTAGGTCTTGTTTTGTTCAAAGTAGCCGCATCAATTGCAATTGGCCTCCCCACTTGAAGCTATGGAGAACAAAATCGATGGGACATAGAAATTGGGAGGTAAATTGGGGAATGAAAGCCAAATTACCGCCATGCTTGTCTCTTCTTCCGGAGTAAACCATATGTCCCATTTGAAAGTTCTCATCAAAAAGGATTTGGAGTTCTCCTTTATCCAAAAATTAGGCCTTGACATCAAGGTGACATAGTCTTCTTCGATTGAACATCGAATCAACACATGCCTATTGTGCAGAAGCCCAATATTTACTTCCGCCTTCAATGAACATTGCTTTGGAATATCCGTCCTCAAGAAAGCAATAGAGGGCATTCCATGACTAAACTTACCAACTACGGCATACTTCAAATCTTGTTGTTCCACCATTGATTCAACTTCTTGATTAGTAAACCGAATTGTTGGCTCGCCATGTAAATAAGTGATTGGTTTTTGTGGAATTGAAGGAGTAGGGTTTCGGCCAAGAGAGTTCTCGGCCAAAACATTACCGCCTCCAATTTTGTGGGAGTTGGTGACGATGTTGGAGTATGTAACGGGTGGAGGGACTGTCGCCGGGGGTTGGGTGACCTCGGGAGGAGGCCACCCCATAGCCGTCCCGGCCAGGATGGCCGGAAAGTGGTCGAAAGCTAGGTGAAGGTGACACACCGAAAATCGCCTCTCCTAGAGAGCATTTTTTCGGACCGTGTTTTGGTGAAAAGTGGTTTCGGGTTTCGGGTTTAGGGTTTCGGGTTTCGGGTTTAGGGTTTAGGGTTTCGGGTTTAGGGTTTAGGGTTTAGGGTTTTTTTTTTTGTTTGAAGCCGTTAGACTCGTAGGTCTAGCGGAATTTTATTAATAATAGAAAAGACAAGGGGCCCCATAGGGGAAATACAAGCAGGGGGGAGATTTCCTGTTACCCCACTATATTACTCCTATAAGGCCTAGAAACTATAATCTAACAGGAATGTAAAAAGAAAGAACTTGACAACATCAAATATTCTATGATCATCATAGAGTTTATAATGCACTCTATGATGATATTACAAATGAGGATGCTAACATAATGGAGAAGTAATATAAGCACGAACATGTGGTCATCTATCTTCGGACTTATAAAATCCTCCAACTGTTGCTTCGCTTCCTTCTCGTCTTCTAAGTATTCTTGAAATTTGATCATTTCTTCTTGGAGTTGACTAGTGACTCAGGAGGCCCAACATATTTTGAAGGATCTCTCATCTTTCTTTGCATCGAATTGGACTTTCTTCTTGGCTTCTCTCATTGGCATTTTCCTTACCGTTGGCATCTTGCCATCCCAGCTGTTCTTCCTTGTGAGTTTTTTCTTCGTACTTTGCCCATTTCTAGGAGATAGGTTCCCATTCTGGATGACAAGCATGCGCTCTGGAACCAAGGAGTCTTCCTCGGCCTCCGACCACTCTGATGTGCCAGAAACATTACCAAAGGGATCGGACATTACCTGTCTCTGTTTTGCCTGTCTTGCTGCTTCTGAGTAGAGTTCTCCCAGCGTCTTTCCTCCCATCTCATCCACATTACCAGGCCCTCCCTGATTAGGACCCTCCAATACAAGTACCTGATCTGGGCTGACCTCCACAACAATCGGCACTGCATACTCTTCAATATCCTCATCGGCCTCATGACTCATGTTGCCTATCTCCAGCTCCATATCATCAGCCTCTGAGTCCTCATCATATAATCCATATGCATCATAGTCGCGGAAATTATGTGTTGGTTCTGCTAGAAACAGAGCCATTTCTTCTTCATCATCCGTATTACCACCCAGTTCCACATACTCCTCTACACTGAGATCGGGATAATAAGCTCGTTTATCTTCGACTGCCGTCTCAAAAGATGACATTCCCAGGAAATGTCCATGTTTCGCCATTTTCCTGTCAAATACTTGTCGAAGTCGTTCTCTGTCGGATAACCCAGAACCAACTTCCTCCATCTCCATCTGTCTCACACCATTTCTTTTTCTCACTGTCAGAGGGAGTAATTGTGGCAGTACTAACAGAGGGAATGTCGGAGGTGGCTTCATTTAGAGTACAAGGCTGTGGAGGGAATGAGAATGCATTTTTTAGCCAATTTTGAGTAGATGGGCTTTTTATGATTGGGTTGTATTCTTGGGCTGTGGGATTAAGAATTGGTTTTGTATGTGGGTTTGATGTTGAGCCCGTATTTGAAATGGATTGTGGGCTTGTATTTTCGGACTGGGTATTTTTGGATTGGGCCGAGAGGGGGCTGGGTTGGGCGAGGGGTTGGGCTCGAGGTGGGGGTTGGAGTTCGGGTTTGGGGGTAGGGTTAACTCAGATTTGGGGTTCGGGTTCGGGTATGGGTAAAGGGTCGGGTGGAGTCGATTTCGGGTCGAGGTGGTTTCGGGTGGGGATTTTTAACGGGTCGGGTTCTGGGAAATTAGGTTTAGTGGGGGACGGTTTGGGTAGCGGTTTAGGGTTTAGTGAGGTGGCGGTTTTGGGTAGCGATTTAGGGTTTAGTGGCGGTAATGGGCAGAGTGGTTTCGGGAGGAGGGTTTGCGGCCGAGGTTGCCGTGATTATTTCCGACACCGGTGGGGTGGCGGAGGGTGGTTTTCTGACGGGAAGGTGGCAGAAATGTTGGTGGCGAGTTCAAGAGGGGTGGTATTAGGTTTAGGGTTTTGAGGTGGTTTTGGGCCAAGCAAGGCCCAAAGGGGCGGTAGGAGGGTTTGAGGTTGGTGGTGTGGGAGCAGGGAGGGTCGCCGGTAGGGTTTTCGGTAGGTTTCCGGCGCCGCCTAGGGTTCCGGTATGGTTTCCGGCGCCGCCAAGGCTACCGGTAGGGTTTCCGGCGTTGGAAATTTTAGGGGGGGTGTTTTTCGGTCGGAAAACAGATTCCGACACCTGGACAGTGGTTCCGATAGCCCCAGGCGCCGGAATCACTGTTCGATCGCCAATCTTGTTCGGTGACTTTTGAGGGTGGTTTTGGATTTTGATTCTTGTTTTTCTTGTTTTTTCGAGTGACTGTAGTCCAATTATTGGATGGGGCATGAATCAAAGCATTGGTAGGTAAGATAGGTGCTTGTTGACTAGTGTTAGACGAAGAAGGGATAGGGTTTGGAGCCTTACCTTTGTCTGCCGCCACTGCTGTCGCCACTACCTTCGCCACCTTGCCGCCATCACTGTCCTTGGCTTTTTCCGGCCGCAATGCTGGTTTTAGGTTCCAACATCCATCAACATCGTGCCCTTGTAGCTTACAATTGATACAATATTTTGGCTTGAAATCATATCTAATTTTTTGTAATTCAGAAGTGATTCCATCCCCTTCACCCACTTGAATTACAACATGTTGGGGATGAGTCTTTAGCAAATCAAACTCCACTTTGACTCTAGCACAACTTGGCCTTGTTTTATTCAAAGTGGCCGCATCTATGGCAATTGGGGAACCCACTGCCGCCGCCAATGAGAAGAGAGTGGATTCTCCATAGTAATGTGGAGGTAATCCGGGGAATAAAATCCACCCATATGCAAATCGACTCTCCTCCGCCGGATTAAAAGACACATCCCATTTGAAAGTTCTCATCAAATAGGGCTTATTCTTCTCCTTAATCTCAAAGGTTTGTCTTGACATCAAAGTATCAAAATCTTCACCAATTGTGCATCGAATAAAAACATGCCTATCACAAAGCAAACCAATACGTACCTCCGCCTTCAATCCACATTGCTTTGGGATGGCAGTTCTCAAGAAGGCAATATCTGGCCATCCATGGCTAAATTTGCCAACTACCGCCATTGTTAAGTCTTGGTGATGAATCATCACCTCCACCTCCTTCTTCTCAAACCTAATAGTAGGCTCACCATGTAGGTACACAATAGGCTTGATTGGAATCGACATAGCCAAGGGAGAGAGATTGCCGCAAGATGTCGAATTACCGCCATTGGCAGTTTCGGAAAACTGAATCGACGGGATGTTGGGGGCTGATTTGAAGAGATTAGAATAGTTGAGGGGTTGCGCGGGGATGGTGGGGTGAAGGCCGACCTTAGGAGGAGGCCGACCAGTGGCCGGAATGGCCATTAAAGGCCGGGAAGGCTTTGGGAATTGGGTCGCCGAAAATTGCCTCTCCTAGAGAGCGTTTTTTCGGACCGTGTTTCGGTAAAAAGTGGGGTTTTGGGGTTTCGGGTTTCGGGTTTCGGGTTTAGGGTTTTGGGTTTAGGGTTTAGGGTTTAGGGTTTAGGGTTTAGGGTTTAGGGTTCAGGGTTTAGGGTTTAGGGTTTAGGGTTTAGGGTTTAGGGTTTAGGGTTTTTTTTTTTGAAGCCACAGCCTCGCGGCTTGTGGAATTTTATTAATAATAAATAAATGACAAGGGCCCCAAAGGGGAAGTACAAGTAGGGGGGACTCATCCTATTACCCCACGAGACTATCCTATAAGGCCTAAAAGAAATCTAACCTGAATGTAGAAAAAAGGAACTTGAAATAATCAAGTATTCTATGATCATCATAGAGTTTATAATACACTCTATGATGATATTACAAATGATGATACTAACATAAAGATAGGCTAATATAAGGACAAAGCTAATGTCTACCTCTGAGCTTATAAAATCCTCAATATGATGTATCTTTTCCTGCTGATCTTCCAAATATTCTTGAAATTGGATCATTTCTTTGCTTTGGAACGTGTGGTAATCGCTGTGGTGGCTGGAGCTAGTGTCTTCTTCTTTGCTTGTTTTTTTTTGGACTATGCCTCAAATCTCCTTTGTTCTTCTCTGCACCTTTCGATGTATTCCGCATGTGGCAGGTTCATGAGTGCTACAAACTCATCATCTGTCATATCCGGATGATATGCATTTTGAAGGCATAGAATTGTTTGTATGTCATGTTGTTTTTGTAGATGGGGGCCCCCTCGTCCGATTCCGCCAATCGCTCATACTCATCAAGCCCATCAAATCCGCCACTAGCAGCTGCCTCCGCAATTTGACTAGAGATAGATTCAATTGACTCATCTTCTCCAAACCCCATTGCCGCAACCGATGCCTCAATCTCCTCATTTTCTTTCTCATTGTCACACCATCTCCTTCTCCGACTACTACTAGTCGAACTTGAGGACCCTTTCGCAGGGAATGAGAATGATTTCTTCACCCATTAAATCGTCTGACGAGAGCCTTAGATTTAGGTGTCAATTCACTAGAAGAAGAGATAGGTCTTTTACCTGATTTTGTCGCATTGTACACAGTTCCATCCATAGCAGCTACAAAGTCAAGATTGACTACAGTGATAGCCAGGCAATGAGAGCCCTCGGTGGATGATTCAACAACGACTTGTCTTCTGCCCTCTGTACCGGTGATTTCAAGTGTCTCATACTCTTGTGTCCGCCCAATAAGATTTCTCTTTGGGCTTATGGATTTAGAATTTGTAGAAAAGCTTATTGGGCTCGGACTTGGGTCATTTGGTGTGTTTGGTTTTTGGATTGACTGTGGGCTTTGGATCTGGGATTGGATTTTTGGGATTGGGCAATTAAATTGAGTGGGTCAGAGAGGTATGGGGTTGGGGTGGGCTCGGGTTAGGGGTGGGGCTCGGGTTGGTTATGGGTATGGTTGTGGGTTGGGTCGGGTGGGGTTTCCGGTCAGGGTGGTGTCGGGTATGGGGTTTTTACATGGAGTCGGGTTAGGGCGGTTTAGGGTTTTTCGAGGCGGTTTGAGGCGATGGCGGGAGGTAGGGTTTTCGGCGGTTTGGGCAAGAAGTGGTTTCAATTGCTGTTTGTGGAGGAGGGGTTCTTGAAATATTTCCGTCACCAGTGGTGGCGGTAGGGTAGTTTTCCGGCGGTAAGGCAGTGGGGTTGTGGGTAGTGGTTTCAAGGGAGGCGGTATTAGGGTTAGGGTTTGGGAGGTGGTTTTGGGCAAAGTGAGGCCCAATGACATTGGCGGCTGGTAGGGTTTCTGTTGGGTGGTGTCCGGGAGCAAGGGTGGTCGCCGGTAGGGTTTCCGGTAGGTTTCCGGCGCCGCCTAGGGTTCCGGTAGGGTTTCCGGCGCCGCCAAGGATTCCGGTAGGGTTTCCGGCGTCGGAAATTTTTGGGGGGTCATTTTTTGGTGGGAAAACAGATTCCGACACCTGGACAGTGTTTCCGATAGCCCTAGGCTTCGGAATCACTGTTCTAGTAGCCGGAATCGCTGTTCCAGGTGGTTTTGTGGGTGGTTTTTGATTTTGCTTCTTGTTTTTTTTGTTTTTTCCGGTAACTGTAATCCAGTTGGTGGGTATTACAGCATTGGTTGTTGAGATAGGGACTTGTTGGCTAGGGTTAGACGAAGAGGAAGGAGGGTTTGAAACCATACCTTTGCCTATTGTCACTGCCGCCGCCTCCTTGCCACCATCAATTGCTTTTCGAGTTTCCGGCCTTAATTACGCTTGAGGTTCCAACATCCATTGACATCATGGCCTTGTAGTTTGCAGTTGATACAATATTTTGGCTTGAAATCATATCTAATTTTTTGTAAATCCGACGTGATTTCATCTCCTTCCCCTACTTGAATTACAACATGTTGGGGATGGCTTCTAAGTAGATCAAACTCCACTTTAACTCTAGCACAACTTGGCCTTATTTTATTCAATGTTGCCGCATCTATTGCTATGGAAGTACCCACTGCCGCCGCCATTGAGAAGAGGGTGGTTTCGCCATAGTAATGTGGAGGTAATCCGGGGAAGGAAATCCATCCATAAGCAAACCTACTCTCTTCTGCCGGATTGAAGGATACATCCCACTTGAAGGTTCTCATCAAGTAGGGCTTATTCTTCTCCTTAATCTCAAAAGTTTGTCTTGACATCAAAGTGTCAAAATCTTCAAGAATCGTACATCGAATCAAAACATGCCTATCACAAAGCAATCCAATACGTACCTCCGCCTTCAAACCACATTGCTTTGGGATAGCATTCCGTAAGAAGGCTATATCGGGCCATCCATGGCTAAACTTTCCTACAATTGCAAGATTTAATTCTTGGTGATGAATCATCACCTCAACTTCCTTCCTTTCAAACCTAATAGTAGGCTCACCATGGAGGTAAACAACAGACTTGATTGGAATTGGTGTGGACATGGGGGAAGGGAGGCCGCAAGGCCTAGGGTTTCCTCCATCTCCATTCTCAGAAATCTGCAAAATCGGGACTGTTGGGGAAGATTTGAAGAGGGTGGAAGTTTCCGGCGCCGCCTAGGGTTCCGGTAGGGTTTCCGGCGCCGCCAAGGATTCCGGTAGGGTTTCCGGCGTCGGAAATTTTTGGGGGGTCATTTTTTGGTGGGAAGACAGATTCCGACACCTGGACAGTGTTTTCGATAGCCCTAGGCTTCGGAATCACTGTTCCAGTAGCCGGAATCGCTGTTCCAGGTGGTTTTGTGGGTGGTTTTTGATTTTGTTTCTTGTTTTTTTTGTTTTTTCCGGTAACTGTAATCCAGTTGGTGGGTATTACAGCATTGGTTGTTGAGATAGGGACTTGTTGGCTAGGGTTAGACGAAGAGGGAGGAGGGTTTGAAACCATACCTTTGCCTATTGTCACTGCCGCCGCCTCCTTGCCACCATCAATTGCTTTCGAGTTTTCCGGCCTTAATTCTGGCTTGAGGTTCCAACATCCATTGACATCATGGCCTTGTAGTTTGCAGTTGATACAATATTTTGGCTTGAAATCATATCTAATTTTTTGTAAATCCGACGTGATTTCATCTCCTTCCCCTACTTGAATTACAACATGTTGGGGATGGCTTCTAAGTAGATCAAACTCCACTTTAACTCTAGCACAACTTGGCCTTGTTTTATTCAATGTTGCCGCATCTATTGCTATGGGAGTACCCACTGCCGCCGCCATTGAGAAGAGGGTGGTTTCGCCATAGTAATGTGGAGGTAATCCGGGGAAGGAAATCCATCCATAAGCAAACCTACTCTCTTCTGCCGGATTGAAGGATACATCCCACTTGAAGGTTCTCATCAAGTAGGGCTTATTCTTCTCCTTAATCTCAAAAGTTTGTCTTGACATCAAAGTGTCAAAATCTTCAAGAATCGTACATCGAATCAAAACATGCCTATCACAAAGCAATCCAATACGTACATCCGCCTTCAAACCACATTGCTTTGGGATAGCATTCCGTAAGAAGGCTATATCGGGCCATCCATGGCTAAACTTTCCTACAATTGCAAGATTTAATTCTTGGTGATGAATCATCACCTCAACTTCCTTCCTTTCAAACCTAATAGTAGGTTAACCATGGAGGTAAACAACAGGCTTGATTGGAATTGGTGTGGACATGGGGGAAGGGAGGCCGCAAGGCCTAGGGTTTCCTCCATCTCCATTCTCGGAAATCTGCAAAACCGGGACTGTTGGGGAAGATTTGAAGAGGGTGGAATAGTCTAGGGGTTGCGCGGGGTTGGGAGGGTGATGGCCGACCTCGGAGGGAGGCCGGCCAGTGGCCGGAATGGCCATTTTTGGCCGGAAAGTGAAAACTGGAAATTGTCGCCAAATCGCCCTCGCCTTGGGAGCGTTTCCCGAGGCGTTTAGGGTTCAGGGTTCAGGGTTCAGGGTTCAGGGTTTAGGGTTTAGGGTTTAGGGTTTAGGGTTTAGGGTTTAGGGTTTAGGGTTTTTTTTTTTTGAAGCCGTTAGACTCGTAGGTCTAGCGGAATTTTATTAATAATAAAAGACAAGGGGCCCCATAGGGGAAATACAAGCAGGGGGGAGGTTTCCTGTTACCCCACTATATTACTCCTATAAGGCCTAGAGACTATAATTTAACAGGAATGTAAAAAGAAAGAACTTGACAACACTAAATATTCTATGATCATCATAGAGTTTATAATGCACTCTATGATGATATTACAAATGAGGATGCTAACATAATGGAGAAGTAGTATAAGCACGAAAATGTGTTCATCTACCTTCGGACTTATAAAATCCTCCAACTGCTGCTTCGCTTCCTTCTCGTCTTCTAAGTATTCTTGAAATTTGATCATTTCTTCTTGGAGTTGACTAGTGACTCAGGAGGCCCAACATATTTTGAGGGATCTCTCATCTTGGCTGCATCGAACTGGACTTTCTTCTTGGCTTCTCTCATTGGCATTTTCCTTACCGTTGGCATCTTGCCATCCCAGCTGTTCTTCCTTGTGAGCTTCTTCTTTGTGCTTTGCCCATTTCGAGGCGATAGGTTCCCATTCTGAATGACAAGCATGCGCTCTGGAGCCAAGGAGTCTTCCTCGGCCTCCGACCACTCTGATGTGCCAGCAACATTACCAAAGGGATCGGACATTACCTGTCTCTGTTTTGCCTGTCTTGCTGCTTCTGAGTAGAGTTCTCCCAGCGTCTTTCCTCCCATCTCATCCACATTACCAGGCCCTCCCTGATTGGGACCCTCCAATAGAGGTACCTGATCTGGGCTGACCTCCACAAAGAATCGGTTCAGATCTCGTCGATATCCTCCTCGGCCTCATGACTCATGTTGCCTATCTCCAGCTCCATATCATCAGCCTCTGAGTCCTCATCATATAATCCATATGTATCATAATCGCGGAAATTATGTGCTGGTTCTGCTAGAAACAGAGCCATCTATTCTTCATCATCCGTAGTACCACCCGGCCCACATACCTCTATACTGAGATCTGGATAATAAGCCCGTTTATCGTCGACTGCCGCCTCAAAAGACGACATTCCCATAAAATGTCCATGTTTCGCCATTTTCCTGTCAAACACTTGTCTAAGTCGTTCTCTGTCGGACAACCCAGAACCAACTTCCTCCATCTCCTCCGCCTCCTCTCCATCTGTCTCACACCATTTCTTTTTCTCACTGTCAGTGGGAGTAATTGTGGCAGTACTAACAGAGGGAATGTCGGAGGTGGCTTCATTTAAAGTGCAAGGTTGTGGAGGGAATGAGAATGCATTTTTTAGCCAAGTTTGAGTGGATGGGCTTTTTATGATTGGGTTGTATTCTTGGGCTGTGGGATTAAGAATTGGCTTTGTAGGTGGGTTTGATGTTGAGCCCGTATCTGAAATGGACTGTGGGCTAGTATTTTCGGAATGGGTATTTTTGGATTGGGCCGAGAGGGGGTTGGGTTGGGTCGAGTGAGTTGGGCTCGGGGTGGGGGTTGGGTTCGGGTTTGGGGGTAGGGTTAATCGAATTTGGGGTTCGGGTTCGGGTGTAGGTAGTGGGTCGGGTGGGTCGAAGTTCCGGTCGGGGTGGTTTCGGTGGGGATTTTTTAACGGGTCGGGTTGCGGGTAATTAGGGTTTAGTGGGGGCGGTTTTGGGTAGCGGTTTAGGGTTTTGTGGGGCGGTTTTGGGTAGCGGTTTAGGTTTTAGTGGCGGTAATGGGCAGGAATGGTGGGTGGAGGTGGGGTTTGCGGCGGAGGGTTTGCCGCCATTATTTCCGACACCAGCCTGATGGGTGGCGGAGGGTGATTCTTTGGCGGTAAGGTGGTGGTTTTTGGTGGCGGGGTCATTAGGGTTTAGAGGGTGGTTTTGGGTCAAACAAGGCCCATTGGGGGGGGTGGGCAGTAGGGTTTCTGGTTGGTGGTTTCCGGGAACAGGGAGGGTCGCTGGTAGTGTTTCCGGTAGGGTTCCGGCGCCGCCTAGGGTTCCGGCATGGTTTCCGGCGCCGCCAAGGAATCCGGTAGGGTTTCCGGCGTCGGAAATTTTAGGGGGGGTGTTTTCCGGTCGGAAAACAGGTTCGACACAGACGATGTTTTCCGATAGCCCTAGGCTCCGGAATCACCGTTCCAGTCGCCGGAATTACTGTTCCAGTGACTTTTGAGGGTGGTTTTGGATTTTGATTCTTGTTTTTCTTGTTTTTTCGAGTGACTGTAATCCAATTGTTGGGTGGGTGTTGATTCAAAGCATTGGTAGTCGAGATAGGGGCTTGTTGGCTAGGGTTAGATGAGGAAGAAGTAGGGATTGAGGCCTTACCTTTGCCTATCGCCACTGCCGTCTCTACTGTCTTTGCCACCTTGGCGCCATCAATTTCTTTAGCCTTTTCCGGCCGCAATGCTGGTTGTAGGTTCCAACATCCATCAACATCATGCCCTTGTAACTTGCAATTGGTACAATATTTTGGCTTGAAATCATATCTAATTTTTTGTAATTCTGATGTGATTCCATCTCCTTCTCCCACTTGAATTACAACATGTTGGGGGTGGTTCTTGAGTAAATCAAACTCCACTTTGACTCGAGCACAACTTGGTCTTGTTTTATTCAAGGTGGCCGAATCAATGGCTATTGGGGAACCCACTGCCGCCGCCAACGAGAAGAGTGTAGACTCTCCATAATAATGTGGGGATAATCCGGGGAATGAAATCCATCCATATGCGAATCTACTTTCCTCCGCCGGATTAAAAGATATATCCCATTTGAAGGTTCTCATCAAATATGGCTTATGCTTCTCCTTTATCTCAAAAGTTTGTCTTGACATCAAAGTGTCAAAATCTTCACCAATTGTGCATCTAATCAAGACATGCCTATCACAAAGCAAACCAATACGTACCTCCGCCTTCAAGCCACATTGCTTTGGGATGGCATTCCGTAGGAAAGCTATGTCGGGCCATCCATGGCTAAACTTTCCAACAATTGCAAGTGTTAAGTCTTGGTGATGAATCATCACCTCCACTTCCTTCTTCTCAAACCTAACAGTGGGCTCACCATGTAGGTAAACTATAGGTTTGATTGGAATCGAGAGGGACATGGGAGAAGTAGTGCCGCAAGGGCTAGGGTTTCCGCCATTTTTGGCAGTTTCGGGAGATGACAAAATCGGGATGGTGGGGGATGATTTGAAGAGGGTGGAGTAGTCTAGAGGGTTCGCGGGGATGGGAGGATGATGGCCGACCTCAGGAGGAGGCCGGCCAGTGGCCGGAATGGCCATCGATGGCCGGGAAGGCTTTTGGGATTTTGTCGCCGAAAATCGCCTCTCCTAGAGAGCGTTTTTTCGGACCGTGTTTCGGTGAAAAGTGGTTTAGGGTTTAGGGTTTAGGGTTTAGGGTTTAGGGTTTAGGGTTTAGGGTTTAGGGTTTAGGGTTTTTTTTTTTTTTTTTTTGAAGCCACAGCCTCTCGGCTTGTGGAGTTTTATTAATAACATAAAAGGAAACATGGGGCCCCATAGGGGAAGTACAAGCAGGGGGAGACTTCCTATACCCCCACCTGGCTACTCCTAATGAGGCAAGCCTCCTAGCCAGAATGTAAAAAGAAAGAACTAGCTAAAACTAGATATTCTATGATCATCATAGAGTTTATAATACACTCTATGATGATATTACAAATGATGATACTAATATAGAGAAAGACTAATATAAGAACAAAGCTATAATCTACCTCTGGCCTTATAAAGTCTTCAATACGGTGTACCTTTTCGTGTGCATCTTCCAAATATGTATGAAATTGAATCATCCTTTACGTGCATATGTCATTCTGGCTGCTTGCCTGCTCTCGCTCTTACCTTCTTCTTGGTAGGGTGTGAATGCCGTGCTATCTTCTCGTTGATTCATTCATGTCATCGACATTCGACTTTCCATAGGAGCCTTTCCTTTGTCAAGCCTTCTAGAGCTGTCTTCATTGTCCGCACCTTCCACCTCTTCATCATCACCCCATTTCCTCTCTTCACTACTAGCAGTGGGTAAATCTAAGCACGCTTGATTTAGCACTACTAATTTGTTAGGAGGCGAAATCCGATGTGGTAGAAAAGATGGCATATTTGGTATTGGATTAGGTTGAGAATTATTAATTGGGTTTGGGCTTGAAATTGGGTTTGTGTATTTTAGTGTTGTGGGCCCCGCGGGTGTGTGTGGACTTGGGCTCGGGTGGGAGGATCGTGTTGGTGTGGGGCCGGGTTCCGGGTTGGGTGGGGCCGAGAGAGTCACTGGATTGGGTCTTAGGGTTAGAAATTTGTTTGGATAGGGTTCCGGGTAGGGGTTTCTCGGTTAGGGTTTCCGGGTAGAATAGGGTTAGGCTTTGGCCAGCAAAGTCGATTTCTTGCCGGATCAGGGGTTTTAGTGGTGGGGCATTTCAGGGATGAGAGTTCCTGAGTAGGATTTTGTAGGGTCGGGTTGTGGCCTGGTTTGACCCTGAAATTGGATAAGTGGTTTGTTGTGCCCCTAACCCGGTTTAGGCTAGGGTTAGAAATTTGGCGGTATTAGGGTTCAGGGGTGGTTTCGGTAGAATAGGTATGTTTCCGGGATGGTTTCCGATAGGGTTTCCGGCGGTTTGTGTCGCCGGAGTTGGGGTTTTGAGAGTTGGTTCCGGGTTGGGTGGGTTAGGGCTAGGGTTTCCCATACCCGGTATTGGATTACGGTTTCTTGGGCCGGTATTAGTGTTTGGGCCTGTTTCCGGGAGAGTGAGGTGGTTTCCGATAGGGTTTCCGGTGGGCATATCGACGGAAATTGGCTGATTTGACTGGGAGGCTGTGTTTCCGATGGCTAATGATGCCGGAATCACTGTTTCCATTGGCAGAAATCCAATTTCAGTCAGGATTTGGGTGAGAATAGGCGGTTTTGACGAAGAGGCAATATTTCCGACGTCCAAAACCACCTGAGAGGTGGTTTCAGTTGTCGGAACAGTGATTTCCATCAAATCCAACGTCTGTTTTTGGGTGTTTTGCTTTTTTCTTTTGTGGGTTACGGTGGTCCATTCCTGGGAGGGGTTTGGGGCCGTAGGTAGTGGTTTTGGGTTAGGGTTTGGACGGCTAGGGTTTGTAGGGGGTAGAGTAGGGTTAGGAGCCTTACCTTTTGCCGCCGCCACCACTGAATCTTCACCGTGATTCCTCTTTTCCGATTGCAATTCCGGGTGTTCCTTCCAACATCCTTGAAGATCGTGTCCTTGCAACATACAAGTAGTGCAATATTTGGGTAGGAAATCATAACGAATCTTATATGACATTGTTTCCATCTCCTCCCCATTCATGAGTTGTATGTTATACTTTTGTGGGTGTTCTTGTAGCAAATCGGCTTCCACCTTGACCCTAGCACAACTAGGTCTTGTTTTGTTCAAAGTAGCCGCATCAATTGCAATTGGTTTCCCCACCGCCGAAGCTATGGAGAATAATATCGATGGGACATAGAAATTGGGAGGTAAATTGGGGAATGAAATCCAAATTACCGCCATGCTTGTCTCTTCTTCCGGAGTAAACCATATATCCCATTTGAAAGTTCTCATCAAAAAGGAGTTGGAATTCTCCTTTATCCAAAAAATTAGGCCTTGACATCAAAGTGACATAGTCTTCTTCGATTGAACATCGAATCAACACATGCCGATTGTGCAAAAGCCCAATATTCACTTCCGCCTTCAAAGAGCATTGCTTTGGAATAGCCGCCCTCAAGAAAGCAATTGAAGCCATTCCATCACTAAACTTACCACTCACGGCATACTTCAAATCTTGTTGTTCCACCATAGATGCAACTTCTTGATCAGTAAACCGAATTGTTGGCTCGCCATGTAGGTAGGTAATTGGTTTTTGTGGAATTGAAGGGGTAGGGTTTCGGCCAAGAGAGGTCTCGGCCTAGCCATTACCGCCGCCAACTTTGTGGGAGTTGGTGACGATATTGGAGTATGAAATAGGTTGGGGATTGGTCGCCGGAGGTTGGTGGACCTCGGGGGGAGGCCACCCAAGATATCATCACGATTGGCCGGAATTTGGTCGAAGGAGTGGAGAAGATGACACGCCGAAAATCGCCTCTCCTAGAGAGCATTTTTTCGGACCGTGTTTAGGGTTTAGGGTTTAGGGTTGAGGGTTCAGGGTTCAGGGTTCAGGGTTCAGGGTTCGTCTCGGTTCAGTTGAGGTTCGTGGTTGAGTTCTGGTCTTGGGTTCGGTTCTGGGTTCGGTCTGGTTCGGTTCGGTTCGGGTTGGGTTCGGTTCGGGTTCGGTTCGGTCTTGAGGTTCGGTTCGGTTCGGTTCGGTTCGGGGTTGGGTTCGGTTCGGTTCTGGGGTTCGGTTCGGGTTCGGTCTTGAGGTTCGGTTCTGGTTCGGTTCGGTCTGGGTTCGGTTGGTTCGGTTCGGTTCGGTTCGGTTCTGGGTTCGTGGTTCGTGGTTCAGTGGTTCGTGGTTCAGGTTCAGGGTTCGTGGTTGAGTTCAGTGGTTCAGGTCTGAGGTTCGTGGTTCGTGGTTCAGGTCTGTGGTCTGTGGTTCAGGGTTCGTGGTTCAGTGGTCAGTGGTTCAGGTTCGTGGTTCAGGGTTCAGGTCTGTGGTTCAGGGTTCAGGTTCAGGGTTCGGGTGGTTCGGTTCAGGTTCAGGGTCTGTGGTCTGTGGTTCAGGTTCAGTGGTTCAGGTTTAGGTTTAGGGTTTAGGTTTAGGTTTAGGGTTTAGGGTTTAGGTTTAGGTTTAGGTTTAGGGTTTAGGGTTTTTTTTTTTGAAGCCGTTAGACTCGTAGGTCTAGCGGAATTTTATTAATAATAAATAAAATGACAAGGGGCCCCAGAGGGGAAGTACAAGCAGGGGGGACTCATCCTATTACCCCACGAGACTATCCTATAAGGCCTAAAAGAAATCTAACCTGAATGTAGAAAAAAGGAACTTGAAATAATCAAGTATTCTATGATCCTCATAGAGTTTATAATACACTCTATGATGATATTACAAATGATGATACTAACATAAAGATAGGATAATATGAGTACAAAGCTAATGCCTACCTCTGAGCTTATAAAATCCTCAATATGATGTATCTTTTCCTGTTGATCTTCCAAATATTCTTGAAATTGGATCATTTCTTTGCTTTGGAACGTGTGGTAATCGCTGTGGTAGCTGTAGCCAGTGTCCTCTTCTTTGCTTGCTTTTTGTTGGACTTTGCTTCAAATCTTCTTTGTTCTTGTCTGCACCTTTCCATGTACTCCGCATGTGGCAGGTCCATGAGTGCTACAAACTCGTCATCTGTCATATCCGGATGATATGCATTTTTGAAGGCATAGAATTGTTTGTATGTCATGTTGTTCCTGTAGATGGGGGCCCCCTCGTCTGATTCCGCCAATCGCTCAAACTCATCAAGCCCATCAAATCCTCCACTAGTAGCTGCCTCCGCAATTTGACTAGAGATAGATTCAATTGACTCATCTTCTCCAAACCCCATTGCCGCAACCGATGCCTCAATCTCCTCATTTTCTTTCTCATTGTCACACCATCTCCTTCTCCGACTACTACTAGTCGAACTTGAGGATCCTTTCGCAGGGAATGAGAATGCTTTCTTCACCCATTCATCGGCGACAGGAGCCTTAGTTTTAGGTGTCAATTCACTAGAAGAAGAGATAGGTCTTTTACCTGATTTTGTCGCATTGTACACAGTTCCATCCATAGCAGCTACAAAGTCAGGATTGACTACAGTGAGAGCCATGTAATTGGAGCCCTCGGTGGATGATTCAACAACGACTTGTCTTCTACCCGCTGTACCGGCGATTTCAAGTGTCTCATACTCTTGCGTCCGCCCAACAAGATCCCTCTTTGGGCTTATGGATTTAGAATTTGTAGAAAATCTTATTGGGCTCGTATTTGGGTCATTTGGTGTGTTTGGTTTTTGGATTGATTGTGGGCTTTGGCTATCGGTTTGGATTTTTTGGAATTGGGCCGGAATTGAGTAGATTGGGCCCGAGAGAGGCATGGGGTTGGGGAGCGGGCTTGGGTTAGGGGTGGGGCTCGGGTTGGGTACGGGTATGGGTGTGGTTTGTGGGTCGGGTGGGGTTTAGGGTCAGGGGGTAGTGTCGGGTATGGGGATTTCTGGTGGGTCGGGTTGGGGTGGTTTAGGGTTTTTCGAGGGGGCGGTTTCGGGCAGCGGTGGGTTAGGGTTTTGGGGTGGTTTTGGGCAATGCGTGGTTTCGGGAGCTGCTGTTTGTGGAGGAGGGGTTGCCGAAAATATTTCCGTCACCTGAGTGGTGGCGGTAGGGTAGTTTTCCGGTGGTAAGGCAGTGGGATTGTGGGTAGTGGTTTCAAGGGAGGCGGTATTAGGGTTAGGGTTTGGGAGGTGGTTTTGGGCCAAGTGGGGCCCAATGACATTGGCGGCTGGTAGGGTTTCTGTTGGGTGGTGTCCGGGAACAGGGGTGGTCGCCGGTATGGTTTCCGGTAGGTTTCCGGCGACAACTAGGGTTCCGGTAAGGTTTCCGGCGCCGCCAAGAAGTCCGGTAGGGTTTCCGGCGTCGGAAATCTCAAAAAATGTATTTTTTTGTAGGATTGTATTTTCCGTCGCCTGGACAGTGTTTCCGACAGCCAGGGACGTCGTGCTCACTGTTCCAGTCGCCGGAATAGGGTTGTCTAGCGAATTGGATGGGTTTTTTGTGTTTTGGGGTGGGTTTGGGTTGCCTTTTCCAGTGGTTTTCCGTCTGTGATTAACGGTTTGCCATTCGGAGTTGGTAGGGTGAGAGGTAGAAGAGAGGGGGGGATGAGTAGGGTGGTGAGACTTACTTTTTTCTCCTCCTGCCGCCGTCAAACCTCTTGCCACCGCCGGATTCTCCTTGTTTGGTCTCAATTCCGGATTGATTTTCCAACATCCAATTGAGTCATGTCCTTGTAGCTTGCAATTGGTACAATATTTGGGCAAGAAATCATATCTAATCCTTTGTTGTGTAGATGTAATTTCCGCCCCTTCACCCACTTGAATTAGCACACTCTTGGGATGAACTTTAAGCAAATCAACTTCTACCTTGACTCTAGCACTACTAGGTCTTGTTTTATTCCTTGTAGCCGAGTCTATAGAGATGGGTATGCCCACTGACGCCGCCATGGAAAAAAGAGAGGATTCGCCATGGAAATGTGGAGGCAATCCAGGGAATGAAATCCATCCATAAGCAAATCTTGTCTCCTCATCCGATTGAAGGTAACATCCCACTTGATATGTTCTCATCAAGTAGGGCTTGTTCTTTTCCTTTATTTCAAAGGTTTGTCTTGACATCAAAGTATCATAATCCTCCGCAATTGTGCATCGAATCAAGACATGTCTATCACAAAGCAAACCAATATTCACCTCCGCCTTCAAACCACATTGCTTTGGAATCGCGGTTCTCAATAGACCAATTTCTGGCCAACCATGGCTAAACTTGCCAATAACCGCAAGATTTAAATTTTGTTGATGAATCATCACCTCCACTTCTTTCTTCTCAAACCTAACAGTGGGCTCACCATGTAGGTAAACAATAGGCTTGATTGGAATCGAAAAGGACATGGGAGAGGAATTGCCGCAAGGGCTAGGAGTTCCGCCATTAATGGCAGTTTCGGGAGATGACAAAAACGGGATGGTGGGGGATGATTTGAGGACGTTGGAGAAGTTGAGGGGGTGCGCGGGGATGGGAGGGTGGTGGCCGACCTCAGGAGGAGAAGCTGGCCAGGTGAGGAATGGCCATCGAAGGCCTGGAAGGCTTTGGGTAGTGTGACGCCTTGAAAATCGCCTCTCCTAGGGGTTTAGGGTTGAGGTTCGGTTCAGGTTTAGGTTTAGGTTTAGGGTTCGGGGTTCAGGTCTGTGGTTTAGGGTTTAGGGTTTAGGGTTTAGGGTTTAGGGTTTAGGGTTTAGGGTTTAGTGGTTTAGGGTTTAGGTTTAGGGTTTAGGGTTTAGGGTTTAGTGGTTTAGGGTTTAGGGTTTAGGGTTTAGGGTTTAGGGTTTAGGGTTTAGGGTTTAGGGTTTAGGGTTTAGGGTTTAGGGTTTAGGGTTTAGGGTTTAGGGTTTAGGGTTTAGGTTTAGGGTTTAGGGTTTAGGGTTTAGGGTTTAGGGTTTAGGGTTTAGGGTTTTTAGGGTTTAGGGTTTAGGGTTTAGGGTTTAGGGTTCAGGGTTCAGGGTTCAGGGTTCAGGGT